>OY288286.1:60811993-62011993 GCA_958450335.1 Hibiscus tridactylites | reverse complement strand
AATCTTTCCATCAAAAGATTTAATCTTTCCATCAAACGGTTTAGTTTTTTTCATCCACTATATAAAGGATTGTTGTGACTCATTTTTCACATCAACTCACAAAAAAACAACATTGAAAAACTTTAAAGTTTTTGACTTAGAAAAATTCCTTCCAAAGTTCGTTTTATTTTTCAGTGATAGATGAAGGCAAGATGTGTTCGGTTGTTCACTGCAATTATGCTACTGATGTGAATGTTTGTTGTTGTATCCTGGGAGATAGACGTCAAATATTACTCAAGCATCGAGAAGAAGACAATCTGTCTTAAAGAAACTTTTCATACATGCCTCAAAAAAATTTCTGATTTTAACTATGTCCGATTTCACATTCTGTTTTTAATTTATTATTATATATTTTTCTTACGTTATTTTATTATATTTGGATTATTGTTATACCCATTTATCTAACACATTAAGGGTCCATATAGTATTAAATTTTTTGGTAATTTTTGTTTTCACTATTATGTATATATGGGTGAGCCATGTCATGAATATTTCAATGCATGAACATTGATAAGTTATTCTTTTATGGACATAGAAGCTATTTTTTTGGGGCTTCGACTAATTAATATAGTGAGAAGAAACGTTAGAATTTTAATTAAAACTGAGAGTTTGGATTCTGAAGTTGTAAAATAAAATAAATTAAGAATAAAAAAATTGATGATCAGAGACGGAGCTCATGTGGGACTTGTGGGACCATGACCCCTAAAAAATTTTAAAAATTAAAGTTTAGTCCTTTAAATTTTTAAAAATTTCGACTTGTCCCACAAAATTTTTAGAAATTCATATCAAATTTCAATTTTTTAATACTCTTAATTAAATCTCTTCCGTGAATTTTAAAAGTTCTCATTAAGCCTATCAGAATTTTAAAAAATTTAGTTTGACCACAATTTTTTGAAAAATAAATATAAATTGAACCATTCAAAATTTTAAAAAAAATAGTTTAAACCTCTATAATTTTTAGTCTTAAGGGTTCAATAAGCCTCTAAACTTTTGGAAAAAAAATCAATTCAATAATGGTCAAAATTGATCAAAGGGCTTAATCGATGTATTTTTTAATTCAAGAGCTTTAATTGATTTAATTTTTTAGTTCAAGAACTTAATTGGCTGCAAAAAAATTTTAAGAGTTTAATTTTTTTTTTAAAGTTAAGGGGCATATTGTAACCTTATTTTTAAAAATTTTATATTGTCCCACAATCTCTTTCATCAAATTCCGTTATTATCGGTGATTATACAAAAAAAATATTCAATACACCAATATAATAAGTGAGACAATAAAAAAACCACACGTAACTATCTAAAAACTGAATATAAATAATCAACTATTTGTTGGTTCGAAGGATCAGACCTAAAGAAAACTAGAGATTTAACATCTAATATTGTGTACGAAGTAAACTAGATAAGAAGATCATCCATTAAAATTTGCAGCCACAAACGCCCTTTCATGCGACAAACACACATGATCCCTGCGACCCACAAGCCGCTATAATACAAGTTTCTATTATGGAGTTTGGTAAACACTGATCCCTGCGACCCACAAACGTTTTTCATAAGTTTGATAATGACCGAAACGTTTCCAAATTCCAATAGCAGCTGCAATTAATCTTCATCTTTCTATATAAATCCCCGAAAGAGAGGAATTGGTTCACGCCTTCAAACCATTTTCTCTTCAATAACAACAACAACAATGGAGCTTCCATTTCCCTCCTTTCTGATCTTGCTTGCTTCTTTTCTCTTGAATCTCTTCTTGCTGTTACTTGTCAAAATAGCAAAGAAAATGACAAGCACAGATTCAATCATGAGACTGCCACCAGGGCCATGGAAACTGCCCATTATGGGCAACCTCCATCAGCTGGTGAAATTCGGGTCATTTCCTCATCAAATCCTGAGAGATTTGGCCGATCAACATGGACCCTTAATGCACCTACAGCTCGGTGAACTTTCCACCGTCGTTGTTTCATCAGCAGAGATTGCCAAAGAGGTCATGATAACGCACGGTGTCACCTTTGCCAATAGACCTTATGTGGCTGCTGTAGACATCGTGACTTACGGTTCAAGGGACATTGGCATGGCACCCTACGGCAATTACTGGAGACAAGCACGAAAAATTTGTACTGTGGAGCTTTTAACAGCCAAAAGAGTGCAGTCATTTGAATCAATCAGACAAGAGGAAGTTTCAGCACTGGTGAAACTTATAGCTTCAAACCAAGGCTTGCCGATCAATCTCAGTAAGCAGATTTTCTCCTTCACTTATAGGATCACATCTAGAGCAGCATTCGGTAAGACGTGCAAGGAACACGAATCGTTTTTAAGAGTGGTGGATGAAATAACAAAGCTAAGTTCTGGATTTAGACTTGCAGACATGTACCCCTCTTTTAGAGTGCTTGAGCTTATTAGTGGATTGAAGCCGAAAGCTGAGGCTGTGTTTCAGAAGTGTGATGGGATACTTGAAGGCATCATAAATGAACATAGAAGCAGACTGCAGAGTCGAAGAATCGGTGAAGAAGAAGCCAAAGAAGATTTGGTCACTGTTCTTTTAAAGATTCAACAACATGGCCTTGAATTTCCCCTGGCTGATGAGGAAATCAAAGCAATCATTTTTGTTAGTTCCTTCTCTCTTTTGAATACTTAATGGAGTATATAAATTGGTCCCTCAACTAATGTTGGTTCATAATTTGTCAGGATATCTTCAGTGCAGGGGGTGAAACATCATCAACAACCGTAGAATGGGCAATGTCTGAAATGGTGAGGAATCCAAGGGTGCTAAAAAAGGCACAGAATGATATAAGACAGATCTGCCATGGAAAAGGAGATGTGTCTGAAGCAAGTCTTAAAGAAATGAAATACTTAGGATTAGTCATCAAAGAAACCTTGAGGCTACACACTCCATTTCCTCTGTTACTTCCAAGAGAAAGCCGAGAGGAATGCGAAATCAATGGCTACCGAGTTCCCAACAAGACTAAAGCCATAATCAACGCATGGGCCATTGGAAGAGACCCCAAGTACTGGAATGAGCCTGAGAAATTTTACCCAGAAAGGTTCCTCAACAGTTCCATAGATTTCAAAGGAACAGATTTGGAGTACATCCCATTCGGTGCAGGAAGAAGGATGTGTCCAGGCATATCATTTGCAGTTCCCAACGTTGAGCTGCCATTGGCAAAACTGCTTTTCCATTTTGATTGGGAGCTTCCTAATGGAATGAGGAATGAAGATTTGGATATGAGTGAAGCCTTTGGTGTGACTATGAGTAGGAAGAATGGTTTAACCTTAATTGCGACCGCTCCTAGTTAATTATCATCCGAATAATATTTTTGTTTCTTTCAACCCCATAACATGTTTTTGTTTAGTTTCAATAATGTGTGCATTCAGGCTTTGATCTTGAAAGCACTTGGAAAATAAGAACAAAATTTCAGGAAGAATATGTTTTAGATTTGTTGTGCACACTTGATACTTGTGAGGTGGGACTCTTAGGAGAAGTAGTCAAGTAAAACTAAGTTATTTTGGGATTATTATAATAGAGTAAAATTTGTGCTCGTAAGATCATGTTTACTTTGATATTATATTGTGTAATTATTGCAATCTCTATTGAAAATAACGGTGAATAAAGATCGAGTTATTCTTTCAAAAACTTACCTAGCGCCACAAGGTTTTTTTTGATTTTTTTGGCTGACGACATATTAATTTTATTGTTAGTTGTCGACTGTCGGTATTCATTATTCTCTTATATTTTTATATCATGTTTGATGAGAATTTCTTCTCTTGTGGCACGTTTTTTTATCTTTCTAGCACGTTTTTTTTTTACATTTTCTCTACTGTTTGACACGATTTTCTCTACTTTAGTGGTCGTTTTGTATTCTTTCTTAGATATTTACAACGCTTGTTTTCGGATTTGAGTTTGTCGTTGGTTATAGAAAGTTTGATTCTCTTTGGCGGTTGTTTGCCGATAAAATAAGAATTGTGTAGCGGAGCAATTTGCTTGATAGTCTAGCTCGCTCACTACTCCTGTTTTCACCTCGTAAAGTGTCTCGTTTGAATAGAGACGAGGACATTCGTAAAGGTTTATGTGTTATTTGACAATGTACACCAATCTTATAGAACGAATTTGTTTTTTTTTTGTTTTTTTGAATTTCATGTTTTATTTTTGTATGAGTTTTTAGGTGGACATAATACTTATTTTTTTTAGTGTTTTATTAAAAAATCAGATATGGTATTCTATCCGTACATATTCGATCATTCATTGAAAAAATCTTTATTCCAATTCTATAATGATATATGAACAAACATGCTAAGAAGAAAGAAAAGTGTTTTTTGTTAGTATAATAATTGTGCATACCGGTTTTGGCCTGAAAAGCACTCAGAACGTGAGATTGCAGAAATTCTTTGTTCTGTTCAGAGTTCTAACTCAATTACTATATTTCTTGAACATTGACAAGTTATTCTTTTATGGACATGGAAGCTTTTTTTTTGGGGGGGGGGGGGGGGGGGGGAGGGGGGGGGGGGGGGGCTTCTAATTAATATATTGAAAAGAAATGTTAGATTTTTAATTAAAGTTTGAATCCTGATGTTGTAAATGAAATGAATTAACAAATAAAAAAAATTAATGGTCAGAGGTGGAGCACAAGGGGACTTGTGGGTCCATAACCCCCAAAATTTTAAAAATTAAAGTCTAGTCCCTTCTGTGGAGCAATGACCTCAAAAAATATTTGAAAATTAAAGTCTAGTCTCTTCAAATTTGTAAAAATTTTAACTTGTCCCACAAAAAATTTAAGAAATTCATATAAGCTTCAATTTTTTAAAATATTCTTAATTAAATCTCTCCTATGATTTTTAAAAGTTCACATTAAGCCTATTAAAATTTTAAAAAATTTAGTTAGAACTCAATTTTTTGAAAAAAAAAAATGAATTGAACCATTCAAAATTTTTGAAAAAATTAGTTTGAACCTCTATAATTTTTAGGCTTAAGAGTTCAATAAGCCCTTAAATTTTTTTAAAAAATCAATTCAATAACGGTCAAAATTGGTCTAAAGGCTTAATCGATGTATTTTTTTAATCCAAGGGCTTTAATTGATTAATTTTAGGCAAAGTTCACCAATGATAACTAAAATTTAGTTAATTATTCAATTTGGTAACCAAACTTTCAAATGCTTCAATGTTACCATTAAACTTTATGTTTTGCTTCAATTTGGTCACTGAGGTCTTAACATACGTTAAGAAAGTCATGTGGCTGTTAATAAATTTTGTATAGTAACACATTTAGTCCTCCACATTTACATATTCAAACGATTTACT
Organism: Hibiscus tridactylites; assembly: GCA_958450335.1. Classification (NCBI taxonomy): domain Eukaryota; kingdom Viridiplantae; phylum Streptophyta; class Magnoliopsida; order Malvales; family Malvaceae; genus Hibiscus; species Hibiscus tridactylites. The sequence continues at coordinate 62,006,668 of OY288286.1, read as the reverse complement.
CCTAATTTGAATAATAACAATAAATTTAACCATTAATATTTCTTTTTATTTCAATTTTAGTAATATTTTTAATTAAAAATAATTTAACCCTAAACATAAACCTCAAATAAAAAACCTTAAACCCATAAACCCAACCCCTAAACACTAAACTCTAAAATCATAAACTCAAAACCCTAGCTATTTTGGTCCCAAACTTTTGTTTTCTTTCAAAACAATTAAGACCCAGTTTTTCTTAACCTTCTTTTCTTTGTTTTCCTAGGTTTTAAATTGTTAGGCTTAGATTTCAATGAGACAAAGGTTCTCCTGCTATCAGCTTTGTCTTTGACTTTCTTGGGTAAATACTTATTTTTTTTCAATATTAATTTTGTAAAATTAGTGTTTGATTTTGATATAAAAAAATAGTCTAAAGACCAATTTACAAAGTAAATAAATTTTGAAGTACTCAAAAGACTCACAGTTGACAAGTATATTTTAGACTTAAAATGTTTTAGAGTCAACACTTAAACCCCGTAAAATTTTCTAAGTGTTTTAAAGTCAAATTTCATAAAATTGCCCAGACGTTTCGATACTCCCCCAGGTGTTTCGATACGACTTGAGCTTAAGAGCTTAGTGGAAATTTCTGTTTCGATACTCATCCGTTTCGATACAACCTTCATCTAGGCATTTAGTTTTTCAACAGCGTTTCGATGCGGCCTTCACCGTATCGATACGAGGGTTAAGCTTTTTCAAATTTGAGCATTTAATGGTATAGCTGTTACTTGTCAATTATTGGAATCTAAAAATATTTGAAATTTTGTTACCCGTTTCGATACACCCTTTGGGTGTTTCGATACACATTTTGACATATTCAATTGTGAGCAATACCGTTTTGATACGACCTATAATCGTTTCGATACGGCCCCTACATGTTTCGATACGCCTTCGAGCGTTTCGATACGTCCTCTTTATTACACACAATAGCTCTTTCTATTTTGAGACAGATATCGATACGAGCCTGAGTGTTCCGATACGGGTTGTTGCAGAATTGCATTTATGGTGGCAAAAAGAGAGCCCAACGGCTCTATTGATGATGCCAACCACCCAAACAGCTAGAAATCAATGAAGAAGTATAAAAGCAAGCCATTAAAACTACATCAACTACAATTGAACAAGTGCACAACAACAAAGCAAAAATCCAATCAATTCTTGAGCTATTAGAGTCAAACCTTTGTACCAAATTGAGTGATTTTCAATTTTATATATCTTTTATCAATTTGGGTTGAGAGAACTTGTAATTTGGGCAAAATATTCTACCTTGTGAGGTTTATTTTCATTTTCCAACAATCTTTCTTGTAAGAGTGATCTTTGATCAAGCTTTTGGTAGAAAGCTTTGATCCTTGTAACGGTTTCCTCCTAATCCTAAAAAATGAGAAGAATTCAATAGTGAATTGGTTGAAAATCCTTAGTGGGAGATAAGGTAGTGGATGTAGAGCTTGTTCTAAGCTTGAACCACTCTAAATTCTCTTGTCTTCATTTTTAATTTTACCAACTTGCTCCATATCATTTTAAATATCCAATTCACCCCTCTTGGTTAATTTGCCATTGTTTGATCATCTCAACAATTGGTATCAGAGCTACACTCATTAGAAGGATTACAACCCTCTTGAGTCGATTCTTGGAAAGATTGATCAACACACAAGCGAACCCGTGACATCTACCTCCGACCCCAACTTGTACGAGGCACAATCGGTCACCAAACCTCTATTAGAAAAATAGGATGAGACTCTTCATCAAGTCTAATGACTACCTCCTACAGGATGTAGTGGAAAATGGTTCAACAATTCCGATGAATAGAAGTGAAGAAGGTAGACTCGTTAAAAGTCCATGGTGGAGATGTCCGATGAAGATCGGAAGAAGCTTTAAATCAACGACAAAGCCTTGCACATGTTGTTTTGTGCTCTTGGACTGGACATGTACTCGAAGATGTCTTCATGTACAAGCACAAAGGAAGTGTGAGACAAGCTAGAGACCACCTATGAGGGCACCAACGACGTAAAGGAGACCAAGATTGGAATCCTTAATCTAAGCTACGAGAATTTCAAAATAGAGCCCGATGAAAACGTCACTCAAATGTTCGATCGATTCTTGGTCATTGTCAATGGTCTAAAGGAGTTCGATGAATTAATTTTCGAAGAAAAGCTAGTCCAAAAACTTCTCTATTCTCTTCTTGAGTCATGAGACGGGAAGAGAACCGCCATCATCGAGGCTAAAGACTTGAAGACATTGAAGCTCGATGCATTAGTGGGATCTCTCCTTACTCATGAGATCACGAAGAAAGAAAGAGAAGAAGAAAAGAAGAGAGGAGAGAGAAGAGAAAAGATTAGAGAAGAAAGAGGTAGAGAAGAAGAGGATGAGAATTGCTCTCAAAGCTTCAAAAGAAGAGAGTGATTCAAGCGAGGAGGAAGACGAGGAAATGGTCATTGTACGCATCAATTTTGTGATTGGGCTACATCCTGAGTCCAAACCCAATAGATGTCAAAATAATAATAATAAAATATACAAAAGTACAAAAAAATAAAAAAAATAAAAAAACAAAAAAACGAAGAAACCCTAATCTAATGAAAATCTACTGCACTGCCACCGTCTCTACTCCTTCGGGAATGTTCTTGGCAGCCTTGCACGTCACTCACCCAACGGTCCGCTCTTTACGCTGCACGCCACGGGACCCCGGATTCGTCGGACTTGTAAACAACTTAGGGAACTATTCATATTCCCTTATAAATACCGAGTACACCAAATGAAGAAAAGGAAAAGGAGAACGAGAGATAAGTACTTAGTCGAAACAAAGAAAAGCAGTTCGAATAAAATCGGAAAAAGAGATAGAACCATATACCTTCGATTGCCGGCGCAAGAAGAAGTGGTTGAGAAATCCGAACGGTGAAAAGGTTCGCAGACAGTAGCAGACCAACATATTCGAGAATCAACGCAATCCAACGGTGGGATTTTGAAATCAAGAGGTAAAACCCTTCAAAGTTCGAAAGTTTTTTTTGTTTAGATCTGCATGTATACTCGATTTTAAACATGAGATTGGGCTAAAAAAAGGGAAGGAGAAAACATCTTGAAACGCGGAGAAAATATGATGAGACACAGAGGAAAATTTATTTTTTTTCTTAAGCAAGAGGATATGAGATTTTGTTTTTTTTAACAAGTAATATATGAATAAAGGGAGAGATGAAACATCTTAGGCGGTATTTCTATAAACCACAGTGAATAAAAAAGCAGATAAAACATAAAAAGGCAATAAAAATTAATTTAATGTGCCTGGGAAAGTGTAATAGTCTTGGGGTATGTGAGATGTGGGAACAACTCATCCCCACTATGTCTGCGCGTGAAATCAAATTGGAAAGAGGAAATGGCCCAAAATTTTCCCCTAATCTATGCGTGAGTTTAAGATGACAAATGGGGAATTTGGTTTGATTATTTTATTTTTAGGGTAAAATTGCAAGTTAGGTCCCTCCTTTGTCTTAGATTCTTTTAGACTTAGTTGGTTTCTTTTGATATGAGCCTTAATATTTAGATTCTTTTAATTAGGTCCTCAATTCTCATAATTAATTAGATGATTAAATAACTAATAATTCACTTTGGATGTCCTGATTAAATTTTTTTTCCTTTTAAGGTGGATGACTAATATTTTAATTGGATTTAAAATTGAGTTTAATTATAAATTGGTCTTAAAATTTTGCGAATAATGGGATTTGGTCTTAAAAGATGTTTGATTAATAATTCGCTTAATTTGAGATAAATTATGGTTTGACTTAAGTTTATAGTCTTCAATCAAAATATTAATTTTCCATTTGCTTCTTTTCATATCATTTTTTAGCATGCTTAGTTTTTCTTTAATTTATTCGATTTTTTCTCATCGCGTATAATAGTGCTATTAACCCTATCTTTGAAGCCTTTTAGACAACACAACCCCTCCAGGTACCAATTTTGGGCGTTGTGGGGGGTGTTATAACCTTCCCCACACGTAACCGACTCCCGAGCCCAACTTGACTCCGGTTCAGACGCATGCCAATTTTACAGGTTTTCGGTCATACCCAATCCAAAATGACCGATGGCGACTCCAATCCACGACGAGCCTTTGAAGGCCCAATCAACTTCGGCTCGGACTAAAAACGACGTCGACAACTTGGCGACTCTGCTGGGGACTATTCAAGAGAGTCAAGCCACACAAAAAGGGGTACATGTTGTGTTGCATCATTCCATGAGCTTTCTACCCGAGCTTGGTCCCATTTAAGTGGGGGCAAAACGCTGCTCCTTCGTGAGGTTAACCTCCGTATGGGATAGTAGTCGCCTCCGGGATGCATATGATCTATGGCTTCGTGAGGGTAACCTCCGTATGGTCATAGGGAAGTGCATCCCCTCGAGTTGATCTTGGTCCTGAGAACCTATAATGGGGGAGGACTAGGGACCTTACTAGCCTTAGCAGGCGTCAGTGAGGAAAATTCGGGTACCCTGTCTAGAACCGTAACCTCATATAACAAACCGTAGAAACCCACCCATATTAGAGCCATGTTGAACTCAAACCTTAAGGTGTCACCCATTGATATATGAACATGTGTTTTGTTTCGTTTTGTTTTTTTTACTATTCATATTATGTTTTTTTGTATTTAATTATTTGTTATATTTGTGCGACACTAATCAAATTTCTTTGGGTGTTTATTGTTTATGTACACATGCATCATCATCATCATAGAAGGGTGTTGGTTATTAAATTAATTCGATAGAAAAATCTTCGTCATGCCAAAAGAGTTCAGTGCTTATCGGAGAAAAATGATGATGTTCGAAAATGGTCAGAAAACACCTAGAGAAGGAGAGGCGATAGTATACTAGCAAGACCAGATGAACAATTCTGAGGATATGTTCACCTTCGGCTTAAGCAGAATGACACTAAAGAATTAGCGGAGATTTGGGGCCAGTGGAAGGCTGATCAGAGGCAAATGATGTATGACGCATATGGAGACATAACCTATTTGCTACAAGTACATGCAGATAAAGGGTTTATACGGGCTATGGCGCAATTTTGGAACCCTTTATACAACTGCTTCACATTCAATGGGGAAGACATGACCCTGACGATAGAAGAATATGCGGCGCTGCTCCATCTAAGGAAGGTGCATGAGTTCGAAATTTATGTGAAAGGAGCTCAACCTAAGACATACAAGGAGAAGCTTATGACTTTGACTGGGACTAGCATGTCATGGGTGGAAGCCCAGTTTCAAGGCAAAGGGGGAAGTAAAGCCATCGCCTGGGATAGACTTCGGGGATTGATCCATTCTCACCCTGATCCGAGAAAGCAGGTTGATATATTCGCCTTAGGGATTTATGGCTTGATCATTTTCCCTAAAGTAGCCGGACACATTGAAGCATCAGTGATAGATTTATTTGGAGAGCTCGATTCAGGCCTTAATCCAGTTCCGGCTATCTTGGCAGAGACCTTTCGATGCCTTAATTTCCTCAAAAGGCATGAAGGTGTATATTTTATAGGGGATGTGCACAACTCCTCACTGTATGGATGCAAAGTCATTTGGGAGCCAAGAGGAAGTTGTCCAGACGCGTACATACTCCACAATATTCACCATTACGGGAGTTCTTAACAGAGGAGCCGAAAAAGGAAAAAACGTCGGGAGAATGGGAATCAATCTTGCGAGACCTAAGGATGGAGGACATTACTTGTCGGGTTTATTGGTTGGATTACAATTATATCTTGTACAAGTGTGGTGCCTTTGATTGGGTCCCTCTTCTCGGTATCTGGGGTGCAACTAGATATGCTCCTCTATTGGTATCAAGGCAATATGGATCATTACAATTTGTCCCAGCCACGAGGGGATTAGGGATGTGTGAATTCGTCTTCGAGAGAGAGAAGTCTAAAAAGCAAATTCTTGAGATAGCCAGAGCTTGGGCTCACCCATACCAAGCCAGATTCGGACCTCTAACGCTTACTTCGGATTACCAAATTTGGAGGACAAAGAGGAAAAATTGCAACATCCCACCACCTAGCCAAGGGAATGCTCCAACTTTAGAGGAACGATTCAAAGAAATGCCTACTGAAGCTGATATAGTTAGACAAGAGTGTGAGGAGGAGAAGAAGGCGCTGAATAAAAGGATTACTGAGCTAGAAGCCAAAAATGAAGAGCTAGAGTACAATGCTACATATTTTAAAAATCAATCAAAGGGGTTTGAAAAGAAGCTGAGCATTGTGAGTGCAGATTTAAAAGACCTACAAGAGGGCTATAGGGGACTTCAGGAGAAGATAAGGAACGCCAACTTGCACAAAACTCCACAAGAATGGGAGCAACAGATTCGTGATCTGGAGAACGATATGAAGCGTTGTATGAAGCTATTGAAAACCAAAGAAAATCGAGTGGAAGAACTTACAGTTAATTTGCAAGCAGCCCAACAGACAAATACGACAACCCTTAATGATCTCATGGTTAGTCGCGCTCAGAACCAATAGCTGCAAGAACATCTTGCATCTCTGCAAGGGATTCTTCAAATCTACCAACAACAAGACTCGGTGATTGAGCTTGAAAAGGCGCAAATTGAAAATGAGAAGTTGAAGGAGTTGGTAACAGCATTAGAAAATTCACTACAACAACACAGGGACTCGATAGATGATATGGAAAGGGATTCTAAACTTAGCGAGGAACTGTGGGACCTGCAACTTCGGTTTGCAAGGGGTGATATCAAGGTGAGAGAAGACTTGATGAGGGAAGCGCTCATTCAAATCCGGAAGACAGCTGAGCACATCACCGATTTGGCCAAGGAAGCAGAGTCGTTGAAGTTTTGGATCAATTCCTCGACACACTTTGCAAATGAATGGAAGAAGTTTTTGGGAAAAGTTGAGAAGTTGGGAGGTCAAGCTAAACCATACCGTCGAGTTTGATGTTAATTTGTTTTTTTGTCATTAAAAACGTTGATTGGAGATTTTTTTTCTTTCTTTATGTTTTTGGGATATTATATTTTTATTTGTAGATGTTCGTGGATGATTTTTTTTATTATTTTATTTTGGTGGATGGATTAGATTTTTCTTTCCAGTTATTTAATAAAAGTTTTTTTTTTCAGTTTGTGCGAATATTCTTCTATCCTATTAATTTTCTAACCAACACCTAGTTGCATTCATTCTTGCATTCATCATTACACATTACATTTATACCATGTGTTTCATATGCATTAACATTAAATAAAACACTAATTCGTGGGAGTTCAATATTAGTGATACTGGAAACGAAGGACGATCAAAGTGACCATCCTCACTACACGCGATTCAAAGCTAGAAAAATGGAAGAGAGACTCCAGAAGCTAGAAAAATTTCAAGAATAAGTCATTCAGGATGTAAAGGGCTTGAGAGACGACATAGGGAAAAGTCAAGAGATTCTTCTAAGCAAGTTAGAGGATAAGCTGTCACAGTTGTTATCCAAGGCAACAAACACTGAAAAAGGAAAAGCTCACGAAGTTCACGAGGAAGACTCATCATTACCTTTTGGGTCAAAAGAAACACATCCTCGGTTTGTGTTCTCTGCTGGCGGGCTAAAATCAAATGTCCAGAACCAAACAAATATTCAAGGCGCTTCTGGTTCAAACATGTGGGGAAACCCAATCAAACCAGAAATCCCAAATTTTGATGACCCTGATGAGTTGGAAAAATTGAAGAAAGGGCAACCCAAACATTTTGGTATAAATGATGGCAAGTTCAAGTGCTTGGAAGAAAGAATCAAAGCTATGGAAGGTACTGATGCCTTCATAGGGACAGATGTAATGGAGCTGAGCTTGGTCCCTAATCTGATTTTACCCCCAAAATTCAAAGTGCCAGAATTCGAGAAATTTGATGGCACGAGCTGTCCTAATGCCCACCTTACTATGTTTTGCCGTAAAATGACGGGGTACGGGAACGATGATAAATTGTTAATTCATTGCTTTCAGGACAGTTTAGCTGGGTCCGCCATGCGGTGGTATAATCAGTTAAATAGGGCCCAAATTAGCACATGGAGGGATTTAGCACGTGCTTTTAAAGAACAATACAAGCATGTCCTGGACATGGTACCTGATCGTTTGACGCTCCAAAATATGGAAAAAAAAAGCACAATGAAACGTTCCGACAATATGCTCAACGTTGGAGGGACATGGCTGCACAAGTCCAACCACCATTACTTGAGAAAGAGACGACGACCCTCTTCATTGATTCTTTGGAGTCAATATATTATGAGAAGCTTGTTGGTATTACCACTAGAGACTTTGCTGATCTAGTGACAACATGTGAAGCAATTGAACGTGCTATTAAAAGTGGGAAACTTAGCAGTTTCGAGACTTCAAAAAAATCATATACCAAAAAGAAAGAAATTAATGTTGTGGGAGATAATGGACATCCATACCCTAGATATCAATCATCACCACAATTTGTGTATCGTACAGGATATTCGAAACCCACTACAACCTCTCCAAATCAAGAAAAACAACCGCAAGGAGGGCCCAAGCCACCAAGGACTAATACAGAAAGACAATCTTTCACGCCTATTCCAATTTCTTACAAAGAGTTGTATGCTAAATTATTGGAAGAACGATTGATATCCCCCGTCTTTCTCACACCGTTGCAACCACCATACCCAAAATGGTACGATCCTTCTGCACATTGTGAATTCCATGCTGGAATCCCCGATCATACAATCGAAAATTGTCCAGCTCTCAAAAGAAGGGTTCAGAGTTTGATTAATCAAAATATCCTTCAATTCAACACACCAGATGGGCCAAATGTCGCTAATAACCCTCTACCGACACATGAAGAACCAAAGGTTAACGCTGTGATGAGAGGTTGTGAGTTTAAGATTAAGACACAACTATCTGAAGTGCAATCACCGTTAAAGTGGGTTTGGAAGAAACTGACAGAAAGAGGATTGGTGAGTTCTAACCGTGGAGCTGTTATGACTAGTAAAGGTGATTACTGTGAATTCCACGATGATGTGGATCATGAGATTCAACATTGTGATGAGTTTAGAAAGATTGTCCAGAAACTGATGGACAATAAAGAAATAGAGTTCTTCGAAAAGAGTCAAGAAGTTAGGGATGTTTTTACTGTGGATGGACAATCGTCCAAAAAGAGTGATGAAGCCAGACGACCTTTTGTGATTAATTGGCCCATAATGCACGAAGAGGAATTAGAGAAGCCTCTGCCTCGATTGGTGATTGAGACTCCTTCTCCTTTCCTATACAAAAGTAATCAACAAGTGCCATGGATTTATGGTTGTAACATGACTGTTACAGGAAAAAAGGATTCTGAAATTGTGGCTGCAGGAATTAGTGGAGTTGGGAATTTCACTCGAAGTGGAAGATGTTACTCTCCTGAAATTGCAAAATCGGTAGAGATAAGAGATGTTGAGCAAAAGGGCAAGTTCCCACTGATTGGAGAAAAACCAGAAATTAATGAACCCGTAAAAGAGGAAGAAGCACGTGAATTCCTGAAGTTCATCAAGCATAGCGAATACAATGTGGTTGAACAATTACACAAAGAACTAGGTCGTATATCTGTGTTATCTTTGTTGCTGAGTTCAGAGCCCCACAGAAATGCTTTGCTAAAAGTGTTGAACCAAACATTTGTCCCAAGTGATGTTTCAGTGGATAAGTTGGATAGATTGGTAAATAATATGCATGCCGACAATTTCATCTCTTTTAGCGAGGATGAAATTCCTCTCGAAGGTACGGGGTCCGTCAAAGCATTGCACATAACTACCTATTGCAATGGACATATACTACCTCATGTTCTGGTCGACAATGGATCTGCTTTGAATGTCATGCCCATGACCACATTAAATAGGCTTCCAGTGGATAAGGCTCACATGAGACCTTGGCATACAACCGTAAGGGCATTTGACGGAACCAGGAGAGAAGTCGTAGGGAAGATTGACATCCCACTTCTGATTGGTCCAACTACTTATAACATAGAATTTATTGTTATGGACATCACACCTGCTTATAATTGTCTATTGGGACGACCATGGGTTCACGCGGCCAGAGCAGTACCTTCAACGCTTCACCAGAAAGTTAAGTTTGCAATTGACGGGCGCCTTGTAAGCGTTAGCGCTGAGGACGATATCATTGCATCTGCATCAACGGAAGCTCCATACATTGCTGTCGATGAAAATACAGTCGAGTGTACATTTCGATCACTCGAATTCGTGAATGCTACTTTTGTTGCTGAAGGAAATAAGATCCCAAAACCCAAACTCTCAAAGAATACTATGATGGGAATACGACTCACCGTTGGGAAAGGAGCCAAATCAGGAAAAGGACTTGGGAAATATTTGCAAGGGATGCACACGGCGATACAACCATGTCTGAAATATGATCGAACTGGTGTTGGATTTCAGCCAAATCCACGTCAAAGGATGAAACAAATTTTGAAAATGAGAGCAAAGAGAAGGGCCAGACTGATTGGCCAGAGCATCGAAGGGGAATTGATGGCATTTCCCTATATTTCTGAAACCTTCGTGTCTAGGGGACACATTCATTCTGAAAAGAAAATCCTAGTGGTGCCTTCAGAGAGGTTCGAAGAACTGAGCATAAATGCTATAGGGGAAGAGGAAGAAATCGCAAAAAATCGGTCAAAAATTCGCCAGTGTCCTCCGGGTTGTGTCTTGGATAACTGGACCGTTGTTGAACTCCCCATTGTTTTTAAATCTTTATCAGAGTAATGCTCGAAACTTGCCCCGCTACTTAAGCCCGAAAGTAGTGGGGGTTTATTGTAAGGGCCCCCATTAGGCATCAGTTTATCAATTCAATTAATGAATGCATTTTCCCTTTCAATCTGGTCTCATTATTTGTACATTCTTTTCTTTTGTTCACTTGTCCCATTTCATTAAAACATTCTACACTTCCCTTTCTTGTGCCTTGTATATATATATATTTCCTCTTACACATTTGCAGGCCTTTAGATATCAATTGCACGAATGACATTGCTTCGAGCTCAAAAGTCAACTTTGAACAGACTATATGCTTAGGGGGGTATGAGTCTGACGACAACTATGAGGAACATGAATTGTCTCCTGATCTACTTAGACTAATTGAGCATGAGAATAAACAAATTCTTCCTCACCAAGAATCAATGGACACAGTGAACTTGGGAACTCAGGACGACAATAGAGAGATAAAGATCGGTACTTTCATATCTTCAGATACAAGAGACAAACTCATCTTCCTACTTCAAGAATTCAAGGATGTGTTTGCCTGGACCTACCAGGATATGCCTGGATTAAATACACATATTGTAACACACGAACTTCCGTTAAAGCCAGAATGCAAGCTTGTACAACAAAAGCTCAGAAGAATGAAGCCAGATATGTTACTTCAGATACGAGAGGAAGTAAAGAAACAATATGATGCTGGATTTTTGCAAGTGGCCAAATATCCAGAATGGGTAGCTAACGTTGTTCCGGTACCAAAGAAAAATGGAAAGGTGCGAATGTGTGTTGACTATCGAGATCTTAATCGTGCTAGTCATAAGGATAATTTCCCTCTACCACATATAGACACGTTGGTAGACAATACATCAAGACACCACTTGTTCTCATTTATGGATGGTTTCTTCGGCTACAATCAGATCAAAATGTATCCCGACGACATGGAGAAAACTACGTTTGTAACAGAATGGGGCACATTTTGCTACAAAGTGATGCCTTTCGGTTTGAAAAATGCAGGGGCAACATATCAAAGGGCCATGGTGACATTGTTCCATGACATGATGCATAAAGAAATAGAAGTTTATGTGGATGACATGATCGCCAAGTCTCGAACAAAAGAAGAACACATCACAAATCTTAGAAAACTCTTTGAACGTTTGAGGAAATTTACATTGAAGCTAAATCCGGAAAAATGCACCTTCAGAGTTGCTTCAGGCAAATTGTTGGGTTTTATTGTTAGCAAGCAAGGTATTGAGGTAGATCCTAATAAAATCAAAGCTATCCAAGAGCTTCCGCCTCCACGTACTCAAAAGGAAATTCGAGGCTTCTTAGGTCGTTTAAATTATATTTCTCGATTCATCTCTCAATTAACCGATAAATGTGATCCCATTTTCTGACTCTTAAGGAAGCATAATACAGACGAATGGGACTCAACTTGTCAAGAGGCCTTTGATAAAATTAAGCAATATTTGTCAAAACCTCCTGTATTAGTTCCCCCTGTATCAAGCAAGCCTTTGATTTTGTATCTAGCTGTATTTGAAAACTCTATGGGTTGTGTATTGGGCCAACACGATGAAACTGGGAGAAAAGAGCGAGCTATCTCTACCTCAGCAAAAAATTTACCGATTGTGAATCGAGATACTCTTCTATCGAGAAATTATGTTGCGCATTAGTCTGGACGGCTCGCAGGCTTCGTCAATACATGCTATACCACACAACATGGTTGATTGCTAAACTAGATCCAATAAAATACATGATGGAATCGCCAGGCTTATCAGGAAGGATGGCTCGATGGTAAATTCTACTCTCTGAATATGATATTGAGTATGTAAATCGGAAAGCCATCAAAGGTAGCGCCATTGCGTACTTTTTAGCTAGTCGTGGTTCTTCTAAGTATGAACCTTTGAGTTTTGAGTTTCTGACGAAGACCTGATGTGCTTAATTGCTAATGAAGAGGAACTAAATGGCAGGAGACCTTGGAAAATGAATTTTGACAGAGCTTCAAACGCATTTGGGCATGGAATTGGGGCAGTTTTAGTGTCTCCCAAAGGGAATCATTATCCGTTTACGGGTCGACTGAATTTTGAGTGTACCAACAATATGGCGGAATATGAAGCTTGTATAATGGGACTTCGTGCGGCAATCCAGCGAAAAATTAAAGTCTTAAAAGCATACGGCGATTCGTCATTAGTGGTTTATCAACTTCGTGGAGACTGGGAAACTAAAGATGCAAAATTGATTGAGTACCGAAAACTCGCCCTTGAATTAATAAAAGAGTTCGAGGAGATATCTTTCCATTACCTTCCCCGAGAAGATAATCAAATGGCTGATGCATTGGCAACTTTGGCTTCTATGTTTAAAGCAAACAAAGAAGATGATATAATGCCCATACAAATGAGTATTTATGATTCACCCGCTAGTTGTTATACCATCGGAGATGAGGTAGATGATCACCCTTGGTACTACGATATTCTACAATATATCGAAGATGAGGGGGCAAATGATGTGAATAAAAGAAGAATTCGAAGAATGGCTGCAGGGTACGTTCTTGACGGAGAAATTCTATACAAAAAAGGGAGCGACCAAACACTGCTCAGATGTGTAGAAAACCATGAGACAAAAAAGATTATTGAGGAAGTTCATGAGGGAATTTGTGGAATTCATGCAAATGGCCTTAGTATGTCTAGGCAGATTATGAGGTTGGGTTATTACTGGCTGTCTATGGTAGAAGATTGCGTCAACTTTGCTCAGAGATGCCAGAAATGTCAGATTTATGGAGATAAAATTCATGCGGCATCTTCACCTCTTCATGTTATAACGACTCCGTGGCCATTTGCAGCGTGGGGCATGGATGTGATCGGACCGATTACGCCAAAAGAATCAAATGGACATCGTTTCATTTTTGTGATGATTGATTATTTTACCAAGTGGGTGGAAGCTGCTTCGTATGCCAATGTAACCAGGTCGACAATATGCAAGTTCCTAAAAAAGGAAATCATTTGTCGATATGGTCTACCAGACAGAATTATCTCTGACAATGCTTTAAATCTGAACAACCAAATGATGAAGGAAGTGTGTGAGCAGTTTAAGATAAAGCATCATAAATCAGCACCTTATCACCCAAAAATGAATGGGGCCGTAGAAGCAGTCAATAAAAATATCAAGCGGATTGTGGAGAAAATGGCAATAACATATAAGGATTGGCATGAGAAATTACCTTTTGCCTTGCTAGCGTATCGTACATCAGTGCGAACATATACGGGGGCAACTACATATTCTTTAGTTTACGGAATGGAGGCAGTATTACCGATTGAGATTGAGATTCCATCTCTTCGAGTCTTAATGGAACTTAAGTTGGACGAAGCTGAATGGATTCGAGTTAGATATGACCAGTTGAATATGATAGAATTAAAAAGATTGAAAGCAATTTGTCATGGGCAGATGTACCAAAAGCGAATGATTCGAGCTCACGATAAGAAAGTCCGACCAAGAACGTTTCGAAAAGGGGATTTGGTTCTAAAAAAGATGTTGCCTATGCAGAAGGATTTTCGAGGAAAATGGATGCCAAATTGGGAAGGGCCATTTGTTGTTAAAAAGCTTTTTCTGGTGGAGCATTAATCCTAACCGAGATGGATGGGAACGAGTTATCCAGTCCTGTGAATTCTAACTCAGTGAAGAAGTATTATGCTTGAATTCATGACATACCAAGAGGTGAAAACCCGAAAGGGCCCTGTTGGTAAAAAAAGCGCCACCAATCGCCTTCAAGATGAAGTGCCGTTATATCCTTTCAAGAAGAAATAATGTTAATCGCCTTGACAAGAGGAGTGTCATGATTTGCCTTCAAGATGAAATGCCACCAATCGCCTCCAAGATGAAGTGCCACCAATCGCCTTCAAGATGAAGTGTCGTTATATCCTTTCAAGAAGAAATAATGTTAATCGCCTTGAAAAGAGGAGTGCCATGATTTGCCTTCAAGATGAAGTGCCACCAATCGCCTTCAAGATGAAGTGCCGCCAATCGCCTTCAAGACGAAGTGCCACCACATCGCCTTCAAGATGAAGTGTCGTTATATCCTTTCAAGAAGAAATACTGTTAATCGCCTTGAAAAGGGGAGTGCCATGATTTGCCTTCAAGATGAAGAGTCACTATTCGCCTCCAAGATGGAGTGCCACAATTTACTTCCAAGATGAAGTGTCACGACTCGCCTCCAAGATGGAGTGCTAACAAACCTCAAAGACGGAGCGTCGTTACCATAAGTTCAAAATTCATAAGACAAAATTGGTGCTTATAGTCTTTACTCTATTTCTCTCGTTCAAGAAATGAGCAAAGAGGGGCAGTTGTACGCATCAATTTTGTGATTAGGCTACATCCTGAGTCCAAACCCAATAGATGTCAAAATAATAATAAAATATACAAAAGCCCAAAAAAATAAAAAAAATAAAAACAAAAAAAACAAAAAAAAACGAAGAAACCCTAATCTAATGAAAATCTACTGCACTGCCGCCGTCTCTACTCCTTCGGGAATGTTCTTGGCAGCCTTGCACGTCACTCACCCAACGGTCCGCTCTTTGCGCCGCACGCCACGGGACCCCGGATTCGTCGGACTTGTAAACAACTTAGGGAAGTATTCATATTCCCTTATAAATACCGAGTACACCAAATGAAGAAAAGGAAAAGGAGAACGGGAGATAAGTCCTCATTCGAAACAAAGAAAAGCAGTTCGAATAAAATCGGGAAAAGAGATAGAACCATATACCTTCGATTGCCGGCGCAAGAAACAGTGGTTGAGAAATCCGAATGGTGAAAAGGTTCGCAGACAGTAGCAGACCAACATATTCGAGAATCAACGCAATCCAACGGTGGGAGTTTGAAATCAAAAGGTAAAACCACGAAAGTTTTTTTTGTTTAGATCTGCATGTATACTCGATTTTAAACATGAGATTGGGCTAAAAAAAGGGAAGGAAAAAACATCTTGAAACGCGGAGAAAATATGATGAGACACAGAGGAAAATTTATTTTTTTCTTAAGCAAGAGGATATGAGATTTTGTTTTTTTAACAAGTAATATATGAATAAAGGGAGAGATGAAACGTCTTAGGCGGTATTTCTATAAACCACAGTGAATAAAAAAGCAGATAAAACATAAAAAGGCAATAAAAATTAATTTAATGTGCCTGGGAAAGTGTAATAGTCTTGGGGTATGTGAGATGTGGGAACAGCTCATCCCCACTATGTCTGCGCGTGAAATCAAATTGGAAAGAGGAAATGGCCCAAAATTTTCCCCTAATCTATGCGTGAGTTTAAGATGATAAATGGGGAATTTGGTTTGATTATTTTATTTTTAGGTTAAAATTGCAAGTTAGGTCCCTCCTTTGTCTTAGATTCTTTTAGACTTAGTTGGTTTCTTTTGATATGAGCCTTAATATTTAGATTCTTTTAATTAGGTCCTTAATTCTCATAATTAATTAGATGATTAAATAACTAATAATTCACTTAGGATGTCCTGATTAATTTTTTTTCCTTTTAAGGTGGATGTCTAATATTTTAATTGGATTTAAAATTGAGTTTAATTATAAATTGGTCTTAAAATTTTGCGAATAATGGGATTTGGTCTTAAAAGATGTTTGATTAATAATTCGCTTAATTTGAGATAAATTATGGTTTGACTTAAGTTTATGGTCTTCAATCAAAATATTAATTTTCCATTTGCTTCTTTTCATATCATTTTTTTAGCATGCTTAGTTTTTCTTTAATTTATTCGATTTTTTCTCATCGCGTATAATAGTGCTATTAACCCTATCTTTGAAGCCTTTTAGACAACACAACCCCTCTAGGTATCAATTTTGGGCGTTGTGGGGGTGCTATAACCTTCCCCAGACGTAACCGACTCCCGAGCCCAACTTGACTCCGGTTCAGACGCAGGCCAATTTTACAGGTTTTCGGTCATACCCAATCCAAAATGACCGATGGCGACTCCAATCCACGACGAGCCTTTGAAGGCCCAATCAACTTCGGCCCAGACCAAAAACGACGTCGACAGTCATGTTGGCCAAAAGGTTAACTCGATTCATGAAATCCAATAGAGGTAGAAAGTTCATTCGAAAATGAGACTTCAAGAACAAGAACAAATATGAAGAGAAGGATCAACTTATTTGCTATGAGTGCAAGAAACCGACACATATACGAATCGATTGCCCCCAAGTCAAAAGGAAGAACTTTGGGAAGAAGAAGAAGTTCAAGGCCAACGTTGCTACTTAGAGTGATGAGGAATCATCCGATGAAAAGGAGCAAGAAGTTGGCAACCTTTGCCTCATGGCTTTAGAGAAGGATCCTAAGGTAATCTCTAACTCATCTAACATTGATTTTACATATGATGAGCTTCAAGAAGCATATGATGAGTTGCAAGAGGTTTACGACGAGTTGGTAGAAAAGTTTAAAGAATCTATTTTGAAAAACAAGAAAACTATTTATGATTTGAAAAACCAAAACGATTCTTTATCCAAAACCAACTCCAAACTTGAAAGGAAGATTTGTGCTTTAAAAGAAAATTTAAATTATTTTGAAAAAGAAAACATTAATTTAATCAGCCTTCATTCTGAGATTAGTGATCATCACCAAAAGGAGGTGAATGATCTTAAAGCTTCTCTAAGCAATATTGGGAAATCATGCTTTGAAAAAGGAAGTTCTTCAAAAACCCAATATGTGAAAGAAACTTTAATCACCCTAAACAAAGAGGCTTCGAAAGGCCCTCTAGAGGTAAGAGGATCAAGAGTGTTTGGGTTCTTAAGGAACTAATTACTTCTAATAACATTGGTGGTATTTCTTCTTGGATTCCTAAGGGAGTTAAGTTTTTGGGAGCTAACACATGGGCCTAAAATGATTTGGGTACCGAAAATCAAGACTTAACTCTTTGTTTATAGGGGGAGCATTGCTACAAGGCCAAAACTTCAAGTCAAAACACATGGTACCTTGATAGTGGATGCTCAAGACACATGACTGGTGACAAGAGTAGATTCTTATAACTAAAGCCCAAAAGTGGTGGAGTAGTAACTTTTGGTGACAAATCCAAAGGCCATATTGAAGGAATAGGCTCCATTGGTAACCACTCTTCCATACTCATTGAAAATGTATTGTATGTCAACGGTCTAAAATATAATTTGTTGAGCATTAGTCAATTATGCGATAAGGGTTTTAATGTTCTTTTTGATGTTAATGGGTGCAAAATTATGAACATTGAAACTAATAAGATAATGCTCATAGATCATTGCATAGGTAATGTATATATATATATATGGTGCATTTAGATGACATACATATTTTCAATACATGTTTTGTAGCTAAAGATGAACATGATGCATGGTTATGGCATAGGAAACTAGAACATGCTAGCATGAGTGTTTTAGAGAAATTAGTTTCCTAAAGTCTAGTAAGAGGTTTACCCAAATTAAAATTTTCTCTAGATAAAATTTGTGATGCATGTGCTAAGGTAAACACAAAAGAACCTCATTTAAACCTATTAATGATGTTTCAACTATTAGGGTATTACAATTGATCTATATGGATCTCTTTGGGCCAATTAGGACTATAAGCTTGAGTGGAAAATCATATGCATTTGTTTTAGTTGATGATTTCTCTAGATACAATTGGGTTCGCTTCTTAAGTACTAAGGACGAGACATTAGAAATGTTCATCACATTTTCAAAAATCACTTGAAATGACCTTGGTCAACAAATTTCACACATTAGAAGTGACCATGGAACCGAATTTCAAAACTTGGGATTTAAAGATTTTTGTAACACAAATGATATAAGCCATAATTTTTTCGCACCTCGCATTCCTCAACAAAATGGGGTAGTTGAGAAGAAAAATCGGCCACAAACACTTCATGCTACATTATAAAGTAATGATTAGGCCACTTTTAAAGAAAACTCCTTATGAGATTTTAAAATCCAAGAAGCCTAACATTAGCTATTTTCATCCTTTTGGATGTAAGTGTTTTGTTTTAAATAATGGAAAAGATAATCTAGGTAAATTTGATGCAAAAAATGATGAAGCTATTTTCTTAGGTTACTTTTTAAATTCTAAAGTCTATCGAGTATTTAACAAAAGAACTTTACTTGTAGAAGAGTCAATTCATGTGGTTTTCGATGATAACCTCCTTTCGAGGAAGGACTCTTGTGATGAAAATGATATAGGAATCATTGAAGCTAATGATGGTGAACAATCATCAAAAGTGGATGAGGTTCCAAGCAAAGAGGAAGAAACACAAAATCTACCTCTAGAAGCTTTAAAGGACATGACTCTAAAGGAAAAGGAAGTGAGCTGCCCAAGGGAGCTCAAATATGTCAAAGATGGTGAGATTTTAGGTGATCCATCCAAATGGGTAACCACTAGATCCTCTCTTAGATTAATGAATAATTTTTCATTCATTTCATGCATTGAGCCTAAAAATATCAAAGGATGATTAAAAGATGATTTTTGGATATTGGCCATGCAAGAATGTTAGGCTTTTAGCACTCTCGAATCAACCACTGAATTCTGTCAAGAGGGTTGTTTTTTATCCTTAGTTTAATTGGCTAAAACCGATATAAAGATGGACAATTTGCACGATGATTTTAGAGTGGTTCGACTGCCTAACCGAGTCTACATCCAATTCACTATGAATTCTTTCCCTTTTCTAGGCTAAGGAGGTAACCCATACAACCCTATCTTTTAATGGCTAAGATAGAACCACTCGAGTTTTTCACTAAGGCTAAACTAGAACCTCTCCTTTTACAAAAGATTTATTTGGTAAACTAAATACCTCATAAGTGGGTGTTTACACAATTTAAGCTCACAAGAAAGAGTGAAAGATTTACAATTTAAGCACTCTCTTAAACTATGTACAAGAGAAATGAAGAAATGTGATTTAGACTCAAATTCTCTTGACCATCTTGCTTGGATGTGTTCTCTAACCATTCTCAAGTATCACAAGCTTGCTTTAATGGTATGGAATGATATTCTAGTCGTTGGGAATGTTTTGGAGCCGTTGGAAAGTCATAAAGTCGAGCTTTAAATTCCCACCTACACAGAGGTTTCTAAACCTTTATAGAGGTTTCAAAACCTTGAGGAGGATTTGAAAAATATAGTCATTATAGAGCCATGGTTTCGAAAATTTTATAAAGGTTTCGAAACCTTTGCTATGGTTTCAATTACAGGCCATTCTGTCCGAAAGGTTTCGAAACCTTATAGGGAAGGTTTCAAAACTTTCACTTAAAAAAACAATTTTGGCTAGTTATTGACTTTTAAATGTATATTTGATATAGGTGAAAAGTCAAAACATTTTAAACATATTTTTCATGTTTTGAGGACTTTTGAATTGTTTTTGAAATCTTTAAACAAGTCCAAATTTTTTTCACATAATTTGTAAAACATCTATCCTAGTGTAGGAGCTAGGAGTGTTAGCAACTAAAAAAACAAAGACATGTAAATTTTTGGGTAAATTTAAACCTTTTTCATATCTTTCTTAGTGATCAAGTTACCATTATAAACGATTCAGATTACCACTTATACTTAATAAACCATACGAACACTACATGTAATTAGGACCCAAATTATTTCCATTCGAATCAACTAGCCACTTAGGTCCTTAGAGCTATTCGAATTACTTCTTTCCTAGAAAAGAAATTCTTCAAGCATTTAATTTACGTACATGCAAGATTCTTAGTTCATTCTTATTAGATTACTAGTCTTGAATACTTGTAGTGTCTATACAATCATGCATATTTCGAATAGGGGACTAGGATTTAAAACACCTTACAGTTCAATTCTAACCATTACACTTGTTAAGTAACATTTTACCAATAGATTCATTTCATATGTAACTTCACCATTTAAACATTTGATCAATGAAATCAGCTTAGAACCTAAACCATTCAAAAAGCATGTTATCTAGTCAAGAGGGTATTCAAGAGTCTATACTCCTAATCGATAAAAAGCCTACCTCTATTTTTTCTTCTATGGTCTTACAAGATCAAATTGAATTCGGTTTACCGGAAATGCCAATTGTTTATGAATTCATTGATGTTTTCCTTGAGGAACTCCCTAGTCTCCCTCCGACTAGAGAAGTGGAATTTGGGATTGAAGTTCAGCCTAGAACAAACCTGATGTCTATTACATCCTATCGTATGGCACCAGTCGAGTTGAAAGAAGTCAATAAACAAATTCAAGAACTCGAAGACAAGGGATTCATTCGACCCAGTACATCTCCCTGGGGTGATCATGTCTTGTTCGTGAAGAAAAAGGACGGGACAATGAGGCTTTCTATTGATTACCGGCAATTGAACAAAGTAACGATCAAGAATAAATATATGTTGCCAAGGATTGAGGACTTTTTCGATAAACTCAAACATGCTGCCGTGTTTTCCAATATCGACATTCGATCGGGTTATTATCAGATGAAAGTGAAGTATGATGATGTGCCCAAAACACCCTTTAGAACTAGATACGGCCACTAAGAATTTCTAGTAATGCCATTCGGGCTAACCAATTCCCCGACCGCATTCATGGATCTCATGAACATAGTATTCAAGCTTTATCTCGATAAATTCATGGTTGTGTTTATATATGACATCTTGGTCTACTCTCGTAACAAGGAGGAACATGTCGAACACCTCCGAATCGTCTTGCAAACTCTCTGAGAACGTCAGTTGTTTGCTAAAATTTTCAAGTGCAAATTCCGGCTATTAGAAGTGTCGTTTCTTGGCCATGTCATCTCGGCACAAGGAATTAAGGTAGACCCGAAGAAAGTTAAGTCCATTGTTGACTAGAGACCTCCAAGGAATGTGAGTGAAGTCTGAAGCTTTCTCGGTTTAGTCAGATACTATAGAAGATTTGTTAAGGGATTCTCCACTATTGCCATGCCTTTAACTAAGCTTTTTCGAAAAGATGAGCCTTTTGTGTGGTCGGAGAAGCAACAACAAAGTTTCGAACAACTTAAGCAAGCCTTGACTCTGCCTCAGTTCTTATCCAATCAGAATCGGGAAAAGAATTCACAGTTTATAGCGATGCATCTCACTCAGTTCTAGGATATGTCTTGATGTAAGGAGATAATGTGGTTGCTTACGCTTCACGTCAATTGAAACCTCATGAACTCAATTGTCCGACTCACGACCTAGAACTTGCTACAATCGTGTTCGCTCTAAAAATCTGGAGGCATTATATGTACGGTGAAAAGTGTTATCTATTTACCGATCACAAGAGTCTCAAATATCTTCTGACTCAAAAAGATCAGAATCTAAGGCAAAGAAGATAGGTTGAACTGCTTAAGGACTACGATTTAATTATCGATTATCATCTGGAGAAAGCAAACGCAGTCGCTGATGCCCTTAGTCGGAGACGATACTCGGGTAAATCCATTTAAATTAAAAACATTGAATATTTGAATAAAAATTTGCCTTTCTTGTTTTACAAGAAATCATTCAAACACTTACCTTGTTCTGTAAGTAATCACTCGAATCTTTGTCTAAATTCTCTTACTCGATCTTATAGCTGCAAATGTTATAAATTCTCATCTCTGAGTGTATCAGAAGATATGACTCATGTCCGAGCTTCAAATCCAATCTAGTTTAATCTCGAGAATTAAGTAATTGTAGCAAAGTGATCCTGAACTTCAAGCTATCATCTCGAAGCTTGTATCAGAAGCCAATCAAGACTTCTCAATTCATTCGAATGACATGCTATATTTTAAGAATAGAGTATGTATTCCAAATAACAAAGAATTGAAAAATGAAATTCTGCATGAAGCTCGTCAAAGTCTCTTCTAGATTCATCATGAATCTGTCAAAATGTTTAAAGACATTCAATCTTTGTATTGGTGGCCAAGAATGAAATCACCCATCACTGATTATGTATCTAAGTGTTTGAACTATCAAAGAATCAAAGCCGAACATCAAGCTCCCACTGGATTGCTCCAACCTCTCGAATTCCCTCAGTGGAACCAAATCACTATGGATTTTGTAACCGGTCTTCCTTGCACTCCAAGAAAATGTGATGCAGTGTGGGTAATAATGGACCGATTCACTAAGTCGGCTCACTTTATCCCTGTTTGAATGAACTATAGTCTGGAAACTCTAGCTGACATATATATTCGAGAAGTGATCTGCTTACTCGGAGTTCCTACTTCAATTTTCTCTGATTGAGATCCTATATTCACAGCTTGATTCTGGAAAACTTTGCAATGGGCTCTTGGAACCAAGTTGAATCCTAGTACAACTTTCCATCCTCAAAGTGATGGCCAATCTGAAAGTGTGATACAAGTTCTCGAAGATATGCTTAGGGCCTGTGTTATCGACTTCAGAAGAAACTGGGAGAAATCCATACCACTCGTAGAATTTGCTTACAATAACAGTTACCAAGCTTTGATTCAAATGGCTCCGTTCGAAGCTATCTATGGAAGAAGGTGTAGAACACCTCTATGCTGGTTTGAACTAGGTGAAAACAAAGTTCTTGGCCCTCAATTGCTTCGGGAAACCGAAGAGCAAGTTCAAATCATTCACAACAGATTGAAACAAGCCTTTGACAGGCAAAAGGCTTATGCTGACTTAAAACAAAGAGACATCCAGCATAATATTGGAGACAAAGTATTCCTTAAAGTATCTTTCTGGAAGAAAGTCTTTAGATTTGGCAAGAGAGGAAAGCTTAGTCCTCGGTTCATCGAACCCTTCGAAGTTACTCAAAAGGATTTGCTAGTGGCTTATCGACTAGCACTCCCTAGTGAGGTCGATAAGATTCACAATTTCTTCCATGTCTCGATGCTCCGGAAATATCGATCAGATCCATCTCACATCCTAGAGCCGGAAGAAGTCGAATTAAATCCCAATCTATCCTATGAAGAAGAGTCGGTCCAAATTCTTGATAGAGAGATCAAAAGACTTCGAAACAAGAACGTTTATTTGGTGAAAGTCTTGTGGAGAAACCATAAGATGAAAGAAGCAACCTGGGAATCCGAGGATACAATGAGAAAGCAATATCCTCATCTGTTCAGTTCAGGTAAGAATTCGAGGACGGATTCTTCTTTTAAGGAGGGGAGAATTGTAACACCCTTAATTGTACCATAATATTTATTAAATTCATTAGCTAATAAACAAATTTAATTAATTCGAATTAACTTTCAATTCGGCTAATAGGGACTTAATTGAGTAGAATCACAATTTTTCGAATAGGGCAATTCAAGTGATTAAATCGAATGAAATAAAAGTAGTGGGAGTTGCATGTCCCAAAACCGAGACTCCCTAATCTACCCCTCCACTATCCCAAGCTTTAAGACTTAATTAAGAAGGGTAATTTAGACAAAACCTAAGTTTAGTTGGATGACATAATGTCATCTCTTTCATTTCCTCACCTAGCCGACTAAGTAATCTAGAGAAAGAGAGAAGAAATTGGGAGATTAGCTATGGAAAACATCCATTTTCTTCTTGCATGAAGTGGAAATTAAGCTTGAAAATTTAGAAGAGAAAGCTTGGTAAGCTCCTCACTCCAAGTTATGTCCAATTCTAACCTTAGATCTTGAAATGTCGATTCTCTCATGATGTTTTGAGTTGAGTACAATGCTGGAAAATTTTGGTTAGAGTGATGTAAGAATTGTAATTGAAATATGAAATTTTGCATTATAAACATAATTTAACTGGATCGATATGAAATTTAGATCAATCGAACCATTCAAGTATGCTTTTAATTTCTAGGACTGTTTTGAAACATTGTTTTGGCCTAACTTTATCAAATAAACTGCTTTAATTGGGAAATAATTAGAATGCAAGCCATACATAGTTGTAAATTCAGTTATGTAAGCTTTCTAAAGGTATATAATAATCGTGATTCTGACTTACGGATTGAAAGATATGAACAGAACATTAGAGGGTATACAATCTATCCAAATCAAGACATAGTTTAGAAATATAGTAATTGGTGTTTAATAAATCAAGACCATTCTATTTAATTGGATGTTAACCAATGTTTTATGTATGATATGTGTTTGATTAGAGTGAAGGAGAGAGGGAATCGAAGAGAGGGAATCTGCCCTAGGGTTGGAACTTAGGTTCTAACCAATCTAACATTTGATCTTGTCTTTGCCATGAAATTGGACTAATTCATATGTAATGGTAACTAGGGAAGAATAACTTAAATTAATAATTGGACACTTTGATTGAAACTTGTGGATATTGATTGAGTAGTGTATTTTGTAATCTCTATATTGTTTTGCACGAATTGATGTTTATTGATCCTGTAATTAGGAATTATGAAATTGTTATATGGTTGCTAGAATTTAGAGCTTAGTTTGGAGTACATATACCTATGTAGGTAATCCATCTGCTTAGATGCTAGAATTGTTGTTATGTGTTCAATTGAGTTTAGATAGATGCATGGTATATCGAAATGATATAATTGCCTCTTGGATTGTGAATAATCATGTATTAACATGTTTGTTAAATGAAACTAAAGAATTGGAATTCCATTCTTGTTCGATTGAAACAAGTTTATGTATTTAAGATTTAATTGTTTGTGCCATTTGCTTGTATTGTTTATCGTTGATAATTAATTGAAGGGAGAAAAACTTCAAAATTAAGAATCATAAAGAACTTGGTTCTATTTGTTCTTAGGTGGTACGGCATGCCTAGAGTCTAGAGCTCGACTTGTTAGGTACTAAGTGTACCATCTTGTTCGGTGATGCATTCACCTCCTTCTAGATACTCCATGTACCGACTTGATAAGTACTTTGTGTACCAACTTTCTTGGGTGTAGAAAGCACCTTCTTGTTAAGATACTTTATGTATCGACTTGATTTATGTGACTCGAATACCTTGAATTAACTAGGTACCGAGGCCTATTTGAGCATTGTGATAATTGTTGCTATGAATCGAATTGAGCATTTTGGTATTTGTTTGCTATGAATCGAATTGAGCATAAATGATATATGTTGCTATGAATTGAATTGAGCATGATTGATATTTGTTTGTTAGGGATCGATTTGAGCATAATTGACACTTGTTTACTATAGTCGAATTGAGTATGTGTGTTTCTTGTTTGATATGAAATGAATTGAGTATAAGTGACCCTTGTATGATATGAGTTGAATAATAGAAATGTTGGATTCTATAAATGAACAACTTCTAATAACCAAATTTGAAACTTGGCAATTATGTGTTACCTCACTAAGTACTTCTATGTACTTATCACTCTTGTTTGTTATTCTTCCCAAAAATCAAGATTTGTTGCTTAGAGCTACTCAACCACTTGGAGCTAAATATATACAAGTGATGAAGACCTTGAAAGAATGGCATGCTTTGGTTATGTCTTGCTAATTGTGGGTGGCCTAGGTTCTTGAATTTTAGTCCTAGTTCTTTGCATTATGATGGTTCTTAGGCTTTTTCTAAGGTGTGTGTATTGATGACTTAGATGATATCCTTTTTGAATACCACGAGTTTGTAAATGTTAATCTCGTGGTGTTTTGGTCAGAGGCATGGTAAATGTTTTGTTGTATATAGGTTATGTATGTAAATATAATCCATAGCCAGGTTAGCCTCCTATCCTATGATGTACGAATGATGGTATGGATGGGAATCCAAATATATATAAATTTGGATTAGTTATGAAAGCTTGAATTTGTTGTTAAGTTATCTAATTGTCCAATTGTGAACTTTAGTAATTATTATAAAGACTATTTTGAGAGCAGAATGTTTATGAGAGAAGACTAGAGTATTATCGTATAAATGAGCTAGAACTTTAAAAGAATTTTCAGTTATTGTTTGAACATTATAACCTATGTAGTGATAATTACTGAAAGTTCAGTTAGATTAATAATCGAATTGGTTTACTAAAAAGTTTAAATTAGCCTTGAATTGATTATTAGTTTTGAATTGAGATCATTACAAGCTCGGTTAGATCTTCTCCTATTAGAAGAAAAATTTTTAAATTGGCCCAGTATTCTGTTATGTTTTGAATAATATGTTTCCGGATGCTCCTTGCTCCTAACCCGGGCGAGGGGGTGTCACATAAGCTAATGTTACGGCATAGACAACAGGTACTGCCTGGGCAATCGAGCGAAAACCTTCAAGTTTCGGCAAAGCGTTCTTCAATGGCTCCTCTTAATCCCTAAGTCGAAACAATATTGATATGCAGGCTTTGACAATACTTTCCAGCGTGAACCAAGGGTGAACACCAACCAATCTTATGCTTCTCTTAGCCGTTGAAATTCACACTTATCCTTAAGTCGAATTAGTTTTCACCGATTGGGATAAAAACCATGCTTATCCGTTTCGCGGTTCTAACTCTCCCGATATTAGGCAATTACCAACCACAGGTTCAAGATTACATACATGCTTAGATAAGCCAAATGCATGAACTATCAAGTTAGACACAACCAAGGCCACCATCTAGGAGCTCTACAAAAAGATATCAAGGCATACTTTAAACTTTTGCGTGTGTACTACTCCAAGCTCGAGGAAGGCTAGCTTCCGATCAATCTAGACTTGGGATTTAGAAAGAATGAAAATGAGAGTGGTAAGTACACAAGGTACTTAGTGAGATAGTTCCTATAACTAGAAAGTTTTCAAGGTTATTAGCTTTATGAGTCATCTTTTCATTTTAATCAATTCCAACTTAGCTAGGCTTCAATTAGGGCAAAGTCAAGACCTAGCTAGTTTTCAAGCATTATCCAAGTAAACAAGCTTAATGTCACGGACTTATTCTCTCAAACCAATTCGTGCGGCACTAACACTCCCGACACAATGTTAGCAAGCCTTTCCCACGCGAATGTTATGGCTAAACACACACGACAATGGAGAAGGCAAGAGAGTTACAAGGAAAGGAACCTTGTATTGAACACTTAGGAAAGCTTTACAAGAGAGAGCTTATGTGAATTGTAGGATTTATGGGATGTGTTACAAATTGGAGGGGTGGCACTATTTATAGGCTCCCACCTCCTTAATGGACGGCTAGGATCTATTCGATCCAACGGTCCTTGTTTCGCCTCCTAAAATATCTTACAACACCTAGGAATATCTAGATAATTTCATACTTATCTAGTATTATCCTAAATGGTCTAAAAGCTCTATCATATTCTAGATTATTCTAGAGTTTTCCCTATAGATCTACACTTGTCTATAGTCTTCTAGAATGTTCCGGAGGTGTCCAGACTAGTCTCAAGCCTTCCTGAGTTGTCCTGATGCTTCCCGAGCCTTCTAGGTCCTTTCGGGTGGGCCTAGATGGTTGTAGAGCGTCCTGAAACCTCCTAGAACCTTGTGGAGACGTTGAAAGAGAGTTGTAGGCCTCTTTGGGGCTTTCTAGGACCTTTCTTGGCTCATGCTTTGCCTTAAAACGCCCATGGGTGCATTGTACACGCCCAAAGCTCTTCATTTGGCATCGGTTGGCCTCGGTGCTTAAGGATGGGGCGTGACATTAAGCAATCAAGCAGATAGCCAATTCACAATTTCAAGTAAACAAACAAGCAATAGTAGGTATGTGTTAAGTGTGTAAAAGTACTAATTTTCTATCATTTTTCATCTCAATTATTGTTAGACTTAGGCTCATTTAGGTTGCATATCTAGTCATTCATGCATATTTGCATTGTTTTCTTCCTTGCCATGCTTGATTATCTTTAATTGCTTATTTGGTAGAGAAGGTGCTGATCTGGTATATGTTTCGATGTGTGCAGGTTAATTGCCCAGACAAGTATTGTCGTGGCAATTCATTACCGAACCCTGCCAAGTGATCCTGACCGAGCAGAGACGATCGAGTGATGTTGAGCACACCTGGCCGAGCGAAGACGACTGAGAGACCACTACCAGGTCATTGCCGCGCCAAACTATGCCGATGCAATGCCAGGGCAATTTATTGCTGAAGCAAATCCCAGGCAATTTCCGACAAGGGAGAAAAAAAAAAGCAAAGTGGTAGGCGACTTGAAGAGCGTAAAGAGCTGAATTTTTAGAGATAATTTGCATGAAGATCGAAGCTTGAATATTCATGAAGAGGTCAAAAAGAGATTAAATCCCAAGAAAATTGGAGTTTTAGTTGGAATAAAATTAAAAGAGATTTAATATTTCTTTTATTCAATTTAATTCCAACTTAACTTCCTCCTCAAGAAAGACTTTGACCTAGCCATCTCCTATATAAAGAAGGCAAGCCGTCAACTTCAAGGAGATTCGATTGGAGAGAAAGAAACAAGTGGGTTGCTCGAATTCTTCATCTTTTTCTTCTTTGTTTCGGTTAGATTTATGCTAGGGAATTATTCTTTGTAATATCTTTCAAAACCCAGCCATGAACTTACTTGTTTGGCTTGAGTTATTTTGGGTTTGTGGTTTTGATAAACGCTTAGATTTGTTTAGGTTTTTGTTATGCAATTTAAGTTCAAGGTTTGCTTATTCTTGGTGTTTATCTTTACTTGCAATTGAATCGAGAGATGAAATTATGATTGAATCCATTTATCTAATATCGGGAGAGTTAGATTCAAGAAACAAATAAGCATGGGTTTTGCCCAAATCGGTGAAGACTAATTCAACTTAGGAATAAGTACGAATTTCAACGGCTAAGAGAGGTGTAAGATCGGTTGATGTTCAGCCTTGGTTCACGCTGGGAGGTATTATCAAGGCTTGTACATTGATAAAGTTTCGACTTAGGGATAAGAAGAAACCATTGAAGAACGTTATGTCGAACCTTGACGTTGTTGGTTGCTGCCCAAGCAAGGGATTGTCGAGGCAGTTACTTAACTCATTGTCGTGGCAGTAGCTTTGGTCATTGCCGAGGCAATTCGGTGTTCATTGCATTTTAAAAACCGAGACGATCCATTCGACTATCACTCCTCAAATTCACAATAACCTGGCCTACTCTTCTCTCTTATTTGTTTTCCTCTATCTTTTACTTTTATTTTTCTTTAGTTTACTTGTTAGTTAGAACTCTTCCTATCACATATTTGTGTTTTTATTTTCTACAGTGCAACAACTTAAGCAAAGTGACCCAAACCAATCCCTATGGAGACGATACTCGATACTCATATCATTTTATTACTTGCGACGTGTATACTTGCACAATTGCGTAGCACTTATTACACGCAACAAGGCATGTATCAAAACATTCCAAGCAAGATATTATCTTGACTCATTTTAATAGGGTTCATTTTACCATGTAACTTATCTTTTAAGCATGAACAATTCGAGATGGCATTCCCATCATTTCAATCATATAATTTCATTTCACAAGAAGCTCAATAGCAAGAGTCATGTTGTTCTTTCAGTACTCATGTTAGCATGTCTTATTACAAGCTTATTAATCGGTTTTGCCTTGGTAAATAGTAGGACTAGGTAATCAAGTCACAAGCAGGTACACGAAGTACCAGGACAAGCAGGTACACGAAGTACCAGGACAAGCAGGTACACAAAGTACCAGAACAAGAAGGTGTCTGCTACACCACACAAAAGGGTACACAACTTATCTAGCAATATGATACACAAGGTATCTAACAAAAGGTGTCTTCAACACCAAACAAACAGGTACACAAAGTACCAGAACAAATCGAGCTCTAGACTCTAAGGCATGTCGTTCTACCTAAGACCAACTAATAACCAAGGGATTATTGAGTCTTTTATATGCAAACAATACACGTCAAGTGATTAAGCAACAATCATTTCAAGATCAATTCCCTTTTTAAGCATTTAAGTCATATAAGTCTTAGTCAATTTCTCGGGTGATTAAATAAATCACAAACATTACATATTAGCATTCAAGCACCATTCTATTCGAATCAATCAAACATTACACCATAACATTCAACATTATACCATTTAAATTAATCAAGCATTGCACCATAACATTCAAACATCATACCAATCGAATTAATCAAGCATTGCACCATAGCATTCAAACATCATACCAATCGAATTAATCAAGCATCACAAGTAGATACATTACATTCAATTCTATTTTTAAACTTTGCTATCCAATCATTAGCTTATCAATCTTGTATTAGTCATTTCTTCCCTTTACTATCAATTACCAATAATACTTATATTCATTTCATGCATAAGGTATGAGCAAATAAGTAGACATTCTGATTTTGGTTAGGACCTAAGTCCCAACCCTAAGATTAACTACACCCACAACACTCCAAGCTTAATCTTGTATATGTATGCCCTTTTGCCTATCCTTTGAGTGCCCAACTTTACTCCATCTACAAAATCCTCTACTCTTTGCTCTATTAAGCCATTCACAGACATATAAAAGAGCATGTTAGTACACAATTCATCAAGCAACTCATTCAATCAAGCATAAATTCACTATAACCCCTAAACTGTTTTTTTGCCCTAGCAGTTTGCACACAGCATACTAAACTATCTATAACTTTTAATCTACACGTCAGAATTTCAATTATCTTACACTGTTGGAAAGCTAATTCAATTATCTATTCAATCGTGTATGAATCATATTTTTAGCCTTTCTAGATCAATACAGTTTTTAGCTCAAAGATAGAGCATTTACAATTCCGGATAGTTTGTACTGTCCTTACATTTTCATTTCTAGATTTTAATACACAGTCCAGAATTCAACTCCGTTTAATCCTAGTGAAAATAGACATATTAAAGCTCATATTATCAAAATTTCAACTTAAAATTAAATTCCTACAATTTATAGTAATTTTTCAAAGTTACTGCCCAGAACATAACTTTTTGGGCAGATTCACCAGATCAAATTTCTAATTCATAGTTTCTTCATACTTAATTGAATTCATTTTTATTCTAGTACTTTAATTTCTCATTTATCCTGTTTTCCCTTTTTTTTTTGCTCGGCAACATGTATGATTTATTAAATAAAAGTTCATACATACATAGCCAACATTCCCCAAGCCTCGTTAAAAACCTCTCTAAACCTATAGAGGAAAATAGTACTTGGGTAATGTCAAAAACAAGGCACCAACACGAAAAAATACTAACCCCCAATTACAATCAACCCACCCGTTGAAACCAACTCGTACGATCAACACCACTCTTCGCCAATACATCCGCGAACTTATTTGCCTCTCGATACACATGGTGAAAGCACACATCTCCAAGAGCAGCACACGCCTCATCAATACGTCTCAACCAAGCCCCATACTTCCACGGCCTTGCGTCATTGTGAAGCACCCACGCAATCGCCGTCATCGAATCCGACTCCACCACTAATGGAGGAAACACCCTCTCCGAATTAACCATCAATTCCAATGCGAAACAGATTGCTTGCACCTCCGCCTCATTCGAGTCCACTATACCAATCGGCCTGGAGAATAAAGCCAAAACTTGTCCCGCTGCATTCCGCAAAACACCACCACAACCCGCCTTACCCGGCTTCCCCCTCCAAGCACCATCCACATTAAATTTCACCGTCCCCTCTAGCGGCAATTCCCATCTCACATGTACCCGACACTTTTCTACTCGTGCTCGAATTTCACAATTCCATGGGCTATCCCACCATGTCAACTCCATAATTGCCCCCGGCGGAAGATCCAATCTCACCCAAAAAAGCGAGCGTAACTTCACCAAGAAAACAATCGACCCCAAATCCATCCTTTTACCATTAAATAGACATGCATTTCGTGCCAACCATAAGGACCATGCCACTGCCGCACATGACGATAACCACCAATCTCGGAAGCATCCATCAAATATATTAGCAAAACACTGCTCAAACAAAGCCCCCAAGTCACGCGGCTGCACAAATTCAACCTTCCACCAACGAAAAAACTGCTGCCACACAGCCCACGCAATCGAACACCGAAACAAAATGTGTTCCAAATTTTCCACTGCTGCCCGACACCAACAGCATGTCATCGCATCCTCCCCAATCGGCATGCCACGCGACTGCAACATCACCATAGTAGGCAGCCGATCCATCCTCACAAACCACAAAAAATACCGTATCTTTGGTGGTATAGAAAGCTTCCATATCGCCTCAAGTTCCGCCCTCGCTTCAAGACCAAACGAAGTCATTAATTTATACAGCCGCACAACTGAAAAATCCCCGGTATGCGACGGCTTCCAAATCAAGCGATCCATAAACTCACTGCCAATCACTAATCCTCCCACACAATGCCTCAATTCGGAAACTTGAATCACTTCAAACGATCTCAAATTCCTTCCTAAAAAAGAACCCCAATCATCATGATCGAACCTTCCCCCTCGTGCATAATCCCGCACCAATGCTCTTTTATCCCTCGCCAATATAAATAACTGCGGAAACATTTTTCTAGGGTCTCCTTGGCACACCAAAAATCTTGCCAAAACAAAATACGATCACCCTTCCCTAGCTGTCATCGGAACTGTGACGTCCCAATAAAATGCCCCACTTCAACCTCCTCTTGAACTTCAATAATTTGTTTCCATACCTTTGACATACGCCTAACCCCTACTGAATTAGGCCTCCAACTTACCACATCACACCCATACTTCGCCTCAATTATTTGTCGCCACAAAGAATCCTCAGACATAGCATACCTCCATCGCCATTTAGCTAAGAGTGCGAGATTTCTCGCACGTAAATCCACCACGCCCAGCCCCCCAAAACGCCTAGGCCTACACGCAATGGACCAATTCACACGGCTCATCTTTACTTTCGTATCCGAACCACCCCACAAAAATCGGCGTCGAATTCTATCGATCTTATTGATAACACTTCGCGGCACCAAAAACAGCCCCATATAATACAACGGCAAAGCTGATAATACAGAGTTAAGCAGCAGCAATCTCCCCGCAATAGATAATGCATCGCGTTTCCAACCCGTAAGACATTTTCGGAACCTTTGAATTAAAGGTTCTCACAACTGTAAACTACTCGGGTTAACACCCAAAGGCATTCCTAAATAAATTATAGGCAATTCAGCACAAGCACATCCCAAAATATTTGCAACATTCCGTAAACTATCCTCCGACACACCTACCCCATACAATTTCGACTTGGCATAATTAATTTCCAGCCCCGATGCATATTCGAAACAAGTAAGAATGCGTTTCAAATTTTGAGCCACACTTACCTCAGCCGGAAGAAACAAAACTGTATCGTCTGCAAATTGCAAATGCGATACTTCACATCCATTCGCCACCTTCACCCCCCGAATAACTTCCAAATCCTTGGCGTTACGCAAAAATTGGTGTAGCATTTCAGCCACTATCACGAACAGCAGCGGCGACAATGGATCCCCCTGCCTCAACCCACGTTGCATCTCAAATTCCCTCGTCGGCGACCCATTTACAAGCACGGACAGCCTTGCCGTACTAAGACATTCCCGAACCCACGCACACCAAACATCCCCAAATCCCATCCGCTTCATTATACGATCAAGGCACTCCCACTTGATGCAATCATATGCTTTGGCAAAATCCAGTTTTAGAATCAATCCCCCTCGCCAAACTGTCCTCTTTGTAATGAATGTATAACTTCATTTGCAAGTAAGATTCCGTCAAGGATTTGTCGCCCATGTACAAAAGAAGACTGCACATCGCTAATTAAATTCGGCAACACACCCTGTAGTCGTTTCGCCATACATTTAGTCAAGATCTTGTATAAAGAATTTAGCAGACATATTGGCCGGTAATCCCCTATCACTTTCGGATCGCTCTTCTTAGGAATTAACACCATAAATGCTGAGTTTACACCCCTCGACAACTTACATAATTTCTGGAAATTAAGCATGAAATGGAGCAGGTCATGTTTGACGAAATTCCACACCTTCCTATAAAACTCAAACGTGAAGCCGTCCGGCCCTGGTGCCTTCGCACCATCACTCATCCAAATCGCTTCATTAATTTCCCCTTCCGTAAACTCCACTTCCAAGCTCGCCGCCTCATATTCACTAAGGCAATTAAATTGCACTGCCGCATCAAACGAACCAGCCACTTTAATTCTAGTAAAATGTTGCTGAAACGCCTGAAAGAAATATTGTTTTAATTGATCTGGCTCCTTTTTCCATCTCCCACCCTCCTCAACCCCACGAATCACGTTACGCACTGCCCTTATCCTCGCTGCTTTGTGAAAGAATGTAGTGTTATGGTCACCTTCTTTCAACCATGTCATACGCGACTTTTGTCGCCAAATTGATTCCCTAAACTTCGAATGCTTCCACAACTCGGCTGTTAATTGGCAGCATTCACTCAAATCCACCCCTGTCGCTACACCCTCCTCCACCCTACCATCAATTAACTCCAATTGTTTCGAGATATCCGTAATTCGAGCATCCAAATCCCCTAGCGACGTTGTATTCCATCGCTTAAGAAATTGCTTGAGGCCCCGCAATTTTCCGAGCAGCCCGCTGTCACTCCAATCCACTTCACATGATGTCAAACGGTGCCATTCCACTTCAATCAACTGCATCAATTTTTTTTATTGCAACCAGGCATTTACAAAACGAAATGGTCGTGAACCACTATCCATCGGATCACTCACTAAGAAAATTGGACAGTGGTCTGACAACCCCCGCGGTAGTGCCAACAACCTCAAATCAGAAAAAATCTCAAACCATTTTGATGCCAGCAAAAAACGATCAAGCCGACTACATCTCGTGCCCGGTCCATACCATGTGAAACATTTAGCGTGCATAGGCATATCAATTAGAGCATTGGTTGTAATAAAATCCGTAAAGGAAGTCATACCTCGAGTTAATACTTCACCCCCCCTATGCTCACTTGGGTCGACAATCATGTTAAAGTCCCCACACACACACCACGATACCCCACAATCGGCCATCTCCTTAGTTAACAAACGCCACAAATCCTCATGTTCGTTCACTACACATGGAGCATAAACACCTAAAATACCACACTGCCAATCCTCTAACAACCACGTACCTATTAATTTCACAAATCTTTCACCCCATTCCACTGTTGTCGCCTTGAACTTATTCACATCCCACACTGCCACAAGACCACCAGATCGCCCCGACGAAGGTGAAAACACAAATTCGTACTCATCCGAATACCATAAACGCCCAACTAACTGACCCATCACCTCTTCGAGTTTTGTCTCCTGTAAGACCAGCACCTCACACCGTTGTTGTCGCACAAGATTGTGCATCGCTCGCTTCTTCAATGCCCATCCCAAACCCCTCACGTTCCACGACAACATTCGCATCGCGAATTGCTATTGCTATCCCTCCCTCGAATCAATCATTCTCGCAATATCAATAATAACCTCATCTTCATTACCCACTACCTCCGCACCCACAAATTTGCCTAAATTCAATGTCTTATGCGCCTCTTTTATAATTGCCCTTTTCCGATTCTCAAAATCAGTATCCGAAAGAGATCCGTTGGCAATTTCAGTAGCTCGATGTGCTTGTTTTCTCGGACGTCCCCTTCCCCTCTTTGTCGATTTCTGCTCAATACTTTGCTTCACCGCTTGAGAACCATCACTCATGATAATTTCCGATAGATTTCTCACCCGTTTGAGTTCCCCGTTTGTTTCCGCGACTTCAGCCTTACCTTCCCGTTGACGTTCCAGCCTTGGATTCATGTTTATCCCGCGAGACTCCTCCTCTAAATGAACCACCTCCAATTGTCTATCTGATTCACTTACCCTATCCTTATCCAGAATTTCATGTTTATAATTTAATTCAATAATCCCTATCCTATCATCCATCGGCCTGGAAACTAAACTAAGTTCCTCATCCGCCTTCCAACTGACCTCTTTTAATGTTGTCTCCTTTTCTTGTTCTCGAGTCACCTTCTTTGAGACCGAATCCGGCACAATCGTATCCACAGATTGTATCGTTGTACCCACCGAAATTCCATCATCCGATGATTCTATTTCCTCCTCCTCTGCCACTGTTCCAGACTCGTCCTTTTCCTCCCTCATCCCACAGCAGCATTCACATTTCACCCCCACTGATTCCTCCATCTCAACAACACGGATTCGGAATGAATTTGCACCTACTTGTAAAGTCAGCATTTCATCGATGTTCTCAAGCCAATCAGTTTCGATTAAAAAACGACATCTTTCAAAGGATGATGGCGCCACAGATTCCGTGTTCATTTGAATGAACGTCCCCCATAACTCTGCAATGTTGCGACATGTACCCTCTGACCAAGCCTGAATCGGAATCCCACTTGCCGACAGCCATACTCGTCTATTTGGCATACCCAACTCCGGCGTCCATTCCATCACGTTTTCCATCCAATTATCCAAAAGTTTCGCCTCCATCAACTTCCTTCGTGTTTCTCCATCCTGAAACATTAGTAATATCGTGGAGCCTACTGCCCGCATAATCGAGAATCCCTCTAATTTTGCATTTTTAAATTCCAACGCCAAATCTCTAATATTGTAGGGTTTTCGACAAAATCCCACCGCACATGTCTTCAAAATCTCAATTTTTTCCGCATCAATCCCCCCTTCTATTGATCTTTCTTTCGTTTCCACTTGCACCTTCGATCCCTCCTCTCGTACCTGTGTACCATTCTGTATTTCCGTCGAATCCCCCCTTTATGAATCACATTTTTCCTCTTCCAAAAATTTGTTCGTACTTCTCGCTGCGCATATCTCACGCTGATCCATTCACCATATAATCGAAACCCGTCCAACCTCTTTAAAACACGATCCACATCTTCCTTCGATCCCATTCGCACAAAACCAAACCGCTGTCCATTTTGGCTTTCTTTTGCGGGATGAACACATCGATCACGACGCCATGGCGATCAAAGACTTGCCAGACTCCCTTCCAGTGCAATTGAACTGGCAAATTCAAGACGAACAATGTCCACACCCTACAATTTTGCCGTCGATCCTGCGCTGAACCCTCCCCCTACCGTCGGTCCTGTGCGAAACCATCCCCTCGCCGTCGGCTCATTTTATTGATTACAAATTACAATTAATTTTTAATAGGAACTCGAAAACTCATCCTGTTTTCCCTTGTTCTCATATATTAGTTTTTTAGTCCCTAGTTCATTTATTTCAATCCTTTAATTATCAAAAGTTCCAATTCCAGTCCCTATACACTTATTTGACAACAAGTTCACTAGGACAAACAATTACCTTTAAATCTAGCAATTTCAATCTAACAAGTCTTCGATTTAACTTTTCCCTTGATTTTAGTCCAATTTCTAGTACTCAAATTTTATGTAAAACAGTATTAATTTTTTTCGATTCTTTCAATTTAGTTACTAGCTAGCCAATTACACAATCTATGTGACCAATTTTACTACAAGCTCAATTTCTATCATTCTGACATAAATTTCCAGCAACAATCAAACAATTTCAATCATTAAAAACATGAATTAAAACATGGATTAAACCATGATTCAATCGGTCATGGAGAGATAAGCTTACATTGCTTTTTAGAATTTGATTTCCAATTGTAATCCTTTAAGCATGCAAGCTTGAATTCACCCTTAGCTATGGCTTTCTCTCAAAACTCTTTCTCTCATTAATGTTCTCTCTCTCAATTCTGCAAGCATAGAAAGAAAGGAATGAAGATGACCATGTTGGATATCCACCAATTAGTGGAGTTATGAACTATCTAAAATGTCCC
Organism: Hibiscus tridactylites; assembly: GCA_958450335.1. Lineage (NCBI taxonomy): Eukaryota > Viridiplantae > Streptophyta > Magnoliopsida > Malvales > Malvaceae > Hibiscus > Hibiscus tridactylites. The sequence continues at coordinate 61,968,443 of OY288286.1, read as the reverse complement.
TAATTAGTCTTTTAATCATGGAATTAACTAAGGGTAAACTTAGGAAATAGAGAATTTAGCATGCATTCTCCTTCTTTTCATTTCTATTCGAAATGGTCATGGAAAATTGATCTCTCAAGTTATTCATTCTTTCAATTAAGCCATTAATTTATCTAATTAGTCTAATAACAAATCCAATTGAATTAGCTACTTAGGCATTTGGCTCAAATACTTGTAGGCTAGGATTTAGGGTGTTACATAATTGTTATATCAAAATATTTTCTCAAAAAAGAACTAAATCAATTTGAGAAGAGTAAAGTTTGGACATTAGTTGATAGGCCTAGTAATAAATCTACTATAGGGACTAAATGTGTGTTTAGAAACAAACTATTTGAGAGTGGCAACATAGTGAGGAACAAGGCTAGGCTTGTTGCTCAAGGTTACACTCAAGAAGAGGGAGTTTCTTTCGATGAAACCTATGCATCCGTATCTAGGATGGAAACAATTAGGATGCTTCTACCATTTGTATGCTTTAACAAATTCAAGCTTTTTCAAATGGATGTCAAAAGCACGTTTTTAAATGGTTTTATAAATGAAGAAGTGTATGTTGAAGGACTACTCGTTTTGAAGATCTATAATTTCCAAACCATGTTTTTAAACTAACTAAAGCTTTATATGGTTTGAAACAAGCTCACATGGCTTGGTATGAAAGACTTTCAAACTTTTTGGTTGAAAAAGGCAAGGTGGATACTAAACTTTTCATTAAAAGAAATGGAAAAGATATCTTAGTAGTTCAAATTATGTTAATGATATTATATTTGGTTCTACTAATGAGTTATTTGCCAAGAGTTTACTAAGATAATACAAGGTGAGTTCGAGATTCGCATGATGGGGGAGCTCTCATTCTTTTTAGGACTCCAAATAAAACAAAGGAAGGATGTCATCTTTATCAATCAAGCTAAGTACATCAAGGACATACTCATGAAGTTTGGCTTGGAGAATGTGAAGCCTCAAGCCACTCTAATGAGCTCTTCTATTAAGCCTGACAAAGATGAAGGAGGTAAGTGTGTTGATTTAAAGTTTTATCGTTTTATGATTGGCTCTTTGCTTTATCTTACCATAAATAGACCCGACATTATGTTTAGTGTTTGCTTGTGTGCTAGGTTCCAAGCTAGTCCTAGAGAATCACACCTTATAGTCGTTAAAAGAATCTTTAGATAACTTAGAGACACACCTTGTTTAGGTCTATGGTATCCTAGAGACTCATCATTTTTCTTACATACTTTCTCCGATGCGGATTATAGGGGATGTAAAATAGATAGAAAAAGTACCTCCAGAACATGTCAATTCCTAGGTAGTATGCTCATATATTGGTTCTCTAAGAAACAAAATAGTGTAGCCTTATCTACCACCGAAGCGGAATACATATCGGCCGGAAGTTGTTGTTCTCAAGTCCTTTGGATGAAGCAACAACTTCTAGATTATGGAGTTGATGTAGGTATCATACCCCTTAGGTGTGACAATACTAGTGTCATATGTGTCACCAAGAATCCCATCCAACATTCTAGAACCAAACACATAGAAATATGACATCATTTTATTAGGGATCATGTCTTGAAGAAAGATGTAGTTCTAGAGTATGTTGACACCTCGAACCAATTAGCGGACATCTTTACCAAACCTCTAGACAAAGAGCACTTTTGGACCTTTAGGAGAGAGTTAGGTCTAACAAGCCTTTCTTGACCCTTTAGAGCCTTTTAAGGTAAAAAATTTGCTCGAATTTATGTGATTGTCATGCTTATGTGATTTTGCCCCTTGAGTCATCTTTGCTTGTTTCTAGGGGGAGTATGTGTCTGTTTTTAGTTCATACATGTTGCTCATACATCATACTCATGCATTTAGATTCAATTGAAATCGAATTTTGAACTCCTTGTTGCCCAAAATGCATTTTTCTGGCACAAGTGTATCGGAATGGATGAAGGCGTTTCGATACGGGTTCTGTATTTCTTGCCCAGAATGCATTTTCTAGCTAGAGCATATCGAAAAAAGTAAAGGTGTTTCGATATGGGTTCTTGGAAAGATACACAAACTTGTTTCTGAAAAAATCTGTATCGAAACGGTTAGGAAGCGTTTCGATACGAGTGTCGTCAATGTTTCGGTACAGTTTACACATGTACCGATACGAACTCGTGTTTCATTACAGTTTTTAAGTGTACTGGTACACTTGTTTCGATACACCAAGTGGTGTATCGATACTCGTAGCCGCAACAGCTTAAATGGGTCATTATAAGGGTTTCCAACTTCCAACCAACTTTAATTAAATTCAAATTCTTTCAAAACCCTAACCCTAGATTTTTCTCTTATAAATACTCATCAAATCCATTTGTTTTTCACGCAAATCTTTGAGGGCTTTTGATTATCAAATCAAGTCTAAGCAAGTTCATCAATTTGGTGCATTATCATCCATCCATTCATCCATAATCTCATCTCAAGGTATAAAATTCTTTTCTTTTTCTTTTCAATTTCGTTTCAAATTCTATATTGTTTTTAAGTAATTTTTGTATATAAAATATACATATAGTATGGGTTTTGAAGATTTTGCAAAAAAAATATTTCAAAACATAAGATTTTTTATTTGAATATAAAAATATATTGTATATTTTTCTACACTGTTTTCCGAATTTCTTTCTACCAAAAATTCTTTTTATATTTGTATATGTTTTTAAACTATATTGTAAAATTTTTATCAATACCTTGAATATTGGATTTTCTGTTGGATTGGATTTGGTTGATTTATGCTTACATGTGTTTTGTACCTTGGTTTGTTTTTTAGATCTTGAATATGGGTCTTAGGAAGAGGTCAAGAACTAATGAGGTCGGGGGAAGTTCAAACATCAATGAAGATACCCATCGTCCCAACCTCACTCTCCTTTTCCAAAAGAGTCTTCGAACCAATGAAGCCCACGACAACTTCAAACTTTTCCAGTATCATCAAATTCGACGTGAGCGTGTTACTTCTATGCCCTTTTTGGATTCTAAATGTTTTAAATTCCGTTATCTTTATTTATTAAGGCGTTGGAATTTTGTAAACATTTTGAGCATACCAAGGATTTTGTATCACAGCATGGTGCTTCTCTTTTATGCTAATGCTCGTTGTATTTCCAATTCCGATTGCTCAAGTGGTTGCTATAGAATCCTACTTAACGGGGAAGAAGTTTCAGATTGATCCTCAAGCTTTAGTCAATGTTTTTGGGTTTGAAGATACGAGTATTTTGGATGAAAACTCTTTAGGACATACTCTTGGTGGCTCCGTTACGGTCCTTGATGCTCATGATCATATTCTTCACCTCATGATCTCTTGGTGGTTTCATCTATCCGGAGGTAAGTTCTCACACATTTGCCAAGCTGATGATTTTTGGCTTCATTGCTTTCGTGAAGAACGACAACCAAATCTTTGCCAAATCATGTTTTTCGAGATGGTGTATCTTATCCAAAATCGTAACTCAGATCTTGTCTCTTCATTCACATATAGAACCACGTTGAGTTATATGTTATCGAAATTGGGGATCAATTGCTCTTTTGATTTTCCAGAATCTCTCAAGGATCCTATTGATGAGAGAACTTTTATTCGTTGCAAATTTCACTACATTGATGAAGAATGGGTTCATGTTGAGAATTCTCCTCAAGTCGTGGTCCCCGAATCTCAAGCGACTTCTCAAGATCAAGTTGCTCTGCCCAACAATGAAGCTCTCATGAATTTTCTCATCGAGCAATTCACTAGCTTGCAAACCAACATTGCTTCGTTGGATACTTACATGACTTCCGGTTTTGCTGCCATTGACACTCGTTTCACATCCTTGGAGGCGCGAGTTCTTGGTGTTGAGAATTGACTTACTTCGGTTGAAACTCAACAAACATCGATGGACATCTCTTTCACCGACTTTTATGAAGAGTGGAGGCAATTTAGACGGAGCAATGATGAAGATGAAGATGAAGATGACGACGAGCCGTAGCCCTTTGCATCTCATTGCATATCAAATCATTTAGGATTTCTCTTTTATGCACCTATCTATGTTATTTCCTTTTAGGACATATGCTTTGCTTTCTTACTTTTTGAATTATGTTTTTAGTAGTTAAGTTTGGATTCTCATTTGCTTTGAACTATTATGCATTTATGCTTAATGAAATTTAAGTTGTTTGCTTAATATTGATTATTTCCTCATTGAATTATTATGATTTTGATTTAACAAAAAGGGGGAGAAGGGTTAAGCTAAATTTTTCCAAATTTTTTTCAAAACCTAGCTTAAACTTAGGGGGGTTCACTTAAAAATTTACCTTGGTTTTGTTACATCAAAAAATGAGAGATTGTAAAACTAATGTTTGATTTTGATATAACAAATAGTCTAAGGACCAAATTGCAAAGTAAATAAAATTTAAGTACTCAAAAGACTCACAATTTACAAGTATATTTTAGACTTAAAATGTTTTAAAGTCAAAACTTAAACCCCATAAAATTTTCTAAGTGTTTTAAAGTCAAATTTAACAAAATCGCCCAGGCATTTCGATACGCCCCCAGGCGTTTCGATACGGCTTGAAATTAAGAGCTTACTGGAAATTTCCGTTTCAATATAGAAGTTCACGTTTCGATACAGTCATTTCGATACAGCTTCGTCTGTTTCAATATAGCCTTCATCTGGCATTTAGTTTTTTTAACAACATTTTGATACGGCCTTCAGCGTATCGATACGGGGGTTAAGATTTTCCAAATCTGAGCATTTAATTGTGAGCAATATCGTTTCGATACGACCTATAGTTGTTTCAATACGACCCCTAACTGTTTCGATGCGCCTTTGAGTTATTCGATACATCATCTTTATTACACACAACGACTCTTTCTATTTTGAGACATGTATCGATACGGGCCAGAGTGTTTCGATACGGGTTGTTGCATAACTGTATTTATAGTGAGAAAAAGAGAGCCCAACGGCTCTATTGATGATGCCAACCACCCAAACGGCTAGAATTCAATGAAAGGGTATAAAAGCAAGTCATTAAAGCTACAATAACAACAATTGAAGAAATGCACAACAACAAAGCAAAAATCCAATCCATTCTTGAGCTATTAGAGTCAAACCTTTGTACCAAATTGAGTGATTTTCAATTGTATTTCATTTTCCAACAATCTTTCATGTAAGAGTGATTTTGATCAAGCTTTGGGTAGAAAGATTTGATCCTTGTAACAATTTCCTCCTAATCCTAGAAAAGGGGAAGAATTCATTAGCGAATTGGTTGAAAATCCTTAGTGGGAGCTAAGGTAGAGGATATAGAGCTTGTTCTAAGCTTGAACCACTCTAAATTGTCTTGTCTTCATTTTTTTAATTTTACCAACTTGTCCCCTGTCATTTTAAATATCCAATTCACCCCTTCTTGGTTAATTTGCCATTGTTTGATCATCTCAATAGATTTTTTTAGAATTTAAGCTTCCTTGGTGTAAAACCTATGTCTGATTTTGATATATCAAATTATTCAAGGCCAATTTGCAAAAGTAAATAAATTTTTAAGTACTCAAAGTCAAAACTTAAACCCAAATTTTTTAAGTTTTTCAAGCCAAACTTAACCAAATCACCCAGGCGTATCGATACGCCATATAACGTTTCAATACGAAATTTGGCTACTGAAATTTCAATTGAACACATCGTTTCAATACGGCTCACCCCATTTCGATACAGTGTTACGATACGGGCTTGCCCGTTTCGATACGACCTTCAACCTGGGTTTATACTTAATAGCTTTGGTACAAAGCTTAGGCGTATTGATCCTCAGTTTCGGTATGACACGACAGCATACCGATACGCCGATCTTAAGATTTTTAAAATTTTTGCATTAAATTTTTTACCGTTAAATGTCGGTTAAAGCTTCAAAATGTAGTTAACCCGTACCGATACGGTTACGTCCATTTCGATACACCTTTATAAAAACAAGCTTTCTGTTTCGATACACCCTTGAAGCGTACCGATGCATTTTTCCAAAGATTTTTTTCTCAGATTCTAGCGAGCAAAAATCGTACCGATACGGCCTAGTCGTTTGGATACGACCCCTATTTTACACTAAGAACATTTTGATACGCCTTCTCGTTTATCGATACGCCCCTGCATTTACTCTTGCAACGACTAGTTTCTGTCTTACAAGTAACGAAACAGGGCTCCCATGTACCGGTACGCCTTGCTTCAAAAGTGCATTTATTACGTGAAAATGGTATCCAACGAATCTATTTATGATCTCAGCTACCCAAACGGTTAGAAATCAATGAGTGGTATAAAAGCAAGACTCGAAAGCTAAATCAACAACCATTCATCAAGTGAGAAGTATTCAAGCAAAAATCCAATATCTTTGAGCCTTTTAGAGTCAAACTCTGGTACCCAACTTGTGATTTTTCATTGTAATTCTTTATTTCAAGTTTGGAGAAAGTTCACTTGTAATTAGGCAATTTATAAGCCTTTGTGAGAGGTCAATTTAAGTTTTCCATAACTTCTTTGTTAAAGTGTGATCTTGATCAAGCTTTGGGTAGAAAGCTTGATCGATTTTTTAACGGTTTCCTCTTAATCCTAGAAAAGGGGACGAATTCAATAGTGAATTGTTTGAAATTCTTAGTGGAAAGCTAAGGTAGTGGATGTAGAGCTTGTTAGAAGCTTGAACCATTCTAAATCTCTTGTTCTTCATTTTTATCTTTCCAACTTGCTCCCTACAATTTTTTAACTGCCAATTCACCTCACTCCTGATCATTTGGATTCGATTGATCACCTCAACACTTGGTTTGCTAGTTTTGTTGTACAATTTGTTTAAAATTCTATTCTTTTGCAGGACGAGCAGATTACTAAGTGGGAGAACTGGAAACAAAAATGGATTGGAGTATGAAGTATGAACAAAGCCTTCAAGACATACAAAGGTATCTTCTTTATCTCTCTATATATTTAGCAAGACATACAAAGTGATCAAATTTGTTAGTGGAATTTAGGACAAGATATTAGTTTTACGAACTGTAGTTGACTCAAAATGTGCAGATTTAGTCGATTGTTTGTAGAAATAATGTGAAATATTGAGTGTTTTGGGGTTTTGGGCTATGGTTTCAATGTTTAGGGTTTGGGTTATGGGTTCAAGGTTTTTGATTTTGGGTTTATAGATTTGGGGTTTTTGGTTTAGTGTTTTAGGTTTAGGGTTACATTATTTTTAAGGGTAAAGTATGACATGTACCACCGAACTATAGGGTGTGACCTGTTTTTAACATCAACCTTTCAATTGGTCCAAACTTACCACCAAACTTTATTTTTCGACTTGTTTATACCACCCTGCCGTTAAATCGTTAACTCCGTGATGACGTAGACGCTGCCCAAAAAGACGTCGTTTTGCTAGCGGAAATATGTAAAAATGTGCACTTAATGGGATTTGAACCTAGGACCTTAAGCATCAAAGATAACCTCTTAACCACCAAGCCAACCTAATATCTTTGAATTAGCTTTAGCACAAATAATATATATTCCCAACTGTAGTTTGTCATATAAATATATTATTTCTAATATAATAATATTCAAATATTGGTATACATATATTAATACATAAATAATAAATCAAATAAAAATATATAAATATTTTTATATTATTAATAATATTAAATATATAAATAGATAAATATATTATTATAAAAACTAAAAGACTATTTCTAAAATAAAATTTGTTTAAAAAATTTAAAATTCGACAAAATCTTAATCCCTAAACCTATAAACCCTAACCCTAAACTATAAACTTTAAACCCTAAAATTTTATTCATAAACAAATAATAATAAAATATATAAACAAATAATATATTATTATAAAAACTAAAAGATATAAAATTTTCAAAATTTACGAAAATCGCCAAAAATTCACCAAAATCTTAAACCCTAAACCCTAAAGCTTTGGGGTTTATGGTTTATGATTTAGGGTCTATGGTTTAAGATTTTGGTGAATTTTTGGTGATTTTCGTAAATTTTGAAAATTTTATATTTTTTAGTTTTTATAATAATATATTATTTGTTTTTATATTTTAATATTATTTGTTTATGAATAAAATTTTAGGGTTTAAAGTTTATAGTTTAGGGTTAGGGTTTATAGGTTTAGGGATTAAGTTTTTGTCGAATTTTAGATTTTTTAAACAAATTTTATTTTGAAACTTAGTCTTTTAGTTTTTATAATAATATATTTATCTATTTAATATTATTAATAATATAAAAATATTTATATATTTTCATTTAATTTATTATTTATGTATTAATATATGTATACTAATATTTGAATATTCTTATATTAGAAATAATATATTTATATGACAAACTACAGTTGAGAATATATATTATTTGTGCTAAAACTAATTCAAAGATATTAGGTTGGCTTGGTGGTTAAGAGGTTGTCTTTGATGCTTAAGGTCCTAGGTTTGAATCCCATTAAGTGCACAATTTTACATATTTCCGCTAGCAAAACGACGTCGTTTTGGGTCATTTATTATCAAAATAGCGGCACCAAAACGACGTTGTTTTGGTGCAGCGTCCACGTCATCACGGAGTTAACGATTTAACGACAGGGTGGTATAAATGAGTCGAAAAATAAAGTTTGGTGGTAAGTTTGGACCAATTGAAAGGTTGATGTTAAAAACAGGTCACACCCTATAGTTTGGTGGTACCTGACATACTTTACCCTATTTTTAATTAAAATAGGACTAAATTGAAATAATGTGAAATATTTAAGGTTAAATTTATTATTATTTGTCAAATTAGGAGTAAATTGTTTGAATATTCAAATGAAAGGACTAAATGTGTTATTATGAAAAATTTGGTAACAACCACGTCAATTTCTTAACGTCCGTTAAGACCTCAATGACCAAATTAAAGCAAAACATAAAGTTTAATGGTAACATTGAAACAATTGAAAATTTAGTTACCATATTAAATAATTAGCTAAAGTTTAGTGCCTATTTGTAAACTTTACCCTTTAAGTTTTTAGTAAAAGGGCTTAATTGGCTAAAAAAACATTTAAGGGTTTAATTTTTCTTAAAATTCAAGGGCTTATCCAACTCTTACCCTTAACCTTATTTTTGAAAATAGTATGTTGTCCCCCAATTTCTTTCACCAAGTTCCACCATTATCGATAGAGGTGGGCAAAAATATCCGACCTGATGACCCGAACCTAAAAATGCCGGGTAATTCCCGGAAAAAAAAATTACTCGAACGGGCCGGGTACCCGACCCGAGACAGGGGCCGGAAGTTTCCCATTACCGAGTACTTGACCTGACCTGATAAAGTTTAATATATATTTTTATATTTAAAATTATATTTTTATTTTATGTTTCTTAATATTTTTACTTTAAAATTAAGTTTAAATCTCTAAACTTTTTCTATGTTTGTATTATATTATTTTAAGTTTTAGGTTTAATTTTTTTAAAAATATTTTTGTGTTTAACATGTGATTTTTTTTAATTTTATAATTAAAAAAAATAGGAACCGGATACCAGGTACCCGATTACCTGGGTACTCGAATTTTACGGGTACCCGAAACCCAGGTACCCGGATATAATGGGCCGGGACACGGGCCGCTTAATGAGGTACTCGAATGAACCGGGTACCCGGTTTTTCAATACCCGAAAACCGATTACCCGACAATGCGCACCCCTAATTATCGATGGTTATACCAAAAATATTCAATACACCAATATAATAAGTGAGATAATCAATAAAGGCTTAAATGAAAAATAAGTGCCTAAAGTATACATTTTTTTTAACTTTAGATGCCTAAAGTATTTTTCTTTTTGTAAAAATAGGTGTCTAAAGTTTCAACCGTTATAATTTTAGGTGCATAGTAGTTAATTATCGTTAAAAAAACTATTAACCAATAAAAATTTAACACGTGTCATTTTTTATTTATAATTTCTTTTAATGAAATTTTGTTTTTAATAATTTGAAACTTTTTGAAAAAAATCTTGAAATTCTAAAACTTTCTAAAATAGTCTCCAAATCCTTAAATCTTAGATCCCCAAATCCTCATCGTTGCCGCCGACCTCACTCTTTTGGTCGCCGAACTCATCTGACCATTTCACCCAACGTGTCGTCGCTAGAAATCGGTGAACGATGTGCCAACAGAACGTTGAACGTCGATATAAAATATTCGTTCGATTGGCACACCGTTCGTCGATTTTCGATGATTGTGTGTTGGGGGAAAATGGTCGGCTGAGTCTGGCGACCGAAAGGGTGGGGTCGACAACAACAACGGTTAGAATTTGGAGATTTGGGGTTTTGTTATTTTTAGAGATTTAGAGACTGATTTGAATATTTTTGAGAATTTCATGATTTTTTTACAAAATTAAATTTTATAGTTTTTTTCAAAAAATTTTTTGAAAAAAGTCAATATTTTTACCATGTGTCGCGTTTTAAATAGGTAACGAGTTTTGTTAAACGACCGAACACCTAAAATTATATCGTTTGAAAACTTTAGGCACCTATTTTCATAAAAAAAATATACTTTATACACTTAAAGTTTATATATATATATAGGGATAGGATCCAATTACACAGTGTAAAACTCTCTAAGTTTTTGGATCGTTGGATGGGTGAAACGGAAGAGTAAGATTAACAGTAGAATATGTGAAGATTATCACTTGGGAAAAAAAGTAAGGGGTTAATCTCAACCATTAATTTCCCCCATCCAACGATCCAAAAAACGTATAAAACTGTATAAGTTGATCCTAACCTCTATATATATATATACTATAAGCTTCAATAAACCACATCTAAAAATCTAATAATCAAGTATTAGCTAGTTTGAAGGTAACAGACTTGAGGAAAATCAAAGATTTAAAATTTAATATATAAATGAAGTATTAGGATAAGGATAAGGAGAGCATCAAAGTTTGCAACCACAAACGTCCTTCACGCGACAAACACACATCATCCTTGCGACCCACAAGACGCTATAATATGGATGGAAACTCTCTGTCGCAAATTATGGTTGTATGGTGTTCATTAAAAAAAATAAGTAGGTTTATGGTTTAAAGTTTAAAATTAAGAGTTATAGTTAGGGTTTAGAGAATTAGAGGTATAATGTATTTTTTAGGGTGTAGGATTTAAAATTTAAGATGTGAAATTTAGAGTTACGGTTTAAAATTTAATTTTTTTAATATTTTTTTAATCTGAAGGCATAGAACGGAATATGATTAGTTATAATTCAAGCTTCTACTATATCAAATATTTTAAGGAAATTCTAAGGTGACGTAGCTTAGGGTGATGCTAAAATGAGGCGCTACATAAATTTTTATTAAAATGGTAATAATTTGTGTAAGATTGAATAATAATTTAGGTAGAACTAAAATTCTTATATTATAATCTAAATTCTTACTAAAATGGTAAAAATTTGTGTATGTTGTAAGAATTTATATAACTACAGAAATTATAACTAACTGAATAAGAATTTTTATAAATCTGGCTCGTGTACCCCTAGAATTTCTCAGTATTCTAACAAATATTCTTTTTCATAAGCTTGGTAAAGACTGAAACATTTCCAAAATCCAATGGCAGCTGCAATTAATCTTCATCTTTCTATATAAATCCCCGAAAGAGAGGAATTGATTCACGCCTTCAAACCATTTTCTCTTGAATAACAACAACAATGGAGCTTCCATTTCCCTCCTTTTTGATCTTGCTTGCTTCTTTTCTCTTCTTGCTGGTAGTGATCAAAATAGTAAAGAAAATGACAAGCACGGATCCAAACATGAAGCTGCCACCAGGGCCATGGAAACTGCCCATTATAGGCAACCTCCATCAGCTGCTGAAATTCGGGTCATTCCCTCATCAAATCATGAGAGATTTGGCCACTCAACATGGACCCTTAATGCACCTACAGCTCGGTGAACTTTCCACCGTCGTTGTTTCATCAGCAGAGATCGCCAAAGATGTCATGATAACACACGGTATCGTCTTTGCCGGAAGACCTTATGTGGCTGCTCTAGACATTGTGACTTACGGTTCCAGGGACATTGCCATGGCACCCTACGGCAATTATTGGAGACAAGCACGAAAAATCTGTACTGTGGAGCTTTTAACAGCCAAAAGAGTGCAGTCGTTTGAATCAATCAGACAAGAGGAAGTTTCAGCACTGGTGAAACTTATAGCTTCAAACCAAGGCTCGCCGATCAATCTCAGTAAGCAGATTTTCTCCTTCACTTATAGGATCACATCTAGAGCAGCATTCGGTAAGACGTGCAAGGAACACGAATCATTTTTAAGAGTGGTGGATGAAATAGCAAAGCTAAGTTCTGGATTTAGACTTGCAGACATGTACCCATCTCTTAGAGTGCTTGAGCTTATTAGTGGATTGAAGCAGAAAGCAAGGGCTCTGCTTCACAAGTGTGATGGGATACTTGAAGGCATCATAAATGAACATAGAAGCAGACTGGAGAGTGGAAGAACCGGTGAAGAAGAAGCCAAGGAAGACTTGGTCACTGTTCTTTTAAAGATTCAACAACAACATGGTCTTGAATTCCCCCTGGTTGACGAGGAAATCAAAGCAATCATTTTTGTTAGTTCCATCTCTCTTTTGAATACTTAATAGAGTATATAAATTGGTCCCTCAACTAATGTTGGTTCATGATCTCTCAGGATATCTTCGGCGGAGGGGGCGAGACATCGTCCACAACCGTCGACTGGGCGATGTCGGAAATGGTGAGGAATCCAAGGGTGCTAAAAAAGGCACAGAATGAAATAAGACAGATCTGTCATGGAAAAGGAGATGTGTCTGAAGCAAGTCTTAAAGAATTGAAATACTTGGGATTAATTATCAAAGAAACCTTGAGGCTACACCCTCCATTTCCTCTGTTACTTCCAAGAGAAAGCCGAGAGGATTGCGAAATCAATGGCTACCATGTTCCCTACAAGGCTAAAGTCATAATCAATGCATGGGCTATAGGAAGAGATCCCAAGTACTGGAATGAGCCTGAGAAATTTTACCCAGAAAGGTTCCTCAACAGTTCCATAGATTTCAGAGGAACAGATATGGAGTACATCCCATTCGGTGCAGGAAGAAGGATGTGTCCGGGCATATCATTTGCACTTCCCAACGTTGAGCTGCCATTGGCAAAATTGCTTTACCATTTTGATTGGGAGCTTTCCGGTGGAATGAAGCATCAAAATTTGGACATGACTGAACTCTTTGGTGTGACTATGAGAAGAAAAGATGATCTGATCTTAATCCCAACCCCATATGTCTGCTAAGTAACATTTTTCTTTATATTGTTATATGATAAAAGTGTTTTTTTATTAGTACAATAATTGTGCATTCAGGTTTTAGCCTGAAAAGCACTTAGAAAGTGAGAATAAGATTTCCAGGAAGAACATGGTTTAGATTGCAGAACTTCTTTGTTCTAACTCAATTACTTGTCTGTCTATTATATTTCTTTGAATGGAATTGTCAGTATAACCTAATAAGCTATGTACAAGGGTGAGTGTTCGATAGAGTTGAGTAAAAAAATTCGAGCTAGTTGAGTTGACGATTTTTACTTTATAAAAACTCAAATTTTATTTGAATTTTTTTTTCGAGTTGTTTGAGTTTATGTTCAAATATAATTGTAAATATCTATAATATTATGGTACTAATTAGTTCCAATTTAAACGGTTTTCTATGATCATATACAATATGCATATATATTTCTTCCTATGTGATATACATATATTAAACAGAGTTGAGGGACTTGACTCGAGCTTGAAAATCTATATATTAATTATTAAAAATTTTAAGTTATTCGAGTTTCTTTTTATAATTCAAATTTTATTTGAAAATTCTTTGAGCCAAACTAAATTTATAAAATTATGATTCAAAACAAGTCGAATAAAAAAAATTAGACGTTTTCGAGTTTAGGCGAATTTTGGTCCATCTAGTTATGTACATATGGGTAAGCCATGTCACGCATATATCAGTGCATGAGCATTGCCAAGTCATGTTTTTGTGGACATGAAAGTTAAAATTTTGAGCTTCCACTAATTCATGGTGAAATATTTTGAAAGATTGTGAGCGATGAATGAAACTCTTTTAAGAAGGGATGAATTACGAGTGAATTTTACATTTGATTATTAAAAAAAGTATGTGAAAATATCTTATAACCGACGGTGGGATGAAAAGTTTTTATAAGTGTCTTAGTTTTAAGGTTTAGAGATTTAATTTATGGTTTATAGTTTAGGAGTATGAGTTTAGAATTTAAGGTTTATAGTTAGAATTTAGAGGTTAGAGGTTAGGGTTTAAGTTTAGAGTAATATGGTTAGAGATTTAAATTTTAACCCTAAAACCTAAATTCTAACCACATCCCTAAATTCAAAAATCATACACTTAAAACCATTAACACTAGACCCTGAACAAAATTCATAGATCCTAAAACTAAGATGCTTGTAGAACTTTTTACAATTACACAAGTACTTGTGCATGAAATAAATACTCAAAAAGTATTAGAAAGATAAATTAATCAAAATGATAACGGATGAAAATGTGATTATAAAGTGATAGTTTGTAGTATTTCATAAATTGAATACTTATAGACGTTCTTAACACGAACAAAACACTAAAAATATACACTCTACTCTTAATTTCTTAAACTGACGATAAATCTTAAACTTACTTTTTCAAAGTGTACAAAAAAACATAATTCAAAGTAGGCGATTTCCATTCCCCTAACACATTTGCTTACTTTTTTAAGAGAAAAATTCACAAAAACCTAAAAAAAGAAGTTTTTTTTATCCGAAAGAAAACATAGATTCATTAAAAAAAGATACGAGAACAACAGCCTTGTCCCACGTACAACAAAAGGGCCACAAGTAAGGCCATGCAAAGTGGGGCGAAAGGCACGAAAACAAAAACTCAGCAGGGAATAACTCTGTAACCCCCTCGTCCCGGTCTGGCCGGTTGACCGGTCCGAGTGGGCCACACGGGGAAAACTGAAGCGAAACCCGTTAAGGTTCCCCCTCGGTTAGCAACCCCTTTTTTTTCTTTCTTTTTTACTTAATCTTTTCTAAAGTTCATTTAAGTCCTATGTGATCAAACAGCGGAATAAAATACATGAGAGAAACATTCGAACCCAAAAAGGCAGTTAAACAGCCTAATTTTAATCTTTTAGGTAAGCCGTTTCGAAACGCCCTTGAGGCGTATCGAAACGCCTTGACCATGTCAACTGTCCTAGAGCCTTTACAAGAGGTCGTATCGAAACGGTGGTCAACCGTATCGAAACGCCCATGACGGTCAATATCTCGTGGTCAACGAGATTTTGACCGTTTCGAAACCTTTATACCCGTTTCGAAACACCTTCATCTCGTGAATTTCTCAGAATTCCAGTAGCCAAAACGTTCTGATACGCGTTTCGGAACAGGGGTTCCAAAGGCCATACCGTATCGAAACGCGTTCCGATACGGGGTCCCTGAAGCCTACCCGTTCCGAAACGATTCCTCCCGTTTCGAAACGCTGGCAGTCTGTAACCTTTGAAATGCAGATTTAGGGGTGTTTTGACAAGTCTAAAGGTCCCATAGGACCCCTAAAGGCTCACAAAACCATCAAGCAAAGTCTAGAGGCATACATCCTAGACTTAACATACTCAAACACATACAAGCATGGATTTGGACAATTCTTCTAACATGGCAAGCTACACATTAAGAGCCTTTCATACAAGCATGCTTGAAGACATTAAAAAGAACCAATAAGCATCATACATCTCCAAAGAGTTTACATGCCAATCCAAGCAACTTAAGCATTCATAAAACATCCATCGAACTAGCATTTGGCAAGATATATCATGCTTACAAATCAAGTCAACCTTAGACATACATCAAGACTCAAATCAACCATTCCTATCCCATTGCTTTACTATTACAATCTTTAAATTTAAACATCATACTTGAGCTAACCGTAAGCAACACTTGGAGGCCTTCCCTTGCCTTTGCCACCCTCAAGCTAATGATCTGCATTGTCGAACAAAAGAGAGCGTAAGCATAAAAGCTTAGTGAGGGTAAGCTCATAAAACAAACCTTCGACAATGCAGGGTCCAAGCACGAGCTACAACCAAGATAAAATGCATGATCTTACCTCCGATCCACGCGAGCCATAAATATAGATGATGCATGAACATATATTCAATATCATGTCATGCTTAACATGTTTAAATCCACAACATATGAAATCACATATATTAAACCATGTTAGCAACACCTCCCAAAACACATTGGCTCGCAATTAACCACATATTGGCAACATAAACTACAATCTGTATTGGCACCTAGCTATGACTCGAATACGCGGATAACCGTTGGAACTCACATCCAACAACCCAACCATTACCTGACGGTGAGATTACACTCATCACCGTTCACGCGGAGGGGATTCCACTCATCACCGACTAATATAAATACAATTTCCGGGCGAACCCGTACTCCTCCTTGGTGACTCAACGCCACCAAGGCCACGCGCGACTTTTGACTCATGTGTACACACTAACATCCTAATGATCGATCATTTGTACCCAAGCATACTAGAGCCAATACTACACATTTCATTAATCATTCATAATATCAATTCATAACACTTCCGTGCTTAGCACGTACTCACCATGATCCTCGGATCATGAAACCACCTCATAATATCATTTCACATGTCAACACCACATGTACATCATTAACAATCATATTACATTATATTTTACACATGTGTATAACCATATCATATCTATCATCAACATGCATATAGCAATGCATCAAACATGCCTCAACATACATGTATACAACATATACTTAATCAACACCATCACAATTTAATACGGGGCATATACAACCATTAAAAAGTGCAACCAAGGTCTCTAATCAAAGCTTGGGATTAGGCTACCACTCTAATCCCAACTCTAGGTGGGTTTACCAAGCCCATCCTAGGTTCACATGCTTGAACCAAATACTCAAAACCATTTTGAAAATATTTAACCACTCACCTAAACTTCCAAGCTCCAAGTCAAGCAAGCAACCTCCCTCAAATTTCCGGATTTCTTCCCGAAGCTTCCCCAACGCAAATTCTCGCTTCTAAACAACCTCAAACACATTTCAAACAATTCTAAATCAGCCCAACATCCAAAATACCAACCCGGAATACAATTCAAATGCAATTTACCATGTTGCAAACCATGAACAAATCCCATTTTTATCAAATTCGGGCAGCCCCTAAACCATGTCCAAAAACCATGTTTCCAACATCCATAGCACCCACAAACAATCCCAAATCAACCCCTAACCATAGTAATACCATTGGGCTATCAATTTCCACCTTAAACAACCCCTAAAACTCACCCAAAACCCTCCAAAAAACCCATTTTTACCCAATTTCGGGAATTCATTTAAAATACTCTAAAAATCACATATGTTGGACTATTTGATTCACAAACAACATATCTAACATTAATAAATCAAAACTTTAAGTTAAACACAATAAAGCTACCATTTTTATTCAAATCTTCCAAAAACACAATTTCTAAAACATGGATGAAAATGAAATCTACTTGTACTTTTGAAGAGAGGAAGATGAGGACAAGATGGGGATGTATTTACCTTTCAATTTCGATCCAAAATGAAGGAGAAAAGAAGGTGGGATGAAACTTGGAGAAACTTCCCCTCCTTGTCGTGAGAATGGAGAAGGAAGAAGGAAGAAGAGAAATTTTTTGGAGTTTTGAATTAAAAAGGGGTTTTTAATTTCCAAGGGCTTGAAATTACAATAGTGCCATTAATGAGATGGCAACTCTTCTTTACTTTAAAACCCATGAAATTTTAGTTTCATTTCAAATTAGCCCAACATAAAATTCTTTATTTAAAAAAATAAAGAAAGACACAAGATCCAAATAATGTTTGATATTATTTAAATAAAAAACCGAGACCCAAAAAATATTATTTAAATATTATTTTCTTCTGACCCCTAAACCCGGGTGTTACAAACTCTGGGGTAGAAAACAAACGACACCAAGCACCAACATTCGATGCCGTGAACAACAGACGAAGGAGAAACAAAGATAAGGGTGATCTCTAAAATAAGAGTCAACCCTAACCAAAGGCAGAAACTTGAACAAGGAACAAGAATCCTTGGCGTTCTCAGAATCGATTTTAAACATCGATCGTAATGCTCAAGTGAGAGCTCTGAGTGGAGTGAACGAAAAATCGAATCTTGAACTTGGGGTGGCAAGATAACCAAGACCAGCGGCAGACACGATATTTTGTCTGGAGCTGGAGATGATGACAAAAGATGACTAAATTGAGAAAAACTTTGGGTCAACCGTGAACGAAATACGGCGAAAGATCTTAGGGGAAGGGATTAAGTGAGGCACCGTCTTTCGTCCCTTCCATTCGAAAGTGGTTAAGCCAGAAAGAATCATATATGGTGCGAATAACCCTCTAGGGAGTTATCTGCCGGACTGTTTACCTCTAACCAAGGAAAAGTAGGCAAGATTTTGTCTTGTAGTGCATGGGTCATTGGCATTATCGCCTTTGACTTTGCAAAATCTTAATTTTTTTTTTACCCTAACCGATGCATAAAGGAGATGACATCAATCTCCTGTGGACAAGATCCCTACAAACCCTGAGAAAGGACAAACCAGTTTCCCTTACTCGAGAAACGCGCCACCGCGTCTGGACAAGTTTACTTCTTCTCCTTTTGGCTCAGAAGGGGGTGACCAATTCCAAGGATTTTTCCACCAGCAACGTTGTAAAAACCCACGCTCTTGAACATTCGAACTATAGGTTCATTGTTCTTCAAGGTTTGAAGAAACATTCCGGCAGCAACACCATAGAGCTTAGTCAAGCTAAGACCTTCACACCAGATAAGGGAGTGGAAGCCACCGGGGTCGATCTCGATTTCATCCGTCACTGGACTGGAGTCAGGGATCAACTCCAAACTAAGGCTACCCCATCTCGTGTACTCCCTCGCCCGTATCTTCACTGTTTCCAAACTATTCTCCCAAATGAAAACCGACGATGCCTTTCGGGAGGGATCTCTACACCACTGAAAATGACAAACGAGCATCGGAGAACAATAACTAAGGAGAGAGAAAAGAGAGACAAGGAGTGATGCACAGAGAACAAAACCCTAAAACAGAAAGGGGAAAGTTTTAGGAATATCAGAAAAGAATGGATAAAAGAAAATATGGGCTTCGAAAAATTAGAAGCCTTGGTCGGGTCACCCGTCTCTTTAATATAGCCCAATCCAAGTCTAACAGAAAACGGTTATTGCTTAACCGATCTGTTGAACTCAGCCAACGGGCTTAACCAAATCAGTTACACTCACAAGAGAGTAACAACCATCTCTTCAACAATAATCAGATGGCCCAACACAAACACTTGGCCCAAGTTCTACTATCAGATCCATGTCACATAATACAAAGCCTAACATTCCCCCTACTTCCTTCTTTGTTTCAAGACAACTTCACTGATCTGCAGAAGAGTGTACACTCATTTTACATCGAAATGACTGAAAGTAGGCTTTCGACAGAGGCTTTGTCAACCCATCAGCAGCTTGGTGTTCAGCCAGAACGTAATTAACTTGAACCTTATGATCTGCAACCTTCTCACGGACGAAACGAACGTCCAGTTCAACATGCTTGGACCGAGAATGAAATATAGGATTAGCGGACACAGCAACCGCGCTTGTATTGTCACACTACACAACTGGAATTGACGAAGAACATATTCTCATATCTCGCAACACTGTGCCTACCCACATGACTTCAGAAACAGCATCAACAACACTCCTATATTCAGCTTCAGATGTTGACCTAGAAACAGATTTTTGTTTCTTAGAACTCCATGCAACTAGACAGTTGTCAATGTACACACAATAACCCGTTGTCGACCTTCGATCTTCAGACTCGTTACCCCAATTAGCATAAAAAAAGCTACGATAAATATAGGGATCGGATAAAGGACTACCAGCATCTTGGGTCAACTTGGTGGCAGATAACATTGGTGTAGGGGAAGACTTTGCTTGACACATCTTAGCTTTAGCAATAAGCTCTAGAACAATTTTTTCTGACTAAGTAACAAAGAATCTCCTATTTTCAACGCAGTGATACCAAGAAAGAAAGTGAGCTCACCTAAGTCCTTGAGAGAAAACTTTTGATAAAGCTCCTGGATAATCTTTACAACAACATCTTCAAATGATCCAGTGATGATAATATCATCTATATACACTAGAACGTATGTAACAACAGAATCACGACTGCATATAAACAAGGAAGTATCGACAACAGATTCTTTGAACCCGAGAGAGAGAAGAGAACCTCTCAATCTTGTGTACCAATTGCGAGGAGCTTGTCGCAATCCGTACAAGGCCTTTTGAAGAAGGCAAACCAAGTTCGATCCATCAGCAGCTTGTTCAACAAATCCAGGAGGTTGTTGCATAAACACTTGTTCTTCCAACCCTCCATTAAGAAACGCGTTGTTGATATCAACTTGACGCAATTTCCACCTCCGAGAGACAACAACGGAAAGCAAAATGTTTAAGGTGAAGAATCGAACTATGGGGCTGAAAGTATCACCAAAGTCTTGCCCCGACACTTGAGAAAACCCCTTGGCGACCAGACGTGCTTTGTATCGAGAGACCGAGCCATCTGAATTCTATTTGATGCGAAAAAGCCACTTGCATCCAACTGTTTTACGGCCTTCAGGTAACGACACTAGTTTCCATGTGGCATTTGCCATCAAAGCATTATATTCTGCCAACACAGCTTCCTTCAAAGCAGGAATTTGCAAGGCTTGCTCAATACAATCCGGAACAATGGTAGACGTAAGACTCGCTGTGTAAATTTTAGGCTTAAAAATGCCTAGCTTACTCCTAGTTATCATAGGATGAACACTTAAACTAGAGGAAGTTGGCAAATCAGAATCAACAACAACATAATCAGAGACACAAGGTAAACCAGACCTATCATCAGCATCAACGGCACCAGACTCAACATGCAGAGAAGGTCCATCAACAAGACCAGAATCAACAGGCAACACAGGTTCAATAACAGTAAGACCAGAATCAACATGAAAAGCAGGTTCAGTAAAATTATGACCAGAATCAGCATGTACAGTAGGTTCAACAACAACATGCACATAATCAACATTTAAATCAGGTTCATCAACAATATTACCAGAACCGAGAGGCACACAAGTCTCACCAACAGCAACACCAAACTCATTAGGAACACAAATCTCAGCAATATTATCAGACTAACCAAGATTTGCATGAGAAGAAGAAACATGTAGCTGATCTTGATTGGAAGTAGAATTACACTGACCTGAAGCATTATTCGATGCACTGACCTTGGAGTCATAGCATCACCATTAGGCACACCATGATCTGATGTACTGGACCTAGCAGACCCATGTTCAGCTGCAAGAGAAGCACCAGAATTAGAACAAGCAAACAATGTGAATTTAACTAGTTTGGGCACAGTAATTAAAGAGGACCCTTTTGCTGTTGCTGCATTAGAACACGATGAGGCAGCACCTTTTAAAGTGCCTGCAAACAGAAAGACAGTTTCATCAAAAATTACATGTCTTGACACTATAACTTTTCCTTGTGAGGTAAGGCACTTATAGACAGTTACAAAAGCTACACTATTTGTAACAGATGGCACAACATTTTCATGAACTACCTTGTTTCTGGTAAACCAGATAGTCCAATAAGAAATCATTAAGCACATTTTGTAGCTCTCGTTGAGACTGCAGAAGAAATCAGCAACCCATTCAAGCCAGTCGACCATTGTAGCATTTTGAGATGTAGGAAGTTCCAAGGCATTATGCAGATTAGTCACGAAAGAACAATCCCGCATCAAGTGCTCTACTGTTTCGCTCGAAGATTGACAAAGAGGGCAAACATTATGCACGTTGAGTCTCCTGCCCTGTAAATTTGCAAAGGTTGGGATGTAGTTGTTGGCGATTCTCCACATTATAATTTTAACTTTAGGTGGCAGATTCGTAGCCCACATCTGATTGTAGAACCTACCAACAAGATTAGATTGAGTGCCTAAATTGCCATCTCTCAATAGCTTATATCCACTCTTCACTGAGTAGTCTCCAGTTTGATCAAATCGCCAAATTATATTGTCCTGTAACTCTGAACGTGATAAAGGAATACATGAAATACGATCCCTATCTTCTGCGTCGAACAGTCTATTAAGAATATCATACTTCCATGTACATGAATCTGCATCTATAAGGTCAGAAACTTTTGTAAATTGGATGTTAATATTCTGTGACTTGATTCTACCATCTCCTGAACCAAGAAGCCATGGATCATTCCATATGTTAACTCGCCTTCCAGACCCAATTCGCCAACCATAACCTTTTTCAATTACCGATCGAGCACTCCAAATGCTTCGCCAAACATAAGATGGCCGGGATCCCAATTCAGCTGTCAAAAAATCACCATTTGGATAATATTTGGCCTGCATAACTTGAGCTAAAAAACAGTGTGGTTGGATGAGTAAACGCCAACATTGCTTAGCTAAAATGGCCACGTTAAATTGACAAAGATCCCGAAAACC
The DNA here is from genome assembly GCA_958450335.1 of Hibiscus tridactylites. NCBI lineage: Eukaryota > Viridiplantae > Streptophyta > Magnoliopsida > Malvales > Malvaceae > Hibiscus > Hibiscus tridactylites. Next base: position 61,945,855 of record OY288286.1, on the reverse strand, counting down.
AAGGCCCCCTTCCAGTTTATGCTTAGTAAGGTGACTCCATGTACACCAATGTATGCCTCGACGAGTTCCATTATTCCTCCACCAAAATTTGGCCATAATTTGTTCAAGAGATCGACACAAGGTAGCAGGCAATAAGAAACAATGCATCGCGTAAACCGGAATTGCTTGTAGGACTGCCTTAATAAGGACTTCTTTTCCTCCCATAGATAGGAATCGAACGCCCCAACTCTCTACTTTCTTATTAAGACGATCAAAAAAATAGCTAAAAGCTTCTTTTTTGTTTCTCCCAACTAATGTTGGTAGTCCTAGATATTTTTTCCGGATTAGTCGATATTCGGACTCCTAGCAAATTAGCTATCGCAGCTTTTGTAGTATCCGACACATTACGACTGAAAAAAGCAAGTGACTTATCGAAATTTACCCGTTGTCCTGAGGCATTTCCATAGGAATGCAGAATTGAATTAAGATTTGAAGCACCTACCATGGAAGCATCGCAAAACAAGATACTATCATCGGCAAATAATAAGTGACTAACATCGAGTCTTCGACGCCCAATCTTAGCAGCTATGACTTGACCTTGGCAGTTTGCGGCATTTAGAAGTACTGAAAGACCTTCCGCACATAATAAAAACAAATAAGGACTTAGAGGATCCCCTTGCCTCAAGCCACGAGATGGTCGAAAAGAAGCACCCGACTCGTCGTTTAATCCCACAGAGTATGAAACTGTTGTGACGCATCTCATTATTATCTCAACCCACCGATCAGCAAAACCCAGGCGCAACATCATGCTTCGCAAGAAAGACCATTCGACCCGATCATATGCCTTGCTCATGTCGGCCTTTAATGCAAAAAAACCTTGCTTACCCGTGCGATTTTTCTGCAATGAATTCAACACCTCAAAAGCGATAATGACATTATCCGAGATTTGTCGCCCTGGTATAAAGGCTCCTTGTGCTTTATCTATACAAGCATCCATCACTCTTGCAAGTCTGTTAGCAAGTACTTTTGCCACCACTTTGTAGATTACGTTACATAGACTGATGGGTCTAAAATGTGACAAATCAGTAGGTTGAATCACCTTTGGGATTAGTACGATACTCGTGCCATTGATGATCTCCATATCACTCTCCCCATTAAGCATCGACAAACAATACGATGTAACCTCCGAACCAACTATATCCCAGTACTTCTGAAAAAATAATGCTGGATAACCATCGGGGCCAGACGCTTTTAGAGGTGCCATACCTTTAACTGCATTCCATATTTCTTCCGATTGAAAGGGAGAGAGAAGATAATCATTTTGATCCATTGTAACTCTAGGTTGGACCTTCTCAAGGATTGAAGTAGCATCAGATGGAGAGGATGACTGAAATAGTTCTTGAAAATAATTACTGGCCATTACAATAAGCTCTGAGTTATCTATCTTCCAAACTCCTTCACTATCATACAGCCCAGGAATCGAATTCACCCGTTTTCTATAAGAAGCATAATTATGAAAGAAAGGCGTGTTCATGTCACCAAATTTGAGCCAATTAACTCGCGCCCTTTGTTCCCAATACAGCTCCTCCTTGTCAGCTTCCATGTTCAACCCTAATTTCACCTCTAATAATTCGTTTAATGAATCTTCATCTGGGTCACATAAAGATAAATCTTGCAAGCGCTTCTCAAGACGCTTTTTCCTTGCCTTGGATGTTTTTTTAATGCTTCGATCCCATGCCTGTAAAGCACCACCTAATCCTTTTAGCCTGTCCGGAACAGTTCCAATAGAACCTTCCCAATAGCTTTTAATTTGTCCCATCGCTTCACCTTCAAGAGTCCAGTTTGCATTGAAGCGAAAATCTGAGCCTCTTAACTCAATCCTACTGTATGTGTGCTGATTAGTCACAATGAGCAATGGACAATGATCTGAAGTCGAATGGCTAAGATGAGTGACAGAATGGCCTGGAAATAAGCTAAACCATTGAGGATTAGAAACCACTCTATCTAAACGTTCTCTAATGTTGTTTCGTGGAAGCCTACCTCTTTCCCATGTATACCAAGGGCCAGTGAAACCCAAATCACATAGATTAGCGTCATGGAGAGCCTCGCGGAATGCTTCCATATGTCGAACAGAACGTAAGCGACCACCTTGCTTTTCAAAAGAATAAGCTATCTCATTGAAATCTCCCGAAACTAACCATGGCAACGATTGATCCGAACCTAATCTGCGCAACAACTCCCATGATTCTGTACGATAACGCTCCTCTGGGGAACCATAAAATCCAGTAAATCTCCAAACGATATCATCCCTCTGTTGAATAACTATGTCAATATGTGATCTTGAATAGCTTCTCAAAGTCACGTCCAAATTAGTTTTCCAACCTAACGATAATCCACCACGGGAGCCCACTGCATCAACATCTATCCCAAATAGAAAACCACACTTCTTCCTTATTCCTTCCATTCGTCTCGCACTGACTTTTGTCTCCATTAGAAACAAAAGCTGAGGATTAGAACCTCTCAATGAATTCTTGAGACGGTTAATCGCCCGCGGATTCCCCAGCCCACGGACGTTCCAGCTTCATGGCTTCCGGCTGTTCTGTCCCGCAGAGCTAGCCGATCTCTCATTTGCATTTTCAGGTATCACAGAATCAGAAGTATCTGAAACAGAATCTCCCTCACCAACTACTCTTTGTCGTTTGTTCCCATCTACACACAAGATTGGGTTATCTTCTGCATCTGAGCCTATCTCCATTTGTCCACAACCTATAGGGCCAACCTCACTGATAACAGGCCCCTTTGAATAACCAGCAAACCCATGCATACTAAATTGTTGTGCATTAGTACGTGGAGATTGTGGAATATTTGTAACATCAGTCAACTTCCCATATTGCCTCAACTGCCCGTACATATCTACTGCAGCTCTTACGTCAGCAAGTGAAGAACCAGAAATCTCTTCTCGTAGCCACCTACTTGGCGGCGGCGGCCCTCGCCTGGACGGAGCACGAATAGAAAGATCCCAGCCAAATTATATGAATTTTATAATGATGACATGATAACCTATATGACAATTTATATGAATTTTTTTGACATAACACAATTTTATGGATGAAAATCCTCAACCCTTTTCGATGTTCTTATTTATGTTTCCACGCTCAAATTTAGGTTTAGGGTTTGAATTTAGGGTTTTAGGTTAGGGTTTAGGAAATTTAAAGTAGGCTGTATTTTTTAGGATATAAGGAGTATGATTTAAGATTTAGAATTTAAGGTTAAGAATTAAAATTTAATTCTGTAATAATTTTTATTATTGAGGCATAAATAGAGGCACCGTAAAAGAAATTTTTATCCCAATTTTATTGACATTACGTGATTTGTCACGAAAATTTTCATGTTTGTGCCTTGAAAATTTATTAACTTAAATATAATTTCCATTAGGATGAGTCTACCACGTGCGTCGAACACCGATGAACACCATTAAAGTTAAACACCGCTAAATATTATTTAATTAATTAATAAAGATTAAACATCTCAAGAACTTAACATACAATTATAAATTATTTAAAATAAAATTTCAATTAAATTAATTTTTATATATATATTATTATATATTTTTATTTTTTTCAAATAACTAGATCAAATATCAACCCTATTCAATCCTTAAATTAAAAAACTTAAATCTTTCCCCAAATTAAAACCCTAAAATTTTCCCCCGAAGCATGATTTCATATCTTGTCAAAACCTTTATCTGGTGCATGAACTTATTGTTTGTATTTAACTTTTCATGATCAAATTTAGTTAGTCAACTTAATTTTATTGAGATTTTACTGCTACGATTGTATGGTAATTACAAAAAAAAAATATGTGATGAACTGTTTCCCTTTATCTACAAATTACTTAGCTTTCACTAACATATAACATGGATCAATGTATTGTTTCTGAATCAGAATTGAAATGTTTTTTTTTGTGGACAACACAAAGTGGAGGTAATTCATCAGCTGCGTGAACTGGTAAAGTCGGAACCTACCCTCAGCTTTGGAAAGACCGTTGAATATGAAATCATGATTCGGGAAAAAATAGGGTTTTAATTTGGGGAAAAAGATTTAGGTTTTTTAATTTAGGGATTGATTATGATTGGTATTTGATCAAATTATTTAAAAAATTAAAAAATATAATATATATGAAAAATAATTTAAGTGAAATTTATTTTAAATAATTTATAATTGTATGTTAAATCCTTAAATTTTTTAATCTTTATTATTTAATTTAATGGTGTTCAGCGATGTTCAATATTAATAATATTTAACAATATCGTAGTATAATTTTCTTTCCATTAATATCATCACAATTTAGCTAAAAAAGTGGATGCTTGAATTTAACTACAAAGATGTAAAATCAAATTGACAAAAAGATATAATATTGAAGACTAAGATAATCATTATATCTTTACGTCACCTTTGAATTTAGGCTTTCAATGTAGTCAAATATCCAAGATTTGAATAAATAATTTAACCAATCTGGAAATAAAGAAACAAAAAATGAAAGTATGCACCCATCGATCATTTCTAGTTTATTCAAAACGATAGTTAAAAGGGAAAATTTCCAATAGAGGCTGCATTCTTCCATCTTTTTTATATAAACCCCTAAAAACATGGGAATTGATTCAAAGCTTCAAACATTTCATTCTTCACCTACAATGGAGCTTCCATTTCCCTCCCTTTTCATCTTATTTGCTACTTCTCTCCTTCTGTCACTAGTATTCAAAATAGTAAAGAAAACAAGAAGCACAGATTCAAACAGGAAGCTGCCACCAGGGCCATGGAAATTGCCCATCATCGGCAACCTCCACCAGCTGGTGAGATTCGGGTCACAACCTCACCAAATTCTGAGAGATTTGGCCAATAAACATGGACCCTTAATGCACACCATCGTCGTTTCATCGGCAGATATCGCCAAAGATGTCATGATAACACACGGTCTGGCCTTCGCCGACAGACCGTACGTGGCTGCTCTAGACATCCTAACTTACGGCTCCAGGGACGTTGCCATGGCGCCATACGGCAATTATTGGAGACAGGTACGAAAAATCTGTACGGTCGAGCTTTTAACAGCCAAAAGAGTGCAGTCGTTTGAATCAATCCGACAAGAGCAAGTCTCAGGACTCATGAAATCTATATCTTTAAACCAAGGCTCGCCGATCAATCTTACCAAGAAGGTTTTTTCCTTGACATATAGGACCGTGTCAAGAGTGGCATTCGGCAACATATGCAAAGACCATGAATCATACTCGTTGGTTGTGGAGGAATTGGTAAAGTTGGGGTCTGGTTTTCGACTTGCAGACATGTACCCATCTTTTAGAATGCTTGAACTTATCAGTGGACTGCGACAGAAAGCCGAGGCTCTGCTTCGAAAGAGCGATCGGATACTTCAAGGCATCATTGATGAACACAGAGCTAGTTTGAAGGGAGGGATAATAAGTGAAGGAGAAGCCAAGGAAGACTTGGTTACTGTCCTTTTGAAGATTCAGCAACAAGGTGGTCTCGAATTTCCCTTGGCTGACAAGGATATCAAAGGCATCATTTGGGTTAGTATATGTACTATGTAGGTATTTTGTAGCTAATATGCATGTTTTAAAGCCTGGACTGATGTTGGTTCAGGATATCTTCGGCGGAGGGGGCGAGACATCATCGACAACCGTCGACTGGGCGATGTCGGAAATGGTGAGGAATCCAAGGGTGCTAAAAAAGGCTCAGGATGAAATAAGACAGATCTGTCATGGAAAAGGAGATATGTCTGAAGCAAGTCTTAAAGAATTGAAATACTTGGGATTAATTATCAAAGAAACCTTGAGGCTACACACTCCATTTCCTCTGTTACTTCCAAGAGAAAGCCGAGAGGATTGCGAAATCAATGGCTACCATGTTCCCTACAAGGCTAAAGTCATAATCAATGCATGGGCTATAGGAAGAGATCCCAAGTACTGGAATGAGCCTGAGAAATTTTACCCAGAAAGGTTCCTCAACAGTTCCATAGATTTCAGAGGAACAGATTTGGAGTACATCCCATTTGGTGCAGGAAGAAGGATGTGTCCGGGCATATCATTTGCACTTCCAAACGTTGAGCTGCCATTAGCAAAATTGCTTTACCATTTTGATTGGGAGCTTTCCGGTGGAATGAAGCATCAAAATTTGGACATGACTGAACTCTTTGGTGTGACTATGAGAAGAAAAGATGATATGATCTTAATCCCAACCCCATATGTCTGCTAAGTAACCTTTTTATAAAATCTCAAACTTTATTTGAATTTTTTTCGAGTTGTTTGAGTTTCTGTTCAAATATAATTGTAAATATCTATAATATTATGGTACTAATTAGTTCCAATTTAAACGGTTTTCTATAATCATATACGATATACATATATATTTCTTCTTATATGATATACATATATTAAACAGAGTTGAGGGACTTGACTCGAGCTTGAAAACCTATATATTAATTATTAAAAATTTTAAGTTATTCGAGTCTCTTTTTATAATTCAAATTTTATTTGAAAATTCTTTGAGCCAAACTAAAATTATAAAATTATGATTCAAAACAAATCCAATAAAAAATTAGACATTTTCGAGTTTAGGCGAATTTTGGTCCATCTAGTTATGTACATATGGGTAAGCCATGTCACGCATATATCAGTGCATGAGCATTGCCAAGTCATGTTTTTGTGGACATGAAAGTTAAATTTTTGAGCTTCCACTAATTAATGGTGAAATATTTTGAAAGATTGTGAGCGATGAATGAAACTCTTTTAAGAAGGGATGAATTACGAGTGAATTTTACATTTGTTTATTAAAAAAAGTATGTGAAAATATCTTATCAACCGATGGTGGGATGAAAAGTTTTTATAAGTGTCTTAGTTTTAATGTTTAAAGATTTAATTTATGGTTTATAGTTTAGGAGTATGAGTTTAGAATTTAAAGTTTATAGTTAGAATTTAGAGGTTTGAGGTTAGGGTTTAAGTTTAGAGTAATATGGTTAGAGATTTAGATTTTAACCCTAAAACCTAAATTCTAACCACATCCCTAAATTCAAAAATCACACACTTAAATCCATTAACACTAGACCCTAAACGAAATTCATAGATCCTAAAATTAAGATGCTTGTAGAACTTTTTACAATTACACAAGTACTTGTGCACAGGGGCGGATCTAGAATTTTAATCTCGGTAGTTCACCAACAAGTGTAGTAATCTAAAATCATCTTACATCGTTGTAATAATGTATTAATAAGGAATAGTTCTTGCGTAAACAAATATGCTTTATAGTCAAAGACATACTAACATTAAAAAATAAATTTATATTGTGTAAATATGTTTGAGAAATAAGAATTATCTTGCATCGGTGTAATTGTGTTTTAGAGAGTAAAAATACTTGCTCTAGTAAAATTAAGTATTGATAGTGACAACTGTTGTGCAAGCAAGCATAAATTTTATATTTCAAAATCGATTTGTAGTTCTAGGATTTTTCAAAACAATTACAAAAATCAAAATCTTTTTTAAGTGTCAAATGCCCGAATCGATTACAACTTATTGAACAAAAAAGGCGAAAAAGGAATTTAGGTTTTAAAAATGGTTTGAACCATAAGTGTTTTTCCAAATGAAGATGATTACAAGATTAGAAAAAAAAATGTTATTGGAGGTAAACATGTTTATTTGATAACTAAAAAATATTTTACTAGTTTTTAATTTTATTTAAATTAAATTGTAATTATTTAAAAAATTGAAATCAAAATTTTAGTTAACTCATTTCACATGAATGCGAATGTATTTAACCAAGATTTTTTTAATGAGATTAACAAATATACTTAAAATAGTTATAAAATAATAGTTTGGATACTTGTTTTGACCAAAAATAATTTATGAGCTCAAAGTAATAATTAAAATAATTTAAGGGTTGATTTTTCATTTAAACAAAAAAACTTAATATTTTAGGGTAAACTATACTGATAGTCACTGAAATTTTAGAGTGTCTTCACTCTGGTCACTAAAATCGAAAAGCTCTCATTACAATTAGTAAACTTTTAATTAGATCTCACTACAGCCACTGCCGTTAAAAATACTGATATTACACATTAAAGTATTTTTTTCAAAAAGAACTCCAATATTTCAAAATCTCCACCAAAGTCAGAATTCTGATAAATGGAGACGTTGTCGATCAATCTCAATGATGAGAAGGATTCGTTTGGCCAAATTCTTAATATAGTTTGATTTCAAACTGACCTGGCGATTAACAATGACATATTAAAAAGTTAAATTTTAATTTAAATTGAGATTTAATGTATTATTGACATGATTATCAAATGTATTATTTGATAAAAAATAATTGAAAGTTTAAAATAAAAAATTAAAATTTATTGACTGAATTTTAATTTAAGCAAAAAAATAGGATAAACTAAACTTGTGATCACTAACCTATATCTCTTTTCATATTTTGGTCACTGAACTTTTTTTTGACAAAATCGTCACTAGCATTACGTTTTTTCAGTTTTGGTCATCCGTCGTTAAAAAACTATCGAAAAAATCATATTTTTGTGAAAAAATATAGAAAAGAAATAATAGCTTGGTGATCAAAACAAGAAAAGAATGTAACATTAGTGAGTAAAATAGAAAATAAATAATTTTAGTAAGATTTTACCAAAAATAATAGTTCGATGACTAAAACATAAAAATAAAAATAGGTTGATGACCACAAATGTAATTTATTCAAAAAAATAATGGTAGGTCACTGGACCTACCTTGCACTACGGTAGGTCCGCCCCTGCTTGTGCATGGAATAAATACCCAAAAAGTATTAGAAAGATAAAATAATCAAAATGATAACAGATGAAAATGTGATTATAAAGTGATAGTTTGTAGTATTTCATAAATCGAATACTTATAGACGTTCTTAACACGAACAAAACACTAAAAAATATACACTCTACTCTTAATTTCTTAAACTGACGATAAATCTTAAACTCACTTTTTCAAAGTGGACAAAAAAACATAATTCAAAGTAGGGGATTTCCATTCTCCTAACACATTTACTTACTTTTTTAAGAGAAAAATTCACAAAAATTTATAAAATAAAGTTTTTTATCCAAAAGAAAACATAGATTCATTAAAAAAAGAGACGAGAACAACAGCCTTGTCCCACGTACAACAAAAGAGCCACAAGTAAGGTCATGCAAAGTGGGGCGAAAGGTACGAAAACAAAAACCCAGCAGGGAATAACTCTGGGGTAGAAAACTAACGACACCAAGCACCAACATTCGATGCCGTGAACAACAGATGAAGGAGAAACAAAGATAAGGGTGATCTCTAAAATAAGAGTCAACCCTAACCAAAGGCAGAAACTTGAACAAGGAACAAGAACCCTTGCCGTTCTCAGAATCAATTTTAAACATCGATCGTAATGCTCAATTGAGAGCTCCTTCCGAAGGCAGGCTCCCTCATCGGTCGATGAAGGTCTTGTCAATTTGAGTGGAGTGAACGAAAAATCGAATCTTGAACTTAGGGTGGCAAGATAACCAAGACCAACGACAGACACGGTCTTTTGTCTAGAGCAGGAGATGATGACAAAAGATGACTAAATTGAGAAAAACCTTAGGTCAACCGTGAACGAAATACGTCGAAAGATCTTAGGGGAAGGGATTAAGTGAGGCACCGTCTTTCGTCCCTTCCATTCAAAAGAGGTTAAGCCAGAAAGAATCATATATGGTGCGAATAACCCTCTAGGGAGTTATCTGCCGGACTGTTTACCTCTAACCAAGGAAAAGTAGGCAAGATTTTGTCTTGTAGTGCATGGGTCATTGGCATTATCGCCTTTGACTTTGCAAAACCTTAAATTTTTTTTACCCTAACAGATGCATAAAGGAGATGACATCAATCCTCTGTGGACAAGATCCCTACAAACCCTTAGAAATGGCAAACCAGTTTCCCTTCCTCGAGAAACACACTACCGCGTCTGGACAAGTTTACTTCTTCTCCTTTTGGCTCAGAAGGGGGTGACCAATTCCAAGGATTTTTCCACCAGCAACGATGTAAAAACCCACGCTCTTGAACATTCGAACTATATGTTCATCGTTCTTCATGGTTTGCAGAAACATTCCAGCAGCAACATCATAAAGCTTAGTCAAGCTAAGACCTTCACACCAGATAGGGGAGCGGAAGCCACCGGGGTCGATCTCGATTTCATCCGTCACCGGACTGGAGTCAGGGATCAACTCCAAACTAAGGCTACCCCGTCCCGTGTACTCCCTCACCCGTATCTTCACTGTTTCCAAACTATTCTCCCGAATGAAAACCGACGATGCCTTTCGGAAGGGTTCTCTACACCACTAAAAATGACAAACGAGTACCGGAGAACAATAACTGAGGAGAGAGAAAAGAGAGACAATGAGTGATGAACAAAGAACAAAACCCTAAAATAGAAAGGGGAAAGTTTTAGAAATATCAGAAAAGAATGGATAAAAGAAAATATGGGCTTCGAAAAATTAGAAGTCAGGGTCGGGTCACCGTCTCTTTAATATAGCCCAATCCAAGTGTAACAGAAAACGGTTATTGCTTAACCGATCTGTTGAACTCAGCCAACGAGCTTAACTAAATCAATTACACTCACAAGAGAGTAACAACCATCTCTTCAACAATAATCAAATGGCCCAACACAAACACTTGGCCCAAGTTCTACTATCAGATCCATGTCACATAATACAAAGCCTGACATTCCCCCTGCTTCCTTCTTTGTTTCAAGACAACTTCACTGATCTGCAAAAGAGTGTACACTCATTTTACATCGAAATGACTGAAAGTAGGCTTTCGACAGAGGCTTTGTCAACCCATCAGTAGGTTGGTGTTCAGCCGGAACGTAATTAACTTGAACCTTATGATCTGCAACCTTCTCACAGACGAAATGAACGTCCAGTTTAACATGCTTGGACCGAGAATGAAATGCATGATTAGCGGACATAGCAACCACGCTTGTATTGTCACACCACACAACTGGAATTGACGAAGAACATATTCCCATATCTCACAACACTGTGCCTACCCACATGACTTTTGAAACAGCATCAGCAACACTCCTATATTCAGCTTCGGATGTCGACCTAGAAATAGATTTTTGTTTCTTAGAACTCTATGCAACTAGACAGTTGTCAACGTAAACACAATAACCCGTTGTCGACCTTCGATCTTCAGACCCGTTACCCCAATCAGCATCAGAAAAAGCTACGATAAATATAGGGATCAGATAAAGGACTACCAGCATCTTGGGTCAACTTGGTGGCAGATAACATTGGTGTAGGGGAAGACTTTGCTTGACACATCTTAGCTTTAGCCAGAAGCTCTAGAACAAATTTTTTCTGACTAAGTAAGAAAGAATCTCCTATTTTCAACGCAGTGATACCAATAAAGAAAGTGAGCTCACCTAAGTCCTTGAGAGAAAAATTTTGATGAAGCTCCTGGATAATCTTTTCAACAACATCTTCAGATGATCCAGTGATGATAATATCATCTACATACACTAGAACGTATGTAACAGCAGAATCATGACTTCATATAAACAAGGAAGTATCGGCATCAGATTCTTTGAACCCGAGAGAGAGAAGACAACCTCTCAATTTTGTGTACCAATTACGAGGAGCTTGTCGCAATCCGTACAAGGCCTTTTGAAGAAGGCAAACCAAGTTCGATCCATCAGCAGCTTGTTCAACAAATCCAGGAGGTTGTTGCATAAACACTTATTCTTCCAACCCTCCATTAAGAAACGCGTTGTTGATATCAACTTGACGCAATTTCCACCTCCGAGAGACAGCAACAGAAAGCAAACTGTTTAAGGTGAAGAATCGAACTACGGGGCTGAAAGTATCACCAAAGTCTTGCCCCGACACTTGAGAAAACCCCTTGGCGACCAGACGTGCTTTGTATCGAGAGACCGAGCCATCTGAATTACATTTGATGTGAAAAGGCCACTTGCATCCAACTATTTTATGGCCTTCAGGTAACGGCACTAGTTTCCATGTGGCATTTGCCATCAAAGCATTATATTCTTCCAACACAGTTTCCTTCCAAGCAGGAATTTGCAAGGCTTGCTCATTACAATCCGGAAAAATGGTAGACGTAAGACTCGCTGTGTAAATTTTAGGTTTAAAAATGCCTAGCTTACTCCTAGTTATCATAGGATGGACACTTAAACTAGAGAAGGTTGGCAAATTAGACTCAACAACAGCATAATCAGAGACACAAGGTAAACCAGACCCATCATCAGCATCAACAGAACTAGAGTGTAAATTAGATTCAGCAGCATCAAAGTTTAAATCAGCTTCACTAACAACAGCACCATACTCAACATGTAGGTAAGGTCCATCAACAAGACCAGAATCAACAAGCAACACAGGTTCAATAACAGTAGGACCAGAATCAGCATGAAAAGCAGGTTCAGTAAAATTATGACCAGAATCAGCATGTACAGTAGGTTCAGCAACAACATGCACATAGTCAACATTTAAATCAGGTTCATCAACAATATTACCAGAACCGAGAGGCACACAAGTCTCACCAACAGCAACACCAAACTCATTGGGAACACAAATCTCAGCAATATTATCAGACTGACCAGGATTCACATGAGAAGAAGAAACATGTAGCTGATCTTGATTGGAAGTAGAATTACATTGAACTGAAGCATTATTCGAATGCACTGACCTTGGAGTCACACCATCACCATTAGGCACACCATGATCTGATGTACTGAACCTAGCAGACCCATGTTCAGCTGCAGGAGAAGCACCAGAATTAGAACAAGCAAACAGTGTGAATTTAACTAGTTTGGGCACAGTAATTAAAGAGGACCCTTTTGCTGTTGCTACATTAGAACACGATGAGGCAGCACCCTTTAAAGTGCCTGCAAACGGAAAGACAGTTTCATCAAAAATTACATGTCTTGACACTATAACTTTTCGTTGTGAGGTAAGGCACTTATAGCCTTTATGTTGCATGCCATAACCTAAGAATGTGCAAGGTTCCGATCGAAACTCAAGCTTATGCTTATGAAAGGGTCTAAGGTGAGGGAAACAAACACAACCAAATACACGAAGAAAGGTATAGTCAGGGGAGCATCCAAACAGTTCTTCATAGGGGCTAATGTTACCAAGTACACGTGTGGGCAGACGATTAATAAGATGGACTGCTGTGGTGACAGTATGAGACCAAAACTCAACAGGCAACGATGCTTGACTTAAAAGTGTAAGAGCCATCTCTACAAGGTGCCGGTGCTTGCGTTCCACCACACCGTTCTGTTTCGACGTGTGAGGACACGTGACATGATGCTTCACACCTGTCTCAGCAAGCAACGTGGACAAAGATCGATATTCTCCCCCCAATCACTCTGTACTTCTCTGACTTCTGCACCAATCTGAGTGCGGACCATGCTGGCAAACTGCTTGTAAGCTTGAATTGTCTGAGACTTAGTTCGTAACAGATAGAACCACGTATGTCGTGTACAAGCATCGACAAAAGCTACATAATACACAAAACCATCTGACTTTGGGTAAGCAGGACCCCACAAATCTGTAAAAGCAAGCTTAAAGGGCTCGGAATAAGTAGTGACAGAATCAGAGAATGGCAGTTTGTGACTTTTACCACTTCGAGAAGAAAAACAAACAGAGTCTTTATTCACACTTGAATCAACAATCATATTACAATCATGCAAAACCTTAGTAAGAACAATATGGGCAGGATGCCCCAACCTACGATGCAGACATCAACTTCATTTTGTTTACAGACACGAATACTAGACTGAACATTATTCACAGATGGAACACAAGTATTGAAAGCATATAAACCATCATTCTCACCACCACACAGCAACTCTGCACCAGTACTCTCATCTCAAACCACGCAACGATCAGCATGAAACTCGAAAAATACACTGTTGTCCTTAGCACACTTTGACACCGAAACGAGATTCTTAGTAATCTGTGGCACTAACAATAAATCACGTAATAACAATTCTCGTGAAGCAATATATAAATAAGTAGAACCAATTTTACAAATGTCTAATCCCTTACCATCACCAACTAACAATTTACCTGGGCCAGAGAAGTCAGCACTCTGGTGAACATTCGAAGCTTCAGCCGTGACGTGGTGAGTGGCTCCAGTATCCACAAACCACTGACCACCAGAACTGCCTGAGCCATGCGAAGTGGTCACATGAACATATTGAGGGCACGATGAAGATGCAGACCTAGTGCCAGACGCAGACGTAGAGGCTGACTCAGCCAGATTTTCATTCAGAGAACAAACATTGACAGCAGGAGAAGGATCAGACCTATACAGACTAGTCGACACCCCTGCAAAACTCTGATCAAACCGACGATAGCACATGTCCACTAAGTGCCCCATTTTCCCACATAACTGACACTGAAATCGATTCCTAGCCCGACCATACCCACGACCAGAGCCAGCACCACCAGTGGGTGCACTATACCTATACGAACGCTGACCAGAACTAGCACCACCAACATTTGTAGCTCCAGTCGAAGCATATGGGTTCAACGCGACAATGTTGGCACTCATAAGAGGTCCTTGTTCGTGATAGAACAGAAACTGTTGGGCTTCAGCATCGACTAAAATAGTCATGACCTTTTCAAGAGACAGGACATCACGACTAGCAGTGATAACAGCCACAAATGGCTTATTCTCTGCCGGAAGGCCACCCAGAATAGTTGTTATGTGTTCCACCTTAGACACCGGACTGCCACACGACGCAAGAGCGTCGCAAATGTCCTTGATTCGAGAGATGTATTGCCTCATGGTAAGATCCCCTTGCGCACCGTTCGGAGATGAAAATGAAAGCTCATAATTATCGTAGTGGACTGACTACTGAACGACTCAAGAACGAGGGACCAGATCTCTGTCATTGATGTGGCTCCAACAAAGTTCGTCAAGAGATGAGGGCTTATGGTGGACAGAATCCAAGACGACAGCGCACTATCTTGTGCAAGAAAGTCTTCATACTCATCATTCTCACACTCAGAGCCATCGGGTTGACGAACCTTGGCCGGAGGAGCTTTGCGGGAACCCTTGAGAAACCCCTCGAGACGATGGCTGCGCACCGTGAGCAACACATGTTGCTTCCACACCAGGAAGTTTGACTCGTCCAAGAGGATATTGATCCGTTTATTCGCAAAGAACCGTCCACCGGATCGCACCGACGAGTCTGCTTCACCATCTCCAGACGAGGCATAAGCAACACGCACCATCGCGAATCAAAGAAAGAACGAGAGACGAGCCGACGGCGAGCAAGCACCAACGAACCGATTGCCAGAGCAGCGACAGATGGCGAAGCGGCGGCACCAGGATTAGACGGCGAATGATACTATGATGAATAGAGAACAAAACCCTAAAACAGGAAAGGGGAAAGTTTTAGGAATATCAGAAAAGAATGGATAAAAGAAAATATGGGCTTCGAAAAATTAGAAGCCAGGGTCGGGTCACCCGTCTCTTTAATATAGCCCAATCCAAGTCTAACAGAAAACGGTTATTGCTTAACCGATCTGTTGAACTCAGCCAACATGCTTAACCAAATCAGTTACACTCACAAGAGAGTAACAACCATCTCTTCAACAATAATCAGATGGCCCAACACAAACACTTGGCCCAAGTTCTACTATCAGATCCATGTCACATAATACAAAGCCTGACAAGGAGAAACATAGAAGGAGTTAAAGGAGAGCAAAATTTCTAGGTTCAGACTCACCATCTCTAGTCCCCTCATTTTTAGGGGCCATAAATCTAATCTGTTATGAATCATTTTTCATACCAACAAAATTAATTCCAATATGAAAAGGGAAGTTATGCAGCTAGGCAGTAGCAGGAATTGATCCCATTACTTTTTTGTCTTTTACTCATAAGAAGAAAAGCAAATTTTATTCAAAAATTCTAGTCAATTCTTTGATTATTGAATCCACTTGATGCGCATAAAGATAATCTAAAAAAATCCTAGTCATAAATCACTCATTTCCACACAAAAAATCAACCAATTGAACTTAAAAGATTTATAACTTATACACTGGTGGTAGAAATTGAAAGTTTTCATAAGACGTCTTAATTTTAGGGTTTAATGACTTAGTTTATGGTGTAGAGTTTAGAGATTTAAGTATAAGAGTTTAGAATTTAGGGATAGTGATAAGAATTTAGAGTTTAGGAAATTTAGGGTTTAGAGGTTAATGTTTTGTTTTTAGGGTAATATGGTAAGAATTTAGGTTTTAACTTATAAACCCTAAATTATAGCACTAAATCCTAAATTCTAACTACTATCCTTAAATTCTAAACCTTTACACTCAAACTTCTAAACTTTACACCCTAAACTAAGACCCTAAACCCTAAAACCAAAGCGCTTGTAAAAACTTTTAATTTCTACCGCTAGTGTATAGAGTATAAATCCTAAAATTAATTACCAAGCGGGTATGTTGTCAATTTGCAACGTAAAGTAATTCTTGTATTCTAAGTATCGTGTGTATAGAAAGGAGTAAAATAAAAAGGTAAACTACACTGGTAGCACCAAACTTTTAGGGAGCTTTTAATATGGTCACTCAATTCTTTAAATTTTCATTGTAACTACTCAACTTTAAAATCACTTTCAGTGTCACTGTCATCACCTACCGCTAACAATGTGACATGTTAATCTGTAATTTTTGTCAATAAAATAATGACAGCCTTTATTTACATTTCCACGTGGTTTAAAAAATGCCCTAATCAAATAAAACATTGTCGTATTGAAAACTCTAAGCCTAAAAGAAGAAGAAAAACCTATGCTTAATTGTGTTATCGATTAGATTAAGAAAAAGAGATTTTTCAATATCCAAAAAAATTTGTAGAACAAACGCTTCGCATTGGGGATTGGTTGCCATTTAATGGTTATCTTTCGAAGAAATTTAGTTTCAGCAATGAACGATAACTTCTTTTCCTTATTTGTTGATTTCTTTGAAGTGTGAAACTCATATCACTTTGTGTATTTTAAAGGTATGGTAAGTTTAAATTGATTTCTTTGAAGTGTAAAACCCTTTAAAAAATAAATCTCTGTTCAGTATCGTTTTGTTTATCATAATCTTTCAATGTTTTCTAAACTGATTTTGTACTTCCATGCTTTCCAAATTGATTTTAAGATTCAATGCTTTTTCAAACTAATTTTGTGTTTTTTTTCCTTTTTGTATGTGTAACCCAACTGATATTCCGCAAAAGCATGTTCGGATTGCACTGGGTTCTTCCATTGTAGCTAAGGATGACGATGATAAAAAAAAAGAAAAAGTTAAATGAGATGATTCTAGGGTTTCATTTCATTTCATAACAAAACAATAAAGGATTAAATTTTTTTTAATCATGTGGAAATGTAAATAAAGACTGTCATTATTTTATTGACAAAAACTATAGATGGGCATACTACATCAGCTTCCGTTAACGGTAAGTGACGACAGTGATCATATCAAAAGTGATTTTAAAGTTGAGTGACTATAATAAATTTTTTAAAAGATGAGTAATTATACTGAAAGCGCCTAAAAGTTTGGTGACTACCAGTGTAGTTTACCCAACTAAAAATGACAAACATTGGAATGCAAAACAAAAGGGGAAATGTGGGAGACTACACTCACATTATTAAAACTTAAAAGATTTTACAGTTACAATTTAAAATTGAATCATATATTTGTACAAAAGTAGGCTTATTTAGGGGGAAAATCATTTTACAAAAAAAATAATGCATTTTGAAAAATATTTAAAGAAATGGTGTAATTTTTAAAGTGATGAGAGAAGTCGTCTTTAACTGCCGCTGGAAGTCGTTGCTAGTAACTACCGACGGCTTTGGTTTTTTTTTTTTTTTGCATTTTGGGATTAAAATAAAAAATAAATTAAATTTACAAGGATTAAAACTAAAATTTTCAAAAAGAGGATGCATTTACAATAAAATAAAGTTCAGATACCCAAATGAAAATTTTCAAAAACTTTGTAAATTTTTTGCACCACAAGGATCATATCAAAAGAAAAGCAAAATTACAGTGATCAAATAAAATGTTAGAAAAATGCAGTAAAATTACTCGTACCAAATCTTAATAAATAATTATATATTTCTATACAGAAAAACCAAAATTTTAAGTCATGAAGATTAAAATAGAACAAAGTCAAAGATTTAAAGACAAATAACAACAGCTGCCAGCCCATTTCTTTATGTCAAATTAAAAGAAAAAAATCATTTTATTTTATATAATTCTTTTAACAATTTTAATAATTATATCAAAATATAATCTAAAAATTTTAATCTAAAAAATAAAAATATATCAAAGTCGGTAGTACCCGAAGACGAATTCTCTCGTCACTATAGAAATTGCATTATTTCTTTAAATAAATTCAGAGATGCACTATTTTTTTTTTATTTTTAAAAACAGATTTTTTACCTAAATAAATCAGAATAATATCTTATAAATAAAATTTTAAAACAATTAAAAATAAATAAAATGACAACATTAAGTATCAAACTCCAACCTGTAAGATTCCATAGTATTACTAACGTTAACTGCATTTGATATGATATTTTAATCCTTAATGTATAATTTCATAAATCTAGAAGAAAAATCATTTAATATATTATCGATTGCATCAAATATATTATAGCAATATTACGATTTTTTATACTTTAATTACCGACAGCGGCACCAGTTTTAATGTTGGTCGTCGACCGCTAAAATTTATTGTTTCGTTTGTTTTATTTTTTTATTTTCAATAAATAATTTTACTCTTGTAACACGATTTATATTTACATTTTGGTACGTTTTTGTTTTGTTTTTTGGCATGTTTTTTTTCTACCTTTTGGCACACATTTTCTTTTTATCGGTCGTTTGGCCGTTTTTTCCATTTAATTTTTATTAGGGTTGGATCTAACGTCGCCACGACTGATCAAGATGACGCTCTTTTCATTATCCTGTGAGTCTCTCTTTCTTGAACCCTCGAACTGAATTTGGATACGTGATTACATTTACCGTTCTTTGTTCGCGATTGAATTGTGGTAATGACCTTGTTCTCAATGTGCCTCGTTGTCATATATATTTTTTATGTTGTTTGTTGATGGTTTTACCTTTCATCGTCGATCTTGAGGTGATGTTTGTATCCATCTTTCATTTTGAGTGTTTTAATTGGGTTTTTACCTTTTCCTTATATGGTCTTCTTATGATCTCGAGACACTAGTTGTGAACTTTTATTGTAATTTTGGATATATCTTCGCTCAATAAAACAAGCGATATCAATTAAAAAAATCTCTAAGTATTTTAATAACTATTCTTTTTCAGAAGTTAGGTAAAAGTGAAAATTTACAAATTGCAGCTGCAATTAATCTTCATTTTTCTATATAAATCCATGAAATAGAGGAACTGATTCACGCCTTCAAACCATGGAGCTTCCATTTCCCTCCTTTTTGATCTTGCTTGCTTCTTTTCTCTTCTTGCTTGTAGTGATCAAAATAGTAAAGAAAATGACAAGCACGGATCCAAACATGAAGCTGCCACCAGGGCCATGGAAACTGCCCATTATAGGCAACCTCCATCAGCTGCTGAAATTCGGGTCACTACCTCATCAAATCCTGAGAGATTTGGCCGATCAACATGGACCCTTAATGCACCTACAGCTCGGTGAACTTCGCACCGTCGTGGTTTCATCGGCAGAGATCGCCAAAGATGTCATGATAACGCACGGTCTCACCTTTGCCAATAGACCTTATGTGGCTGCTCTAGAAATCGTGACTTACGGTTCAAGGGACATTGGCATGGCACCCTACGGCAATTACTGGAGACAAGCACGAAAAATTTGTACTGTGGAGCTTTTAACAGCCAAAAGAGTGCAGTCATTTGAATCAATCAGACAAGAGGAAGTTTCAGCACTGGTGAAACTTATAGCTTCAAACCAAGGCTCCCCGATCAATCTCAGTAAGCAGATTTTCTCCTTGGCTTTTAGGATCACATCTAGAGCAGCATTCGGTAAGACGTGCAAGGAACACGAATCGTATTTAAGAGTGGTGGATGAAATAACAAAGCTAAGTTCTGGATTTAGACTTGCAGACATGTACCCTTCTTTTAGAGTGCTTGAGCTTATTAGTGGATTGAAGCAGAAAGTTAGGGCTCTGCTTCACAAGTGTGATGGGATACTTGAAGGTGTTAAGGTTAATATAGTCTTTACCAATTAGGGTTTATAAGTTAGTTAGTTAGTTATTCCTTATGTATGTCTATATATATTATCAGCTTTGTAAACCTCTCTTGATTTGATTGATTAATAAAGAATTCGTTATTCACTACATGGTATCAGATGAATTCCTTCTGATTTTCGTTTCTCATCTTTCAACTCTGTCAAGAATCTGTTTTAGTTTTTTTTTCTCTCTTCGATCCTTTTCTTTTGATCTTCTGATCGTTATGGGGGAAGTTGCTCTCAATGATCAGTTCAACAATGGTGCTAATCCCTATTACTTGCATCAATCGGATAGTCCTGGGATTACCCTTGTTACTCAGCTTCTTTGTAATGACAATTACAATAGTTGGAGGCGATTTATGCTCATGGCTTTGTCAGCCAAGAACAAGGTGGGCTTTGTGGACGGTTCGATTCCTTCTCCAGCGTCGACTCAACAGAATTTTGGAGCTTGGACGAGGGCTAACAATCTTGTTAGTTCTTGGTTGCTCAACTCAGTTTCTAAAGAAATTTCTGCTAGTTTGATATATCATTCATCTACTGCTGATACTTGGAAGGATCTTCAAGATCGTTTCCAGCAGAATAATGGTCCAAGATTGTTCTCTTTGCGCAAGAAACTCAGTGAACTTGTTCAAGGTCAATCTTCTGTAAGTACTTACTATACTCAATTGAAGATTTTGTGGGATGAATTAATGTCTGTTAAGCCTGTTTGTACCTGTTCGCTTTGCACTTGCGATGGTGTTCGCAAAATGGTTGAAGAACAGCAAAAAGAACAAGTTTTACAGTTTCTTATGGGCCTTAATGAATCGTATGCCCATGTCAGGGGTCAGATCTTACTTCTTGATCCTATGCCCTCTATTAACAAGGTTTTTGCCTTAGTTACTCAAGAAGAAAGTCAGCGTGTTATTAAGCTGACTAATCCTGCTACTGATACTATTTGTGCTGTTAAATCCATGAATAGTAATCCTGTTAAATCTTTTAGCAATCAACGCAAAGGTCGACCACAATGTAGTCATTGTGGGTTGTTAGGTCATGTAAAGGACAGATGTTACAAACTTCATGGTTTCCCACCTGGGTATGCTTCTCGTTCAAAACAGAATTCTATTAATCCTGCTTGTGCAAATGCTTCAATGGATGTTCCTTCCCAAGATCAGGCTTCTAATGATTCCTTAAGTGCTAATCAATGCCAGCAGCTCATAGCCATGCTCACAAGTCAGTTACATGCTGCATCACACTTTGACAGTTCTGCACATGCTTCTTCGACTTCTATTAATTTGGCTCCTAATCTTGCAATGCAAGGTAAGTCTTTGTTCTATGTTAACAGTTTTTCAACTTCTGATATAAACTGTTGGATCATTGACTCAGGTGCCTCTAGGCACGTTTGTCGATCACGAGAGCTTTTTGAATCTTTCAAACCTATTTCTTGTGGAACTATTACGCTTCCCAACAAGACTGTTGTTCCTGTTCAGTTTTCTGGTGATATTAGAATTTCTTCAACCCTTCTTCTTCATGATGTGCTTTTTGTTCCTCAATTCAGTTTTAATTTGATTGCTGTTAGTTGCTTATTGCAAGATTCCAATGTTAATGTTTTGTTTAAAGATGGTTGTTGTCTGATTCAGGATCCTTGGAAAATGATTGGGAAGGGTGAGCTGCATAAAGGGTTATTTCTGCTTCGATCTTCTTGTTCTTCTGCTTTTGTAAATAACACTAGTTTTAATTCTCTTTCATGGCATGATCGTCTTGGTCATCCTAGTTATCGTGTGTTACATTCCTTGAGAAATGTTTTGCAGTTGTCTGATCATAAGCAACAGTTACATGAGCCTTGTAAGATTTGTCCAATGGCTAAGCAGCAATGTCTTTCTTTTCCTTTATCTGTTTCGCGTGCTTCATCTCCATTTGAATTAGTTCATGCTGATATTCGGGGACCATTTAAACACCCTACCTATAATAATCAACATTTTTTCTTAACATTAGTTGATGATTATACGAGATGCACGTGGACCTATTTGTTGAAGCATAAGTCTGATGTTCTTAGTCTTGTTCCTGATTTCATTTCCATGATTCACAAACAATTTGGTTATGAATTAAAAACTTTTCGATCAGACAATGCTCCTGAGCTTTCTTTTACAGATCTCTTTGCTAAGCTGGGAATTACTCATCAGTTTTCTTGTGTTGAGACGCCACAACAAAATGCTGTTGTAGAAAGGAAGCACCAACATCTATTGGCTGTTGCCCGTGCCCTTTTCTTTCGATCAAAGGTTCCTATACGTTTCTGGGGTGATTGTGTTTTAACTGCTACTTACCTCATAAATCGATTTCCATCCAGTGTTTTAAACAACAAGTCACCTTATGAAATGTTGCATAATATTGTTCCTGATTACATGTGGTTAAGAGTTTTTGGATGTCTATGTTTTGTTTCGACCCTTAAAGCCCATAGGTCTAAATTTTCTCAACGTGCTCTTCCTGGCATCTTTCTTGGCTATGCTCATGGAGTGAAAGGTTATAAAATTTATGTTCTTCAATCTCGATCGATTGTTATTTCCAGAAATGTTGTGTTCCATGAAAGTCTTTTTCCTTTTCACACCATTTCTGTTAATGATCCTGTTATCGATCCTTTTCCATCTCTTTCTTTACTTGCCAATATTTCTGATCATTTTTCTGTTGATATTGATCCTTTAAATTCTCGAGATTCTCCTAATTTCGTGTTTTCAGATTCTACTTCTCATGTTTCTCCTGACAGTGGAGATTCTAGTATTGGTCATTCAATTACACCAATTGTACCTGTTGCACATGATAACATACCTACCACCTCTGATGGATCTGCTGCATGCGATGGACCTGCTGCATGCGATAGACCTGTTGCATGCGATGGACCTGCTGCATGCGATGGACCTGTTGCATGTGATACACAAGCTGGTCATACCTCATGTAACGTGCCTGATGAACGCAGTGAAATTGATCCTTTGCCACACAATTCGTGTAACATACCTTCCACTGATGAAGCTGTTGATCCTGAGAATTCTTCCAAACATAATCAACTACAAGTCACCAGGCGTTCTACACGCAACTCTAACAAACCATCTTATCTACATCAATACTATTGCAACACCTTGCCTTATTCTTCTTCTTATCAGTATCCTATCGAAAGTCATCTATCTATTGATCGATTGTCTTGTTCATACAAAGCATTTGTAGCCAACATTACTTCCACTTATGAACCAACATTTTATCACCAAGCTGTGAAGCATCCTGCTTGGAGGCAAGCAATGGCAGAAGAGCTTCAAGCAATGGAGACAAATAACACCTGGACGATTGTTCCTCTACCTGAAGGAAAACAAGCAATCGACTGTAAGTGGGTTTTCCGAATTAAATATAAGGCTGATGGAACAATTGAGGGACACAAGGCACGATTGGTCGCAAAAGGATTTACTCAAATTGAAGGCATAAACTATGTTGATATGTTTTCTCCAGTTTCTAAAATGACCTCTTTTAAGGTTCTTCTTTCCCTTGATGCCATGAACGACTGGCATTTGTTACAGCTTGATGTACATAATGCTTTTCTCAACGGAATTCTCACTGAAGAAGTCTACATGAAATTACCTTTGGGATACTCATCCTCCACAGAACCAAATTCAGTTTGCCGCTTGAACAAATCTATATACGGCCTGAAACAAGCTTCCAGACAGTGGTTTATCACCTTTTCACAAGTAGTTCTTCAATTTGGTTTTGTTCAATCACCTTCAAATCATTCCCTATTCACCAAAGGTTCTGGGGAAAACTTCACCGTTCTTCTTGTCTATGTCGATGACATAGTTTTAGCAGGAAAGAGTCTTGATCAACTAGCTCGTGTCAAGGAATTCTTGCAACAACATTTTAAGTTACGTGACCTAGGCTCCTTGCGTTATTTTATTGGCTTTGAGATAGCAAGAAATTCAGCTGGCATCTCCCTTTCTAAAAGAAAGTATGCACTTAAACTTCTTGAAGATACAGGTCTTTTAGCTTCAAAGCATGTCACCACTCCTCTTATTACTCCACACAAGTTAAGCTCGTCTGAAGGAGAACCATTGGATGATCCTCAACAATATCGTCGGTTAATTAGGTGTTTGCTGTACCTCACGCACACTCGACCTGACATCACCTATTCTGTTCATCTTTTAAGTCAGTTTGTGTCAATGCCACGACAGCCTCATCTTCAAGCAGCTAACCACTTACTTTCCTATATCAAAACATCACCTGGTCTTAGATTGTTTTTCTCAGCCTCATCTGATAAGCAACTGAGTGGTTTTGTTGATTCAGATTATGCTGCTTGTCCTGATTCTCGACGGTCCATTACTAGTTATTGTATGTACATCGGTAACAGTCTCATTTCCAAGAAACAACAAACCGTCAGCCGTTCTTCTTGCGAGGCAGAATATAGGGCAATGGCTTCTGCAACCTGTGAATTACTCTGGCTTGCTTCACTCCTTTCTTCCTTTGGTGTAAAAGTTTCTTCTGCTTCTCTGTACTGTGATAACCAATCTGCAATATAGCTTGCATCGAACCAAATGTTTCATGAACGCTCGAAACATATATAGGTGGACTGTCATTTTATCCGCGACAAGGTTCGAGAAGGCTTCCTCAAACTATTCCATGTTCGTCAGCCAGTTAGCAGACATTTTAACGAAGTCTTTACATACTCCTGCATTTGATTCCATTGTAAGCAAGATGGGTCTTTTAAACATACACAAACATCCATCTTGAGGGGGGATGTTAAGGTTAATATAGTCTTTACCAATTAGGGTTTATAAGTTAGTTAAGTTAGTTATTCCTTATGTATGTCTATATATATTATCAGCTTTGTAAAACTCTCTTGATTCGATTGATTAATAAAGAATTCGTTATTCACTACAGAAGGCATCATAAATGTACATAAAAGCAGACTGGAGAGTGGAAGAATCGGTGAAGAAGAAGCCAAGGAAGACTTGGTCACTATTCTTTTAAAGATTCAACAACAACATGGTCTTGAATTCCCCCTGGCTGACGAGGAAATCAAAGCAATCATTTTTGTTAGTACTCTCCAATTCCATCACTCTTTTGAATACTTAATATATAAATTGGTCCCTCAACTAACATTGGTTCATAATTTGCAGGATATCTTCAGTGCAGGGGTGAAACATCATCAACAACAGTAGAATGGGCAATGTCTGAAATAGTGAGAAATTCAAGGGTGCTAAAAAAGGCACAGATTGAGATAAGACAGATCTGCCATGGAAAAAGAGATGTGGATGAAGCAAGTCTCAAAGAAGTAAAATACTTGGGATTAGTCATCAAAGAAACCTTGAGGTTACACACTCCATTTCCTCTGTTACTTTCAAGAGAAAGTCGAGAGGATTGCGAAATCAATGGCTACCAAGTTCCCAACAAGACTAAAGCCATAATCAACGCATGGGCCATAGGAAGAGACCCCAAGTACTGGAATGAGCCTGAGAAATTTTACCCAGAAAGGTTCCTCAACAGTTCTATAGAGTTCAAAGGAACAGATTTGGAGTACATCCCATTCGGTGCAGGAAGAAGGATGCGTCTAGGCATATCATTTGCACTTCCCAAAGTTGAGCTGCCATTGGCAAAACTGCTTTTCCATTTTGATTGGGAGCTTCCTAATGGAATGAGGAATGAAGAATGAAGATTTGGATATGAGTAAAATTTATAATAGAGTAAAATTTGTGCTCCTAAGATCATGTTTATTTTGATATTATATTGTGTAATTATTGCAATCTCTATTGAAAATAACAGTGAATAATGATCTAGTTATTCTTTCAAAAACTTACTTACCGCCGCCAAGTTTCTTTTGATTTTTTTTTGACTGGGGACATATTAATTTTATTATTGGTTGTTGACTGTCGGTATTCATTACTCTCTTACATTTTTATATCATGTTTAATGAGAATCTCTTTACTTGTGGCACGTTTTTTGTCTTTGTAGCATGTTTTGTTTTATTTTTTTTTTACGTTTTTTCTATTGTTTGACACGATTTTCTCTACTTTAGTGGCCGTTTGGTATTCTTTTTTAGATATTCACAACGCTTGTTTTCTGATTTGAGTTTGTCGTTGGTCATAGAAAGTTTGATTCTCTTTGGCAGTTGTTTGCCGATGAAATCAGAATTGTGTCGCGGAGCAATTTGCTTGATAGTCTAGTTCGCTCACTACTCATGTTTTCACCTCCTAAAGTGTCTCGTTTGAATAGAGACGAGGACATTTATAAAGGTTTCTGTGTTGTTGACGATGTACGCCAATCTCATAGAACGGATTTGTTTTTCATTATTTTTTTGAGTTTCATGTTTTTATTTTTGTATGAGTTTTTAGGTGGACATAGTACTTATTTTTCTTTTTCTTTTTGTGTATTGTATTTGTGATATTTTTTAATAAAATTCAGATATCATATTCTATCCGTACATATTCGATCATTCATTGAATAAATCTTTATTTCGATTCTATAATGATATATGAACAAACATGTTATTGCAGAAGTTCTTTGTTCTGTTCTAAGTTCTAACTCAATTACTTGTCTGTCAATTACTATATTTCTTGAACATTGACAACTTATTCTTTTATGGACATGGAAGCTATTTTTTTGGGAGGGGGTGCTTCTA
The DNA here is from genome assembly GCA_958450335.1 of Hibiscus tridactylites. Classification (NCBI taxonomy): domain Eukaryota; kingdom Viridiplantae; phylum Streptophyta; class Magnoliopsida; order Malvales; family Malvaceae; genus Hibiscus; species Hibiscus tridactylites. Next base: position 61,918,997 of record OY288286.1, on the reverse strand, counting down.
ATTAATATAGTGAAAAGAAATGTTAGATTTTTAATTAAAGCTAAGAGTTTGAATCCTAATGTTGTAAATGAAACAAATTGAAAAATAAAAAAAATTGATGGTCAGAGGCGGAGCACAGAGGGACTTGTGGGTCCATAACCCTCCAAAATATGAAAAATTAAAGTTTAGTCCCTTCTGTGGGGCCATGACCTCCAAAAATTTGAAAAATTAAAGTATAGTATCTTCAAATTTTTAAAAATTTTAACTTGTCCCTAAAAGATTTTAGAAATTCATATCAAGCTTCAATTTTTTTTTTAATATTCTTAATTAAATCTCTCATATGATTTTTAAAAGTTTTCATTAAGCCTATAGAAATTTAAAGAATTTAGTTAGAACTCAATTTTTTGAAAAAAATATAAATTGAACCATTCAAAAATTTTGAAAAAAAATTAGTTTAAACCTCTATAATTTTTAGGCTTAAGTGTTCAATAAGCCCCTAAACTTTTGGAAAAAATCAATTCAATAACGGTTAAAATTGGTCAAAGGGCTTAATCGATGTATTTTTTAATCCAAGTGCTTTAATTGATTTAATTTTGGGTAAAGTTCACAAAACTTTAGTTAATTATTCAATTTGGTAACCAAACTTCCAATTGCTTCAATGTTACCATTAAACTTTATGTTTTGCTTCAATTTGGTCACTGAGGTCTTAACAGACGTTAAGAAAGTCACGTGGCTGTTAACAAATTTTGTATAACAACACATTTAGTCATCCACATTTGCATATTCAAACAATTTAATCTTAATTTGAATAATAACAATAAATTTAACCATTAATATTTCATTTTATTTCAATTTGGTCCTATTTTTAATTAAAAATAATTTAACCCTAAACATAAAACCTCAAATAAAAAACCTTAACCCATAAACCCAACCCCTAAACACTAAACCCTAAAATCATAAACTCAAAACCCCTAACTATTTTGGTCCCAAACTTTTGTTTTCTTTCAAAGCAATCAAGACCCAGTTTTTCTTAACCTTATTTTCTTTGTTTTCCTGGGTTTTAAATTGTTAGGCTTAGATTTCAATGAGACAAAGTTTCTCCTGCTATTAACTTTGTCTTTGACTTTCTTGGGTAAATACTTTTTTTAATATTGATTTTGTAAAATTAATGTTTAATTTTGATATAACAAATAGTCTAAAGACCAATTTACAAAGTAAATAAATTTTAAAGTACTCAAAAGACTCACAATTGGAAAATATATTTTAGACTTAAAATGTTTTAAAGTCAATATTTAAACCCCGTAAAATTTTCTAAGTGTTTTAACGTCAAATCTCACAAAATCGCCCAAACATTTTGATACTCCCCCGGGCGTTTCGATTCGGCTTGAACTTAAGAGCTTAGTGGAAATTTCTGTTTCGATACGGCTTCGTCCGTTTTGATACAACCTTCATCTGGGCATTTAGTTTTTCAACAGCGTTTCGATGCGGCCTTCACCGTATCGATATGAGGGTTAAGCTTTTTCAAATTTGAGCATTTAATGATATAGCCGTTACTTGTCAATTATTGGAATCTGAAAATATTTGAAATTTTGTTACCCGTTTCGATACACCCTTTGGGTGTTTCGATACACATTTTGACAGATTCAATTGTGTGCAATATCGTTTTGATACGGCCTATAGCCGTTTCGATACGACCCCTAACTGTTTCGATACGCCTTTGAGCGTTTCGATACGTCCTCTTTATTACACACAATAGCTCTTTCTATTTTGAGACAAATATCGATACGAGCCTGAGTGTTCCGATACGGGTTGTTGCAGAATTGCATTTATGGTGGCAAAAAGAGAGCCTAACGGCTCTATTGATGATACCAACCACCCAAACAACTAGAAATCAATGAAGAAGTATAAAAACAAGCCATTAAAACTACATCAACTACAATTGAACAAGTGCACAACAACAAAGCAAAAATCCAATACATTCTTGAGCTATTAGAGTCAAACCTTTGTACCAAATTGAGTGATTTTCAATTTTATTTATCTTTTATCAATTTGGGTTGAGAGAACTTGTAGCTTGGGAAAAATATTCTACCTTGTGAGGTTTATTTTCATTTTCCAAAAATCTTTCTTGTAAGAGTGATCTTTGATCAAGCTTTGGATAGAAAGCTTTGATCCTTGTAACGGTTTCCTCCTAATCCTAAAAAATGAGAAGAATTCAATAGTGAATTGGTTGAAAATACTTAGTGGGAGATAAGGTAGTGGATGTAGAGCTTGTTCTAAGCTTGAACCATTCTAAATTCTCTTGTCTTCATTTTTAATTTTACCAACTTGCTCCCTATCATTTTTAAATATCCAATTCACCACCTCTTGGTTAATTTGCCATTGTTTGATCATCTCAACAATTGGTATCAGAGCTACACTCATTAGAAGGATTACAACCTCTTGAGTCGATTCTTGGAAAGATTGATCAAAACACAAGCGAAGCCATGACATCTACCTCCGACCCCAACTTGTACGAGGCACAATCGGTCACCAAACCTCCTTATTTCAATGGGGATAACTACCTCTATTGGAAAAATAGGATGAGAATCTTCATCAAGTGTAATGACTATCTCCTATAGGATGTAGTGGAAGATGGTCCAACAATTCTGATGAATAGAAGTGACTACCTCTACTGGACATGTACTCGAAGATGTCTTCGTGTACAAGCACAAAGGAAGTGTGAGACAAGCTAGAGACCACCTACGATGGCACCAACGACGTAAAGGAGACCAAGATTGGAATCCTTAATCTAAGCTACGAGAATTTCAAAATGGAGCCCGATGAAAGCGTCACTCAAATTTTCGATCGATTCTTGGTCATTGTCAATGGTCTAAAGGGCTTCGGTGAAATCATTTCCGAAGACAAGCTAGTCCAAAAACTTCTCTATTCTCTTCTTGAGTCATGAGATGAGAAGAGAACCGCCATCATCGAGGCTAAAGACTTGAAGACATTGAAGCTCGATGCATTAGTGGGATCTCTCCTTACTCATGAGATCACGAAGAAAGGAAGAGAATAAGAAAAGAAGAGTGAAGAGAAAAGATTAGAGAAGAAAGAGGTAGAGAAGAAGAAGATGAGAATTTCTCTCAAAGCTTCAAAAGAAGAGAGCGATTCAAGCGAAGAAGAAGATGAGAAAATGGTCATGTTGGCCAAAAGGTTCACTCGATTCATGAAATCCAATAGAGGTAGAAAGTTCATTCGAAAAGGAGACTTCAAGAATAAGAACAAATAGGAAGAGAAGGATCAACTTATTTGCTATGAGTGCAAGAAACCAGGACATATACGAATCGATTTCCCCAAACTCAAAAGGAAGAACTTTGGGAAGAAGAAGAAGTTCAAGGCCAACGTTGCTACTTAGAGTGATGAGGAATCATCCGATGAAGAGGAGCAAGAAGTTGCCAACCTTTGCCTCGTGGCTTTAGAGAAGGATCCTAAGGTAACCTTTAACTCATCTAACATTGATTTTACATATGATGAGCTTCAAGAAGCATATGATGAGTTGTAAGAGGTTTACGACGAGTTGGTAGAAAAGTTTAAAGAATCGATTTTGAAAAACAAGAAAACTATTTATGATTTGAAAAACCAAAATGATTCTTTATCTAAAACCAACTCCAAACTTGAAAGGAAGATTTGTGCTTTAAAAGACAATTTAAATTATTTTGAAAAAGAAAATATTAATTTAAATAGCCTTCTTTCCGAGATTAGTGATCATCACCAAAAGGAGGTGAATGATCTTAAAGCTTCTATAAGAAATATTGGGAAATCAAGCTTTGAAAAAGGAAGTTCTTCAAAAACCTAATATGTGAAGAGAAACTTTAATCACCCTAAATAAAGAGGCTTCCAAAGGCCCTCTAGAGGTAAGATGATCAAGAGTGTTTGGGTTCTTAAGGAACTAATTACTTCTAATAATATTGGTGGTATTTCTTCTTGGATTCCTAAGGGAGTTAAGTTTTGGGGAGCTAACACATGGACCCAAAATGATTTGGGTACCAAAAATCAAGACTTAACTCTTTGTTTATAGGGGGAGCATTGCTACAAGGCCAAAACTTCAAGTCAAAACACATGGTACCTTGATAGTGGATGCTCAAGACACATGACCAGTGACAAGAGAAATTAGATGACATACATATTTTCAACGCATGTTTTGTAGCTAAAGATGAACATGATGCATGGTTATGACATAGGAAACTAGAACATGCTAGCATGAGTGTTTTAGAGAAATTAGTTTCCCAAAGTCTAGTAAGAGGTTTACCTAAATTAAAATTTTCTCTAGATAAAATTTGTGATGCATGTGCTAAGGTAAACACAAAAGAACCTCATTTAAATCTATTGATGATGTTTCAACTATTAGGGTATTACAATTGATCCATATGGATCTCTTTGGGCCAATTAAGACAATAAGCTTGAGTGGAAAATCATATGCATTTGTTTTAGTTGATTTCTCTAGATACAATTGGGTTCGCTTCTTAAGTACTAAGGACGAGGCTTTAGAAAAGTTCATCGCATTTTCAAAAATCACTTAAAATGACCTTGCTCAACAAATTTCACACATTAGAAGTGACCATGGAACCGAATTTCAAAACTTGGGATTTAAAGATTTTTGTAACACAAATGGTATAAGCCATAATTTTTTCGCACCTCACACTCCTCAACAAAATGGGGTAGTTGAGAAGAAAAATCGGCCACAAACACTCCATGCTATATTATAAATCGAGTAATGATTATGCCACTTTTAAAGAAAACTCTTTATGAGATTTTAAAATCCAAGAAGCCTAACATTAGCTATTTTCATCATTTTGGATGTAAGTGTTTTGTTTTAAATAATGGAAAAGATAATCTAGGTAAATTTGATGCAAAAAATGATAAAGCTATTTTCTTAGGTTACTTTTTAAATTCTAAAGTCTATCGAGTATTTAACAAAAGAACTTTAGTTGTAGAAGAGTCAATTCATGTGGTTTTCGATGATAACCTCCTTCCGAGGAAGGACTCTTGTGATGATGATGATATATGAATCATTAAAGCTAATGGTGGTGGACAATCATCAAAAGTGGATGAGGTTCCAAGCAAAGAGGAAGGAAAACAAGATCTACCTCTAGAAGCTTTGAAGGACATGACTCTAAAGGAAAAGGAAGTGAGCTGCCCAAGGGAGTTCAAACATGGTGAGATTTTGGGTAATCCATCCAAATGGGTAACCACTAGATCCTCTCTTAGATTAATGAATAATTTTGCATTAATTTCATGCATTGAGCCTAAAAATATCAAAGGAGCATTAAAAGATAATTTTTGGATATTGGCCATGCAAGAATGTTAGGCTTTTAGCACCCTCGAATCGACCACCGAAATTCGTCAAGAGGGTTGTTTTTTATCCTTAGTTGAATTGGCTAAAAACGATATAAAGATGGACAATTTGCACGATGATTTTAGAGTGGTTCGACTGTCCAACCGAGTCTACATCCAATTCACTATGAATTCTTTCTCTTTTCTAGGCTAAGGAGGTAACCCATACAACCCTATCTTTTAATGGCTAAGATAGAACCACTCTAGTTTTTCACTGAGGCTAAACTAGAACCTCTCCTTTTACAAGGGATTTATTTGGTAAACTAAATACCTTACAAGGTGGGTGTTTACACAATTTAAGCTCACAAGAAAGTGTGAAAGATTTACAATTTAAGCACTCTCTTAAACTATGTACAAGAGAAATGAAGAAATGTGATTTAGACTCAAATTCTCTTGACCATTTTGCTTGGATGTGTTCTCTATTCATCTTCAAGTATCCCAAGCTTTCTTTAATAGTATGGAATGATATTTTAGTCGTTGGGAATGTTTTGGAGCCGTTGGAAAGTCATAAAGTCGAGCTTTAAATTCCCACCTACGCAGAGGTTTAAAAACCTTTACTAGAGGTTTCACCTTGAGGAGGATTTGAAAAATATAGTCGTTATAGAGCCATGGTTTCGAAAAATTTATAAAGGTTTTGAAACCTTTTCTATGGTTTCAATTCCATGCCATTTTGTCCGAAAGGTTTCGAAACTTTCACTTAAAAAACCAATTTTGGCTCATTGTTGACTTTTAAATGTATATTTGATATAGGTGAAAAGTCAAAACATTTTAAACATATTTTTCACGTTTTGAGGACTTTTGAATTGTTTTTGAAATCTTTAAACAAGTCCAAATTTCTTTCACATAATTTGTAACACCTCTATCTTAGTGTAGGAGCTATGAGTGTTAGCAACTAAAAAAACAAAGACATGTAAATTTTTGGGTAAATTTAAACCTTTTTCATATCTTTCTTAGTGATCAAGTTACCGTTATAAATGATTTAGATTACAGCTTATACTTAATAAACCATACGAACACTACATGTAATTAGGACCCAAATTATTGCCATTCGAATCAACTAGCCACTTAGGTCCTTAGAGCTATTCGAATTACTTCCTTCCTAGGAAAGAAATTCTTCAAGCATTTAATTTGCATACATGCAAGATTCTTAGTTCATTCTTATTAGATTACTAGTCTTGAATACTTGTAGTGTTTATACAATCATGCATCTTTCAAATAGGGACTAGGATCTAAAACACCTTATAGTTCAATTCTAACAATTACACTTGTTAAGTAACATTTTACCAATAGATTCATTTCACATGTAATGTCACCATTTAAACATTCGATCAATGAAATCAGCTTAGAATCTAAACCATTCGAAAAGCATGTTATCTAGTCAAGAGGGTATTCAAGAGTCTATACTCCTAATCGATAAAAAGCCTACCTCTATTTTTGCTTCTATGGTCTTACAAGATCAAATTGAATTCTGTTTACCAGAAATACCAATTGTTTCTGAATTCATTGATGTTTTCCTTGAGAAACTCCCTGGTCTCCCTCTGACTAGAGAAGTGGAATTTGGGATTGAAGTTCAGCCTGGAACAAACCCGATGTCTATTACACCCTATCGTACGGCACTAGTCGATGTGAAAGAACTCAAGAAACAAATTCAAGAACTCGAAGACAAGGGATTCATTCGACCCAGTACATCTCCTTGGGGTGATCATGTCTTGTTCGTGAACAAAAAGGACGGGACAATGAGGCTTTGTATTGATTACCGGGAATTGAACAAAGTAACGATCAAGAATAAATATTCGTTGCCAAGGATTGAGGACTTTTTCGATAAACTCAAACATGTTGCCGTGTTTTCCAAGATCGACATTCGATCTGTTTATTATCAGATGAAAGTGAAGGATGATGATGTGGCCAAAACAACCTTTAGAACTAGATACGACCACTACGAATTTCTAATAATGCCATTCGGGCTAACCAATGCCCCAACCGCATTCATGGATCTCATGAATAGAGTATTCAAGCTTTATCTCGATAAATTCACGGTTGTCTTTATAGATGACATCTTGGTATACTCTCGTAACAAGGAGGAACATGTCGAACACCTATGAATCGTCTTGCAAACTCTCCGAGAACATCAGTTGTTCGCTAAAGTTTCCAAGTGTGAATTCTGGCTATCAGAAGTGTCGTTCCTTGTCCATGTCATCTCGGTACAAGGAATTAAGGTAGACCCAAAGAAAGTTAAGTCCATTGTTGACTGGAGACCTCCGAGGAATGTGAGTGAAGTCCGACGCTTTCTCAGTTTAGTCGGATACTATAGAAGATTTGTTAAGGGATTCTCCACTATCGCCATGCCTTTAACTAAGCTTTTTCGAAAAGATGAGCCTTTTGTGTGGTCGGAGAAGCAACAACAAAGTTTCGAACAACTTAAGCAAGCCTTGACTCATGCCCCAATTCTTATCCAATCAGAATCGGGAAAAGAATTCACGGTTTATAGCGATGCATTTCACTCAGTTCTAGGATGTGTCTTGATGCAAGGAGATAATGTGGTTGCTTAAGCTTCACGTCAATTGAAACATCATGAACTCAATTGTCTGACTCACGACCTAGAACTTGCTACAATCGTGTTCGCTCTTAAAATCTAGAGGCATTATGTGTACGGTGAAAAGTGTTATCTATTTACCGATCACAAGAGTCTCAAATATCTTATGACTCAAAAAGATCAGAATCTAAGGCAAAGGAGATAGGTAGAACTGCTTAAGGACTATGATTTAATTATCGATTATCATCTGGGGAAAGCAAACGCGGTCGCTGATGCCCTCAGTCAGAGACCATACTCGGGTAAATCCATTTAAATTAAAAACCTTGAATATTTGAATAAAAATTTGCCTTTCTTGTTTTACAAGAAATCATTCAAACACTTACCTTGTTCTGCAAGTAATCACTCGAATCTTTGTCTAAATTCTCTTACTTGATCTTATAGCTCCAAATGCTATAAATGCTCATCTTCGAGTGTATCATAAGAGATGATTCATGTCCGAGCTTCAAATCCAATCTAGTTTAATCTCGAGAATTAAGGAATTGCAGCAAAGTGATCTTGAACTTCAAGCTATCATCTCGAAGCTTGTATCAGAAGCTAATCAAGACTTCTCAATTCATTCGAATGACATGCTATATTTTAAGAATAGAGTATGTATTCCAAATAACAAAGAATTGAAAAATGAAATTATGCATGAAGCTCATCAAAGTCTCTTCTCGATTCATCCCGAATCTGTCAAAATGTTTAAAGACATTCAATCTTTGTATTGGTGGCCAGGAATGAAATTAGCCATCACTGATTATGTATCTAAGTGTTTGAACTATCAAATAATCAAAGCCGAACATCAAGCTCCCACTGGATTGCTCCAACCTCTCGAATTCCCTTAGTGGAAGTGGGACTGAATCACTATGGATTTTGTAACTGGTCTTCCTTGCACTCCAAGAAAATGTGATGCAATGTGGGTAATAATGGAACGATTCACTAAGTCGGCTCACTTTATCCCTGTTCGATTGAACTATAGTCTGGAAACTCTAGTTGACATGTATATTCAAGAAGTGATCTGCTTATGCGGAGTTCATACTTCAATTTTCTCTGATTGAGATCCTAGATTCACAACTTGATTCTGGAAAACTTTGCAACGGGCCCTTGGAACCATGTTGAATCTTAGTACAACTTTCCATCCTCAAAGAGATGGTCAATCTGTAAGTGTGATACAAGTGCTCGAATATATGCTTAGGGCATGTGTTATCGACTTCGGAAGAAATTGGGAGAAATCCATACCACTCGTTGAATTTGCTTACAATAACAGTTACCAAGCTTCGATTCAAATGGCTCTGTTCGAAGCTCTCTATGGAAGAAGGTGTAGAACACCTCTATGCTGGTCTGAACTAGGTGAAAACAAAGTTCTTGGCCCTCAATTGCTTCGGGAAACCGAAGAGCAAGTTCAAATCATTCACAACAGATTGAAACAAGCCTTTGACAGGCAAAAGGCTTATGCTTACTTAAAACGAAGAGACATCCCGCATAATATTGGAGACAAATTATTCCTTAAAGTATCTCCCTGGAAGAAAGTCTTTAGATTTGGCAAGAGAGGAAAGCTTAGTCCTCGGTTCATCGGACCCTTCGAAGTTACTTAAAGGATTGGTCCAGTGGCTTATCGACTAGCACTCCCTAGTGAGTTCGATAAGATTCACAATTTCTTCCATGTCTCGATGCTCCGGAAATATCGATCAGATCCATCTCACATCCTGGAGCCGGAAGAAGTCGAATTAAATCCCGATCAATCCTATGAAGAAGAGTCAGTCCAAATTCTTGATAGAGAGATCAAAAGACTTCGAAACAAGAACGTTTCTTTGGTGAAAGTCTTGTGGAGAAACCATAAGATGGTAGAAGCAACCTGAGAATCTGATGATACAATGAGAAAGCAATATCCTCATTTGTTCAGTTCAGGTATGAATTCGAGGACAAATTCTTCTTTTAAGGAGGGGAGAATTGTAACACACTTAATTGTACCATAATATTTATTAAATTCATTAGCTAATAAACAAATTTAATTCATTCGAATTAACTTTCAATTCGGCTAATAGGGACTTAATTGAGTAGAATCACAATTTGCCGAATAGGGCAATTCAAGTGATTAAATCGAATGAAATAAAAGTAGTGGGACTTGCATGTCCCAAAACCGAGACTCCCTAATCTGCCCTCCACTATCCCAATCTTTAAGACTTAATTAAGAAGGGTAATTTAGACAAAACCTAAGTCTAGTTGGATGACACAATGTCATCTCTTTCATTTCCTCACCTAGCCGGCTAAGTAATCTAGAGAAAGAGAGAAGAATTAGGAGATTAGTTGTTGAGTGCATAAAAGTTCTATATTTTACCCCTCATTTACCCATATTTTTGCTGCACTCAAGCATGATTTATCGCATTTAGGATAGAATTTTGCATACACATCCCAATTAGATAAAAACTGCACAGATGCTGCTGAATTTGGTCACTTTTGCAGGTATCTGCTACGACAGCATCCAGGGCAGTAAAGGAACATAGGCGAGTTGCGGAGCTGGAGTTAAAGGACAGAGAGCACCGTCTGTCGTGACATATGTCGTGGCAGCAATGACGACAGTAGGACACTGAGATGGAAAAGTAAAGTGGAGCTCGACATATGGAGGATTTCGAGCCGGTCTGTCGTGGATCACTCCCATATTTTTCTGAGCCCTGAAGCAGAAGAAAGGCCAGGCCCAAAGTTCAAGGAAGAAAGTCAAAGCAAGAAAAGAGCACGAATTAAAGACATCTACTCAGAAGATTTAGTCTTTAATAGAGTTGTACTTTAATTTGAACTTGTATTCTTGCCATATTAGAAAACTTGGACCCAAGGCCTATATAAAGGCATGTAATTCGACCTAGGGAGGGATATCTAGCTCCTAGCCGTCTTCCCCCAAAACCCTAGTCGTTTCTCTCTCTCCATCATGTTCTAAACTTCCCCAAGGGCTAAGGGTTGATCTTGTAATGTAGTTGTAAGGATTGTATTGTTCTTAGGATTTTTCTGTTTAAGTAATAAAACTTCAAGTTTATTTACTATGGTCTTCAACATCTCATAAGAGCATCGAGAGAGCATTGTGAGATTATCCATTTGCTTGATATTGGAAGAGTTAACCATTCGAAAAGAGTAAATATGTGTTTTCTAGTTTATGGTTAAATCATCTTGGCTTAGGGATAAGTACAATGTTAAGTGGCTAAAGAAGAATTCACAAACATTGGTGTTCACCCTTTGATTCACGCCGGGAGGTATCATCCAAGACGTGTTCATCAACAGAACTTGGGTCTAGGGATAGGGCAAGTCATAACAATGATTCTTGACAAACTTGAAGTACGAAGTTGTTGATAACTGCCCCGACATCAACAGACGTTTGCCGCGACAGGTGCTGCTGCGACAGGCACAACGACATAACAACATAAGTTCCGCGGAACAGTGCAACACCTGCACTATTGAGCAAATCAATACTGACCTATTCTCTCAATCTGATTATCTTATCTTTTACTTTAGTTATTACTCAAGATTTCTCCAAAAAATCATTTAAAATATTTCTTTTTCTTGTGCAGCAATTTGAGGATAAAGTTATTTACAGTCCTTGTGGAGACGATATATGATACTCTAGTATCACTTTACTACTTGCGTCGTGTACACTTGCACTATTTGCGATAGTCTTATTACACGCAACAAGTTTTGGCACTGTGGTCGGGGACTGGCAACATACCTTTACCTTTTAATTACTGCACTTTGTTTTTGTTTTTATTTTCTATTTTTAGTTGTTTTATTTTCCCCGTGCTTTTCACAAGGTTCTCTTATTGCTTATGCGTAGATCGAGACGTGGTTAGGAACCTGAGTACGAATTAGACCCAGAAATCGAACGCACATATCAGCCTAGGAACCAAGCCCGAATCTTGATAGAAAGAAACAACTATCGTGAGGAAAGACTGGAAGCAATGGTGAACGGAAGACAAGGCAATAGGGAAGATGACAACAACAACAACAACCCCAGAGGTAATGTAGATCCTCATAATGATGCCCGAGACGATCTGCCGCCACCTGCTGCCCCAGCAGCATGATAAACTTATCGAGAGTACATGGATAACAACCATGTTGAATTGGAAACTACGCTACCAGATGTGGAAGCTGAACACTTCGAACTGAAACCATTAATGTTCAGCATGATAAATTCTGCTGGCCAATTTGGTGATTCTACTACTAAGGACGCACGTGGACATCTGAAAACTTTCCAGAAGATTTGTGGATCGTTCAGACAGCCAGGAATAAGCTTGGAAGTACTGAGGCTCCGACTATTTCCTCATTCATTTAGGGATAGAGCAAAAACCTGGTGGAATAAGTTAACGTCGGGTTCAATAAGAACTTGGGCGGGTCTTTGTCATGAATTTCTTTCTCGTTTTAACCCGTCTCAATTATCTGAAAGATTGCGTAACGAGATTGCTACTTTTCAATAGGAAGATGACGAACCAATGCATGAGGCGTGGGACAGATTTACGACTCTCTTACGAAACTGCCCAATGCATGGATTCCTTATATGGAATCAGGTTGTCAAATTCTACAATGTTGCCAATGCACACACTCGAATGAGGATCAATTCAGCAGCAAATGGGCTATTACTGGATAAAGAACCAAACGATACAATACTGGTGTTGAAAAAGTTAGCAAAGAACGATGAGCAGTTTCCTATAGCTCAAAGAGGAGGTAAACGAGGAATATCTGTAAAGGAATACAAAATTGACAACTCGGTCAAAACTCAGATTGCATACCTCACTAAGATAGTTGAAAATCTATAGCGGAAGGATTCTAAAGCTGTATTTTCTGCCGAAGAGTTATGTGAAACCTATAGCAAAAACCACAGTATAGAGGAGTGTCCTTTACAGTTGGAAGAATGGATGTATGTTGGAAACTATAACAGAAATAAAACCTATGACTCCAACAACTACAATCCAAACTGGAGGAAGGACCCCAAATTTTCCTGGAATAACCCCAACAATGCACTAAACCCTCTAGTCTAGAATAACCAAAACCAATGAGGTCCTAAGATTCTGTCACGACAGCAACCACAGCAGCAGCCACAACAAGTATACTGGAACAGACCCTGGCCACGTTCATGTCTCAAACAGGAGCATATATGGCAAACATTGATCATTTTGTCAAGAAAACTGAATCCTTCATGGATAAGACAGAGATGAGAATGAAAAACCATGAGGCTACCCTAAAATCCTTAGAGACACAAATGGGCCAGGTTTCACAGTTCATAAACCCAAGGCAGAATGGAGGATTCCCTAGTGATACTGAGGTCACTAGAAAACCCACACATGAGCAATGCAAGGCTATTACAACGAGAAGTGGGAAACAACTACAATGGCCAATAATAAAAGAAACGCCGAGTAAGGAACCGACCCTACAGACACCTGTCGTGAACATTGCCCGACAGAAGAGAAACAGTCTACTTTCGTCACACCTACCACGATAGCAGAAGAAACAGAGGAGCAGAAAGAAGAAACTGAAGATCTTGAGCCTCCTCAAATTCGACTTCCATGTGAAGGACACCTTGAAGATTACCGTCCCCCACCCTTTTTTCCGCAACGGTTAAAGAAACAGAAACAGGAGTATCAGCTTAAGAAAATCTATGATGTCTTTAAGCAAGTACACATCAACATTCCGTTGTTAGAAGCCATTAAGCAGATGCCTGGTTATGCAAAGTTTCTAAAGGATGCAATGTCCAGGAGATCCAGACCTGGGGAATTTGAAACAGTGATGATGACAGAAGGATGCATGGCAATCCTACAAAAGCGACCACCCCCAAAGAAGAAGGATCCTGGAAGCTTCGTCATACCTTGCATAATTGGTGACAAGTTTGTGGGTAAGGCACTTTGTAATCTTGGTGCTAGCATTAATCTAATCCCCATATCTGTATTTCAGAAATTAGGTATTGGACAAGCAAGACCCACGACAGTCATGCTGCAACTGGCAGACCGCTCTTACGTACAACCAGAAGGAAAGATTGAAGATATCTTGGTAAGAGTGGATAAGTTTATTTTTCATGTTGACTTTCTTGTTTTAGATTGTGAAGCAGATGAAAATGCACCGATCATCCTAGGGCGACCTTTCCTAGCCACAAGCAAAACAGTGATCGACGTAGAGAAAGGAGAACTAACTATGAGAGTCAATGACCAACAAATAAAGCTCAATGTTCTCCAAGCAATGAAACAAGCTGATGTAGAGGAAGAATGCAAGGAAATTTCAGAAGTAGTCCTAGACCAACCCTGCATCAGATCGAACTTTCACACAGGAAATTTGGTCACTGCCACCGCAGTCACCTTGAAGATTGTCACGACATCATCGACGACAGTGACCCCTTAGACACAGATGCATCCGATACTGAAAATCATGAGGAGGTAAATTGGATAGGCACACGTCCAGGTAAGTTCTTCGAGCCTTTGAATTATACCTCGAATGAACATGTAATCCAAAAGCCTTCTTTTAAACAGCCACATGTTTTAGACCTTAAACCCATGCCAGGGTAACTCAAATATGTTTTTGTTGGTTTAAATGATACGTTGCCCGTAATCATCTCTTCTAAGTTGATGCAGGAACAAGAATAGCAGCTGATCAAAATGCTATAGCAGCATAAGAAGGCGATTGGATGGACCATAAGCTCCTCTTGGAGGATGACCATAAGCCAACAATTGATGCTCAAAGACGACTGAATGAAGCTATGCAAGAGATGGTACGAAAAGAAATCATAAAGTGGCTTGATGCTGGAATAATATACGCCATCTCGGATAGCAAGTGGGTGAGCCCGGTGCAATGTGTACCCAAAAAGGGAGGCATAACCATGGTAACAAACAAGGACAACGAACTAATCCCAACCAGGACTGTGACCGGTTGGAGGGTTTGTATAGACTACCATAAGCTTAATAAAGCTACCCAGAAGGACCACTTCCCCTTACCCTTTATCGATCAAATGTTAGATAGATTAGCGGGGAAGCCTTACTATTGTTTTCTTGATGGTTACTCAGGTTATAACCAAATTGCAATAGCACCGGAGGACCAAGAAAAAACAACCTTCACATGCCCATACGACACGTACACCTTTCGAAGAATGCCATTTGGACTTTGCAATGCACTAGCAACCTTCCAACGGTGCATGATGGCAATATTCTCCGACATGGTGGAGGATTTCCTAGAAATCTTCATGGATGACTTTTCCGTCTTTGGAGACAGTTTCGACGGTTGCCTAGGAAATTTACAGAAGGTGCTTGAGAGATGTGAAGAGGCAAACCTTGTTTTAAACTAGGATAAATGCCACTTTATGGTGGACGAGGGCAAGTGTTGGGACACAAGGTTAGCTGCCGTGGCATAGAGGTTGACAGAGCTAAAATCGAAGTTATTGAAAAATTTCCGCCACCCACCACAGTCAAGGGAATAAGAATTTTCTTAAGGCATGCAGAGTTTTATTGAAGATTCATTGCCAATTTCTCGAAAATTACTAAACCCTTGTGTCTCCTATTGGAACAGAATCATACCTTTAACTTTAATAGTGAATGTATTTAAAATACTGAAGGAAAAGCTGGTAACAGCCCCAATAGTGCAGCCACCAGACTGGAGCCTACCATTCGAGATATTGTGTGGCGCCAGTGATTATGCTTTCGGGGCAGCACTAGGGCAGAGGAAGGAGAAACTCTTCTATGTGATCTACTATGCCAGCAAAACTCTAAATGATGCCCAGATAAACTACAGCACAACAGAAAAGGAGTTACTCGCAGTGGTGTTTGCAATTGACAAGTTCCGACCATATATACTTGGAACAAAAGTGGTGGTCCATACAGATCACTCAGCACTCAAATATATGTTCACCAAGAAGGATGCCAAGCCAAGATTGATACGTTGGATTCTGCTACAAGAATTTGACATTGACATCAAGGACAAAAAGGGGATAGAAAACCAAGTAGCAGATCACTTGTCAAGACTGGAGATGGGAAAGAATCAAGAGAAAGACAAGACCAACATACTGGAAACTTTCCCAGACGAGCAATTATTTACTGCCACCAGCACCGCCGCGATAGCCATGGCGGCAGGTAAGCTTTCTGAAACCCCTTGGTATGCTAACATTGTCAATTACATTGTAAGTGGGTTAATACCTCTTGAGTTTAATTATCAAGCTAGAAAGAGGTTCCAAAATGATGTAAAACATTATTATTGGGATGAACCTCTTCTTTTTAAGCACTGTGCAGATCAGATCATCAGAAGATGCATACCATAAGAGGAATAGAAAGAAGTGCTTCACCACTACCATACTGCCCCTTATAGAGGACACTTGGGAGGAAATAAAACTGCTGCCAAGGTTCTGCAATCTAGTTTCTATTGGCCTACATTGTTCAAGGACGCACAAGCTTTTTACAAGAGCTATGATAAATGCCAAAGGACTGAAAACATGTCTAGAAGGCATGAAATGCCACTGCAGAACATTCTTGAGGTCGAAATCTTTGATGTTTGGGGAATCGACTTCATGGGGCCATTCACAGCCTCCTGTGGGAATCTATACATCCTGTTGGCAGTAGACTATGTGTCTAAGTGGCTAGAAGCTATCACCACTCAAAAGAACGATGCCAAGACCGTGCAAAGATTTCTTCACAAGCATATCTACTCAAGGTTTGGCATCCCAAGGGCGATCATTAGTGATGAGGGTAGGCACTTTGACAACAGGGTAATTGCTAGTGCACTAAATAAATGCGAAGTAAAGCACCGAATTGCAACAACATATCACCCCCAAACCAATGGGCAAGCCAAAATCTCAAATAGAGAAGTGAAGAACATCCTAGAGAAGATGGTAAAACCAACTTGAAAGGACTGGTCTCTTCACCTAAATGATGCACTTTGGGACTACAAGATTGCATTCAAAACGCCATTGGGAATGTCACCCTACCACCTCATCTACGGGAAAACTTGCCATTTGCATGTCGAGATAGAACACAAAGCATATTGGGCTATAAAGACAGTTAACATGGACTGGGACAAGGCAAGGCAGAAAAGGCTACTGGACTTGAATGATATTGAAGAAATTCGAGTCATGGCCTACGACAACGCCAAGATCTACAAGGACAGAACAAAGAAGTGGCATGACAGAAAATTGTTGCCACGATAGTTCTGCCCAGGGCAAAAGGTGTTGTTGTTCAATTCTAGGTTGAAGCTCTTTCCAGGGAAGCTTAAATCTAGGTGGTCTGGCCCTTTCCAAGTAGTCCAAGTTTTTCCTCATGGTGCCATTACAATCAGATCAATCAGGAATCGACACCAATTCAAAGTTAATGGACAAAGGCTAAAGCACTATCAGGGGACTGAAGCCCCAAGGATGCAAGAAGTAGTTACTTTAGGAGATGCCCCTCAAGGCATCCCTAATTTAACTTAGTTTTATTTTATTTTATTTTCTTAGTTTATTTATTTATTTATTTTTAGGAAATGAGATTTTAATTTATTGTTTATTTTAGTTTTCAGATAACTAAAGAAAGCAAAGCAAAGAGGAGGAATGAACCAACCCACCACATTCACGACAGCCCATAAGGCCCAATGGAACAAACTTGTCGTGACAGCCTATTACCAGCTATCGCGGCAGACGCAGAAAATACAGCTTGTCACGGAGCTGTCACGACAGACACGGAAATGCGTAACAGACGCGCAACAAACACGAAAACGCATGACAGACGCGTCAGGAAACCGCGTGACAGCTGGCCCCATTATTTGCGCCACCCGTTACAGTTACAACGGGTAGAAAATCCCGTTCTATATAAACCTCTACTTCCATTTCATTTTCACCTCATTCTCTTACTTTGCTCTCAAGAATTTTAGCTCTCAGAAATTTTCTTTCATCTTTCATAGCTTCCTTACAATGACTACTCGATCAACCCGAAGAAGTGCTACCTCTACCTCTGCCACGGCAGTATCTACACCCAGCCATAGCAGAATCCCCAGACGGTTCACATCAGCAGACTCGGAGAAGAGATACTATGGCTCGTTCTAGAAACGAGAGATGTGGGAAGAGAGAGGTTTCACATACACCACAAAGACGGGAGACCTAGGGCTCGAAGGTTTCATCTTCAAGAAAATTATTTCCCTCAAATGGCAGATGTTCGCCACCCAACCAGAGGAGATGAACGTCACTTTGGTCCGAGAATTCTATACTGCCATCCCCTCCAAAGATGCCACGATAGTGACTGTCAGGGGTAAGGAAATCTCCCTTGAACCAGCCTACATCAACACATTGTATGGTATTTATGTGGGCATAAAGGAAGATGCACATAGGAGGTTTGTCAACAGTCTGTCGCCGGCAGACTATGATGCTATCATGGCAAACTTGACGGAAGTAGACACTCAATGGAACAATGATCCCAAGCATAGATGGACAGTGCAAAGGACCCAGCTCACACCGACAGCAAAACTCTGGAACCATTTTGTGAAGAAACGCCTTATGCCAACCTCGCACAACACCACAGTGGACCAGCAGAGACTCGCCCTCGTGCAATCAATCATCAAAGAGGGGCAGATCAATGTTGCCAGAAATCGATGAAGATGTCAAAGTCCAAGGCAAGGGATGGATGCAATAGAACATATACAACCTTATCGAGCTGAAGCCAGCAACCCCCTTGGCCTATGTGGATCCATCTGCCACGACAGAACCAAAAGTACAGCCTGACTTCATAGAGCTTGTCACGGCAGAGCCGGAGCAGACCGAGGCCGAACATCCGACAGGCACCTCCAACCAAATCCTGCACATGTTGAAGAATATACATGTAACACCCTGATTTTTATTAGCATAAAATATGTTCAAAAATAAAAGAGAAATAAATAATAATAAGGAAGAGAAAAGTAGAAAAAAAGGGAAAGGTTTTGAGATTGTGGGGGCTTGAACCTGCAACCTGTTGCCTTAGTAGCTAGCTTCATTGTGTTACCGCTAGGCCAAGTGCCCATGTTTGTCTAGTATTGGCTTGGTGAAGTTTTGAAGTTCAGTTTGTGTAAGTCAGCCTTAGATAATAACCATTCTGACCCTTCACCTACCGATGGTTTTGCCCTTTCGAACTTGAGTATGAGAGAGAGAGCATTCCAGATCTCTTTCGAGAGCTTTCTCCCTAACTACCGCTGCTGCCTTTCCCGATCACCCCTATCGTTCTGTCGTGATGGCCACCGCCCCCGCCGTTTGGAGTGCCTCATCGTCCCGACCAAACCCTAGCCACCCACTCGCGCGGATACGCGGTAGTTAGCCGGAAGAAGTCACGCGAAGGTTCGACAAACCCTTATCTTTTCTACCGATTCTTTGCTCGACGATTCTGTCGCCGTCGGTTGTCCGTTCGGTGCGCTGCTGCCACCATCGTGTTCCCCGCTTCAAGCTGTGCAAAACCCCTAAAGTTTCGTGTCCATCCGACGCCGGTAAGGGCTTCATCGGAGTTGCGCCATCTCCGGCCACCTCGAGCATTTAAGGTGCGATTCGGTCTATTTTCCGGCGAGTTTCACGTTGCTTTGGTTCGATTTAATGTATGTAGCGGAAACCTTTCGTTTTGCAGGTGAATCGGGCGATTTTGACATTCTCCGGCGAGATTCCGGTCGCTGCCAGCGACGTTCTCCGTTTAAGGTAATAACCCGACCCAAACCCGATCCAGCCCATAACCTGTCGACCCGACCCGGCCGAGTTGGCTTGCCGAGTCAACTCAATGAGTCAACTCGCCCGAGTTGACTCAGCCATCTTTGACTCGGTTGACCTGGTCAGTTGACTGCTGACGTCGTGCTGACGTCAGCGTTGACTTTGACTACTGACGTCAGCGTTGACTTTTGACCAAAAGTCAAAATTTTTGAAAAGACCTTATTTTATGTTTTTCGACGTCCTGAGTCCGATTTTGAAGCCCGTTTTGCGAAATTCCAACCCGAAAGCCCCCGAATCTGACCTTGAATCCGAGATTGCTTATATGTATTTAATTTTGGTTAAGAGCTCTCTGAATAAGGACTGAAATGTGAATCTATGTCGTTGAAGGTATCTAGGTACCCTTGAAATTGAGATGTTGGGGCCGTCGAATCTTGGGATCGAGTGCGATCGAATGAGGTGTCTTGAATCAACTGTTATAGCTCGGAACTAAGGTAATACATTACTACCCCTTGTATGCTTTATGTACATGTTGATATCTGGTTAAAGCATGCATGCTTATGATGAGTGTTTTGTGAACTCTGCTTAAGCCGAATTCGATACGGAAAATAAGTATGAGAGTCAATAAGAGTATAATACTCGGATAAGAATATTAATGAATCATGAATGTCGAAAATGCTAATGATAATAATACAGTTAAATCTGAAACTCTATCAATGGTGTCTAAGAACCAATGTTCTGAATGCGGAGTATGAAATGTTGGATATGAAATTACGAAAATGCCCTTGCATAAGTATGACTAAACTACCCTTCTGATAAAGGAAATGTCCTAAAATCTGCATTCGATCTGATTATGCAATACGTATGATACAAATTTGGATAATCCCTCAAACTCTGTATAACACTTGAATAAGAATTTTCTGGAAATATTGTTGAAATTCTAAGTCGATCCTTATGACAGTAATGCGTGAATTAAATGGGAATAATCGTAATGACCAAAAAGACGGTAATGCCCTCGAGCACTGAAATGTTTGATTAATTTGAATGACGTTATACCCTCAAGTTCTGTTATGAATGAATCGTCTGTAAAAGGGCGGAGAGTTAGGACGCCTTAATCTCGTTTGAGTACGTGAATGACGGAGATACCAAATGGTAATTCAGAAAGAAATGGTAGATTTATCTTAGTTTAAAATAACCGGAATACCCTCATGAGTTAATCGGTGACTATGTATTTGACGAAATTCTGGATTTGTTAATAAGACTTAAATAGCTAAGGTTCCCCTAAGTTTTGAGAAATACGACATGTGTATGCCCATCGCTCACCATATCGATGTAAGGCAGGAAAATCCGCATAAATTGTATGTTCGATTGCTCAAAGCTAAACCGTATAGTAAAGTATGAGGGCGACTGTTCAGACATACAATTCAGTCAGTGTTAAGTTCTGATGCACGCTAATTACCCATAACGGAACGTTGGTAAGTATTGTCAAGTTGAGTTACGCCGCATTAAACAAATTCTGGAGATATAATAAATTGTTAGAGCCCCTGAGAATTATAACATTCGTTTTGATATGATTCTGCCATAGTATAAAATTTGTCATGACAGACAAATAACTAAAAGGCCATGATAGCCTAAATAATTGAAACATCACTGAAAATATCTGATAACTTAAAAGACTTTAATTTAGACATTCTTGAATACCCGGTTAGAAAACTAATGAGCAAATAGGATACCCGAGTTCTGTGAACCATTGCTTATTCAATGTTGGTATAATTACCAGACTGTTCATGAATATCAAAATGACCATAATGCCATTGTATGCTTAAATGACTAAAGTACTCATAATATATCTGAACCTTCTAAGATCTTGATGTATAAATTTTTAAATACATGATATGAATCGTTTTACGAACCCCTCTCTAATAGGGACCTCGTCTCATAAATCTGTTCAAATCGTCAAAAGTTTAATATGTCCCATTCCGTAAATGTCAAGTATCTCCAAGATATAATCTGTCCCACCTAGTGTGTTCCATGTGTGCTATATTCTGTTGAATGAATTGTATAACGTTTTAATCATGAATAATATTATGTTTCATTAACTTAATATATGATGACATTCTCTGCCTACCTGATATATGTCTGCTCAATCTGTATAATTGGTATGTGATCGTTTAATCTGTGATGGTATTGTCTGACTGTTTGACGAATTTGTTAGCATGATCTGTTAGTTTAACTAATGATGGTACAATCTGTTCGCATGATGAATGCTGAAAATGTCTGTTTTGCAATAGTATGCCCATTCATCTGTCAAAGCATGAACTTCTGTTTCTGATACTCTGAATAGAATATGTCTGTTACATGTATTATGTTACTCATGTCTGAAATCTGATTACCGATTGTTACCTGGGGTATACTGTTGGGTTATGATATGAAGTCTCTGTCGGTACAGCCCTGATCAAGCTGGTAAATCCTTATGGACTCAAGGTCTCCCCTTGAGTGGCACCTACGCCCATCGGGCCTAGGGTAAGTCCTTATGGACTCAAGGTCTCCCCTTGAGTGGCACCTATGCCCATTGGGCCTAGGGTAAGTCCTTATGGACCTAAGGCAGCCCCTTAGGTGGCACCTATGCCCATCGGGCCTAGGGTAAGTCCTTATGGATGCAGTTCTGGGGGACTGCATATTGGTGTAAGGTTGGAGGGTAGTTCTTGTAAACTTCTGTATGATCATTGAACATATGCATTTAATCTGTTATGTGCTCATATGGTATTATGTTAAGTACTTATGTATGTTTATTTGCACTTATTGGAACACACTAGACGTCAAATTCTCTGATTCCTACCTCGTATGTTACCAGCCTATATAATTTCCGTCTAATTCTCAAGGTCTGATTTAAGAACAAATACCTTTATTCTTCAGTATGATGTAACCTTGAAATAGTAGAACTGAAATAGAGGACTATCACTGCTTGAAACATCATGAAAATGTTATGTCTACCATATGTCTACATGAGCTTATAGCATCTTTTGGTAGTTCTGTATTACTGAGCTTTCCCAAGCTCACGTTGTTTTTACCATCGCAGGTTAAAAGAAAATATCATGACCTAATGTTTGACATCAGTGTTCGGAGTTCTCTCGGAGTTCCCTCTAGAGTACGGTATTGTATAGTTAGGGGGCATGTATGTCATGTATGGTTTCATGTCAGTGTCTGTAAAATACTTTCTGAAATTTTGTTATGTGTTTAAATGATTTTCCTGAAATTGTATTTTAAACAGAAGTTGATTTTTACAGTTTAATAAGTGTTTTGAGAAAGAAAAATATTTTCATGTGTATTTTCACTGTAGGTCGCTCTTGTGACCCTAAAGTGACTTTCCAGGATCCGTTGTAACGCATAGGCGGGTCTAGGGGGTTACAATACAAGAACGACAGATGGGCTTCATTAGATTTATGAGGGATTTCACTACTGCCACGGTAAATTTCATTAAAATTGATTTAAATCATCCCAACGTGCAGTTTCCCTCTTTCCCAAAAGATCTTCTGGCCACCCTTACACCTGATGTTAGCCCCAGAACGCCCACTGCTACCTCCACCACACCATCTGCCACGACCGAAGATGGTGGCAGGCGATCTGCTACTCCCCGAGGAGAAAAACGGAAGGAACCACTACCGGAGATCGACCCAAAGTACTTTGAAGGTTTCTCTTCATCCTCAGTCTGGCAGGATGACTCTGACTCGGAGCAATCTGTTGTCCGAGAACTAGACAAAGACTTCCCTCCAATGAAGGAGAAGAGGCTGAATGAAATTGTTGAGAGAACCTGCCATGACAAATCGGACGGTAGCAGCAGCAGCAGCAGTGATGACAAACTCGAGGTCCTTGACAAGGCCCCAAAGATATCACCTACCCGAGTCCAGCCACCTTGAGAGGCCAAAAAGAAGGTAGCCTCACCATCTCCCAGCCCCAAGCTAACCTCTGCCATCAAGGTAACTGCCCGTCGGCAGCTCCACATCAACACCAGCAGCGACGTCAGCTCATCAACTTAAGTGTTTTTCTTTTATGTTGTTTCTGCTGTTTATTTTATCTATTTGTGATGCTTTATTTTTCTTGTTTTTCATTTTATTTTATTGTCATGCATTGGGGAAATGCAACCCTTGAGTTTAGGGGTAAGCAGCCCTCTGTTATTTAAATGAACTTTTTAATTTGTGTCTTATCTTAGTTATTTTTTTGTGTCAAAAAAAATCCTATAAAAACAAAAATAAAAATTTAGCTTAAGTCTCTGAACTGCACTTACCTGCCACGACAATCTCTATCGTGACAGTGCCTTTAGGATGTTTTAGGAATTATTTAGAGCCTTGCTATAGTTCTGAACTTCAAAAACACTTTTGTGACTTATATGATGTCTAGACTACTGTTAGTGAACTAGAGAAGAAAAGCTTAACCACTTGAGTTGCCCCTAGAGGTGCCTAACACTGGCTCTAGGAAAAAGAAAAAAAGAAAAAAAAACTTAGACTCGGTACCCCTAGAGGTGCCTAACACTGGCTCTAGGAAGATAGCTAGAGGTGCCCAAAAGAGGCTCTAGTAAAAACAAAATAAGAAAAACTTGAGTCTAAATTCGAAAAAACTAAAGGAGCCTAAGAATTGCCTCCAAGAAAAAAATTAGTTTGGCATAAAAATCAAGTGAGTAGCATAACTATTCTAGTTGCTAAAAGAGTCTAGGCACATATTTGTTCATAAAACTTACACACACTTACACAAGAATTATAGCATGGTTCTGGATAACCCATGACAACCAAAAAGGTACTGCTCTTGATAGTGAAGGGGCTGTAGGTAATGATAGTTCACTGAATTAAGCCAAGGCAAAAAGTTTCTCATTCTTAGTTAGGTTGCATTTGCTTGAGGACAAGCATCAACTTGAGTTTGGGGGGGTGTTAAGTGTATAAAAGTTCTATATTTTACCCCTTATTTACTCATATTTTTGCTGCACTCAAGCATGATTTATCGCATTTAGGATAGATTTTTGCATACACATCACAATTAGATAAAAATTGCACAGATGCTGCTGAATTTGGTCACTTTTGCAGGTATCTGCTGCGGCAGCATCCAAGGCAGCAAAGGAACAGAGGCGAGTTGCAGAGCTGGAGTTAAAGGACAGAGAGCACCGTCCGTCGTGATATCTGTCGTGGCAGCAATGACGATAGTGGGACACTGAGGTGGAAAAGTAAAATGGAGCATGATAGATGGAGGATTTTGAGCCGGTCTGTCGTGGATCACTCCCATATTTTTCTGAGCCCTGAAGCAGAAGAAAGGTCAGGCCCAACGTTCAAGGAAGAAAGTCAAAGAAAGAAAAGAGGACGAATTAAAGACATTTACTCAGAAGATTTAGTCTTTAATAGAGTTGTACTTTAACTTGAACTTGTATTCTTGTCATATTAGAAAACTTGGACCCAAGGCATATATAAAGGCATGTAATTCGACCTAGGGAGGGATATCTAGCTCCTAGCCGTCTTCCCCCAAAACTCTAGTCGTTTCTCTCTCTCCATCATGTTCTAAACTCCCCCAATGGCTAAGGGTTGATCTTGTAAAGTAGTTGTAAGGATTGTATTGTTCTTAGTATTTTTCTGTTCAAGTAATAAAACTTCAAGTTTATTTACTCTGGTCTTCAACATCTCATAAGAGCATCGGGAGAGCATTCTGAGATTATCCATTTGCTTGATATTGGGAGAGTTAAGCATTCGAAAGGAGTAAATACGTGTTTTCTAGTTTATGGTTAAACCATCTTGGCTTAGGGATAAGTACAAGGTTAAGTGGCTAAAGAATAATTCACAAGCATTGGTGTTCACCCTTTGATTCATGTCGGGAGGTATCATCCAAGACGTGTTAATCAACAGAACTTGGGCCTAGGGATAGGGCAGGTCATAACAGGGATTCTTGCCAAACTTGAAGTACGGAGTTGTTGATCGTTGCCGTGACATAAACAGACCTCTGCCACGACAGGTGCTGCCGCGACAGGTGCTGCCACGACAAGCACGACGACATAACAAATGAAGTTCCCTGGAACAGTGCAACACCTACACTACTGAGCAAATCAATACCGGCATATTCTCTCAATCTCATTATCTTATCTTTTACTTTAGTTATTACTCAAGATTTCTCCAAACAATCATTTAAACTATTTCTTTTTCTAGTGCAGCAATTTAACGATAGAGTCATTTCCAGTCCCTGTGGAGACGATATCCGATACTCTAGTATCACTTTACTACTTTGCGTCATGTACACTTGCACTATTTGCAATAGTCTTATTACACGCAACATTAGCTATGGAAAACATCCATTTTCTTCTTGCATGAAGTGGAAATTAAGCTTGGAAATTTAGAAGAGAAAGCTTGGTAAGCTTCTCACTCCAAGTTATGTCCAATTCTAACCTTAGATCTTGAAATGTCAATTCTCTCATGATGTTTTGAGTTGAGTACAATGCTTGAAAAATTTGGTTAGAGTGATGTAAGAATTGTAATTGAAATATGAATTTTGCATTATAAACATAATTTAACTGAATCGATATGAAATTTAGATCAATCGAACCATTCAAGTATGCTTTTAATTTCAGGGACTATTTTGAAACATTGTTTTGGCCTAACTTTTTCGAATAAACTGCTTCAATTGGGAAATAATTAGAATGCAAGCCATACATAGTTGTAAATTCAGTTATGTAAGCTTTCTAAAGGTATATAATAATCGTGATTCTGACTTACAGATTGAAAGATATGAACAGAACATTAGAGGGTATACAATCTATCCAAATCAAGACATGGTTTAGAAATGTAGTAATTGGTGTTTAATAAATCAAGATCATTCTATTTAATTGGATGTTAACCAATGTTTTATGTATGATATGTGTTTGATTAGAGTACAGAAGAGAGGGAATCGAAGAAGGCCCTTCATTAGGCTAACAAAGGGACACAGTCAAAGGCATTAAAACTCAAGAATAGCTAGAAAGAATAGTGAGTGTAATCTTCCCTAGGGTTGGAACTTAGGTTCTAACCAATCTAACATTTGATATTGTCTTTGCCATGAAATTGGACTAATTCATATGTAATGGTAACTAGGGAAGAATAACTTAAATTAATAATTGTACACTTTGATTGAAACTTGTGGATATGGATTAAGTAGTGTATTTTGTAATCTCTATGTTGTTTTGCATGAATTGATGTTTATTGATCCGGTAATGAGGAGTTATGAAATTGTATATGGTTGCTAGAATTTAGAGCTTAATTTGGAGTACATATACCTATGTAGGTAATCAAATGGCTTGGATGCTAGAATTGTTGTTATGTGTTCAATTGAGTTTAGATTGATGCATGGTATATCGAAATGATATAATTGCCTCTTGGATTGTGAATAATCATGTATTAACATGTTTGTTAAATGAAACTAAAGAATTGGAATTACATTCTTGTTCGATTGAAACAAGTTTATGTATTTAAGATTTAATTGTTTGTGCCATTTGCTTGTATTGCTTATCGTTGATAATTAATTGAATGGAGAAAAACTTCAAAATTAAGAATCATAAAGAACTTGGTTCTAGTTGTTCTTAGGTGGTACAACATGCCTAGAGTCTAGAGCTCGACTTGTTAGGTACTAAGTGTACCATCTTGTTCGGTGATGCATTCAAACTCCTTCTAGATACCACGTGTATCGACTTGATAAGTACTTTGTGTATCGACTTGCTTGGGTGTAGAAGGGACCTTCTTGTTAAGATACTTTATGTATCGACTTGATTTATGCGACTCGAATACCTTGAATTAACTAGGTACCAAGGCCTATTTGAGCATTATGATAATTGTTTCTATGAATCGAATTAAGCATTGTGATAATTGTTGCTATGAATCGAATTGAGCATTGTGGTATTTGTTTGCTATGAATCAAATTGAGCATAAATGATATGTGTTGCTATGAATTGAATTGAGCATGATTGATATTTGTTTGTTAGGGGTCGATTTGAGCATAATTGACACTTGTTTACTATAGTCGAATTGAGCATGTGTGTTTATTGTTTGATATGAAATTAATTAAGTATAAGTGACCCTTGTATGATATGAATTGAATGATAGAAATGTTGGATTCTGTGAATGAACAACTTCTAATAACCAAATTTGAAACTTGGCAATTATGTGTTACCTCACTAAGTACTTCTATGTACTTATCACTCTTGTTTGTTATTCTTCCCAAAACTCAAGATTTGTTGCTTGGAGCTAAATATATACAAGTGATGAAGACCTTGAAAGTATGGCATGCTTTGGTTATGTCTTGCTAATTGTTGGTGGCCTAGGTTCTTGAATTTTAGTCCTAGTTCTTTGCATTATGATGGTTCTTAGGCTTTTTCTAAGGTGTGTGTATTGATGACTTAGATGATATCCTTTTTGAATACCATGAGTTTGTAAATGTTAATCTCATGGTGTTTTGGTCAGAGGCATGGTAAATATTTTGTTGTATATAGGTTATGTATGTAAATATAATCCATAGCCAGGTTGGCCTCCTACCCTATGATGTACGAATGATGGTATAGATGGGAATCCAAATATACATAAATTTTGATTAGTTATGAAAGCTTGAATCTGTTGTTAAGTTATCTAATTGTCCAATTGTGAACTTTAGTAATTATTATAA
The DNA here is from genome assembly GCA_958450335.1 of Hibiscus tridactylites. Classification (NCBI taxonomy): domain Eukaryota; kingdom Viridiplantae; phylum Streptophyta; class Magnoliopsida; order Malvales; family Malvaceae; genus Hibiscus; species Hibiscus tridactylites. Next base: position 61,890,780 of record OY288286.1, on the reverse strand, counting down.
AGACAGTTTTGAGAGCTGAATGTTTATGAGAGAAGACTAGAGTATTATTGTATAATTGGACTAAGTTGGTTGTTTTGAATTAAATCTAATTGAGCTAGAACTTTAAAAGAATTTTTAGTTATTGTTCGAACATTATAACCTATGTAGTGATAATCACTGAAAGTTCAGTTAGATTAATAATCGAATTGGTTTACTAAAAAGTTTAAATTAGCCTTGAATTGATTATTAGTTTTTGAATTGAGATCATTACAAGCTCGGTTAGATCTTCTCCTATTAGAAGAAAATTTTTAAATTGGCCCACTATTCTGTTATGTTTTAAATAATATGTTTCTGGATGCTCCTTGCTCCTAACCTGGGCGAGGAGGTGTCACAAAAGCTATTGTCGCGAGAAAGACAACAAGTACTGCCTGGGCAATCGAGCGACAACCTTCAAGTTTCGGCAAAGCGTTCTTCAATGGCTCCTCCTAATCCCTAAGTCAAAACACTATTGATATGCAGGCCTTGACAATACTTTTTGGCGTGAACCAAGGGTGAACACCAACCAATCTTATGCTTCTCTTAGCCGTTGAGAAATTCACACTTATCCCTAAGCCGAATTAGTTTTCACTGATTGGGATAAAAACCATGCTTATCCGTTTCGTGGTTCTAACTCTCCCGATATTAGACAATTACCAACCACAGGTTCAAGATTACATACATGCTTACATAAGCCAAATACATGAACTATCAAGTTAGACACAACTAAAGCCACCATCTAGGAGTTCTACAAAAAGATATCAAGGCATACTTTAAACTTTTGCTTGTGTACTACTCCAAGCTTGAGGAAGGCTAGCTTCCGATCAATCTAGACCTGAGATTTAGGAAGAAGGAAAACGAGAGTGGTAAGTACACAAGGTACTTAGTGAGGTAGTTCCTATAACTAGTAAGTTTTCAAGGTTATTAGCTTTATGAGTCATCTTTTCATTTTAATCAATTCCAACTTAGCTAGGCTTCAATTAAGGCGAAGTCAAGACCTAGCTAGTTTTCAAGCATTATCCAAGTAAGCAAGCTTAATGTCATGGACTTATTCTCTCAAACCAATCCGTGCGGCGCTAACACTCCCGACACAATGTTAGCAAGCCTTTCTCACGCGAATGCTATGTTTAAACACACACGAGAATGGAGAAGGCAAGAGAGTTACAAGGAAAGGAACCTTGTATTGAACACTTAGGAAAGCTTTACAAGAGAGAACTTATGTGAATTGTAGGATTTATGGGATGTGTTACAAATTGGAGGGGTGGCCCTATTTATAAGCTCCCACCTCCTCAATGGACGCTAGGATCTATTCGATCCAACGGTCCTTGTTTCGTCTCCTAAAATATCTTACAACACCTAGGAATATCTAGATAATTTCATACTTATCTAGTATTATCCTAAATGGTCTAAAAGCTCTATCATATTCTAGATTATTCTAAAGTTGTCCGTATAGATCTACACTTGTCTATAGTCTTCTAGAATGTTCCGGAGGTGTTCAGACTAGTCCCAAGCCTTCCGGAGTTGTCATGATGCTTCCCGAGCCTTCTAGGTCCTTTCGGGTGGGCCTAGATGGTTGTAGAGCTTCGTGGAACCTCCTATAACCTTGTGGAGACGTTGAAAGAGAGTTGTAGGCCTCTCTGAGGCGTTCTAGGACCTTCCTTGGCTCATGCTTTGCATTAAAACGCCCATGGGTGCATTGTGCACGCCCAAAGCTCTTCATTTGGCCTCGGTTGGCCTCGGTGCTTAAGGATGGGGCGTGACATTAAGCAATCAAGCAGATAGCCAATTCACAATTTCAAGTAAACAAACAAGCAATAGTAGGCATGTGTTAAGTGTGTAAAAGTAATAATTTTCTATCATTTTCATCTCAATTATTGTTAGACTTAGGCTCATTTAGGTTGCATATCTAGTCATTCATGCATATTTGCATTGTTTTCTTCCTTGCCATGCTTGATTATCTTTAATTGCTTATTTGGTAGAAAAGGTGTTGCTCTGGTATATGTTTTGATGTGTGCAGGTTAATTGCCCAGACAAGTATTGTCACGGCAATTCATTACCGAACCCTGCCAAGTGATCCTGACCGAGCAGAGACGATCGAGTGATGTTGAGCACACCTGGTCGAGCGAAGACGACCGAGAGACCACTACCAGGTCATTGTCGCGTCGAACTATGCCGAGGCAATGCCAGGGAAATTTATTGTTGAAGCAAATCCCATGCAATTTTCGACAAGGGAGAAAAAAGCAAAGTGGTAGGCGACTTGAAGAGCGTAAAGAGCTGAATTTTTAGAGATAATTTGCATGAAGATCGAAGCTTGGATATTCATGAAGAGGTCAAAAAGAGATTAAATCTCAAGAAAATAGGAGTTTTAGTTGGAATAAAATTAAAAGAGATTTAATATTTCTTTTATTCAATTTAATTCCAACTTATCTTCCTTCTCAACAAAGATTTTGACCTAGCCATCTCCTATATAAAGAAGGCCAAGCCGTCAACTTCAAGGAGAGTCGATTGGAGAGAAAGAAACAAGGGGGTTTCTCGAATTCTTCATCTTTTTCTTCTTTGTTTCGGTTAGATTTATGCTAGGGAATTATTCTTTGTATATCTTTCAAAACCCATCCATGAACTTACTTGTTTGGCTTGAGTTATTTTGGGTTTGTAGTTTTGATAAACGTTTAGATTTGTTTAGGTTTTTGTTATGCAATTTAAGTTCAAGGTTTACTTATTCTTGGTGTTTATCTTTACTTGCAATTGAATCGAGAGAGGAAAATGTGATTGAATCCATTTATCTAATATCGGGAGAGTTAGATTCAAGAAACGAATAAGCATAGTTTTTGCCCAGATCGGTGAAGACTAATTCAGCTTAGGAATAAGTACGAATTTCAACGGCTAAAAGAGGTGTAAGATCGGTTGATGTTCAGCCTTGGTTCACGCTAGGAGGCATTATCAAGGCTTGTACATTGATAAAGTTTCGACTTAGGAATAAAAAGAAACCATTGAAGAACGTTATGTCGAACCTTGACGTTGTTGGTTGCTACCCAAGCAAGGGATTGTCGAGGCAGTTACTTAACTCATTCTCGCGGCAGTAGCTTTGGTCATTGCTGAGGCAATTCAGTGTTCGTTGCATTTTAAAAACCGAGACGATCCATTCAACTATCACTCCTCAAATTCAGAATAACCTGGCCTACTCTTCTCACTTATTTGATTTCCTCTATCTTTTATTTTTATTGTTCTTTAGTTTACTTGTTAGTTAGAACTCTTCCTATCACCTATTTGTGTTTTTATTTTCTACAGTTCAATAACTTAAGCAAAGTGACCCAAACCAATCCCTATGGAGATGATACTCGATACTCATATCATTTTATTACTTGCGACGTGTATACTTGCACAATTGTGTAGCACTTATTACACGCAACAAGGCATGTATCAAAACAATCCAAGCAAGATATTATCTTGACTCATTTTAATAGGGTTCATTTTACCATGTAACTTATCTTTTAAGCATGAACAATTCGAGATGGCATTCCCATCATTTCAATCATATAATTTCATTTCACAAGAAGCTCAATAGCAAGAGTCATGTTGTTTATTCAGTACTCATGTTAGCATGTCTTATTACAAGCTTATTAATCGGTTTTGCCTTTGTAAATAGTAGGACTAGGTAATCAAGTCACAAGCAGGTACACGAAGTACCAGGACAAGCAGGTACACAAAGTACCAGAACAAGAAGGTGTCTGCTACACCACACAAAAGGGTACACAAATTACCTAGCAATATGATACCCAAGGTATCTAACAAAATGTGTCTTCAACACCAAACAAACAGGTACACAAAGTAGCAGAACAAATCGAGCTCTAGACTCTAAGGCATGTCGTTCTACCTAAGACCAACTAATAACCAAGGGATTATTGAGTCTTTTATTTGCAAACAATACACGTCAAGTGATTAAGCAACAATCATTTCAAGATCAATTCCCTTTTTAAGCGATTAAGTCATATAACTCTTAGTCAATTTCTCGAGTGATCAAATAAATCACAAACATTGCATATTAGCATTCAAGCACCATTCTATTCGAATCAATCAAACATTGCACCATAACATTTAACATTATACCAATCGAATTAATCAAGCATTGCACCATAGCATTCAAACATCATACCAATTGAATTAATCAAGCATTGCACCATAGCATTCAAACATCATGCCAACCGAAATAATCAAGCATCACAAGTAGATACATTCCATTAAATTCTATTTTTAAACTTTGTTATCCAATCATTATCTTATCAATCTTGTATTAGTCATTTCTTCCCTTTACTATCAATTACCAATAATACTTATATTCATTTCATGCATAAGGTATGAGCAAATAAGTAGGCATGCTGATTTTGGTTAGGTCCTAAGTCCCAACCCTAAGATTAACTACACTCACAACACTTCAAGCTTAATCTTATATATGTATGCCCTTTTGCCTATCCTTTGAGTGCCCAACTTTACTGCCTCTACTCTTTGCTCTAGTAAGCCATTCACAGACATATAAAAGAGCATGTTAGTACACAATTCATCAAGCAACTCATTCAATCAAGCATAAATTCACTATAACCCCTAAACTGTTTTTTTGCCCTAGCAGTTTGCACATTGCATACTAAATTGTCCATAACTTTTAATCTACACGTCAGAATTTCAATTACCTTACACCGTTGGAAAGCTAATTAAATTATCTATTCAACCATGTATGGTTCGTATTTTTAGACTTTCTAGATCAATACAGTTTTTAGCTCAAAGACAAAGCATTTACAATTCTAGATAGTTTGTATTGTCCTTACATTTTCATTTCTAGATTTTAATACACAGTCCAAAATTCAACTCCGTTTAATCCTAGTGAAAATAAACATATTAAAGCTCATATTATCAAAATTTAAGTGTAAAATTAAATTCCTACAATTTATAGTAAATTTTCAAAGTTACTGCCCATAACAGAACTTTCTGGGCAGATTCACCAGATCAAATTTCTAATTCATAGTTTCTTCATACTTAATTCAATTCATTTTATTCTAGTACTTTAAGTTCTCATTTATCTTGTTTTCCCTTGTTCTCATATATTAGTTTTTTATTCCCTGGTTCATTTATTTCAATCCTTTAATTATCAAAAGTTCCAATTCCAGTCCCTATACACTTATTTGACAACAAGTTCACTAGGACAAACCATGACCTTTAAATCTAGCAATTTCAATCTAACAAGTCTTCAATTTAACTTTTCCCTTGATTTTAGTCCAATTTCTAGTACTCAAAATTTATGCAAAACAGTTCTAATTTTTTCGATTCTTTCAATTTAGTTACTAGCTAGCCAATTACACAATCTATGCGACCAATTTTACTACAAGCTCAATTTCTATCATTCTAACATAAATTTCCAGCAACAATCAAACAATTTCAATCATTAAAAACATGAATTAAAACATGGATTAAACCATGATTCAATCGGTCATGGAGAGATAAGCTTACATTGCTTCTTAGAATTTGATTTCCAATTACACAATCTATGTGACCAATTTTACTACAAGCTCAATTTCTATTATCTAACATTTTCTCACTTGATTAACATGCTAATTCATTTCACATACTTAATTTCCAGCATATTAAACACTAAATTCCAGTTCTAAATTATTGTAAATTTCAATTTAGATCGCCAATTTCATGACTTTCAATCAATTGGTCATATTCTTGATCTCATACCATTCGACCAAACCAGAACCCGTCCCATTTTCACTATCAATTTTATAATCTAACATGATTATAATTATTAGATCATTCTAACATATATTTCCAGCAACAATCAAACAATTTCAATCATTAAAAACATAAATTAAAACATGGATTAAACCATGATTCAATCGGTCATGGAGAGATCAGCTTACATTGCTTCTTAGAATTTGATTTCCAATTGTAATCCTTTAAGCATGCAAGCTTGAATTCACCCTTAGCTATGGTTTTCTCTCAAAACTCTTTCTCTCATTAATGTTCTCTCTCTCAATTCGGCAAGCATAGAAAGAAAGGAATGAAGATGACCATGGTGGATATCCACAAATTAGTGGAGTGATGAACTATCTAAAGTGTCCCTAATTAGTCTTTTAATCATGGAATTAACTAAGGGTAAACTTAGGAAATAGAGAATTTAGCATGCATTCTCCTTCTTTTCATTTCTATTCGAAATGGTCATGGCAAATTGATCACTCAAGTTATTCATTCTTTCAATTAAGCCATTAATTTATCTAATTAGTCTAATTACAAATCCAATTGAATTAGCTACTTAGGCATTTGGCTCCAATACTTCTAGTCTAGGATTTAGGGTGTTACATAATTGTTATATCAAACTATTTTCTCAAAAAAGAAGAACTAAATCAATTTGAGAAAAGTGAAGTTTGGACATTAGTTGATAGACCTAGTAATAAATATACTATAGGGACTAAATGGGTGTTTAGAAACAAACTAGTTGAGAGTGGTAACATAGTGAGGAACAAGGCTAGGCTTGTTGCTCAAGGTTACACTGAAGAAGAGTGAATTGATTTCGATGAAACCTATGCATCCGTAGCTAGGATGGAAGCAATTAGGATGCTTCTACCATTTGCATGCTTTAACGAATTCAAACTTTTTCAAATGGATGTCAAAGGCACGTTTTTAAATGGTTTTATAAATGAAGAAGTGTATGTTGAACGACTACTCGATTTTGAAGATCTATAATTTTCAAAACCATGTTTTTAAACTAACTAAAGCTTTATATGGTTTGAAACAAGCTCCTATAGCTTGGTATGAAAGGCTTTCAAACTTTTTGGTTAAAAAAAGGCAAGGTGGACACTACACTTTTCATTAAAAGAAATGGCAAAGACATCTTAGTAGTTCAAATTTATGTTAATGATATTATATTTGGTTCTACTAATGAGATATTTTGCCAAGAGTTTACTAAGTTAATGCAAGGTGAGTTCAAGATTCGCATGATGGGGGAGCTCTCATTCTTTTTGGGACTCCAAATAAAACAAAGGAAGGATGTCATCTTCATCAATCAAGCTAAGTACATCAAGGACATACTCATGAAGTTTGGCTTGGAGAATGTGAAGCCTCAAGCCACTCCAATGAGCTCTTCTATTAAGCCTGACAAAGATGAAAAAGGTAAGTGTGTTGATTTAAAGTTTTACCATTTTATGATTGGCTCTTTGTTTTATCTTACCGCAAATAGACCCGGCATTATGTTTAGTGTCTGCTTGTGTGCTAGGTTCCAAGATAATCCTAAAGAATCACACCTTATAGTCGTTAAAAGAATCTTTAGATAACTTAGAGACACACCTTGTTAAGGTCTATGGTATCCTAGAGACTCATCCTTTGTCTTACATACTTTCTCCGATGTGGATTATGGGGGATGTAAAATAGATAGAAAAAGTACCTCCCGAACATCTCAATTCCTAGGTAGTATGCTCATATCTTGGTTCTCTAAGAATCAAAATAGAGAAGCCTTATCTACCACCGAAGCGGAATACATATCGGCCGGAAGTGGTTGTGCTCAAGTCCTTTGGATGAAGCAACAACTTCTAGATTATGGAGTTGATGTAGGTATCATACCCTTTAGGTGTGACAATACTAGTGTCATATGTGTCACCAAGAATCCCATCGAACATTCTAGAACCAAACACATAAAAATAAGACATCATTTCATTAGAGATCATGTCTTGAAGAAAGATGTAGTTCTAGAGTATGTTGACACCTCGAACCAATTAGCGGACATCTTTACCAAACCTCTAGAAAAAGAGCACTTTTGGACCTTTAGGAGAGAGTTAGGTCTAACAAGCCTTTCTTGACCCTTTAGAGCCTTTTAAGGTAAAAATTTTGCTTGGATTTATGTGATTGCCATGCTTATGTGATTTTGCCCCTTGAGGCATCTTTTCTTGTTTCTAGGGGGAGTATGTGTCTGTTTTTAGTCCATACATGTTGCTCATACATCATACTCATGCATTTAGATTCAATTGAAATCGAATTTGGAACTCCTTGTTGCCCAAAACGCATTTTCTGGCACAAGTGTATCGAAACGGATGAAGGTGTTTCGATACTGGTTCCGTATTTCTTGCCCAGAATGCATTTTCTAGCTAGAGCGTATAGAAAAAAGTAAAGGTGTTTCGATATGGGCTCTTGGAAAGATACACAAACTTGTTTCTGATAAAATCTGTATCAAAACGGCTAGGAAGCGTTTCGATACGAGTGTCGATAATGTTTCGGTACGGTTTACAACTGTACCAATATGAACTTGTGTTTCAGTACAGTTTTTAAGTGTATCGGTACACTTGTTTCCATACACCAAGTGGTGTATTGATACGCGTAGCTGCAACAGCTTAAATGGGTCATTAAAAGGGTTTCCAACTTCCAACAAACTTTAATTAAATTCAAATTCTTTCAAAACCCTAACCCTAGATTTTTCTCTTATAAATACTCATCAAATCCATTTGTTTTTCACGCAAATCTTTGAGGTCTTTTGATTATCAAATCAAGTCTAAGCAAGTTCATCAATTTGGTGCATTATCATCCATCCATTCATCCATAATCTCATCTCAAGGTACAAAACTATTTTCTTTTTCTTTTCAATTTCGTTTCAAATTCTACATTGTTTTTAAGTAATTTTTGTATATAAAATATACATATAGTATGGGTTTTGAAGATTTTGCAAAAAAAATCTTTCAAAACAGAAGATTTTTTATTCCAATATAAAAATATATTGTATATTTTTCTACACTATTTTCCGAATTTCTTTCTACCAAAAATTATTTTTATATTTGTATATGTTTTTAAACTATATTGTAATTTTTTTATCAATACCTTGAATATTGGATTTTCTATTGGATTGAATTTGGTTGATTTATGCTTACATTTGTTTTGTACCTTGGTTTGTTTTTCAGATCTTGAATATGGGTCCTAGGAAGAGGTCAAGAACTAATGAGGTCGGGGGAAGTTCAAACATCAATGCAAACACCCATCGTCCCAACCTCACTCTCCTTTTTCAAAAGAGTCTTCGAACCAATGAAGCCCATGACAACTTCAAACTTTTCCAAGATCATCAAATTCGACGTGAGCATGTTACTTCTATGCCCTTTTTGGATTCTAAATGTTTTAAATTTCGTTATCTTTATTTATTAAGGCGTTGGAATTCCATAACCATTTTGATCATACTCGGGATTTTGTATCGCAACATGGTGGTTCTCTTTTATGCCAATGCACGATGTATTTCCAATGTCGATCGCTCAAGTGGTTGCTATAGAATCCTACTTAACGGGGAAGAAGTTTCGGATTGGTCCTCAAGCTTTAGTCAATGTTTTTGGGTTTGTAGATACGGGTATTTCGGATGAAAACTCTTTAGGACATACTCTCGGTGGGTCCGTTACGGTCCTTGATGCTCATGATCGTATTCTTCGCCTCATGATCTCTTGGTGGTTTCGTCTATCCGGAGGTAAGTTCTCACACATTTGCCAAGCCGATGATTTTTGGCTTCATTGCTTTCGTGAAGAACGACAACCAAATCTTTGCCAAGTCATGTTTGCCGAGATGGTGTATCTTATCTAAAATCGTAACTCAGATCTTGTCTCTTCATTCACATATGGAACCGCGTTGAGTTATATGTTATCGAAATTGGGGATCAATTGCTCTTTTGATTTTCTAGAATCTCTTAATGATCCTATTGATGAGAGAACTTTTATCCGTTGCAAATTTCACTACATTGATGGAGAATAGGTTCATGTTGAGAATTCTCCTCAAGTTGTGGCCCCCGAACCTCAAGCGACTCCTCAAGCTCAAGTTGATCCGCCCAACAATGAAGCTCTCATGACTTTTCTCACCGAGCAATTCACTAGTTTGCAAACAAACATTGCTCTGTTGGATACTTCCATGACTTCCTGTTTTGCTGCCATTGACACTCATTTCACATCCTTTGAGGCGCAAGTTCTTGGTTTTGAGAATTGACTTACTTTGGTTGAAACTCAACAAACATCGATGGACATCTCCTTTACCGACTTTTATGGAGAGTGGAGGCAATTTAGATGGAGCAATGATGAAGATGAAGATGAAGATGACGACGAGTCGTAGCCCTTTGCATCTCATGGCATATCAAATCATTTAGGATTTCTCTTTTATGCACCTATCTATGTTATTTCCTTTTAGGACCTATGCTTTTCTTTCTTACTTTTTGAATTATGTTTTTAGTAGTTAAGTTTGGATTCTCATTTGCTTTGAACTGTTATGCATTTATGCTTAATGAAATTTAAGTTGTTTGCTTAATATTGCTTTTTTCCTCATTGAATTATTATGATTTTGATTTAACAAAAAGGGGGAGAAGGGTTAAGCTAAATTTTTCCAAATTTTTTTCAAAAGCTAGCTTAAACTTAGGGGGAGTTCACTTAAAAAATTACCTTGGTTTTGTTATATCAAAAAAGGGGAGATTGTAAAACTAATGTTTGATTTTGATATAACAAATAGTCTAAGGACCAAATTACAAAGTAAATAAATTTTAAGTACTCAAAAGACTCACAATTGACAAGTATATTTTGGACTTAAAATGTTTTAAAGTCAAAACTTAAACCCCATAAAAGTTTCTAAGTGTTTTAAAGTCAAATTTAACAAAATCGCCCAGGCATTTTGATACGGCTTGAAATTAAGAGCTTATTGGAAATTTTTGTTTCGATACGGAAGTTCATGTTTCGATACAGTCATTTTGATACAGCTCTGTCTGTTTCGATACAACCTTCATCTGCCATTTAGTTTTTTTAATAACATTTTGAAACGGCCTTCAGCGTATCGATATGGGGGTTAATATTTTCCAAATCTGAGCATTTAATGATATAGTCGTTACTTGCTAGTTATTGAAATCTAAAAATATTTGAAATTTTGTTACTCGTTTCGATACACCCCTTGGGTGTTTCGATACACATTTTGATAGATTCAATTGTGAACAATATTGTTTCGATACGACCTATAATTGTTTCGATACGACCCCTAACTGTTTCGATACGCCTTTGAGTTCTTCGATACATCATCTTTATTACACACAATGACTCTTTCTATTTTGAGACATGTATCGATACGGGCCAGAGTGTTCCGATACGGGTTGTTGCATAACTGTATTTATGGTGGGAAAAAGAGAGCCCAACGGCTCTATTGATGATGTCAACCACCCAAACGGATAGAATTCAATGAAAGGGTATAAAAGCAAGTCATTAAAGCTACAATAACAACAATTGAAGAAGTGCACAACAACAAAGCAAAAATCCAATCCATTCTTGAGCTATTAGAGTCAAACCTTTGTACCAAATTGAGTGATTTTCAATTGTATTCATCTTTTATCAATTTGGGTTGAAAAAACTTGTAATTTGGGCCAAATATTCTACCTTCTGAGGTTTATTTCATTTTCCAACAATCTTTCATGTAAAAGTGATTTTGATCAAGCTTTGGGTAGAAAGATTTGATCCTTGTAACAGTTTCCTCCTAATCCTAGAAAAGGGGAAGAATTCATTAGTGAATTGGTTGAAAATCCTTAGTGGGAGCTAAGGTAGTGGATGTAGAGCTTGTTCTAAGCTAGAACCACTCTAAATTGTCTTGTATTCCTTTTTTAATTTTACCAACTTGTCCCATATTATTTTAAATATCCAATTCACCTCTTCTTGGTTAATTTGCCATTGTTTGATCATCTCAACAGATTTTTTTAGAATTTAAGCTTCCTTGGTGTAAAACCTATGTTTGATTTTGATATAAAAAATTATTCAAGGTCAATTTTCAAAATTAAATAAATTTTTAAGTACTCAAAGTCAAAACTTAAACCCCAAAATTTTCTAAGTTTTTCAAGCCAAACTTAACCAAATCACCCAGGCGTATCGATACGACATATAACGTTTCAATGTGAAATTTGGCTACTGGAATTTCAATTGAACACATCGTTTCAATACGGCTCACCCCGTTTCGATACACTATTGCGATACGGGCTTGCCCGTTTCGATATGACCTTCAACATGGGTTTATACTTAATAGTTTTGGTACAAAGCTTAGGCGTATTGATCCTCAGTTTCGGTATGACCTGTCAGCATACCGATACGCCGGTCTTAAGATTTTTAAAATTTTTGCATTAATTTTTTTTTACTGTTAAATGTCAGTTAAAGCTTCAAAATTCAGTTAACCCGTACCAATACGGTTACGTCCATTTCGATACACCTTTATAAAAACAAGCTTTCTGTTTCGATACACCCTTGAAGCATACCGATGCATTTTCCAAAGATTTTTTCCTCAGATTCAAGCAAGCAAAAATCATACCGATACGGCCTAGTCGTTTGGATACAACCCCTATTTTACACTAAGAACATTTTGATACGCCTTCTGGTGTATCGATATGCCCCCTTCATTTACTCTTGCAACGACTAGTTTCTATCTTACAAGTAACGAAACAGGGCTCTCGTGTACCGATACGCCTTGCTTCAAAAGTGCATTTATTACGTGAAAAATGGTATCCAACGGCTCTATTTATGATCTCAGCTACCCAAACGGTTAGAAATCAATTAGGGGTATAAAAGCAAGACTCGAAAGCTACATCAAAAACCATTCATCAAGTGAGAAGTATTCAAGAAAAAATCCAATATCTTTGAGCCTTTTAGAGTCAAACTCTTGTACCCAACTTGTGATTTTTCATTGTAATTCTTTATTTCAAGTTTGGGGAGAGTTCACTTGTAATTGGGCAAATTATAAGCCTTTGTGAGAGGTCAATTTAAGTTTTCCATAACTTCTTTGTTAAAGTGTGATCTTGATCAAACTTTGGGTAGAAAGCTTGATCGATTTGTAACGGTTTCCACTTAAGCCTAGAAAAGGGGACGAATTTAATAGTGAATTGTTTGAAATCCTTAGTGGTGAGCTAAGGTAGTGGATGTAGAGCTTGTTAGAAGCTTGAACCATTCTAAATCTCGTGTTCTTCATTTTTATCTTTCCAACTTGCTCCCTTCAAATTTTTAACTGCCAATTCACCTCACTCTTGATCATTTGGATTCGATTGATCACCTCAACACTTGGTTTGCTAGTTTTGTTGTACAATTTGTTTAAAATTCTATTCTTTTGCAGGACAAGCATATTACTAAGTGGGAGAACTGGAAACAAAAATGGATTGGAGTATGAAGTATGAACAAAGCCTTCAAGACATACAAAGGTATCTTCTTTATCTCTCTCTATATTTAGCAAGACATACAAAGTGATCAAATTTGTTAGTGGAATTTAGGACAAGATATTAGTTTTACGAACTGTAGTTGACTCAAAATGTGCAGATTTAGTCAAATGTTTGTAGAAATAATGTGAAATATTGAGTGTTTTAGGGTTTTGGACTATGGTTTCAAGGTTTAGGGTTTAGGTTATGGGTTCAAGGTTTTTGATTTTGGGTTTATAGATTTGGGGGTTTTGGTTTAGTGTTTTAGGTTTAGGGTTACATTATTTTTAATTAGAAATAGGACCAAATTGAAATAATGTGAAATATTAAAGGTTAAATTTATTATTATTTTTTAAATTAGGATTAAATTGTTTGAATATGTAAATATAGAGGACTAAATGTGTTATTATGCAAAATTTGGAAACAACCACGTCACTTTCTTAACGTCCATTAAGACCTCAGTGACCAAATTAAAGTAAAACATAAAGTTTAATGGTAACATTGAAACAATTGAAAACATAGTTACCAAATTGAATAATTAACTAAAGTTTAGTGCCTATTTGTGAACTTTACCCTTTAAGTTTTTAGTACAAGAGCTTAATTGGCTAAAAAAACATTTAAGAGTTTAATTTTTTTTAAAATTCAGGGGCTTATCGAATTCTTACCCTTAACCATATTTTTGAAAATTGTATGTTGTCCCCCAATCTCTTTCACCAAGTTCCACCATTATCGATAGGGGTGGGCAAAAATACTCGACCCGACGACCCGAATCTAAAAGTATCGGGTAATTCCCAGGAAAAAAATTACCCGAACGGGCCGGGTACCCGACCCGGCAAATTTCCCGAGACATGGGCCGGGACACGGGCCGGAAGTTTCCCATTACCGGATACCCGACCCGACCCGATAAAGTTTAATATATATTTTTTATATTTAAAATTATATTTTTATTTTATGTTTCTTAATATTTTTACTCTAAAATTAAGTTTAAATCTCTAAATTTTTTCTATGTTTGTATTATATTCTTTTAAGTTTTAAGTTTAATTTTTTAAAAATATTTTTGTGTTTAACATGTGTTTTTTTTTAATTTTAGAATTAAAAAAATAGGAACTGGGTACCCGATACCGGATTACCCGGGTACTTGAATTTTACGGGTACCCAAATCCTAAGTACCCAGATATAATGGTCCGGGACACAGGCCGCTTAATGAGGTACCCGACAATGCGCACCCCTAATTATCGATGGTTATACCAAAAATATTCAATACACCAATATAATAAGTGAGACAATCAATAAAGGCTTAAATGAAAAATAAGTGCCTAAAGTATACATTTTTTTAACTTTAGATGCCTAAAATATTTTTCTTTTTTGTAAAAATAGGTGTCTAAAGTTTCAACCGTTATAATTTTAGGTGCATAGTAGTTAATTACCGTTAAAAAAATGTTAACCAATAAAAATTTAGCACGTGTCATTTTTAATTTATAATTTCTTTTAATTAAATTTTTGTTCTTAATAATTTGAAACTTTTTGAAAAAATCTTGAAATTCTAAAACTTTCTAAAATAATCTCCAAATCCCTAAATCTTAGATCCCCAAATCTTCGTTGTTGCCGCCGACCTCACTCTTTCGGTCGCCGAACTCAGCCGACCATTTCTCCCAACTTGCCGTCGCCAGAAATCGGTGAATGATATGTCAATCGAACGTTGAATGTCGATATGAAATATTCGTTCGATTGGCACACCGTTCGTCGATTTTCGATGATTGTGTGTTGGGGGGAAATGGTCGACTGGGTTTGGCGACCGAAAGGGTGGAGTCGACAACAACAACGGTTAGGATTTGGAGATTTGGGGTTTTGTTAATTTTATGGATTTAGGAACTGATTTGAATATTTTTAAGAATTTCAGGATTTTTTTACAAAATTAAATTTTATAGTTTTTTTCAAAAAAAATTGAAAAAAGTCAATATTTTTACCATGTGTCGCGTTTTAAATAGGTAACGAGTTTTGTTAAACGACCGGACACCTAAAATTATATCGTTTGAAACTTTAGGCACATATTTTCATAAAAAAATATACTTTATACACTTAAAGTTTATATATATATAGGATCTAATTATACAGTGTAAAATTCTCTAAGTTTTACACGTTTTTTGGATCGTTGGATGGGTGAAACGGAAGGATAAGATTAACAATTGAATATGTGAAGATTATCACTTGGGAAAAAAATGGTAAACTATACTAATGACCACCGAACTATGGGGTTGGTGTTGATTTGACCACTATATTTTCAATTGTGTTAAATATACTACATCACTATTTAATTGGTTCCAATGTAGTCACTTGCCGTTAAAAAAATAGAAAAGTTGACGGGACTGTTAAAATAATTGGTATATTTACAAATTTGGTCCCCTTTACCTATACAATCTATCAATTTGATCCTAATTTTAATCTAATAAAAGTTTATTTATTTTAATTAGGTGGTGACACGTGTCACCACCTTATTGAGGGATTTTTATTTAACTAAATTAATTAATTTTCCCCAGTATGAAAAATGAAAACCAAGAAACCGTCCTTGGTAGGAATCGAACTTGGGACCTTGGGAGAGTAGCGCGCGAATTTGCTACTGAGCCAAGCATATACTTGTGATATACAATACTAATAATAATATATGTGTTATACGAATGGAGAAAGAAAAAACAAACAATATACTCACACTTGGTAGGATTCGAACCTAGGAATCCTTAAGGGTTGTGTCATGGGTTTACCACTAGGCAAAATAAGTATTTTTGATAAAAAAATACTAACTATAATATATATCTTATTCGATTGTAATTTAGTTTGGAATATTATATATATAATAATATTCGTACCGTGTTAGACACATACTTATATCTAATATTCGTACCGAAGTTTGAGAAATATAGGAGATATTTAGTAATGTAATTCTTGGGGGTCGTCTCCAATTTACTCTCAAGCCCCATCAATACAGGTACACTCGAGTAATGAAAAACAAATGGTGATAAAAGGGTAGTCATGAGGAGCCTGAAGAGGGAACAAAATCGACAACGACCGACAGTTCACAAAACAATCCTGGAAAAACAGTGGAACAGATTGCAAGTGTTCGAATTCGAAAGCCTTTCCGGGCATACAAGGTATTAAACATGCTTGTGTCTGAGTAACATAGTATACGATTTTTCCAGGCATGAAAAGGGTTCGTCGGCTGACAGATGCCGGGAGATTCAACATATTGATACAGGAACATATAGTGAAGAAGCACAATAAGCTTCCTACATTCATGGTGCAATGTTCAATCTCAAATCCGAGCCCAAAATATTTGTATTGTTACAGAAGGTAGGCTTAAGCAAAATAGAATGAAAAACTAGATAAAACTCGAGGCCAAACCCCATGAAGTACTTGAGGTAACAACAATCACTGTCAACCTACTCTTTTTTATTACCTTTTAATAGTTAGGCATTCGATCTCAATATCTACCAAGAAATAAAAAATTGAATCCATCTTTTTACATTAATGGTGAGTTAAGCCTTACAAATTAGTAAAATAATAGAGGGCCGCATCTTTATTAGCTTTCAAAGCCTTTAATATTGCCTATAATGCACCTCCTATCCTCTGTTTGGCAAGCAAGAAAATGAGAAGCTGGTAATCTATGAATTAAGTATTCTTGAGGTGTTTTTGGTTTTAACAGTGAATTGGTTCACAGATTAGTATTGCATATCACAAGTATATGCTTGGCTCATTGGCAAACTAACGCGCTACTCCCCCAAGGTCTCAGGTTTAATTCCTAACAAGGGTGGTTCCTTGGTTTTCATTTTTCCTACTCCAATCAGGGTGACACGTATCACCACCTGATTGGAGGGGGAAATTAATTAATTTAGTTAAATAAAAATAATTAAAATCTCCCAATAAGGCGGTGACACGTGTCACCACCTAATTAAAATAAATAAATTTGTATTAGATTAAAATTAGGATCAGATTGATAGATTGTATAGATAAAGGGGACCAAATTTGTAATTATCTCAATTATTTTAACAACTCCGTCAACTTTTCCGTTTTTTAACGGCAGGTGGTTACATTGGAACCAATTAAATAGTTATGTGGTATATTTAACATAATTGAAAATATAGTGGTCAAATCGACACCAACCTCATAGTTCAGTGGTCATTAGTATAGTTTACCCTATATTTTAACAAGCGGTTGAATTTATTAATATGATTATATTTTTTTATTAAAAAAGTATCATTATATTTTTATGGCTTAATATTTAAGTAAGTGTCTAAATTATCTCACTTTTAAGTGTTTACTTTTTTTGGGTCTTTTTTAGGTGTCCAAATTATCATTTTTGCTCTCTTTAAAATTAATTGAGGCACTTATTTTGACAAAAAAATAATAATTTGAGCACTTAATAAGGGGAAAAATAAAATTCCTAAAAAAAGAAAAAATTTGAACACTTATTTTAATATTATATATATGTATAATACTTTTGAATAAATAAGATACATTTATATTGTTGATCTAAAGCATGGTCTTTAGTAATATATATCTAACGTCTGAAATTTTTGATAAAATAAATAGTTAGATATTTATAATTTATTCCAGAGTAGGAAGCTTTTGTTTGGAGCATTTGTTTTTTGGGTAAACTATACTAATGACCACTGAACTATGGAGTTGATGTTGATTTTACCACTATATTTTCAATTGTGTTAAATATACCACATAACTATTTAATTGGTTCTAATGTAGCCACCCGCCGTTAAAAAACGGAAAAGTTGACGAAGTTGTTAAAATAATTGGTATAATTACAAATTTAGTCCCCTTTATCTATACAATCTATCAATTTGATTCTTATTGGGGGATTTTAATTATTTTTATTTAACTAAATTAAATAATTTCCCCCTCCAATCAGGTGGTGACACGTGTCACCCTGGTTGGAGTAGGAAAATGAAAACGAAAGAACCACCCTTGGTAAGAATCAAACCTGGAACCTTGGGTGAGTATAGCGCGCAACTTTGCCACTAAGCCAAGCATATACATGTGATATGCAATACTAATAATAATATATGTGTTATACGATTGGAGAAAGAAAAAAAACAATATACTCACACATGGTAGGATTCGAACCTAGGAATCCTTATGGGTTGCAGCATGGGTTTACCACTAGGCCAAATAAGTATTTTTGATAGGAAATACTAACTATAATATATATCTTATTCAATTGTAATTTAGTTTGGAATATTATATATATAATAATATTCGTACCGTGTTAGACACATACTTATATATAATATTTGTACCGAAGTTTAAAAAATATAGGTGATATTTAGTAATGTAATTCTTGGGGGTCGTCTCTAATTTACTCTCAACCCACATCAATACAGGTACACTCGAGTAATGAAAAACCAAATGGTGATGAAAGGGTAGGTCATAAGGAGCCTAAAAAGGGAACGAGTTCGGCAACTACTGGCGGTTCACAAAGCAATCTTGGAAACGCAGTGGAACAGATTGCAGTTGTTCGAATTCGGAAGCCTTTCCGGGCATACAAGGTATTAAACATGCTTGTGTCTGAGTAACATAGTGTATGATTTTTCCAGGCACGAAAAGGGTTCGTCGGCTGACAGATGCCGGGAGATTCAACATATTGATACAGGAACATACAGTGAAGAAGCACAATAAGCTTGCTACATTCATGGTGCAATGTTCAATCTCAAATCCGAGCCCAAAGATTATATATGGTTACAGAAGGCAGGCTTAAGCAAAAAAATATAAAAAACTAATGAAACTTGTAACCCCCTCGTTCCGATCTGGCTGGATGACCAGTCCGAGTAGGCTACACGGGGAAAATCGAAGCGAAGCCTGTTAAGGTTCCCCCTCGGTTAGCAACCCTATAAAATTTCTTTTAATTTAATCTTGTCTAAAGGCATATTACTTCCTACGTGATCACGACAGTGGAAAACATCGAGAAAGATGCACAATCGAACCCCAATCAACGAGTTAACAGTCCATTTTATACTTACTGGGAAGGTCGTATCGATAAACCAATCAAGGGTATCAATACGCCTTGACCAAGGTCAACACCCTTCAGTCAACGCAGGAAGACCGTATCGATACAGCCCTTGAGCGTATCGATACGCCCTTCTCGGTCAACATCTCGTGGTCAACGAGACGAAACCGTACCGATACACTAAGACACAGTACCGATACACCAATGTCTCACCAAAATCTCAAATTTCCAGTGAGCATTGGGCATATCGATACACCCCCGAGTATCGGTACCCCTTGCCGATTATGTGTCCCAAAGTGTAGGACCGTATCGATACGGCCCTTAGGCGTATCGGTATGCCCTGCACTGCAAGACAATAAAATGCAGTAAAACAACATGAAACTCAACTCTAAATGCATTTTGAGACTCCCCTATCCACATACAAGCATTCATACAACATTGCACGACCAAGAGCTAACATATAGAGCAATTTAGATGAACAATAACACATATACATCATGGCATTCACACAAGGGATAGATTCTGCATATATAGGCATGCTTAAAGCTCAAAAGCCAAATGGCACAATTCATCACAAAAAGGTTGCATACACAACCAAAGCAACTTAAACCATCTAAGGCATATCCTCATCAACACAAGCATTCAACAAGACCTAATATGGTTTACAAATCCAAGCAAGCATAAACATCATCAACATTAATGAGTCATACAATGCTTATACAAAATACATGGCAGCCCCATTGCTAAACTACTACTTTATTTACTAAGTCATACTTGAGCAACTACAAGTTTGGATTGCCCCTTTGCCTTGCTCCTTGCTAACACCATGCTACTGATCTGCATTGTCGAAAATGAGAGCGTAAGCTAGAAGCTTAGTGAGGATGCTCTAAAAACTAAAACAACGACAATGCAGGGTTCAAGCATGACATCCTCAACATCACACACAACATACATAAGCATCTCATAACAACCTAGCTAGCATTACAAGAGTCATAAATATGGCATCTTACATCATATTAAGCTCAACAATGTAAATCATTCATCTCAACAACATAATCATATGAACAAGTATATTGGCCACTATTAGTTTACTCGGATGAGCGGATTTACTCTCAAAAACAACGTTACCTCGGTGGGATTACACTCATCACCGGACCTTGCATGGGTGGGATTCCACTCATCACCACATGCCCTACGGATGGAATTCCACTCATCATTACGTATATATAAATAATTTCCAGTGGAATATTGCATCATCGTACTCCTCCTTGATGACTCAACGCCATCAAGGCCACGCGCGAATTTGACTCAAACGTGTGCACACTAATCCTAATGATCGATCATTTACACCCGGTAAGTTAACTAGTGCCAATTAACTTTAAACCACATCACAACAACCATCATTTATATCATACAACCATCATCACACACAACAATGTATACGCACACAAGTCAATTCATACTTTGCAAGATCAAAATAGACATAGGCATCTAAAGCTCATTAACAAACAAGAAGTTAAACTACCAATTTAACTTCTACCTTGGAATGGTCTACCAAACTCATTCCAATACCTCCACTACAACACACTTGAACCAACTTCAAAACAATTTAAAGTTTTACTCACCACCCTTCCTTAGCAAACCAAGCAAGCAAGTCAAGCCTCCTCAATTCCCGGATTCGATCCCGATCCTTCCCCCGATGCTTCCTCTTGCTTCTAACCAATCAAAACACAAATATTACTCAACAATTCAATGCTATACTTAGTCACAAACTCAACTCACAAACACATGTCAAAGCTTCACAAATTCAAACCCGAACTAACCACAAAACTTCCATTTTCGTGCTCCCCAAATACCCAGCTGAAAACTATAATTTCCAACACCCAAATGACATCTAAAAGCTTCCAAAACACTTCTCTAATAACCATATACCATCAGCCCTTCAACCCAACACTAAAACACACCAAAAACTCAACTTTTGACACTTTGAAAATGCCCCAAAGACCCACTTCGGGATTTTTCCCAAAACCTTCCATTTTAAGATATTAAGTGTATTTAGGTGAGATTAATTCAAAACCCAACTCAACAAATCAAAAACAAATGAAAACCCATTAAAAATCCAAACTTTCCTTAAACTTGAAAAATGCAAATATTGGTAGTTTTGAATTTTACAACCATGAAAATGATGGGGATGATGAGGAGAGTTGAGAAATGAAATTACCTTCGAAAAAGCCCTTGATTTGGTGGATAGATTGAATTGAATAGTGTTTTAGGGGTTTAGAGAGGGTTTGGGTTGATTTTCACGTGAGATGGTAAAAGAGGGAAGAAGTTAACTTTTTTTTTCTTTTTGATTCAAAAAGGTTGTCTTCCACTTTTCAATTTAATTACAAAAACGCCACCTTGTAAATGTTAAATCTCATTTAACTCAAAATTAAGGCCTAATTAAATTAAACCGATTTTGATGACTCGAACCACACACACTTCTAACTCCTAACCCCAAAACACGGGTGTTACAACTCTCTCCCACTTAAGGAATTTCGTCCCCGAAATTGCCTGACTGAAAGAGATAAGGAAACTGCCTTTCCATATCCTTCTTCCTCTCCCAAGTGGCCTCGTCCACCCCTCGACGTTGCCACCGTACTTTTACTAACTCAATCGATCTACCCCGTAATACCTTACTGTCGAAAGCTAAGATCTCAACCGGTTCTTCCTCATAAGTCAAATCTGGGTTCAATTCAATCTCTTCTACAAGCATAACATGTGATGGATCTGACCTATACTTACGGAGCATCGAAACATGAAATACATCGTGTATCTTCTCTAGCTTGGATGGCAAACGCAACTGATAAGCAACTGGGCCAACCCTCTTCACAATCTCATACGGTTCTATGTACCTCGGACTCAACTTCCCCTTTCGGCCAAATCTCATTACTTTCTTCCACGGAGACACCTTTATGAACACCTTCTCACCCACTGAGAACTCAACTTCCTTCCTCTTCAAGTCGGCATAGGACTTCTTCCTATCCGAAGCTGCCTTTAAGCGATCGCAAATCAATTTGACCTTGTTAGTTGTCCCTTGAGCAAATCCGGCATAGGTAACAACTTATGTCCCACTTCGGCCCAACAAACCGAAGTTCTACACTTCCTACCATACAAGGCCTCAAACGGAGCCATCTGAATGCTCAACTGAAAACTATTATTGTAAGCAAACTCGACTAGAGGCAAATGCTTCTCCCATGTACCCTGAAAATCAATTACGCAACAATGCAACATATCCTCTAAGATCTGTATAACCCTCTCTGACTGACCATCTGACTGAGGATGATAGGACGTGCTGAAATTCAAATGGGTACCCAAAGTTGTATGCAGACACTCCCAAAATCGAGTTGTAAACCTCGGATCTCTATCGGACACAATAGACTTCGGCACACCATGCAGTCTAACAATCTCACCAATGTATAGATCGGCCAATCTATCTAATGTATAAGTCGTAATGACTAGCAAAGTGACCACACTTCGTGAAACGATCTACTATAACCCAAACTGAGTTCTTCTTCGTAGGAGTCAAAGGCAAGCCCGAAACAAAATCCATGGTGATATTCTCCCATTTCCATTCCGGAATTCTCAACGGTTGCAACAAACCTGAGGGAACCTGATGTTCTGCCTTCACTCTCTGACATACCATACACTTACTCACGAAGTCGGCCACATCTCTCTTCAAACCAACCCAAAAGTACTCATTCTTCAAATCACGATACATCTTTGTACTTCCAGAATGCATAGCAAATGGACTACTGTGCGCTTCAGTCAAGATCGTACGTCTCAAGTCACTGTCTTCTGGCACAACTATCCTATTTCTAAAACACAAGACCCCATCGGTACTGAAACTGTAGTCTGAAGGTCTACCCTCGGCTACATCTTGCACGTAAGGTGCCAAAGATCTATCTAAGAGATGCTTCTCCCTAATCAACTGACCTAGAGTAGGTCTAACCTGAAGCTCGGCTACCAAGCCACCATCTCCGGAAAAGCTCAATCTAGCAAACATCGCCCTCAAATCTATAGCTACCTTTCTACTCAAAGCATCGGCCACTACATTGGCCTTACCCGGATGGTACTCAATCGTAAGATCATAGTCTTTTAGCAACTCTAACCACCTACGTTGTTTGAGATACAAATCTCGCTGAGTCATAATGTACTTCAAACTCTTGTGATCCGTGTACACTGTGCATTTCTCACCGTACAAATAATGTCTCCAAATCATCAGAGCAAACACAACTGCAGCTAACTCTTTGTCATGGGTCGGATAGTTGCGCTCGTGAGTCTTCAACTGTCTTGAGACATAAGCCACTACTCTCTTGTCTTGCATGAGAACACAACCTAGGCCTACATAGGAAGCATCATTGTAAACTACATAGTCTTTCCCAGACTCCGGCTGAATCAAGATCGGTGCTTGGGTCAAAGCTTCTTTCAACTTCTCAAAGTCTCTCTGTCTTGCATCTGACCACTCAAACTGAACACTCTTCTGAAGCAACTATGTCAATGGAGCGGCTAACTTCGAGAAACCTTCTACGAATCTTCTATAGTATCCAGCTAAGCCTAAAAAGCTACGTACCTCTGTTACTGACTTCGGTTGTTTCCATTAAACAATGGCCTCTATCTTCTTCGGATCAACTCTAATCCCATCGGCTGACAGTACATGCCCTAGGAAGACTACCTCTCGGATCCAGAACTCACACTTGCTCAACTTCGCATACAACTGATTATATAACAAAGTCTTCAAAACTAACCTCAAGTGTCGGTCGTGGTCTTCCTCGGTACGCGAATACACCAAGATCTCATCTATGAAAACAACTACAAACTGATCTAGGTACTGATGAAAAATCATATTCATCATATCCATGAAAGCAGCCGGTGCATTAGTCAACCCAAAAGGCATGACTGACCTCTCTTACCTTTAGCTGGTAGTAACCTGATCTCAAGTCAATCTTCGAAAAGACTGATGCCCCTCTCAACTGGTCAAACAAATCATCAATTCTTGGCAACGGATACTTGTTCTTCACTGTTAACTGATTCAACTGTTTGTAATCTATACACATTCTCATGCTTCTATCTTTCTTCTTTACAAATAAAACTAGTGCACCCCAAGGCGAAGAACTAGGTCGAATGAAGCCTCTATCTGTCAACTCTTGCAACTGAGTCTTCAACTCTTTCAGTTCTTTCGGTGCCATACGATACGGAGCAATCGAAACAGGAGTTGAATCTGAATAAGTCTCTATAGTAAACTCTACCTCTCTATCAGGTGGTAAACTCAGCAACTCTTCCAAAAACACACTAGGAAAGTCACACACTGTCCGGATGTCTTGAGGTCTAACCTCACTCATGTTTGGATTCATCACATAGGCCAAATATGCTTCGCAACCCATCTCAACTAACCTCTTAGCCTCTAGAACCGAAACTACATTGGATAAGAACTTCACGTTCTCACCCACCACCACTATCTCATAATCATCTGTGAGTCTCAAATAAATCCTCTTAGTCTCAAAGTCTATCCTAGCTCTATGCTCAGTGAGCCAGTCCATACCTAGAATCACATCAAATCCATAAAATGGTAGCTCCATCATATCCACTGGAAACACATGTCCTTGAACCATCAACGGACACCTTCTGTACATCTTTTTAACTACTATCGTATCCCCGAAGGAACTAGTAACACTAACTCCTACCTCTAATATTTCACAAGGCAATTTCAACAACTTTGCATGCTCACTCAGAATGTAAGAATGTGTAGACTTGGAGTCAATCAAAGAAAGCAAACGCAGAGATTGTATCGAGAAGTTACATGCGATCACATCTGTGTCATGCTGATCCCCACGCTAAGCGTAAACTCTGGCCTGACCTCCACCCTCTGGCTGGACTGCAACTACATGTGCTAAGTTCCTCTAGCCATCATTTATCGGCTGGAAGTTACCTCTACCGCGCTTGCGGCCTCTCTGAAAGTCATTGGCTCTAGCAGGAGCCTGAGCTGGTGCCTGCCCCACCTGATGTGGACAGTCACGCCTGATATGGTCCCTAGCTTCACAGCCCCAACATGAGTGGAAATTTCCCCAACACTCACCGGTGTGATTCCTCCCGCAACTAGTACATGTGGGCAACCTCCCGCCAGTCCTCTAGCCTTGTTGGCCCCTACCGTGGTTACCTCCACCACGTCTATGGTCATAGTGATGTCGGTTGTCTCGATGCCTCTTGGTATCACCTCTATCAAAGTCACTAGATCTCTTCCCAGAACTAGAACCACCAGATCGTTTGGTCAAGCCCAAATTGTGCTCTAAGTCCTTGGCCCTCGCGACCAAGACATCAAAATCTGTGTAGTCCGAAGCTAGAGTGTACCTCTTGATTTCTTCATTCAACCCATAACGGAAACGGTTACAACGTTCCACTTCAGTAGGAACAAGCTCAGATGCATACTGACTCAGCCTAACAAATTTGATCTCATAGTCTGTCACAATCATACTCCCCTGAAGCAAAGCCATAAATTCCTTCTTCTTCTCATCGAGATATCGAGGACCCAGATATTTTTTACAGAATGCTGACTCAAAGAACTCCCAAGTGATCTCAGCCTCTTCCATACCCGTAGTGATGGTGACCCACCAAGTGTAGGCATCACCCTGAAGCAGAGATATAACACACCCTAACTTACGTTCCCCGGTACATCCCATCAGTGCCAGAATACGGACGGTATTCTCTAACCACATCTCAGACCTCTCTGGTGTCGACCCTCTGAACTCTTCACCTCCCAAATTGCGGAGTCTCTCTAATGGCAAACCAGTACCCTCTCTTTGGGGTTGTGCCACTGCCTGACCCCCAGCCACTGTAGCCTGGAAAGCCCCGGCTATCGCTTGAACTAGGGG
The DNA here is from genome assembly GCA_958450335.1 of Hibiscus tridactylites. NCBI lineage: Eukaryota > Viridiplantae > Streptophyta > Magnoliopsida > Malvales > Malvaceae > Hibiscus > Hibiscus tridactylites. The sequence goes on along the minus strand of OY288286.1, from coordinate 61,864,646 downwards.
AGCTAAATCTATTCTGGCTGGTCCTTGGCCAACTTGAGGCTTTACGCCCTCGGCTCCCGCCTCACCTCCTTCTTGATGAGGAGGAGGTAGAGGAGGTTGTGGAGCCTGCGCCCTACCAATTTGCTCAACTCTCGGAGCTTGTGCCCGTGGTTCCGGTTGAACCATCCTAGGCCTTCCTCGTGGTCTCATGTTACACCTAGCAAGATAATAACTACAACAAACAAACATATAAGGATTAAGTTAGCAAAGGCAAGGGTCCAACTGTCCTTAAGTACTTTCCTTTACGAAACCTTTTTAAATTAAGTAATAGTAGCAATGGGTACTCGACACCACATCAAACGCAACAATCATGCTTCCAAACACCATATAAACGACCAAACAACAAGAATTCATGGCAAAGCATACATCGAAACATATCAATTGCTTAACACATCAAGCTTACCTCACTTACCTGCCCGAGGTCTCAGTAACCTCAGGCTCTAATACCAAAAAATGTAACCCCCTCTTCCGGGTCTGGCCGGATGACCGGTCCGAGTAGGCTACAGGGGGGAAACCGAAGCGAAACCCGTTAAGGTTCCCCCTCGGTTAGCAACCCTAGAAAATTTCTTTTAATTTAATCTTGTCTAAAGGCATATTACTTCCTACGTGATCACGACAGCGGAAAACATCGAGAAAGATGCACAACCGAACCTCAATCAACGAGTTAACAATCCATTTTATACTTACTAGGCAGGCCGTATCGATACACCAATCAAGGGTATCGATACGCCTTGACCAAGATCAACACCCTTCAGTCAACGCATGAAGACCGTATTGATACAGCCCTTGAGCGTATCGATACGCCCTTTTTTATCAACATCTCGTGGTCAACGAGACGAAATCGTACTGTTACACTAAGACACCGTACCGATACGCCAATGTCTCACCAAAATCTCAAATTTTCAGTGAGCATTGGACGTATCGATACAGCCCCGAGTATCGGTAACCTTTGTCGGTTCTGTGTCCCAAAGTGTAAGACTGTATCGATACAGCCCTTAGGCGTATCGGTACGCCCTGAACTACAAGACAATAAAATGCAGCAAAACAACATGAAACTCAACTCTAAATGCATTTTGAGACTCCCCTATCCACATACAAGCATTCATACAACATTGCACGACCAAGAGCTAACATATAGAGCAATTTAGATAAACAATAACACATATGCATCATGGCATTCACACAAGGGATAGATTTTGCATATATAGGCATGCTTAAAGCTCAAAAGCCAAATGGCACAATTCATCACAAAAAGGTTGCATACACAACTAAAGCAACTTAAACCATCTAAGGCATAGCCTCATCAACACAAGCATTCAACAAGACCTAATATGGTTTACAAATCCAAGCAAGCATAAACATCATCAACATTTATGAGTCATACAACGCTCATACAAAATACATGGCAGGCCCATTGCTAAACTACTACTTTATTTACTAAGTCATACTTGAGCAACTACAAGCTTGGATTGCCCCTTCGCCTTGCTCCTTGCTAACACCACGCTACTGATCTGCGTTGTCGAAAATGAGAGTGTAAGCTAGAAGCTTAGTGAGGATGCTCTAAAAACCAAAACAACGACAATGCAAGGTTCAAGCATGCCATCTCTAACATCACACACAACATACATAGGCATCTCATAACAACCTAGCTAGCATTACAAGAGTCATAAATATGGCATCTTACATCATATTAAGCTCAACAATGTAAATCATTCATCTCAACAACATAATCATATGAACAAGTATATTGGCCACTATTAGTTTACTCGGATGAGCAGATTTACTCTCAACAACAACATTACCTCGGTGGGATTACACTCATCACCGGACCTTGCATGGGTGGGATTCCACTCATTACCACATGCCCTACGGATGGGATTCCACTCATCATCACGTATATATAAATAATTTCCGGTGGAATATTACATCACCATACTCCTCCTTGATGACACAACGCCATCAAGGCCACGTGCGAATTTGACTCAAATGTGTGCACACTAATCCTAATGATCGATCATTTACACCCGCTAAGTTAACTAGTGCCAATTACCTTTAAACCACATCACAACAACCATCATTTATATCATACAACCATCATCACGCACAACAATGTATACGCGTACAAGTCAATTCATACTTTGCAAGATCAAAATAGGCATAGGCATCTAAAGCTCATTAACAAACAAGAAGTTAAAATACCGATTTAACTTCTACCTTGGAATGGTCTACCAAACTCATTTCAATACCTCCACTACAACACACTTGAACCAACTTCAAAACAATTTAAAGTTTTACTCATCACATTTCCTTAGCAAACCAAGCAAGCAAGTCAAGCCTCCTTAATTCCCGGATTCGATCCCGATCTTTCCCCGATGCTTCCTCTTGTTTCTAACCAATCAAAACACAAATATTACTCACCAATTCAATGCTATACTCAGTCACAAACCCAACTCACAAACACATGTCAAAGCTTCACAAATTCAAACCCGAACTAACCACAAAACTTCCATTTTCGTGCTCCCCAAATACCCAGCTGAAAACTATAATTTCTAACACCCAAATGACATCTAAAAGCTTCCAAAACACTTCCCTAATAACCTTATACCATCAGCCCTTCAACCCAACACTAAAACACACCAAAAACTCAACTTTTGACACTTTGAAAAATGCCCCCAAAGACCCACTTCGGGATTTTTCCCAAAACCTTCCATTTTAAGATATTATGTGTATTTAGGTGAGATTAATTCAAAACCCAACTCAACAAATCAAAAACAAATGAAAACCCCATTAAAAATCCAAAATTTCCTTAAACTTGAAAAATGCAAATATTGGTAGTTTTGAATTTTACAACCATGAAAATGATGGGATGATGAGGAGAGTTGAGAAATAAAATTACCTTCGAAAAAGCCCTTGATTTGGTGGATAGATTGAATGGAATAGTGTTTTAGGGGTTTAGAGAGGGTTTGGGTTGATTTTCACGTGAGATGGGAAAAGAGGGAAGAAGATAACTTTTTTTTTTCTTTTTGATTCAAAAAGGTTGTCTTCCACTTTTCAATTTAATTACAAAAATGCCACCTTCTAAATGTTAAATCTCATTTAACACAAAATTAAGGCCTAATTAAATTAAACAGATTTTGATGACTCGAACCACACACACTTCTAACCCCAAAACACGGGTGTTACAAAACTCGAGGCCAAACTCTATGAAGTACTGGAGGTAACAACAATCACTGTCAACCTACTCTTTTTTATTACCTTTTAATAGTTAGGCATTTGATGTCTATATCTACCAAGAAATAAAAAATTGAATCCATCTTTTTACATTAATGGTGAGTTAAGCCTTACAGATTTGTAAAATAATAGAGGGTAGCATCTTTATTAGCTTTCAAAGCCATTAATATTACCTATGATGCACCCCTTATCTTCTGTTTGGCAAGCAAAAAATTGAGAAGCTGGTAATTTATGAATGAACTATTCTTGTGGTATTTTTGGTTTTAACAGTGAATTGGTTCACAAATTAGTATTACATATCACAAGCATATGCTTGGCTCATTGGTAAACTTGCGCCTAAGGTCCTAGGTTCGATTTTTTACTTAGGGCGGTTCCTTGGTTTTTATTTTTCCTACTCCAATTAGGGTGACACGTGTCACCACCTGATTGGAGGGGAAAATTAATTAATTTAGTTAAATAAAAATAATTAAAATCCCCCAATAAGGTGGTGACACGTGTTACCACCTAATTAAAATAAATAAATTTTTATTAGATTAAAATTAGGATCAAATTGATATATTGTATAGATAAAGGGGACTAAATTTGTAATTATACCAATTATTTTAACAACTCCGTCAATTTTTCCGTGTTTTTAACGACAGGTGGCTACATTAGAACCAATTAAATAGTTATATGGTATATTTAACACAATTGAAAATATAGTGGTCAAATCGACACCAACCCCATAGTTCAGTGATCATTAGTATAGTTTACCCAAAAAAAATATGGGTTAATCTCAGCCATTTATTTCCCCATCCAACTATTCAAAAAACATGTAAAACTTAAAAAGATTTTACACTGTTTAAGTTGATTCTAACTCAACGCGACAAACACACGATCCTTGCGACCCACAAGACGCTATAATATGGATGGAAACTCTCTGTAGCAAATTATGGTTTTATGGTGTTACATTAAAATAAATAAAAAAATAAATTTATGATTTCAAGTTTAAAGTTTAAAATTAAGAGATATAGTTAGGGTTTAGAGAATTAGAGGCATGATGTATTTTTTAGAGTGTAGGGTTTAAGATTTAGGATGTGAAATTTAGAGTTACGGTTTAAAATTTAATTTTTTTAATATTTTTTTAATCTGAGTGCATAGAACGAAATATGATTAGCTATAATTCAAGCTTCTATTATATCAAATATTTTAAGAAAATTATAAGGTGAGGTAGCTTAAGGTGGTGCTAAAATGAGGCGCTACATAATTTTTTATTAAAATAGTAATAATTTGTGTAAGATTGATTAATAATTTAGATAGAACAAAAATCCTTATATTATAATCTAAATTCTTATCAAAATAGTAAAAATTTGTGTAAATTGTAAGAATTTATATAACTACACAAATTATAACTAACTGAGTAAGAAATTTTATAAATCTGCCTCATGCACCCCTAGAATTTCTCAGTATTTTAACAAATATTCTTTTTCATAAGCTTGGTAATGACTGAAACATTTCCAAAATCCAATGGCAGCTGCAATTAATCTTCATCTTTCTATATAAATCCCCGAAAGAGAGGAATGGATTCACGCCTTCAAACCATTTTCTCTTCAATAACAACAACAACAATGGAGCTTCCATTTCCCTCCTTTGTGATCTTGCTTGCTTCTTTTCTCTTCTTGCTTGTAGTCATCAAAATAGTAAAGAAAATGACAAGCACGGATCCAAACATGAAGCTGCCACCAGGGCCATGGAAACTGCCCATTATAGGCAACCTCCATCAGCTGCTGAAATTCGGGTCATTCCCTCATCAAATCATGAGAGATTTGGCCACTCAACATGGACCCTTAATGCACCTACAGCTCGGTGAACTTTCCACCGTCGTTGTTTCATCAGCAGAGATCGCCAAAGATGTCATGATAACACACGGTATCGTCTTTGCCGGAAGACCTTATGTGGCTGCTCTAGACATTGTGACTTACGGTTCCAGGGACATTGCCATGGCACCCTACGGCAATTATTGGAGACAAGCACGAAAAATCTGTACTGTGGAGCTTTTAACAGCCAAAAGAGTGCAGTCGTTTGAATCAATCAGACAAGAGGAAGTTTCAGCACTGGTGAAACTTATAGCTTCAAACCAAGGCTCGCCGATCAATCTCAGTAAGCAGATTTTCTCCTTCACTTATAGGATCACATCTAGAGCAGCATTCGGTAAGACGTGCAAGGAACACGAATCGTTTTTAAGAGTGGTGGATGAAATAACAAAGCTAAGTTCTGGATTTAGACTTGCAGACATGTACCCATCTCTTAGAGTGCTTGAGCTTATTAGTGGATTGAAGCAGAAAGCAAGGGCTCTGCTTCACAAGTGTGATGGGATACTTGAAGGCATCATAAATGAACATAGAAGCAGACTGGAGAGTGGAAGAACCGGTGAAGAAGAAGCCAAGGAAGACTTGGTCACTGTTCTTTTAAAGATTCAACAACATGGTCTTGAATTCCCCCTGGCTGACGAGGAAATCAAAGCAATCATTTTTGTTAGTTCCATCTCTCTTTTGAATACTTAATAGAGTATATAAATTGGTCCCTCAACTAATGTTGGTTCATAATTTGTCAGGATATCTTCAGTGCAGGGGGTGAAACATCATCAACAACCGTAGAATGGGCAATGTCTGAAATGGTGAGGAATCCAAGGGTGCTAAAAAAGGCACAGAATGATATAAGACAGATCTGCCATGGAAAAGGAGATGTGTCTGAAGCAAGTCTTAAAGAAATGAAATACTTAGGATTAGTCATCAAAGAAACCTTGAGGCTACACACTCCATTTCCTCTGTTACTTCCAAGAGAAAGCCGAGAGGAATGCGAAATCAATGGCTACCGAGTTCCCAACAAGACTAAAGTCATAATCAACGCATGGGCCATAGGAAGAGACCCCAAGTACTGGAATGAGGCTGAGAAGTTTTACCCAGAAAGGTTCCTCAACAGTTCCATAGATTTTAAAGGAACATATATGGAGTACATCCCATTCGGTGCAGGAAGAAGGATGTGTCCAGGCATATCATTTGCACTTCCCAATGTTGAGCTGCCATTGGCAAAACTGCTTTTCCATTTTGATTGGGAGCTTCCTAATGGGATGAGGAATGAAGATTTGGATATGGCTGAAGCCTTTGGTTCGATTGTGAGTAGGAAGAATGGCTTAACCTTAATTGCGACCGCTCCTAGTTATTTATCATCCGAATAATATTTTTATTTCAACCCCATAACATGTTTTTGTTTAGTTTCAATAATGTCTGCATTCAGGCTTTGATCTTGAAAGCACTTAGAATTTAAGAATAAGGTTCTAGGAAGAAAGTGTTTTTGATTGCATTTGTGAGGTAGGACTCTTAGGAGAAGTTGTCAAGGAGAACAAAGTTATTTTGGGATTAGTATAATCTCTAAAATGTTAACAAGTTAAGCTGAAAAACAAATTGTTGCTACTCCAGCACAGAGCAGTTCCAAACCTGTTTCTTTTATGTCTAAATTTAAAGCTGATAACCACTGATCAGTTAAAAACTTTGTCTGGCACCACCAGATTGTAACCTATCCAAGCAAATAATCCTAATAATAGAGCCTCCCCACTTACTATAAAACCCAGCCGCCGTGCATGGTGATTTCATCAAACAAGTTACCAAAGATGTCGAGAAAAGTGATCATGGCCGCGGTTTCAATCGTTCTCGTGGTCGGAGTTATCATCGGTGTTGTTGCTATAGCTGATCACTCCCACGACAGGTTCAGATTGTCTCCACAAGCGAAGGCAGTGAAGAACTTCTGTTCCTTCACTCATTATCAAGAATCTTGCCTGAAAACTCTCAGCTCTGTTAATAGCACTGATCCTAAAGAGTTCACTGCCAAGGCTATCTTAGCTGCTGAGGAAGCAGTCAAAAAGTTCTACAACTATTCCGACTCCCTCATTGTTCAAGACAAGAACAATGTCCTGACAAAGATGGCCTTGGATGACTGTAAGGATATGATGGGCTATGCCATCGATTCGCTTCAGGCATCGTACTCCGACTTCGGTGATGGTGAACTGCGCAGCATTAGTGACAACCGCATACACGATATGAGAACCTGGTTGAGCGCTGTAATAGCATACCAACAGTCATGCTTGGATGGTTTCGAGCACGATAAAAGCACGAAAGAAACCATGCAAAAGGGTATAATCGATGCTAGTGAGCTCACAGGCAATGCCTTGACAATCGTGACGAAATTGTTGGACATTCTTTCTAAATTTGACATTCGGTTGAATGTTCCCAACTCCCGTAGACTTCTTTCCGTTGAGAAGAATGGTTATCCTTCGTGGTTCTCCGGAAAAGACCGCCATCTTTTGGCTAGGATTGATAACAGTAACTTGAAACCGAATGTTGTTGTGGCCAAGGATGGCAGTGGCCAATTCAAGAGAATTGGTGCCGCCCTGGCTGCTGCTCCCAAGAAATCTAAGGCCCGACATGTGATCTACATTAAGGCTGGAATCTACGACGAGTACATCACCGTCGACAAGCAACACACCAACATCCTTATGTACGGTGACGGCCCGAGAAAAACTATCATCACCGGTCGCAAGGCCGTCAAAAATGGCGGCGGAATTACCACCTGGCAGACTGCTACTTTCTGTAAGTTTCAAAGAACTCAAACCATTCTTTCAACTGACAGAAAAGGTCATGTATGACAGTAACATAGGTAACATACCACTTACAGAGCATCCGCATATAACTTCATAATCTTGCATGATATATATCAGGCCTGTTAATTCACCACAATTCTCACCAATAATAATATAATTTCGTAATTTTAATGGAGCAGCTGCTATCGGAAATGGATTCATTGCCAAATCGATGGGATTCCAGAACACTGCTGGTCCTGAACAGCACCAGGCGGTGGCTCTTCGTGTTCAATCAGATAAGTCAGCCTTCTTCAATTGCAGGATTGATGGCCACCAAGACACTTTGTACAATCAAGCAAACCGTCAGTTCTTCCGCAACTGTGTCATCTCCGGAACCGTGGACTTCATCTTCGGTGACTCGGCCACCGTTATCCAGAACTCATTGATCATTGTGAGGAGGCCAATGGATAACCAATTCAACACAGTGACAGCACAGGGGAAGTCTTTTATTGATGAGAACACTGGTACTGTAATCCAAAACTGCAGGATTGTCCCCGAGCAAAAGCTCTTCACCGACAGGTTCAAGATCCCGACATACTTGGGCAGGCCATGGAAGAAATTCTCTACTACTGTTATCATGGAATCCACATTGGGAGACTTCATTAAGCCTGAAGGATGGATACCCTTTAATGGACATGACAATGTGAGTAATCTAGACTCCCTTTACTATGCTGAGTACAACAACCGTGGCCCCGGTGCTAACCTCAATGCCAGGGTTAACTGGAAGGGTTATCACAAGATGGATAGAGTGACCGCCACGAAATTCACCATTCAATTATTCCTTTTGAGCAGAGAGAACTGGCTGCCTCTGACTGGAATTCCTTTCACTAATGCACTGAGATATTGAATGAAGATCATGTTATCCAATAAATAGAACTGGAGAAAGCAGTGTTTGAACACATGTAAACAAGTACAAGAACTTTTAAGTGCATTTTCAGCTTATCTATAGTCTGATATGGGGGAGTTGATGAATTACTTTTAATTGATTTTAGAATTTTACAAAAAAAAAAGAATATTTTTTAAGTAATCCAATCTCATCTAAACCAAATTCGAAAAAGGAGATACAAGTAGAGAAAATTTGTCATACATTCATGCTCTGCAATTTTCTGTATTTACATTGAATGTGGAAACCAATTGCAGGTCATCATGCACTGCAGCATACTGGGAGATTGTGATTGTTAACTATAAAGAGCATAAATTATAGTCATGGTCCTGCTGATAAGCTAACGTGAAGACTCAATAATTAGTGTAATAATAAGGAACACAAGGTTCCTACTCAAAAACTATATCCTTTTCATTTTGCTCAACTAATGTTTCATAATTTTGGAAAAGCATACTAAAGTTGATGTAAGAAAAATATTTGGAATTAAGTAAAATTCTCAAGCAAAATTCTAATGCCAAAATCGCAGGAAACTCTCAAGCAAAAAGGATTAAAACAAGAGAGTACCTTGTTGTTCCTCCACTTTGGGCCACAAGAAGTCAACCTTAGGGGAAAGACAGCCCCGGAGGCAATAGCAACGGCAGTAACAACCAGTTGGGTAGTTGCAGAAGAGACGGTCCCATGGACGGCAGAGCCAGAGGCAGCGGCAGCAGCAGCAGCTATGGTGTTAAGGGAAGCAGAAACAGTGAATATCCTTGGAAAACATCTCAACTCAGTAGCAGTTTGAGGATAGAAACTGTGGAGAAAGAGCAGAAGCTTTGTGAGCAAGAAACATTGCTTTGGAATGGATTTGGGATTGCCATGAAGACGAAGATGAGACTAAGGGAATGTTCAGGTTAAAATAGTAATATTTTTTTAGAAAAAACGAACAAAAATCAAATGTTTAACATGAATTGATTCTGTTTGTTAGCAGAGTGGAAGATTTGAGAGTGTTTAATGCTTTTATTGTGTGGTTGGGATTCCTAAAACGGGTGTTTACATGAAACAATTGCCTATCAAAAATAAAATAACAAAATGCTCTCGTTGAGAGTCGAACTCAAGACCTCCCGCTTACTAAACGGGTGCTCTAACCAACTGAGCTACGAGAGCCTGTTGAATTCGTCTTAAAGCTTTATGGTTTCAAACCATACACTATTCTGACTTATCTGATTTCAGACTTTTCAGTCTTCATTTGTCAGGAAATTACATATAATATTGGTAGATGCTTCTCAAATCATGCATATCATCAGCAAAAAAGGATAAACAAAGGAAAAGATATCTTAGGGGCTACTAATCTTAAAGCTTCGTATTATTAAATTTGTGATCATCAAGTAACCATAAGCCGAATATTATCAGTCAAAACTGAAACCGGAAAAGAACAAGTCATAGAAAATGTTGCTTTTCACATAAGGCCTTAAATTTTTTTGTTGCAAAATCTTACTGAAACACATCCAAAAGCTCACCCCATACTTAGGTTTAGGTAGCATAACATTAACATATATTAAGGGGAACCAATTTTGTTGTTCAAGTTGTTTGTTAACTATAAATTGAGATCTGCACCAATGAAGAAAAGCTAAATGGATGACCCATTTATCGTTAGCAAACAACTTGAACAACATTCAATTAGTACCAACAGCAAAGCTTCAAGATGTATACTTCTAAAGAGTTGATTCTATAAGCTAGTACTTATACACAAGGAGCCAGTTCTTGTCCTCATGACAATATCCAATTAATTTGACCAACCGACAATGGCTCAATATAAGGATCTTACTTTGACGACATCGCCGCCTTTGAGCTCTGCGCTAGGCAATACCAGTTGACCATTAACTAGAACAAGATTTCCCTCTAGACCTGCTCTTCTTGCAGCTGTGCTGCCGGTTCTCGATATCATTATATCACCATGAGGCCAACAGATAATAACAACCTCCCCAAGGACAACAGAACCAGGGTTGTTTCTAGATCTTGTGCCGCCGTCTTGTCTTCCGAAACTCATTCCGAACGTAGTTGCTCTTCCCATTGAAGCATTGTCCTTGGCAGTCGTACCTGTACAATTTAGTCAGAACTCAGTCAGTACAATGAATGGTTTGACATCAAATGAGAAAAAAGAAAGCAGGAGATTGTGATTGTTAGCTATAAGGAGCATAAATTATAGTCAATTGTTTTGCTGATAAGCTAACATAAAGACTCAATATTTAGTGTAATAGTAAGGAACACATGGTGCCTAATCAAAAACCATATCCTTTTCATTATGCTCAACTATTGTTTCATAATTTTGGAAGCATACCAAACTTAATGTAAGAAAAATATTTGTAATTTATAAAACCACAAAATTAAGTAAAATTCTAATTCCAAAACTGCAGGAAACTCCCACGCGAAAAGGATTAAAACAAGAGAGTGCCTTGTTGCTCCTCCACTTTGGGCCACTAGAAGTCAGCCTCAGTGGAAAGACAGCCCCATGGACGGCAGAGGCAGAGGCAGTGGCAGCTGCAGCTATGATGTTAAGGGAAGCAGAAACAGTGAATTTACTTGGAAAACATCTCAACTCGGTAGCAGTTTAGTATAGAACTGTGGAGAAAAAGAATAGAAGCTTTGCGGGCAAGAAACATTTTGGAATGGATTTGGGATTGGCTTGAAGATGAAGATGAGAATAAAGGCATGTTCAGGTTAAAATAATAATAACTTTTTAGGAAAAATGAACAAAAACTCAAATGTTCAACATGAATTGATTCTGTTTGTTGGCAGAGAAGAAGATTTGAGAGTGTTTATTCTTTGTGTGGTTGGGATTCCTAAAACGGTTGTTACAGAAGCAATGCCAATCAAAAATAAAAAGAATGTAGACTGCTCTCGTTGAGAGTCGAACTCAAGACCTCCCGCTTACTAAACGGGTGCTCTAACCAACTGAGCTACGAGAGCTTGTTGTTGATGTATTAAATTATTATAAAACAAAGTATTGTAAAGTCCGTCTCATCTGATTTCAGATTTTTCAGTCTGCGTTTGTCAGCAAAAGGTATCTTAAAACTTGATATTATCGAGTAATAATGATATATATATATATATATATGACATGTTAAGCTGGTCCTTTCTCTAATCAGGGGTGGATGCGGCTGTCGCTCTATAAACAGCTGCATCTTTATTTTTTCAAAACAAATTTAAATTAGAGAAAATTTTTTTTCTTAAAAAATTTAATTTAATGTGTAAAAGTAAAAAACATAATAATAATTTTGCATACTCATTTTAAAAAACAAATTATCTTAAACTCTTATTTTTTTTTAATTTTTATATCCGTCTGTATACAATTACATGTATTAAAAAAATAACAAACATGTCTGAATACTGCTCCATGTTAGATATGGATTTTGCAAACTATGAGCTATCAAATCTTTATCAATCTTAAGGCAGGGGATTATTCGTTGTCAGTCTGCAAGTGCTATTTGGTTTACTTCTGATTTAGGTCTCGGAGAATTAACTTAAGCACGGCAAGCACACATTGTTGATTCGATTTAGGAAAATTTTACTACACTCGACGAGCACTGATGAGCACCACTAACGACGAGCAACAATGAGCATTATTAATTTAATTTATAAAAATTTAAAATTTAAAAGACTCAACATATAATTATAAATTATTTAAAAATAAAAAGTAAATTAATTAAAATACATTATTTTATTTTTGTTTTTAATTAAAATACCCCTAAATTACAAAACTCTATTTTTTGTTTATTTGAAATTCAAGTCGCCGCCGCCGCCGCCCTGTCGCCGTTGATGCCCTGCTGCCACCGATGTCCAGCAACATATTTTTCTCCTGACAACCACTCTATTTTGTATTTTGTCATCGATGTCCAACAACTTATTTTTCTCTCGTACATGATATTTATGCATCAATGTCAAGCAACATAAGTGTTTGAGTATTTTGCGTGCTTGTTGTTGCCTCAACGGCGGCAGGACAACAGCGGCGGTAACTTGAATTTTAGATGAACAAAAATTAGGATTTTGTAATTTATGGATATTTTAATTAAAAATAAAAAATATATTTTAATTAATTTATTTTTTAATTTTTAAATAATTCATAATTGTACGTTGAGTTTTTTAAATTTTAAATCTTTATAAATTAAATTAATAGTGCTCATCGGTGCTCGTTGATGGTGGTGCTCATCAGTGCTCGTCGAGCGCTGCAGACTCATCATTCGATTTAATAGTGAATTATGAACTACGTTACTTGGACTCATGTGTTAATGTCATATACAATAATTAATTTACATGTCATAAAAAAATTACCAGTAAATGATTGATTTTCATTCCAACTCACCGTTCATCTTCCATTTCTTCCTCTCTAAACCGTTCTCTTCAACAATAAACATTTTTTCCTTTAAATTTTAAATCTCAACATTAATTATTTCATGAGAATTTAAATCTAACAGCGAGCTCATTGTTATGTTCTTGTTTGATTATGAAAATTTACTACTTGTATAAATATATTTTATTTATTCATTATTTTTCACTTATATAAATAGATTTTCTTTGATTCTTGCTGATTTTTTTTAAATTTCGAAAATCGTCATTGATTGCCTAAATATTTTAGCAGTTCACTATTGATTATTGTTCTATCTCATGAGCAGCTCAGTTGCGTTTCCTGTTTCTCTCTTCTTTTATTCAGTAATATGAGTTACTAATTTGTCATCTGTATATTGATTTTTATGAAAAGTATTGTGAGAGATGAATGACAAAAGCAATTCAATTCCCAATAGCGGTGAAGAACTCGATGAAGTTAATACTCAAGAAATGATCAATGAAGAACTCGATGAAGTCAATGTCCGACAAGAGATCATTAAAAAATTCGATTTAGGTAAGACCTAAACTCAAAAAGAGATCAGAGAAGAGTCAAAACTATACCAAGAGATCGGTGAAGATGACGACGCTGACAATAATCTTGTTTATCTTTTTGTTAATTTATTATAGTTGTTGAAAGTTTAGAGCAACGGCTGAGAAAAAAAATAATGGAGAAGAAGATGAGTTAGAATGAAATCAATAATATATTGGCAAAAATTTTAATAACATGTAAATTAATTATTATTTGGCATTAAATTATTAGTTAGGGACCATTGTTAATATGATGAGAAGAATTTACCTAATAATTTCTCTTAAACCAAAATACTTTACAAAAAATTTAAACTAACAAAGATCGTGAGAAGCTATTCCTAAGTAGCAAGTAGCAACTAGCAACAAGTGGTTTTCCTAAACAAAGGAAGTTACATCCTTCCGAATGCGAGTAAAATTCGATTTGACTCAAAAAATTATTTTTTATTTTTAATTTCGAGTTATTCGAGTTGAGTTGTTCGAATAACTCGAAAGAAAAAATTTCGAGTTCAAGTCGAGTTGAAATTTGTCCAACTCGAAAAATCAATTTTTATAGCTTTGCGATTTAGTCCCTAATTTCATTTTTCTTCAATTCCTCCTTCATTTTTACCAAATTTGAACCACATACTCCTAAACCAATGTAGAATACTTATTTATCTTCAATTCATATTTTTGAAAATAAATTTCATATTTTTTCAATTTAGCCCCTTAACTTTGTATGATTTCCTCATTTCTTCAATCTCTCCTTTGTTTTAAGTCAATTTTTGACCAAATTTAAATCACATGCTCCTAAACTACTGTAGAATACCTATTTAACTTCAATTTATATTTTTAAATTAAATTTCCTACTTTTGCAATTAGATTAAATGTGGGTGATTACATGTTTATGTACATAAGTTTTATTTAAGTAGTGTGAAAAAGACAATAACACTTTTATAGAACGGAATAATATTTAGGGTAAGCTAACCCAATGACCACCATACTATAGTAAATGTATTAAAATGACCACATTAAAAAAATCGACTCAATTAAACCACCAAACTATTTAAATGGTATCAATGTGACCACCAGCCGTTAAAGGTTAACGGAAAGGTGACGTGGTAGTTTAAAAAATAAGGGTATAACTACACATTTGGTCCTTATTACTTATACACTCTATCAATTTAGTCTTAATTTTAATTTAATAAAATAAATTAATTATTTAGTGACACGTGTTACCACCTTATTGGAGGACTTTAATTATTTTTATTTAATTTAATTAATTAATTTCCCCTTCCATTAATTTAATAGTTATAATTAATTTTTTTAATAAAATAATTTTTTTTAATTTAATGAACACAATTAACAAATTGATTTAAATTTTAAACATTTTGTTTTAAATTCATCCATCACAAATAATTAATTTAATAAAAAAATAAATTTTAAATATTTTTTAACAAAATAAATTTAAGTATGTTAATTCTTATTAACTTCACAAATAATTTATATTGAATGGGTTAGAACTAAACATATTGACTTATTTAATAAAATTTAAAACTTAGTAGTGTGAAATAAATATCTAAATATAATCTTTCTCTCTCTATATATATATATATATATTAAATTGATTATATATGTATATATAATAAAAAATATTTAACACTTTAAATTGATTTAATAGATTAATACTTTACATTTATCAACACTTAATACTTTATATTTATCAACACTTTAAATTCATTAAATCATAGACTTCCTCAGCTATATGTCAGGTCAATATCAGTTCAGGTTAAAAATATGTCGGGTTCAAAACAAGTCGGGTAATATCGGTTATCTGTCAGGTCGGTCTCGAGTTCGTTTCAGTCGGGTGCAGGTTAGGTTTCGAGTACACAGTAACATGTTCAATTCAAGTTCGGGTCGTTCTCGGTCGAATGCATGTTAGGATCAGTTACTATAGTAACAGATCCAACTCGGATTCGGGTCAACAACAGTTAGTTATACATCGAGTTCAGGTCATCGAATCTTCCGATCAAATTAAGTTCTGACTCGAGTAAATTTCAGTCGAGTTTTTAGTACGGGTAAACTTTTTACATCCCTAGTTTGCATATGGGTTATTATCTAATCTATAAACGGCAGAATTCAACTATCATCCAAACATTTTGGACATAAACTTTGTGAGGTAATGCGAATATTTTATACTTCTATAATTTGTGCCAAAAGCGGCTACAACTAGGGATGTAAAAACAAGTTAGAACTTGGAAATCCGACTGAAACCTACTCGAGTCAGAACTTGATTTGATTTGAAGATTTGATGACCCGAACTCGATCTGTAACCGACTGTTGTTGATCCGAACTCGAATTTGACATGTTACTATAGTGACCGAACCCGACCTGTGTCCCACTGAAAATGACCCGAACCCGAATTGGACCTGTTACTGTGGACCTGAAACCCGACCTGCACCCGACTGAAACAAACCCGAACCCGAAGCCGACCTGGCAGATAACCGATTTTACCCGACTGAATTGACCCGAGATCCGATTTTACCCGACCTGTTTTGAACCTGACCTGTTTTGGACCCGACCTATTTTGAACCCGACCTATTTTGAACCCGACATGTTTTGGACCTGACCTGTTTTGAACCCGACCTGTTAATTGACCCGACCTGCTTTGAACCCGACCTCTTTTTAACCTGAACTGATATTGATCTGACTTGATATTTACCTGATATATAGTTGAAGAAGTCTAAGATTTGATAAATTTAAAGTGATGATAAATGTAAAGTATTAATTTAATACTAACTCATTTAATATATATTATTTGTGAAGTTTAATAAGAATTAACATACTTAAATTTATTTTATTAAAAATATTTAAATTTTAAATTTTTTATCAAATTAATAAGTTGTGATGGATGAATTTAAAACAAATTATTTAAAATTTAAATCAATTTATTAATTGTGATCATTAAATTTAAAAAATATTTTATTAAAATTTTTAATTATAACTATTAAAACAATAAAAAAATATTTTTTTAGTTTAGGGAAAAAAAAAATTTTTTGAATTAATGGGGAAAAGTTTTTTTGATTGATAGGAAATTATGGGGAGGGGGATTTTTTGCCGCCAATCAAACAAAGTAGGGGGAGATTTTGCTGCCAATCAAACAAAATTGGGGGAAGGGGGGAGATTTTGCCGCCACATCAAATAAAATTGGTAGGTGTGATTTTTTTTATTTAAGGGTTAATTATTCTTTAAGTCCTTCCTTAATTAGATGGTTAGGCTTTAGGGTTTTTAGATTTTAGTTTGTTTTTTTAGTCCTAACTTTTGGTTTAGTTTCTTTAAATTTCATTTAATTAGGTCATGCTTCATAAATTAAATAACTATTAAGCTTTTTGGTTTGCTTTAAATTTGATTTGGTCCTCGTATAAAGATTTGGTAAGTAATTAAATTTAATAATTTTATTCATTTGTGATTTTGGCTCTAATTAATAATTTAGTTTTAATTTATTTTTAGATTTGTCCTTTTTATGTTTCAATTTATTTTGTTTGTTAGATTTATGGGTTTATGTTTAGGGGTAAATGTGTCAAGTTGATTGTTTGGGGCTATGAGATTAGTTTAGGGATTATGTGATTAGGCTTGCACTCTAATTATTAGTGAATAGTGCCTGTAAGATTTAGATATTCATGTTTGGGGTTTAGGGATAAATGTGTCAACTTAATTATTTGGGGTTATGAGATTAGTTTAAGGATTAGGGGACTAGGCTTGTACTCTAATTATTAGTGATTATAAGATTTAAGGGTTGAGGTTTATGGGTATTGTTTAGGGGTATACATATATACATACAAATATGTATGTTCTAGTATATATATATATTACAATATATCCACACTAAAACTTACATATATATATGTATATGTATAATTATAACAATATATATATATACTAAAACTTAAATACATGCATATATATGTGTTTTAGTATGTATGTATACATGTGTGTTTTAATATATATATATATATAATTAATCAATTATAATAATACATATATATGTATATATAATAATATATGTATATTTATATGTATATGTGTATATATATTTGTAGATATAAATTTTATTCATTTTTAATATGGTGATATTTTTATTCATTTTATTCCCTAAAATTTTATTTTCCACAGAAAGTTACCTTTATTAATTTTTAATTTTTGTAATTTATTTCAATATTTTAGATATAAATCATTTCATGATATCTTTGTTCATTCTAGTGCCTAATATTGTGACTAAAATGTATGTAAGTATGTATGTATGTACCTATCAATGTATGAACCCTAAACTCTTAATGAATTTTCTCTTAACCCGAAACCTTAAACACTAAAAATCATAAACCCTAAACACTAAACCCTAATGTATGTAAGTATGTATGTACTTATCTATGTATGAACCCTAAACCCTTGATGAATTTCTCTAAACCATACACCATAAACCCTAAACCCCTAATGTATGCAAGTATGTATGTATCTATAAATGTATGAACCCTAAACCATTAATAAATTTTCCCTAAAACCTAAACTCTCAATCGTCCAATATTTTATAATTTTAATTTGATATTTCTATTCATTATAGCCCTTAAAACTTCATTTCTATTCCAAATTGACCCCTATATACTAATTGTTTTTTTAATTAGTCCAATAATATATAATTTTACTTTGACATTTTGTTCATTTTAGTCCCTAAACTGTATTTGTATTCCAAATTGACCACTTTTTATTTTTTAATTAGTCCGATGTTTTATAATTTTAATTTGATATTTTTGTTCATTTTAGTCTCTTAACTTTATTTTAATTAGTCCGATGTTTTATAATTTTAATTTGATATTTTGTTCATTCTAGTCCCTAAACTTTAGTTTAATTCCAAATTGACCCACATTTATTTTTAATTCCAAATGTTTTATTATTTTAATTTGAAATTTTGTTCATTCTAGACTCTAAAACTTTATTTTTATTCCAAATTGACATTTACATATTGTTTTTTAATTACTCTAATATTTATACTTTTAATTTGATATTTTTGTTCATTACAGTCCTCAAAATTTTATTTTTATTCCAAATTGACCCACAATTATTTGTTTTAATTTGTCCAATGTTTTATTATTTTAATTTGATATTTTCTTCATTCTAGTCCCTTAACTTTATTTTAATTCCATATTGACCCCTGTATATATATTTTTTAATTCATCATCTTTTATAATTTTAATTTAAAATTTTGTTCATTCTAGACTCTAAAGCTTTATTTTTATTCTAAATTGACATCTACATATTATTTTTTAATTATTCTAATTTTTATACTTTTAATTTGATATTTTTGTTCATTACAGTCCTCAAAATTTTATTTTTATTCCAAATCGACCTATTTTCATTGTTTTCTTTTAAATTTGTCTAATGTTTTATAATTTTAATTTGATATTTTTGTTCATTATAATCCGTGAAACTTTATTTTTAATCCAAATTGATCCCTTTTCAGTTCAAATTGACCCCTTTTCATTATTTTTTAATTAATTCAATGTTTTATAATTTTAATTTGATATGACTTTAAATAATTAACTCCAAATCAATGACGATTGACGAAGGCCAACCTAAAGTCTATCGACTATTTATGCGGTTGTACCGAACTCAAACACAATACAAATTTCAATCATGAAAATACTCCGACCTGAATTACCCGACCTGAAACTACCCGACCTAAAATTATCCGACCTGAAATGCACCCGACCTGAAACAGACCCGACCTGAAATGGACCCGACCTGAAACGGACCCGACCTGAAATGGACCCGACCTGAAATGGACCCGACCTGAAGTGTATCCGAACCCGAATTAACCTGTCAATTATCTGCTTCGGACCCGACCCGTTTTGACCCGACCTGAAATGAACCCGACCTGAAATGGATCTGACCTGAAATGGACCCGATCTGAAATGGACCCGCACCCGATCCAAGTCGAGTCAAAACAGAAAAATGACCTGAAATGACATGTACTCGATTTTACTCGACCTGACAGTACCCGACCTGAAACCCATCCGATTACCTATTTTTACATCCCTAGCTACCGCAGTAGGTACGTACGGCGTACTTGGGTTGGTGAACATGCAGTCTGAATAACACGAACGCACCAACCCAAGTCGTTGTGTCTTCTGTGTACGCACTTAGTCTCGAAGTCGATTGTAAAATTTGGTACAAATTTTTTTTCTCAAATACAAAATCTCTCGAGTGAAAGATTATTTCTACTTATTTTATATTTTCAAAAAAAAAATTACGCATAGATTTTTCGATTATAGATAGAAAGAAAGTTACTTGTTAGAATTTCTTGAATTAATTTCATAACATGCACTCTAGTACAAGTTATAATGAAAGGTCTAAATGTTAACAACAAAATAATTAATGGTGATGGGTTCAATGAAGACAAACCTTAATACTATCTCATTTGTTCAAACTCAAAACTTATAGTTGAAATAGATTAATGACATTTTGTTGTTTCGACCCACAATTCTCTTTTGTAATAAAATAAGATTTTTTGTTGTTGTTTCCTTTGTCATCAATGTTGGAGATGCACTACAAACAATGAACAATGAAAGATATAGGAGTGTTGAACACCATGCTTTCACTAATGGAAGTGAGAACATAATTTCGATTCTCATTTTTGTAAATCCGAGACCTACTTATATAATAGGATTATTGTCCGAATTGGTCGCAAGGGACAAAAATCAATTTACAAATAATTTTTTTATTACGTCAAACATTTTCGTAGAACTAATGTTTTGATATAATAATTGAAAAATGTTTTAGACTGATTTAAAAAGTATTTAAAATATTTTAAAAGTCCAAACAACTTGAAACTATGTTTTGGGAAGTTTTTATAAAGGGTTTTTATGCTTTTCAAAGCCAAACTTTACAAAATTGCCCATGCGTTTCGAAACACCTTAGGGGCGTTTCGATACGGCAATTCCAGTAGCAAAATCGTTTTGATACTTGTATCGAAACGAGCTTTCCATGGACAGGATTTTTGCTCAGCGTTTCGAAACGGGCTATGTCGTTTCGATACACCTACGTGGCATTGACCACAACGGTCATAAACCCCAACGGCTATTTTCCCAACTAACTTTTAAATGCAGGTGTTTCGATACAGGTCTAGAGCGTTTCGATACGTGTTCCGAAATGGCCAGGGGGTGTTCCGAAATGGATGCCCTGATAGACTGCAACGACTCTTTCTACTTAAAGGGTGTTTCAAAACGGGTTCGAGCGTTTCGAAACGGGGAGCTGCAGAACTGCATTTATGGTGGAAATTAAAGTCCTCAACGGCTCCAATTTGATCCAACGGCTACAAACTCAATTGGGAGTATAAAAGGGACCTCCAAGCATCAAGTAAAGGCTAATGCTCATATTGTCAAACATCAAATGATCAAAGATTGTCTTAGAGCTTAAATTATCATTTATTGTATAGACAAACACTAGTGAGCCAAAATTGTCAAATTTGCTCAAGTGTTTTAAGTTTTGGGTGTGTGCTTAATTGTGCAAACAAACACCTATTAGAGGGTTTTAAGTTTGCTTATATTGTCTTTTTGTAAATAGGGTTTCAATCAAGACTTTGGGTAGAAAGCTTGATTGGTTGTAAGGGTTTCCTCCTAAGCCTAGAAAAGGGACGAATCAATAGTGGTTTGATTGAGAAATCCTTAGTGGGAGCTAAGGTAGTGGATGTAAACCTTGGTTAGAAGGTTGAACCACTATAAATCATTGTGTTAATCTTTATTTTAGTTTCCTCAACCCTTCCACCCAAAAATCCATCTCTCCACCACTTGGTGAGCTAAATTGGTTGATCGATTCGAGCCCCTAAAAACTCAACAATTGGTATCAGAGCTTGGCTCAATCGAAGGGGATTCACATCCTATTGAGAAGATCCGACAAGCTCGATCAATATTTCACCAACCGGCTTAATGGCACATTTAATCGACAAACCGCCTTTCTTTGACGGAACTCACTATGCCCATTGGAAGACAAAGATGAAGTTCTTCATCAAATCAAGATATTATAAGCTATGAGATGTAGTTGAAGATGGTCCGTTCGTGCCTCAAAGAAGTAAAGCGGAGTGGAGTGTCGACGATCGCAAGAAGATGGAGCTAAATTGCAAAGCCTTGCACATTCTATTTTGTGCATTTGGTCCATCCATCTATGAGAAGATGTCTTCTTGTGAGAGTGCCAAGGAGGTATGGGAAAAGCTTGAAGTCACATACGAGGGAACAAATGAAGTCAAGGAGACCAAGATTGGGCTCCTAACCTTAGAGTATGAGAACTTTAAAATGGATCCGGAAGAGAACATCGAGAAGATGTTTGATAGGTTCTCCACCATCACCAATGGTCTAGAAGGCTATGGAGAAGCCATCTCGGAGGAGAAGCTTGTTCGAAAGCTCATCTACTCACTTCCCGAGTCTTGAGACTCAAAGAGGACCGCCATCATCGAAGCCAAAAATTTAAAGACCTTGAAGCTTGATGAACTCATGGGGTCACTCCTTACTCATCAAATCATGAAGAAGAACAAAGAGGATGAGAAGAAGAGGGAAGAAATTAGAGCTATGGGAGAGAAGAAAATCAAAGGGCTTGGCATCAATGCAAGTGTCATGGCTCTCAAATCCTCCACTTGTCATCATGTCTACTTAAGTGAAGAGGAGGATGAAGATGAAGAGATAGTTCATCTCTTCAAGAAGTGTGCCCCGTTCATGAAGAAAGTCTTGAGAGAGCTTGAACGAGAACCTAAGAGAAAGGAGAGGGCAAGCACTTCAAGCCATAAGAAGAAGGCACATGTGGCTACTTGGAGTGATGAGGACTCCACCGACGATGAACAAGCCAACCTTTGCATTATGGCCATCGAAGAAGATTCAAGGGTAACTTCTAATTCATCTACTTCGTGTTCTTACTCTTTTGATGAATTACAAGATGTCTATGACGATTTGGTTTTAGATTTTAAAAGCCACATTTTGAAAAAACAATAAATTGATTTCAAAGTTAAAAATTCAAAATGATTTGCTTTCTAAAACCAAACTTGAACTTGAAGCAAAACTTGAAGAGTTTGAATTAAAATGTTTTGATTTACAAAAATTGCTTCAAAAAGTTCAAGAAGAAAAATGTTTGATTTCCAAAGAGCTTGAAAAGAAAAATAATTTTGGAAAATCAAATTTTTATGTAAGACAATCTAGTACCCCTAGATTTATTAAAGGAAAATATTTTAGAAGTGTTTGGGTCCCAAAAGGACTAACCACTTCAATTAAAAAGGATGAAATTGAAAAATGGATTCATAAGGGGACTAAAATTTGTGCCACTAATGTTCATGGATCCAAAGCAATTTGGATACCAAAAATTACTTGATTGTCTTTTGCTAGGTGTGATGGAGATGTTTAACAAGTCAAACATTGAGGGGAACTCCATGCACACAAGGAAGAACACTTGAAGAAGGAAGGCTTCACATCCTCCCTTGGGTTCAAGTGTTGGTAAAATTTCTAGTTGTTTTAATTTAATTTGTTTTATTTTTATTTTATTCAACTAGATGATCATATATGTTGGACTAACATTTTTTATGATGCTTTGAGTAAGGGGGAGCCATTTTAAAACCAAATTTGTATTTTTGTCAAATTTTACCTCTATTGTTATTTTGAACTTAATGTTTTAAATTCTTTTTGATATAACAAAAAGGTGAGAAATGGTTTGAAAAATTGAATTTTCAAATGAATAAGGGGGGCTTTATTTGATTTCATATCTTCAATCTGTTATTCACATTTTTAAAGTTAAAGGGGGAGAATCCCAAACAATTTTTCAAGTGAGTTTTATTATATCAAAAAGGGGGAGATTGTAGAACTAATGTTTTGATATAATAATTGAAAAATGTTTTGAACTGATTTAAAAAGTATTTAAAACATTTCCAAAGTCCAAACAACTTGAAACTATGTTTTGGGGAGTTTTTATAAAGGGTTTTTATGCTTTTCAAAGCCAAACTTTACAAAACTGCCCATGCATTTCGAAACACCTTAGGGGCGTTTCGATACGACAATTCCAGTAGCAAAATCGTTTCGATACTTGTATCGAAACGGGCTTTCCATGGATAGGATTTTTGCCCAACGTTTTGAAACGGGCTATGTCGTTTCGATACGCCTACGTGGCATTGACCACAATGGTCATAAACCCCAATGGCTATTTTCCCAACTAACTTTTAAATGCAGGCGTTTCGATACGGGTCTAGAGCGTTTCGATACGTGTTCCGAAATGGTCAGGTGGTGTTCCGAAATGGGTGCACTGACAGACTGCAACGGCTCTTTCTACTTCGATACGTGTTCCGAAACGGCCAGGGGTGTTCCAAAACGGGTGCCCTGACAGACTGCAACGGCTCTTTCTACTTAAAGGGTGTTTCGAAATGGGTTCGAGCGTTTCGAAACGGGGAGCTGCAGAACTGCATTTATGGTGGGAATTGTAACCCCCCTCGTCCCGGTCTGGCTGAATGACCGGTCCGAGTGGGCCACATGGGGAAAACCGAAGCGAAACCCGTTAAGGCTTCCCCTCGGTTAACGACCCAGAAAATTTCTTTTTATCTTATCTTGTCTACATGCATAATTAAGACTTATGTGTGGCACAGCAGCAGAAGATACAATCATGGCATCGAACATTGGCCAACCCAACAATCAAACAGTCCATTTTAACATTCTGCAGCAGGCCGTTTCGAAACGCCCATAGGGTGTTCCAAAATGCTTTGACTTAGTCAACGGGCCAGGGTCAACCATAAGGTGACCGTTCCGAAACAGGGAAGACCCGTATCGGAACGACCTTGACGGTCAATATCTCGTGGTCAACGAGATTTGACCGTTTCGGAACCTCAAAGGCCCGTTTCGGAACGGCTTCATCTCGCCAATTTATCAAAATACCAGTAGCCAAAATGTTCCGAAACGACCCTCATCCGTTTCGAAACGGCAGGCCATTTACGCAGGGACCGTTCCGGAACAGGGGGACCCGTTCCGAAACACCCCCTGTCTGCAGACTTTTCTGGGCTGTTTTGAGGCACAAGGATGCCCCAAAACATCTCCAAAACACCATACAACAACCAAGCATTTAAACCCAAGATGCAACAACATTACTATCATGCTTTAACAAGGTTTGGACGTGTCTAATACTAAAGCAACAATCCACAACATGCATTCATTCAAACAACATTCAAACACATGTAAAAACTCTTAAGGCATAGGCTAACATTCAAAGTAAGCAATTAGGCATGGGTTACAACTTAGACATGGCATCACAAGCCACACAAAAGCGACATAACATGGAGTCCAAACATGCTCCTAGCAACCAACAACAAACAATAAAACCTTACACATCCCATTGCTTAAACTATTACATGTCTTAGCATTAAAATCATACTTGATGAACTCAAGTCCAAAACCACACTTGGAGGCCCTCCACCTGCCCGAGCAACCCACGAACTAAGGATCTGCAATGTTGAACAAGAGAGCGTAAGCAATAATGCTTAGTGAGGGTAAGCTCTAAAAACAAACCTCAACACTGCAGGGTCCGAGCACGATCTAGCCAAGGTAAAGCACAGTCATACCAAATGTCCACAAAATAGAATGCATGAGCAATATATCACATATATGCCATAATCATGAGCTCAACTCTACCATTCATGTAATCACATTTAGACATCCATACAGCTCATATATCTCAACACATTGATACACATATCAATCAACATTGGCACCTAGTTATTGCTCAAATACGCGGACAACCGTTGGAACTCACATCCAACAACGTAACCATTACCTGACGGTGGGATTACACTCATCACCGGTCTCGCGGAGGGGATTCCACTCATCCTCACGCCCCGTCGATGGGATTCCACTCATCACCGACTATATTTAAATACCATTTCCGGGCGTACCCGTACTCCTCCTTGGTGACTCAACGCCACCAAGGCCACGCGCGACTTTTGACTCATGTGTACACACTAACATCCTAATGATCGATCATTTGTATTTAAGTATACTAGTGCCAATATTTTACTCAATCCACATTACTCATTTCAATCATTTCCGTGCTTAGCACGTACTCACCATGGACACAATCATGAACCATCATCATGCATGCTTTACGCAATACAACCCATGCCTCAATTCACATGTATAAAACAATATACATAAGCATTCATACCACAAGACATACGAGGCATATACATTCATACATTTGAGTTCATCCAAAGGCTTAGATCAAGTTCAGGATTAGGCTACCACCCTAATCCTAACTCTAGGTGGGTCTACCAAGCCCAACCTAGTCCATATACTCGAACCAGCCAATTTAAAATCATTTAAAGTAATTAACCACTCACCTAAACTCCCAAGCACAAGACCAAGCAAGCAACAACCTTCAACTTCCCGGATTCACTTCCGATGCTTCACCGATGCCCAAACTCGATTCTAATCATCTCAAACACAAACAAAACGTTCGAATCAATAACACATCATCGGAAACAACCCGGATTAACATTAACAAGCATTCAACACCCCAAACAAGTCCAAAAACAGAATTTTCGAGTAGCTCACTTAACCCACTGAAATCTTCCATTTCAAGCCTCCAAACGACCATCAAACACACCCAAAGCAACCCTCAATTATCATACTAGCACCAGCCCTCGAAATCCAACATTAACCAACCCCAAAAACCCCTTTAAAAGCCTCCTAAAACCCCATTGATACCCAAATCCGAAAATCGATTAAAATCGTTTGAAATTTACATACGTAGCATCATTTGGCTCCTATATTCCATATCTAACCTTAACAAATCGAAATATTAAGTTTAGCTACACAAAGGCACCATTTTTAATCAGGATTTTCAAAATTTCTATTTTCTCAAAACTTCATGAAAACGAAAATGAATGGTACTTTCATGAAAGGGAAGGTGAGGGGAAGTCAAAAATACTCTTACCTTTCAAAACGGAGTTGAAATGAGGAAGAGAGGTGATGGAATAGTGCTCTTCAATGGTGGAGGGGTTTTACCGTGGTTTTGTGGAGAGAGAGGGGGAAGATGAGTGAAATGTGGGTTTTGGTTTGTTTTGTTTTAATTTAAAAGCTCAATGACTCATTTGCCCTTAATGAAATGGATTATTCACAAGGACATATATTCTATGGTCATTTGGGGTTTTAATTCCAAAACTTAGTCAATCATTAATTTAATTAATTTGAAAGCCAAACCCGGACCATTATTTAAATCATAGAACTGAACCCAAGAGAATATTAAAATATTATTTTCACCTAACCCCTAAACCCGGGTGTTACAGGAATTAAAGTCCTCAACGACTCCAATTTGATCCCAACGGCTAGTAACGGCTACAAACTCAATTGGGAGTATAAAAGAGACCTCCAAGCATCAAGTAAAGGCTAATGCTCATATTGTCAAACATCAAATGATCAAAGATTGTCTTAGAGCTTAAATTATCAATTATTGTATAGACAAACACTAGTGAGCCAAAATTGTCAAATTTGCTCAAGTGTTTTAAGTTTTGGGTGAGTGCTTAATTGTGCAAACAAACACCTATTAGAGGATTTTAAGTTTGCTTATATTATCTCTTTTTAAAGAGGGTTTCAATCAAGACTTTGGGTAGAAAGCTTGATTGGTTGTAAGGGTTTCCTCCTAAGCTTAGAAAAAGGGACGAATCAATAGTGGATTGATTGAGAAATCTTTAGTGGGGAGCTAAGGTAGTGGATGTAAACATTGGTTAGAAGATTGAACCACTATAAATCATTGTGTTAATCTTTATTTTAACTTCTCAACCCTTCCACCCAAAAATCCATCTCTCCACCACTTGGTGAGGTAAATTGGTTGATCGATTCGAGCCCCTAAAAACTCAACAATTTCTTTCATAAACTACACGATAGAAAGAGAGCCATTAATTTTGTTGAACTGTTGTTAATTCGGTTAATAAAAATAGTTCAAATAAAAAATATTCGAAACTTGTCATTTTCTATGAAAACGCTTATTTTGTATAAAAAGTATATTTTAATTATATTGTTGTTGTTATACACCTTCCGTTTAATATGAAATTACTTCATTTTTATTTTTGCACTTCCATTCCTAAATGTTTGAAATGTATCATTTTATTGCACTAGTCCAACTAATTTCATACGACATAATTTCTTCAATAGATAATAACAAAAAAATGATATAGATAATATTGGTATATATTATCACATGTAAAAATAAAATAATAAATAATTTGTATATAAATACTCAACACATCGATACTAATTCATTCACGTATTGTACGCATCATTTTTTCCCTTTGAATATTAAAACAAAATTAAACCCAAACAAGTTGAATCCATCTAAAACTCTATCACCCCATTTGTTAATCCCTAAAATCTAGCCATAATACACCAAAAAAATTCAAATTTTTATTATCCTTAAAAGTTTGTGTTCAACTACAACTCTACCCACATCCCATATCCCTAAAAAATAGATAACCCCTAACTAAACTTGAACCCTATATAAACCCCCATTCACCATCATCTGAGGAGGACAATAGTTGGTGAAATCTCAGTATTAAAATCAGAAGAAAAGTTAGAAGTACAAGGGTTCTTACTCTTTTCCGGTGACCGGAGTTTTATTACCCAAATCCGAACGGTGGAAGAGTCTACAACGACCTCGGGACCAATATACTCCGAGAACAATACAATCCAACGGCGAATTTTGGAGCTCGAGCAAGGTATTTTTCGAATTTCTTTTTTTGTTGTGAAATTTCAAAATTAGAAAGAAAAGGAGAGTGTTTTAGAACTTATATTTTTCTGATTTGGTTGTCGCCGGGAGAATGTGTAGCGTCAGCCGGTGTGTGATTGTATGAAAGTTGAGATAAATAAATTATATTTATGTTTGATGCAATGAAACTTTTTTTAGTTTCAGTCGAAACTGTTGAAGAAGATGAACCATAATGTAGTTGCTTTTTTTTTCTTTCGATTGTTACCTGCGATGTAGTTTAAGAATGGGGCCCACTTTTATTAGCTTTTTTATTTTTGGCAGACAATTCACGCCTACCTTAAGTTTAAGGGTTATTTGCATCTTTGGTCCTTTTCCTTTTAGGAAGTTGGCATTTAGGTTTTTTTTTTCTAGGTTTTAGTTTATTTCATTTTAGTCATACTTTTAGATTAGTTTGACTAAATCTAGTTAGGTGAATAATTTTGAACTTAATTAATAATTTTAATTTTTGATTAGGTTCGATTTTATTTTTTCCGATTTAATTTATTTTGTTTGTGTAATTCTTTTCTCCCATGCATTTGATTTTCTTTTTATCATACCACATTATTTTTCATTTTTTTTAGCAGCATATTTTTTTTATAAAGTAGTGCTATTAACCCCGTTTTGAGTCTCCCTTTTAGACAACCATAACCCTTAGGTACCAATTTTGGGCGTAGTGGGGGTGCTATAACCTTCCTCACTCGTAACCGACTCCCGAACTCGATGACGATCTCGGTGATAATGCAGACCAGTTTTCAGGTTTTCGGTCGTACCCAACCTAAAACGATCGATGGCGACTCCAAGTGTTTGATGGGCTTTTGAAGGCCCAACTCAATTTTAACCCGGACGAAAAGCGGTGTCAACAGCTTGGCGACTCTGCTGGGGACAATGATGAGAGTCAAGCCGGAAAGGGCATAGGTTGTTTAAAAAGGGAAAAAGAAATTTGAATTATTGATGATCACAAAAATTGAAGGTTTTCGTATTTTACGGAAATTGTTCAATAGTGGTTGTCTTGTGTTCAATTTTCTTTCGCACACAAGCATATCATAAGCTCTCAACCCGAGCTTCGTCCCGCTTAAGTGGTTGCAATCGCTACCCTTCGAGAGGTTAATCCTCCGTACAAGAATGCGTGTTGCTTCCGGGGTTCACATACTTTTTGCCTTCGAGAGGTCAATCCTCCGTACAAGCTTAAAGGAGTGGGCCCCCCTAAACTGAACTCGATCCGTAGGAGCCAATATTGGGTGAGGATCGGGGTTCTTACTAACCTTAGTGGGTTAGTAAGGACAGTTTGGGTACCCATCTTTAGAACCATGAACAACATGTAGTGAGCCGTAGGAGCCAACCCTATTAGAGCTATGACGAACTCAATTTGTTAGTGGTCACCTACATATATGCACACACATTTTTATCATGCTTTTAATTCACGCCTTTTTTTTGTTTACATATATTGTGCTGACAATGTTTCGTCCTTTTGATTTTTATTTTTATACAAAGTATTGACCAATGTTTTGTTTTGTCATGTTTCTTTTTCATCCATTGCATATGCATCATACACATAACAGGTGTTGGTCTAAACAAATTGTTCGTAAATAAAAGGTTTCCACAATGTCGAAGAGGTCTATCATCCAGGTCGAAGATAACGCGAAGGTCCGCAAGTGGTCTGAAGACACACAGAAGCAAAAAGGAGACAGTATAGCTGCAGATCATGAATCAATTTTATGTGATGACGTTCACATTCACTTGCAAAAGAACAACCTGCAAGAACTAAAAGAGACTTGGGACCAGCTGGATACTGATATGAAGCTGAAATTTCAGAGCATGTATGGTGATATAGCATGTTTGTTGAGTGTGGAACTTGATTTGGGGTTGATTCGAGCACTCACGCAGTTCTGGTGTCCATCATACAATTGTTTTACTTTCAACCAAGAGGACATGACTCCCACTGTTGAGGAGTACACTGCTTTGCTGCATCTGACCGGGGTCAACTCTGATAAAGTGTATATAAAACCGCATAAACCTGACCCATTCGTGGATAAGCTGATGAAACTTACCGGTATGAGTTTATCATGGGCTAAAAAACAAACACAAAAAAGAGGTAATAGTGAGGGAGTTACCTGGAATAGCCTTCGTGGTTTACTTCGATCTCATCCAGATTTAGATAAAAGTCTAGACATTCTCGCTGTTGGTATTTACGGTCTAGTGATCTTTCCAAAATCTCTTGGCTACATTGAGGCATCTGTTATTGATTTGTTTGGTCAGTTGAGGAAGGTTAATCCAGCGCCAGCCATGTTGGCAGAAACTTTCAGATCTTTGAGTGCTTGCCGGAAAAAGGGAGGAGGACACTTCATCGGTTGCGCTCAACTACTCACAATATGGTTTCACTGTCACTATGGAGAAAAGCCAAAACCAACCATACGCGCACTCACAGATGAATATTGGCCATTAAAAGAATTCTTGACAAGGAAATTGCCCACCTTCACGAAGGACAAGTGGATTTCGATTCTTCGTAACCTTAGAGATAAAGATGTCAAATGGTGCGTTCCTTGGCTACCACGCTTGGACATACTATACAGGTGCGGGGATTATGATTGGGTGCCTTTGTCCGGAATTTGGGGTGGTACTGGTTATGCACCTTTGATGATCCAACGACAATATGGATCTATGCAATTTATCCCAGTAACTGCAGGTTTAGCTTCTGCCAACTTCTCGTACAAAGTAGAATTCTGGGCACAACTCAAAAAAATTCAAAAGGCTTGGACTCAACCTCAAAGAATGGGAATAGAGAAAGCTCGACACATGCTCACCCTGGATTATGAAGCTTGGAGAACTAGACGCGGGTTTGATAATATCCCTTTACCTGACCAAAAGAATGTCCTATCCTTCGAAGAACATTTGAAGGTAGCCCCAACTGAAGTTGAGATAGTACGCCACGAATGTGAAGTTGAGAAAAAAGAGCTGCAAAAGAAGATTATGAAGTTAGAGGCGCAAAACAGTGATTTAGAGTTGGATGCTACTTGCTACAAAGGCCGGTTAGAAAATGTGAAAAAAGAAAGGGATCAATTAGCTAAAGACCTAACGGGTTTACAAGCCTCTTACCAAAAAATACAAGGGAAGCTGAAAGTTGCTGGAATGCGGAAAACCTCTGAAGAATGGGAGCGCGAGCTTAGAGAACAGGAAATGGAAGCTGGGCGATACAAGAAACTTTTTCTAGCAAGAGATAAAGATTTCAAGTCTCTGCTGCAAGATATGCGAAAATTGCAACAACGTTCCGACTCTACGTGGGATGACCTTGTGAAAAGCCAAACAGAGAATCAAGAGTTAAGGGATGTCGTGTCAGAGTTGGAGGATTCATTGCAAAGTGCGTCTAAGAAACTGGTAATCTTTCAAGAAGAGAATCAAAACTACAAGAACTTAGTAGTGGCACTTAAGAATTCCCTCCAAGAATACAAGCAACTTGTCGCTGATTTTCGTGAAGCTTTCAAGATTGATAGAGATCGGTGGGACTTCAAATTGAAGGTTATGAGAGGTGAAGTCAAGAAGAGAGATGACTTGATGAGTAACGCCCGTAGTCGAGTTCGAAAGGTAGCTGAGAAGATTTCTGGTCTGGCCAATGAAGCTGAAGTTCTAAAGCTCAGAGTTGGTTCCACATCGCATTATGGGAAGGAACTAACTCGTTTCCTGGATGAGATCGAGAAGCTAGGAGTCAGAGCGGGCCTTTATCTTGATTCTTTTTCTGTGATGTGATGGACTTTTTCTTCTTTAGGTGGAGATTGTTTTAGGAAACAGTTTGATGGACCAACATTTTTTTTTGCATTCATTTAGTTGTTTTGAGATTTTTTTTATTAAATAATTTAAGTATCCAGTTTATTTTTGACATTGGATCTTGTTTACTGTTTTTTTTTTCGTTATTCATTTATTTCTGCATTGCATTGCATACATGTCATGTGCATTAATAAAATAAAAATGAAATTTAATTAACATATGGGGGTTCAATATCAGTAATCCAGCAATCAAGAGAGGATCAACAAATTGACCATCCACACTTCACGCGTTTCAAAGCTAAAAGAATGGAAGACAGACTTAAGCAGGTTGAATTATCTCAAGAAAAAGTAACTCAAGACATACAAAACTTGAGAGACGACATGGTCAGGAATCAACAAGATCTCTTGAGTAAGATGGACGACAAATTGTCACAATTATTTACCAAGTTAACAGGTGCTGCAAAAGGGAAAGCGCATGAGACCCACGAAATGGATTCATCACCTCGAGGACCACAAGAAGGACAACCAAGAGTGACCTTCTCTACCACTAGATTGCAGGATCCACTGAACTTTTATGGAACAGCCAGTTCCAACATAGGGGTGAATCCTACCACTTCTCATATGGTGCCTGATCTGGACGATCCAAGAGAGCTAGAAAAACTGAAGTTGGGACAATCCAAATATCCAGACATAGTTGATGACAAGTTCAAGTACCTAGAAGAAAAGATTAAAGCCATGGAAGGTATTGATGCATTCAATGGAACCGATGTGATGGAGTTGAGTTTGGTCCCTGATTTGATTTTACCGCCAAATTTTAAAGTGCCAGAGTTTGAGAAGTTTGATGGCACAAGTTGCCCCAACACTCACCTCACCATGTTTTGTCGCAAAATGACGGGGTATGGAAATGATGACAAGTTACTGATTCATTGCTTTCAAGACAGTCTGACTGGGTCTGCCATGAAATGGTATAATCAGCTAAGTAGGACACAAGTTAGCACATGGAGAGATTTGGCACGGGCTTTTAAAGAACAGTACAAACATGTCCTGGACATGGTGCCTGATCGTTTGTCGCTTCAAGGTATTGAAAAAAGGGACAAAGAATCATTTCGGGAATATGCCCAAAGATGGAGGAACATGGCTTCACAGGTCCAACCACCGTTACTTGAGAAAGAAACGACAACTCTCTTCATCAAGTCTTTGGAGAATGAACCCACATTTTATGCCAAGCTTATTTGTAGCACTACTAGAGACTTTGCTGATCTGGTTGCAGTAGGTGAAGCGATTGAGCGTGCCATTAAAAGTGGGAAACTTAACGATCCTGAAGCTCCCAAGAAATCATATGCTAAGAAAAGGGAAAATGAAGTCCACATGGTGGGGCACAACAGGCATTCATACTCGAACTATCAATCTTCTCCACAATTAACATATTCTACGGGGTATTCGAAACCTGCCACTTCGTCTTTAGGCTCACGAAGTCAACAGCGAGAGCCTAAGTTATCAAAAACCAACATGGAAAAGGAATCTTTTACACCCATCTCCGTCTCTTACAAAGAATTATATGATAACCTGTTGCAAGAACGGTTGGTGTCTCCTGTTTTTCTCACACCATTTCAACCACCATACCCATCATGGTACGATCCTTCTGCACATTGCGATTACCATGCTGGACTCCGGGGGCACTCGATTGAAAATTGTACAGCTTTCAAGAGAAGAGTTCAACACTTAATAAATCAGAATGTGATTCAAGTCAATACGCCAAAAGGACCCAATGTTGCCAACAACCCTCTACCAACTCATGATGAACCGAGGGTTAATGTAGTGCTTGACCATGGCGGGAACAAGATCAAGAGTAGCATATCTGAAGTGTTGTCACCATTGAAATGGGTTTGGAAGGAAATGGCAGAAAGAGGATTGGTGGATCCTAAGCCCGAAGTTTTCATGGATGGAGAAGAGATTTTCTGTGAGTATCATGGAGAAGTAGGCCATGAAATTCAATATTGTGATCAGTTCAGAATGATTGTCCAGAATCTGATGGACAATAAAGAAATAGAATTCTTTGAACAAACCCAGGAAACAAAAGATGTTTTTGTACTGGAAGAACAATCGTCCAAGAAGGGTTACGTACGACCTTTCATCATTAATTGGCCACAAGAGAAAGAAGAAAGACCAAAGCAACCTCCCCCTCGAATTGTGATTGAGGCTCCATCTTCTTTTCCATACCAGAGCAATCATCAAGTGCCATGGGTTTATGGTTCTAGCATGTCTATTCCAAAGAAAGAGAATTTTGAAGTCGCCGGAATTAGTAAGGCAGGGAACTTCACTCTAGGCGAAAGATATTACTCTCCTGACCCTTTAAAACCAATAGAAGTAAGGGATGCTGAGAAAAAAGGCAAGTTTCCGTTGAATGGAGGAACACCAGAGATCAATGAACCTGTGAAAGAGGAAGAAGCACGTGAATTCTTGAAGTTTATTAAACACAGCGAGTACAGTGTGGTTGAACAGCTGCATAAACAACCAACTCGCATTTCTATGTTAACTCTGCTGCTAAATTCAGAGCTCCACAGAAATGCTCTTCTAAAGGTGCTAAATCAAACTTTTGTCCCAAATGATGTATCGGTGGAAAAGTTAGACAGATTGGTGAACAACTTACACGCTGATAATTTCATCTCTTTTAGCGAAGATGAGATACCTCCTGATGGGATGGGATCTGTCAAGGCTTTGCACATAACAACTCATTGCAATGGGTATATACTACCACATGTCCTAGTCGACAATGGGTCCGCTTTAAATGTCATGCCCATGACTACCTTGAATCGACTTCCAGTGGACAAGAGTCACATGAGGCCTTGTCATACTTCAGTGAGGGCATTTGACGGAACCAGAAGAGAGGTGGTTGGGAAAATTGATATCCCGCTTTTAATCGGACTAGCTACATACAATGTGGAATTTATAGTTATGGACATCACGCCTACTTACAATTGTTTATTGGGACGTCCATGGATTCACGCCGCTAGAGCAGTACCTTCTACACTACATCAGAAGGTAAAGTTTGTGATTGATGGGCGCCTCGTGAGTGTAGGCGCTGAAGAAGACATTATTGCATCCATATCAACTGATGCCCCTTACATTGATGTAGATGAGAATGCAGTTGAGTGTACATTTCGATCACTTGAGTTTGTAAATGCAACTTTTGTCGCAGAACAGAGGAGGATCCCGAAGCCCAGGCTCTCAAGGAATACTATGATGGGAGTAAAGCTCACGGTAGGAAAGGGAGCTAGATCAGGAAAAGGCCTTGGGAAATTTTTACAAGGAGTACATGCAGCACTCCAGCCAGTTATGAAGTACGATAGAAGTGGTGTGGGATACAAGCATGACCCACGCCAAAAGATGAAGCAGATCCTGAAGAAGAGAGAAGAAAGAATGGCTAGGTTGATTGGCCAGAGTATTGAAGGGGAACCGATGCAATTTCCTCACATTTTTGAAACCTTTGTGTCCGGAGGGCACATTTATTCTGAAAAGAAGAAAGCTTTAACGACGCCGTTGGAAAGGATCCAAGAGTTGAGCATCAACGCAGTCGGGGATGAAGATAAAATCGCAGTGAATCGGTCAAAGATTCGCCCATGTCCACCAGGGTGTGTCTTGAATAATTGGACCGCTGAAGAACTCCCTGTTGTTTTTAAAACCTTGACAGAGTAATGCTCAGAACTTTACCCATTTGCTTGAGCCCGAAAGCATTGGGATTTATTGTAAGGGCCCCATTTAGGAATCAGTTGCTTTTTAATAAAGGAATACACATTTCCCTTCCATTACAAGTTCCACCATTTTTTTCTTTTTTTTTCTCTCCTTTCCTCTCTTAGTCATAAAGCATCCTACATTTTTTTCTTCTTCTTGTGGTTCCAAATATATATTCCCTCTTACACATTTGCAGGTCCTCAAATATCAATTTCATGAATGACATAGCCACAAGTTCAAGAGTCGATTTTGAACAGTGTGTATACTCAGGAGATCATGAATTTAACGATAACTATAAAGAGTGTGAGCTGTCTCCGGATTTACTCAAACTGATAGAATACGAGGATAAGCAGATTCTTCCCTATCAGGAGGTGACAGAAACAGTGAATCTGGGAACTGAGGATAAAAAAAGAGAAGTGAATATTGGCACTTTCATCTCTTCAACCGCCAGGAACAGTCTTGTTTCTTTACTGCAAGAGTACAAGGATGTGTTTGCTTGGACTTATGAAGATATGCCTGGACTAGATACAAATATTGTGACGCACAAGCTTCCGTTAAAGCCAGAATGCAAACCCATACAACAAAAGCTCAGAAGAATGAGAACGGAGATGTTACTTCAAATAAGAGAAGAGGTTCGAAAACAATATGATGCTGGATTTATACAGGTGGCCAAGTATCCAGAATGGGTAGCTAACGTAGTTCCAGTACCAAAGAAAAATGGAAAGGTGCGAATGTGTGTCGATTATCGTGACCTCAATCGAGCCAGTCCTAAAGATAACTTCCCTCTACCACACATAGACACGTTGGTAGACAACACCGCTAAGAATTACTTGTTTTCATTCATGGATGGCTTCTCGGGCTACAATCAGATCAAGATGGCTCACGAAGATAGGGAAAAGACCACATTCGTGACAGAGTGGGGCACATTTTGCTACAAAGTGATGCCTTTCGGCCTAAAAAATGCCGGAGCAACTTATCAGAGGGCCATGGTGACGTTGTTCCACGATATGATACACAAAGAAATCGAAGTTTATGTGGATGATATGATTGCCAAGTCTCACACTGAAGAAGAGCATATCACAAACCTCAGAAAACTTTTTGAACGATTGAGGAAATTTCAATTGAAACTCAATCCCGCAAAATGCACCTTTGGAGTTGCTTCAGGTAAATTATTAGGTTTCATTGTCAGCAAGCGGGGCATTGAAGTAGATCCCGATAAAATCAAGGCCATTAAAGAGCTTCCACCCCCTCGCACTCAAAAGGAAGTCCGTGGTTTCTTAGGAAGACTAAACTACATTGCTCGGTTTATCTCTCAATTAACTGATAAATGTGATCCCATATTCCGTCTCCTAAGAAAGCATGATACAAGTGAGTGGGATTCAGCGTGCCAAGAAGCCTTTGATAAGATCAAACAATACTTAACAAACCCTCCTGTATTGGTTCCTCCTATACCGGGCAAACCTTTGATTTTGTATTTAACTGTATTTGAGAACTCTATGGGTTGTGTATTGGGCCAACATGACGAAACCGGAAGAAAAGAGCAGGCTATCTACTACCTCAGCAAAAAGTTTACCGATTGTGAATCGAGATACTCTTCCATCGAAAAGTTATGCTGCGCTTTGGTCTGGACTACTCGTAGGCTTCGCCAATACATGTTATACCATACAACATGGCTTATTGCAAAGTTAGATCCCATAAAATACATGATGGAATCACCAGCCCTATCAGGGAGAATGGCTCGATGGCAAATCCTACTTTCTGAATATGATATTGAATACGTAAGTCAGAAAGCCGTCAAGGGTAGTGCCATCGCAGACTTTCTAGCAAGCCGCACTTTAGCAGAGTATGAACCCTTGAGTTTCGACCTTCCTGATGAGGATTTAATGTGTTTAACTACTAGCGAGGAAGGACCTTCCACTAAAAATTCATGGAGAATGAATTTCGACGGAGCTTCAAATGCGCTCGGACGCGGTGTTGGTGCAATTTTGATTTCTCCAAAAGGAAATCATTACCCCTTTACTGGTCGATTAAACTTTGAATGTACCCATAACATGGCAGAATATGAAGCATGTATCATGGGACTACGTGCAGCCATCCATCGAAAAATCAAAGATCTTGAAGTGTATGGAGATTCGGCATTGGTGATCTATCAACTTCGTGGAGAATGGGAAACAAACGATGAAAAATTGGTCAAGTACCGCAAACTTATTCTTAAATTAATAGAAGGGTTTGAGAAAATATCTTTCCATTACTTCCCCCGAGAAGATAATCAAATGGCCGACGCATTGGCAACTCTAGCGGCAGCATTCAAGGCGAATAAAGAAGTCGATATAATGCCAATCCAAATGAGCATTTATGATTCACCCGCCAGTTGCTATGCCATTGAAGATGAGCTGGATGATCGCCCATGGTATTATGACATTCTACAATACATTAAGTATCAAAAATATCCTGAAGGGGCAACTGAAAATGACAAAAGGACTATTCGAAGAGCGGCTACGGGATACGTCTTAGATGGAAGAATTCTATACAAAAGAGCAAGCGATCAAACATTGCTCAGATGTGTAGAAAGTCTTGAGGCAAAAAAGATAATAGAGGAGGTCCACGAGGGAATCTGTGGAGTTCATGCAAACGGTCTCACTATGTCTCGTCAGATTATGAGATTGGGATATTTTTGGATATCTATGGCAGAGGATTGCATCAATTTCACTCGGAAATGTTATAAATGTCAAATCCACGGAAATAAAATCCATGTAGCCCCATCTCCCCTTCATGTTATGACGGCCCCATGGCCATTCTCAATGTGGGGGATGGATGTGATCGGACCAATTACGCCGAAGGCATCAAATGGACATCGCTTCATTTTTGTGATGATTGATTATTTCACAAAATGGGTGGAAGCTGCTTCGTACGCAAATGTAACAAGATCGACAGTGTGCAAGTTCCTAAAAAAGGAAATCATTTGTCGGTACGGTATACCAGAAAGGATTATCTCTGATAATGCCTTAAATTTGAACAACAAAATGATGACAGAGGTATGTGAACAATTTAAGATCAAACATCACAATTCAGCACCCTATCGCCCAAAAATGAATGGGGCCGTCGAAGCAGCTAACAAGAATATCGAAAGAATTATCAAGAAAATGGCAGTAACTTACAAAGACTGGCATGAAAAGCTGCCCTTCGCTTTGCTTGCATACCGCACGGCAATACGCACCTCTACAGGGACAACTCCGTTCTCCTTGGTTTACGGAATGGAGGCAGTTTTACCTATTGAAGTAGAGATTCCATCACTCCGTGTCTTAATGGAACTCGAATTAAATGAAGCCGAATGGGCTCAAGTTAGATACGATCAGTTAAATCTGATTGAGGAAAAGAGATTAAAAGCTATATGCCATGGACAGATGTACCAAAAGCGAATGATCCGGGCTCATGACAAAAAGGTCCGACCTAGGGAATTTCGTGAAGGAGATTTGGTATTAAAGAATGTATTACCCATGCAAAGAGATTTTCGAGGGAAATGGATGCCAAAGTGGGAAGGCCCGTTTGTTGTGAAAAAGGCTTTCTCTGGAGGGGCATTGATCTTAACCGAGATGGACGGAAGTGAGCTACCAAATCTTGTGAATTCTGATTCGGTGAAAAAGTATTATGCTTGAGATTTTGAAAAAAAGAAGAAGAAAAATACTAAGAGGCGAAAACCTGAAAGGGCCCTCTTGGTTAAAAAAAAAAAGGAAAAAAACTAAGAGGTGAAAACCTGAAAGGGCCCTCTTAGTAGAAAAAGGGAAACTATTCAGAACGAACGATGCAAGGTAAAATACAGTCGGCGAGTTCTCTTTGAAGTCTTGTTTAATACGAAGACAGTTCATACTCTTTAGATGTTGGTCGAAAAATTCAAGCTCCACCTAGTAGAAGCCACAATCAAGGGAGATTCTTGAACGAATTGGCAGTGAAATCCTAGAATTTGATATGTGAGGGCATTTTTTTTTTCTTCCTTTAATTTTTCCTCTTATTTTTAGCACGTGTTCGTTCTTGGGGCCTAGGCCATTTTTATTCAATAAGAAGAAGTCGTTAATTATCTCGCGTTTCATTTTGCTTATCGTTAAGTATGGGTGCATTTTATTGATGTTTGTGGAAACCTTTTGACGGGGTCTGTAATATCCATATACGACATTCATTGTGCTACTCAAATGATGAAAGGCTTAAAAAAAAAAACACATCGATAACATACAAGAGCTCACTAAGCATCCATCCATGATGATGAAAATCTCGAAAAGTAAGAAGCTTGATAACGAAGTAGAAGGGGCAGGATTGCGCAAAGATTGACTCGGATGAAGATGAGAACCCAAAATATGTTGTGCAAAAAGGTCCCATGCATTTAAGAATAGGAGCATGTAGGCATTTTGCATGAAAGATAGGTGCATTAGTAACATGTGCATCCTTACATTATTCACCCAGGCAGGTATATAAGATAAATCGAATCCCAATGCCCTTGAGACGAGCGGGGTACACCTTTCAGCGCCCTTGAGACGAGCGGGGTGCATTCTACATCAAGAAATGAATTCTTGAATCCCAGTGCCCTTGAGACGAGCGGGGTACACCTTTCAGCGCCCTTGAGACGAGCGGGGTGCATTCTACATCAAGAAATGAATTCTTGAATCCCAGTGCCCTTGAGACGAGCGGGGTACACCTTTCAGCGCCCTTGAGACGAGCGGGGTGCATTCTACATCAAGAAATGAATTCTTGAATCCCAGTGCCCTTGAGACGAGCGGGGTACACCTTTCAGCGCCCTTGAGACGAGCGGGGTGCATTCTACATCAAGAAATGAATTCTTGAATCCCAGTGCCCTTGAGACGAGCGGGGTACACCTTTCAGCGCCCTTGAGACGAGCGGGGTGCATTCTACATCAAGAAATGAATTCTTGAATCCCAGTGCCCTTGAGACGAGCGGGGTACACCTTTCAGCGCCCTTGAGACGAGCGGGGTGCATTCTACATCAAGAAATGAATTCTTGAATCCCAGTGCCCTTGAGACGAGCGGGGTACACCTTTCAGCGCCCTTGAGACGAGCGGGGTGCATTCTACATCAAGAAATGAATTCTTGAATCCCAGTGCCCTTGAGACGAGCGGGGTACACCTTTCAGCGCCCTTGAGACGAGCGGGGTGCATTCTACATCAAGAAATGAATTCTTGAATCCCAGTGCCCATGAGACGAGCGGGGTACACCTTTCAGCGCCCTTGAGACGAGCGGGGTGCATTCTACATCAAGAAATGAATTCTTGAATCCCAGTGCCCTTGAGACGAGCGGGGTACACCTTTCAGCGCCCTTGAGACGAGCGGGGTGCATTCTACATCAAGAAATGAATTCTTGAATCCCAGTGCCCTTGAGACGAGCGGGGTACACCTTTCAGCGCCCTTGAGACGAGCGGGGTGCATTCTACATCAAGAAATAAAATCTTGAATCCCAGTGCCCTTGAGACGAACGGGGTACACCTTACAGCGCCCTTGGGACGAGCGGGGTGCATTTTACATCGAGAAATGAATTCTTGAGTTCCAGTGCCCATGAGATGAGCGAGGTACCTCACATAGCGCCTTTGAAACGAGCGAGATACATGTTTTTATCAGTATGATGAAC
Organism: Hibiscus tridactylites; assembly: GCA_958450335.1. Taxonomy (NCBI): domain Eukaryota; kingdom Viridiplantae; phylum Streptophyta; class Magnoliopsida; order Malvales; family Malvaceae; genus Hibiscus; species Hibiscus tridactylites. The sequence continues at coordinate 61,823,024 of OY288286.1, read as the reverse complement.
GGTGGTGTCTTTTTTGCAAATTTAATATTCACTGGAAAAAATTGTTGCTTTGATCTTTGCTCCATTCCTCTTACCCGAGAAATGAGCAAAGAGGGGCAGCTGTACGCATCATTTTTTCCCTTTGAATATTAAAACAAAATTAAACCCAAACAAGTTGAATCCATCTAAAACTCTATCACCCCATTTGTTAATCCCTAAAATCTAGCCATAATACACCAAAAAAATTCAAATTTTTATTATCCTTAAAAGTTTGTGTTCAACTACAACTCTACCCACATCCCATATCCCTAAAAAATAGATAACCCCTAACCAAACTTGAACCCTATATAAACCCCCATTCACCATCATCTGAGGAGGACAATAGTTGGTGAAATCTCAGTATTAAAATCAGAAGAAAAGTTAGAAGTACAAGGGTTCTTACTCTTTTCCGGTGACCGGAGTTTTATTACCCAAATTCGAACGGTGGAAGAGTCTACAACGACCTCGGGACCAATATACTCCGAGAACAATACAATCCAACGGCGAATTTTGGAGCTCGAGCAAGGTATTTTTCGAATTTCTTTTTTTGTTGTGAAATTTCAAAATTAGAAAGAAAAGGAGAGTGTTTTAGAACTTATATTTTTCTGATTTGGTTGTCGCCGGGAGAATGTGTAGCGTCAGCCGGTGTGTGATTGTATGAAAGTTGAGATAAATAAATTATATTTATGTTTGATGCAATGAAACTTTTTTTAGTTTCAGTCGAAACTGTTGAAGAAGATGAACCATAATGTAGTTGTTTTTTTTCCTTTCGATTGTTACCTGCGATGTAGTTTAAGAATGGGGCCCACTTTTATTAGCTTTTTTATTTTTGGCAGACAATTCACGCCTACCTTAAGTTTAAGGGTTATTTGCATCTTTGGTCCTTTTCCTTTTAGGAAGTTGGCATTTAGGTTTTTTTTTTCTAGGTTTTAGTTTATTTCATTTTAGTCATACTTTTAGATTAGTTTGACTAAATCTAGTTAGGTGAATAATTTTGAACTTAATTAATAATTTTAATTTTTGATTAGGTTCGATTTTATTTTTTCCGATTTAATTTATTTTGTTTGTGTAATTCTTTTCTCCCATGCATTTGATTTTCTTTTTATCATACCACATTATTTTTCATTTTTTTTAGCAGCATATTTTTTTTATAAAGTAGTGCTATTAACCCCGTTTTGAGTCTCCCTTTTAGACAACCATAACCCTTAGGTACCAATTTTGGGCGTAGTGGGGGTGCTATAACCTTCCTCACTCGTAACCGACTCCCGAACTCGATGACGATCTCGGTGATAATGCAGACCAGTTTTCAGGTTTTCGGTCGTACCCAACCTAAAACGATCGATGGCGACTCCAAGTGTTTGATGGGCTTTTGAAGGCCCAACTCAATTTTAACCCGGACGAAAAGCGGTGTCAACACGTATTTTAGAGAAATTATATCATAGGTCTGACTCGTCACGTCATCTATGGTCTCAACCAACAAAAATCCTCAATTTCATTAAATTTTTTCATGTTATCTTTTTACCAAGTGAATTTACAATTGGTAAAAAGTAATTTTTAAGTTTATTTACGGTAAATCCGAGTGAAGATTCACTTGGTAAAAAGATGACATGAAAAAATTTAATAAAATGGATGTTTTTTATAGGTTGAGACCATAGATAACGTGGCGAGCCGGGCCTACGATATAAGTTTTATTATATATTATAGATAATTTAAACAATATAATAATAGTATTAATAGAATTTTATATTTGGATATATTAAACTGTAATTCGGAAATATAAATTGAGCATGTTTTTCATTTTGTTATTTCGGGTATTTAAAATGGGCCAAACACTAGTCCACAAAGACTGAGCCCAACCAATCTTCATGAGAAAGCTCTTTAATTAATATTTATCGAATCTGAGCTTCGAATTCCATTACCAAGAAAAGGAGTTTTTTTTTTTTTTTTTTGAAAAAATGGCGTGTTCGGGTGTTCTGAAAACCCTAATCAGATCATCGTATTTGGGATCTACGACTCGTAATTTCAGCCTTGTTAGCAACCAAATCAGCAATCACACTGCAAAATGGATGCAGGTACTTAATCCCAGATTTTCACCTTTCTTTTTTGTTTCATTTTCTGCTTAAATTTTGTGGAATATTGAGGTCATCTTTTATGGATTTTTTTTCTTGAAACTGTTATGAAGAAATGACGATTAGAATAAAATCGATTGATATTTCGTTCTGGTTTTTTAACCTTAATGTACTGGAATCTGAATTCAGTTATTATGTTCTCCGCTTACATGTTTGATTTAATTGATTTCTGCTAACCAGCTGATTAGTAAAATGTGGAAATTATTGTCTTTATCCAGCAATTTCTTTGCATTTTTATTGTTTTTGGTTCTAAGTTCTGCTTGGCAATCTGAATTATTGAAGATGATGCCGGGTTACGGTTATCAACGTTTAAAACAATCTAAGCACATGAAGTGGCCTTTAAGCGTTGATAATGTGTTTATAGACAAAGTAGAATCCTTTGCAGATGTTTTCTGGTTTTACATATGCGATCTTTGTTTCCCGCTGGGTTAGTACTTTGATTATGGATAAGGTTTTTAAGTATCGAATTGCATTGATTTTTACTGCTTGTTTCTTTATCCTTGTTACATAGACATGGGTATGGTGTTGGCATGGGTGTGTCTCGACTCTCAACATGGTTTTCCCATATGTCTGGCAATAACTTCCATTAGTTTTTCATAACCTATTAGTGCCTGAGAAAAATGGTGTATGTTAGGGTAAAGTCAAGTCCAATAACATAGTACATGCCTTATACGTAACAAGGTCATTAAATTATTGGCCTTTGCCTCCCAAAATACAAGAGGGCAATGAAATGAAGAAATTAAGCTTTTTTTTTTACCCCCAAATTTGCAGGATACAAGCAAGAAATCTCCCATGGAGTTGATCAATGAAGTACCCCCGATCAAGGTTGAAGGCCGGATTGTTGCTTGTGAAGGAGGTTAGTACTTATCCTTATTTTTCCTTCACGTTTTGGGATTAAGCTGATTAGTAGATGAATTAAGTACTGGCACAATAAGTAACCTAAAATCATGTTTTATAAAAATGAGCAAACGGCTAAGATTTGTTACTGTTGTAGTTTTCAAATGAAGGCCATTTAATTTTGATTGTCAAAATAATACATTAAGTTGCATGAATGCTTTTGCTGATACACATACACTCAAGTTTTCCTGGTCTTTGTTGGTTATAGACAATGATCCTGCTCTGGGACACCCAATCGAATTCATATGCCTTGACTTGAAAGAGCCAGCTGTATGCAAGTATTGTGGCCTGCGCTACGTTCAGGATCATCATCACTAGAATGCTGTTGTGTTTTTCTCAGGCTGTTGGAATATTTGTTATTTTGCAGTATCTATGCCCACTTTTCTCTGTTTCACCTGTTGGTAACAAATTTGTTGAACCCATGTTAGTGTGCTGGTTTTTTTTCTCTTTTTCGTATAATAAGTGTTTGGTGTTCTCATTTGAGAAGATATTTCCAAAGTAAATTTGAACCCGTATGGTCCAATTTTCCTTTTGCATAACTGTCTATATTGTTCAGACTCTCGTACATATGTTGAACACACTCGTTTCCGCCACTTGCATTTAACAAAAACTACATTATACCAAAGTATCAAGCATATATAGATGTTAACACACTCTTATCAGGCAATTTTGGAACACGAGAAAACCTGGTTTGTAGTCCAACAAAAAATAAACTGAGTTCCCATATTTTTTTCGAGTAAATTTATTTTCTTACTTTTCTCAAGTAAATGTATATTCTCTTTCAGAAGTTTGAACATTCATCAAATAAAGAGATTAATGACAATCTCATGCCCTAAACTCAAAAAAATCGGGCCATTCAATAAGCCAAACTAACAGTCATGGCCGAACTTTGCCACCTCAGCGCGAATCAGCAAACAAAAGTGAAAAATAAATCAAACCCGGCCTCCATCGGCAGCAGCCAGTTTTCTCCTCTGTTGATGCTCTGCAACCTTATAATCCACCACTTCACGGAATAGGGTAGGGTCCAGCGCACAATTCTCACTCCCATAAACAGCTGCTTGAACACTAGCCATCAGTTTGGCTATTTCACGTCCGGAAAATCCTTCGCTTTTAGCAGCGGCTTCTCTTAAGATGTCATCAGTCAGTCCCTTGATCTCAATCTTCTGCTGTTGCTTTTTGAAAATGTTCTGAAGCACCCCAGGTTTTCTCGAGCCAGCCTGAGCTATGTACTTGTCTAGATAGAGCTTTACTAGTTTGAAGCGTTCGTCTTCCCCGGGCAAAGGGAATTCCAATACTTCATCAATACGATCAGCCACGGCTGAATCAAGATCACCAGGACGATTTGTAGCAAGAGCAAGGACTATGTCCTTGGACTGGTCACCTGTGCGGAAAAGAAGGGCATTGAGTGCACTTCTTTGAGCTTCGCTCATGTAGGTTTTGTTCCGTCTGCAAAAAGAAAAGAAACTGGCAAGTTAAATGCAAACTTAAGCCCCTCAAGACATCATGATTAGAGGTGAAACAACAAATCAACAAGTTTGTGGTGTCCGTGCCTCATCAACAAAAGGAAAGGTAAAAGATATGCAACATAACATTTTGATCTAATCAATCATGTATATATCTGCCTAAAGGAAAAATCATTCATCACTAGGAACTACATGGTTTCACTTACTCGCACAAAAATGCATCCGCTTCATCAATGAACAGCAACAATCCCCTCTTGGACTTCTTTGCCCAGTCAAATAACTGGTGTATCTTGGTAACTGCCTGTGATCCAAGTGGAGCAACATCTCCACCCGTCATCAATGCATAATCTAACCCCTGAAGATCAATACAAAAATATCAGAGAATGAAAAGAAATGAATAAAAAAGAACCAGATTTCAAGCATACGAAACCAACAAATCAGGCATTGTCCCAGAGATATAACCCCCCCCCCCCCTAATTTCATTCCCATAGTTAACCATAACTCATGAATTCATAATCAACAATTGACATTTTTCAGAGCTTGCATGACTTTCCACACAATTGAGACCCAAAGTCTAACATACTGACCAAACTGAATCCAAAAGCTAGTCAAATAACCAAGGTATGCATTTCTTCAGATAAAATTTAGCATCCTTCTTAATGATGAAATGAACTTTTGCAAAAACAAAAGATATATAGGTTGCGTGTAATAAATGGCACAACGTAGGTATAAGAGCTCATACAGATTTACTAGCCAGTTCTCTTGCAGCCATCGTTTTTCCTGTTCCTGGAGGGCCATAGAAAAGCATGTTCCTAAATGGTGCCTGATGGATTTTTGTATTGGCAGTTGCACCAGCTAGCTGCTGAATTCTTTTTTGAAGAGAAGGATGTAAAATCACATCACCAAAGCCATTTCCAACTTTTGAAGGTGATACCTTATCACCACTGCGAGGTAGAGTGCTCATAGACCGTGTAAACATACCGGACCAAGGATACTTTCCTCTGGAAGATTCTCTGATAAGTGATGGCTGTCCCAGTATTCTATCCACGTATCCCCAAATCACCCTTGCACCTTCTCTGTGTTGGAGGGATGGCAAATATATAAGATATTACCCTAACAATTGTTGCGACCAATACAGAAGTGCCAAATTCTGATAAAGAAATAGAATGATACACACGGACAGATTCTAAATCCATCAAACACATTGGTAAAAGTCGGCGAAATACAAATCTTCAAATAAAATTCATCATTTACCTGGTGGTGTAGACTCCTGCTGCAAGAGCAGTCACCCCTCCAACAGCCACAACCAGCTTGTTTTGATCTGTCAAAATGGCTCGCAAACCACCTAGAAAGAACGAACATCTTCCACGTCAAGCCACACTTTAACCAATAAAAGATAAACAAATAGGACTTAAACAAAATAAAAGGTCAAAATTCGGCTGAAATTCTGTCAGGTCAGTGGAAGTGCAAATTATTAAATAAATAAATAATCCGATTGTAGTTACTACAACCACCCTAAACATGTGCCACTATTTTCTTTCACTAGGACTAGATCATACAGAAACTAAAGAAGACAGAGAGAATTCCATCAGCCTTCTTTTCCCTACATTACAAATGTACAATCTTTTAAAGTTACAGCTCTTTTGACAAAAATATTAAAATTGAGAATGTCTTGCGAATCTGGCTATTTAAAGCTTTCTACAATGATTGAGTGCATGTTATTGAATTGATACCTCCAATATGGTCAAAAGTAGTATTTATTGCAGCAACCCACTTCTCTCTTTCTGCATTTGCACGATCTACGAGGATGCGCCTATTAACGTCTTCAGCAAGCTTTGCTTCATGGGCTCTTCCTTCTGCTTCAGCCATAGCTCTCACTCTGATTGTTTCACGTTCTATCTCAGCCTTTTCCCTCTCTGTTTGTCGCCGCTGTGCTTGAATCTGTTCTTCCGTAGCTCGTCGAGCTTGCTCCTGTCTAATTGATGATTCCTCCTGCATTTTTACTAGCTCTTGATTCCTTGCTCTTTGGTGTTCATTTTCTGCCTACAATAATGCAAAACATTTACATTATTTTCCATAAATGTTAATACATGGTAACAATTTCGTAATTGAGAAAGGACCAATATGACATACCTGCATCCTCTTCCTTGCCAATTCATCCTCGTAACGAGCCATCTGTGACTTTGTTTGGGCTTGATGCTGAGTTAGTTTCTTCTGTTCATCATATATTACCCTTTGTCTCTCCTGCACAAAGATCGAGTAAGTGTTCAAAAACTAAGAAAAATGGCATCAACATTACAGACAGTTCCATACACAACATAACATTTGGAAGAAAGTCTAAAATAAACAGGCAAAGTACACTAAGTCTAGAAAATTGTGTTTCCAGAACCTGATAAACCTTACTATTAAATAACCAAATCCCATAGCTCCCAAAGGCCATTAAGTATAAATACATTTCTATTTGTAAATAAACAAGGAAACAATTTCCTGACAAGTTTAAAAAGCATATGTTCCTGCATAGACTCGTTCAATGAGAAATAAAGGAGTTTCACATCAGAGGGGGAAAACCCTACAAAAGCATTCAAATAACTGAAATTTGCCAAGGATATCCAGGAAAAAGGTTAAGTGGAAAATCAAGTGTTAGCCTTAAAATACAAACTTAATCACACAAAAAAGACAGCAATATAATACCAAAAAAGCTCCATAGCTGATGTCGTGATCCACTCAAGAGAATATGTATTAAAAATTAGTTTTAGCATAGCAATTAGCACAGTACAAAACTTCTACTAAATAGAGACGTATCATATGCAAAAACAGAAAGGAGGAATTAAAGCAAAGAATTTCCTGGTTGCAACTTAAAATTTGATTGTGAAGCTTAAAAGATTCAAGAGGACAGAACAAAAGTAGTAATGTCACTCTAGCCACCATTACAAATACAATCAAGCAGATTAAACCTTGATGTTATTAAGGAACAGTATGCAAATTCAAACTTAATCTTTAAACCAACAAATACACAAGTGATAGACCATTAAGGTACAAAGATGAAGAGAGAATTTAAGAAGACGTCTTACAGTTTCAGCTTGGGCTTGCATTGCCTTAAACTCTGCAGCTCTTTCAGCCAACTCAGCCTGCCTTGTCTCTTCTTGCTTCTTCATAAGTTCAAAAGCCTACAACATAAACAATAAGCCATTAGCATCCAAATTTACCACTCCAACAAAATGAATAACCAAATTACAGGAAATATACAAGTTAAATAAATCAGTCCTTGTAGCCTAAAAAAAACAATTCACTAAGCAGCTACACACTAGAAAGAACACAAAGCTTGCATAAACTTCACATAAATCCCAAAATATCTTCATAACGCATCTAAATATATTAAAGCCAAAGAAACTAACTTTCATAAAGGTCTCAAAAACCCCAAATCAAACCTCTAAAACAACCGAAAAATAAAATATATTCTGAAATCCAAATCTGAAGGAAACCTTTTTGGCATTAGAGGAGCTGCTGATTTCCCTCAAGGCCTTGGCGCCTCTCTCCAAAGCCTCGGGATCAAACCCAGAGGAAGACGTCCTCGGATTATCATTCCTAACCCTAGCATTCTCGGAAGCCTCCTTATCAGCACCAGCAGCCGGCTGAGCAGACGGCGGTGATTGCAGTTGTGCAGGAGAAGGCTGAGGAGAACCCGAAGAAGAAGAAGAAAATAAAGGAATATTGAAGGGTCCATCAGCAAAAGCAACGTTGTTATTAGCTTGGGGCAAAAGAGAAGCAGCGGCAGAGGCTGCTGCAAAAGCTGAGCTTAGTCCCACCATGTATGGTTTTGCCATTTTTGTTTTGAACCAAAAAAAAAACAGACGGAATGGGTTTTGGGTTTTGACTATTAAGCCGTTTTTATTATAATTTATTGGCTTGAAGAGCAAGAAATTCCATGTAAATTCTCTGACCGCTAAGGGGAAAAAATTGAGGGCAAAAGCCGAAGACAGGGTTTTGGTAGGGTTTGTGTTTGTTTGGAGTGGCGGTTTTTTTCGGATGCTTTTTTTACATTTCTTTCTTTGATTTGAACCGGAGCCCGGTTGAACCGAGTTTGTAATATGGCATTTTTAGATGGCTTAATATACAAATTGGCCACTAAATTAGATAAAATTTCTCAATTTGGTATCTAAACCTTTTATCGATTTGATACAAAAACTTATTAAAAAATCTCAAATTGGTACACCATATTGAGGTGGCATTTCAACAAACTAATCAAATTGTTAATGTGACAAACTAATCAAAATATTAATATCATTAAATGACGCATATTACAACTCAATTGATTGTTAAAATTTCATCTCATCATTATATTTCTATGTAATTTTTTCAAAATTAAGTACGAAACTAATGAAAAAATCCACATGCCAATTTGAGAAAACTATATAACTCAATGGCCAACTTGTTGGATTTTTATTATTAAAATCAAGAGTCGGATATTTCATCGTAAAAACATACAATGAAATATTACGATCCAGAATATTGAGATTATACCAATTCCTATTTTAAAAAATGAAATTATACGAATTACCGTAAAATAAATGTGTTATTATTTCACCGCAAGTCAATCAAAAACTCAGGGGAAGAATTTTTTTTTTCACTCTTGTCCCTATATATTTTTTTTAAAAAAATAATATATTTATAAATTTACCTTACGTTCAAACATTTATGTTTTGTCAGTCGAAGCAAAAACTACACTTAATAGAAAGACTATGAATGCAGCAGACATAGGTCATCCCGTCCATGTATGTATATTATATACTCATCAAATATTCAAGTAAAAGTGTAAAACAATATCCAGGCATGAATTGTTTTCACATAATATGCAGGAACAACCATTCCAATCCTAGTATGTCAAATACAAAGTCGACCGTCCTTTCGTGTGTTTTTACTTCCAAACTTCGGATGAATGCCTAAAATGGCCCGACATCGGCCTTCTGTCGTTCTTATATTACGGAATCAGAATGTGATTAGATCGCCTTTTGGTGCTTGCTGCTTCTTTGAATCTTGTGCCCCTTCGGATGAACCCCCACCTTTCTTACCGAAAATCATTTCGTCAAGATCATCCATCATGTCATCGTTGCTTCCACCATGGGCTCCATGTCGAGTGCCTGTTGCTTTTCTAACTAAAGCATCTTCATTTGCATGACGAGGCGAATCATCAGGTTCAACAGCCACAGGAATCATTGCGGGTTCCAGCTCACGAGGAACCACTGGTGGCTTCAACTCTTCATACTTTGAGAGAGCTTTCTGGATCTCATCGTTCACATTCAAAGCTTCAAAAAGCAGGGCCTCGTTGTCTCCGGCAGTTTCGATGATTCTTACAACAGTGGTTTGGGACTGACGACACTGCTGGACAAGCGTGGTTGTCAGGTCATCCTGCCAATAATGCAAACATAAATTAGTGGGATTTAAAGAGCCCTATGTAGGCTAGATCCTCCACCAGCGTTTTTACATGAAGCTGCACTCGAACATATAGGTTAGAATCATATAGGCATTGCTGCGACCTCAAGAACGACTAAATAACCATTTGGAACATCATCATGATGTTATGAGTCTAAGCTTGAACTAAACTCCATGTATTGTGAAACAGTCATCTGTCAGTCACATTGACAAAGATCTTCAAAATAAGCCTAAGTTAACTTGCAATCAACGGCCACCAAAATAACCAAGTTTATATCTAATTTGCCGATATGTCACCTTATCACAAAGCATTACTTCTAATTTACCAGTTGCAGAGCATGCAAAACAAGTCCACAACATCCCCTCCGACAAAATGATCTTTTGCACATTAAAGGTTCACCACACCCAACAGAACACTGGATATTATTAAAACTGAGTAACGATTGAGAAAACATGCAAATGACTCATTCAGACAAGACTCAAATCTTTTAAGGTTTTATACTTGGCAGAAGAGAAGGAAGCAAATCTATTGGTACATGGATATAGCAAGTAGTACTAAAAAATGCAATAAAGAAGACAACAATACCTCAAGAGCATCTTGCTGGGGGGATGAGGATAACACAGTCGAAAGAAGCTCAATGCAGTTTCTTGCCACGTCAAATGCTTCCTTCGTTTGTTCAGCAGAAAAGCTTTGAACAGGAATGTCATGCTGAAGCTGCACATCATGCTCAAACTGCTGTGCGAGACTGGCATCCACCTCAGGCACCGAAACTGAACGAGCAGGGGTAAAAATAGGTGCCAAACTCTCATTGTCACGACCAGGAAAGCGGATACCCCTTGATTTCAAACTCTACAGGGAAAACGGGAAAAAGATCATTGGAGAAAATCTTATCTTTCAGAGCAACGGTGCACTGTATATTAAATCCTACTGTAACCCTAAGCACAAATAGGTCAAGAGACATTGATGCACACAAAAGTTACTAGTCAAGTAATTGTTTGACAAAGCTCATTCAAGGGTCTTCTGAACTGATCTTGTCTTTCAATAAACTAAACAAAATAAACAATAAAATATATGTTCCTTTTACAGAAGAAAAAAAAAGAGGTTCAATTCCATGAATTAATGATGCTTTATAGGCTAAATACCTAAATTAACTACAATCCCAAGGCTTAAATAGCAGTCAAAAATAAACCTCACACATGACTTCCACTCAGATACACACCTCAGGAAACCTAGAGAACGAAATTAAATAATCATATTTACTCAACTCACTTCCACCAGCTACAAAGAATTAGATAAATAGTTCATGTCGTTACCTTGTAAGTTTCCTCATATACGGGTAAATAGCGGAGCTCACTGGTTGACTCCCCCCACGCCTCAATAAGCATTAGAGCTTTGTTGCAATTATTGACAACAGTTTGAGGATCATCAATTAGCTTAACCATCTCATCAAGAACCCTCTCAGCTGCCACCTCCGAGAATGCCTTCTCACAGTTCTTAACAAAAGTTTCAAGCAAGACCAAAGACAAGTACTGAACCCTAGGGCTTTTCAACATTATCCTCCGTTTAATGCCACGGATCAATTCAACACTGTTCACTTTTTCGTGATTGACCATGTCACAAATATCAAGATTCAATGCCCAATCAGGCTCATCAAGGGCCTCAGAGGTAGCATCCTCAACAAGCTTATCAGTTGGGTTCGGGCCTTGGAAGAGCTCCTTCACCTTAAAGCTCATTGAGCTCATGCCAGCACTCATCTTTCTGCCCAACTCAGCTCCTTCAACCATGATGCGTTCACCAAAAGCATTAACTTTATCCATCAACTCTTTTTCCATTTTCACCAAACCTTCAAAACACCAAAATCATACCTCGATTAAATGTCTGCAAGAATTAATGCATGCATCCACCTTGGAGGCGGAATTTCTAACATAAAATTCCATTTAACAAATCTTCCATTAAAAATATACACTCTCAAATGCCTAATTACGTTATAATCAAACAGAAAAAACTATGAATTGCTCCATCATGCTTAATTAGAAAACTAAATATTCGAGTTTTTTCTTCTTTCACTTTCTTTCCTAGGATGTATCCACACAACTTCCTGCAGATCTAACAAATTATCCCGAAATTTTTTAATAGCATCAAAATTGTTCAAAGTCCAAAAAAAAAAAACTATAAAAAAACTCACATTATCAAAAATATAAACTTCAAGACCTCCAAAACCCTGATCAAGTAACTGACTAAAGAAAACAAAGGGGAAAATCACCTGATTTAAAGCTAACGACTCAAATAACTAAAACTAAATAACATTTAATCTTCCATTGTAGCAGCATAGATCCACAAGCTTAACATGAAAAAAAAAATTTAAAGGCCTACTTAACTGCTAAGAAAATGCAACGCGGAGATTGTTTTCTTAAACAAAAAATCAAGTCCATAAAGTCAAATGGGTCAGCTAAACCTAGATCCCGCATACTTCAATTTCAAAATCAGGAAAAAGAAAAAGAATCGTAACAAAATTGGATTAATACAAAAAAAAATGCTTACAGTTATGATTGAGGCGAAATAGATGAGATCAGGAAAATGAGAAAGTAAACCCCAGCGAGATTTGATGAAATATAAAGGGAAAAAAGAGGTTGAAGAAAGAGAGGGCAATTAGCTTTTTTTTTTATATAGAGTAATTACTTTACCTTTGAAATTCAATTGATATAAAAGAAAGAAAGAAGACGGCAAAGAAAAGCAACCAAGGACCTCAATTTTTTTTTTTTAAAATAATCTTAAATATTTTATTTTTATTAAATTAAATTAAATAATAATTTCTATTATTTTATCTTTTTTAAAATAATAAAATTTTCAAAAAAAAAACTATTAAATATAAAAATTGTAAAAAAAAGTATTGTTAAGTTATTAAAAATTATAAAAATTTGTAAAAAAGTATTTTTATCAATTAAGTTAATTTGACAAAAAAATTAAAAATAGTATATAAACCGAAAATAATGAAATAAAATAATTTCACTAAACCCTACTTTAATTCCTTGGACTTTTTACTTCAATTCCATTCTACCTGTAGTTAGCATAGGAAAGTTAAAACTACAATAACATAATATATGTATTACTAACGATGTACTCAAAGATACTATTAAAGGATAATTATAAGAATATTCATTTACAAAAAATACATATATTAATTAGGGTAATTTTTTTATTAGATCTAGATGATTAAAATGTTAACTTCATTTTTAAATTTTATTTTATTATCATTTATCGATTTGAAAAAATAAATCAAATTGTTTCAAAAAGTTCACATACCAATTTGAGAAAAATTATATAACTCAGGTGTCAATTTGAGACAATGTTGGATTTGTATTATTAAAATCATAGTAATTTGTTAATACATAAAAATAATCCACATACGAATTTGAGAAAATTATATAATTCAGAGGCCAATTTAAGACAATGTTGGATTTGTATTATTAAAATCGCAATAATTTGTTAATACATATGTTGGGTAATAACTATTTATTCAACTCTATATATATTATTGTAAAAAGCATACAATTAGATATTATAATAAATACTTTTTAATTAAAAATTGTAGTCTTATGATTTCATCGCAAAGACTGGTTGGCAACCGAAAACTACACTTAATAGAAAGACTTTGAATGCAGCACACATAGGCCATAAATATGAATATGAATAGAGCCATATAGATTTATTCTGCTCATAACAATCCTCTCATCCATCCATGTATGTATGTATGTATGTATGTATGTATGTATGTATGTATGTAGTATGTATGTATGTATGTTCTATACTCATCAGATATTCAAGTGAAACAATATCCAGGGGATGCATGTGGAGTGCTCACTGGTGGCTTCAACTCTTCATACTTTGAGAGAGCTTTCTGGATCTCATCGTTCACATTCAAAGCTTCGAAAAGCAGGGACTCGTTGTCTCCGGCAGTTTCGATGATTCTTACAACAGTGGATTGGGACTCACGGCACTGCTGGGCAAGCGTGGTTATCAAGTCATCCTGGCAACAAAGCAAACATAATTTAGTGGGATTTAAAGATTTAATCCATCTAAAAGAAAGTGGTTTCCTAACAGAGTACTGAATATTGTTAAAACTAAGCAATGATTGAGAAAACATACAAATGACCATTCAGATAAGGCTCAAATCTTTTAAGGTTTTATACTTGGCAGCAGAGAAGGGTGCAAATTTATTGGTACATGAAGTTAGCAAGCAGTACTAAAAATGCAATAAAGAAGACAATAATACCTCAAGAGCATCTTGCTGGGGCGATGAGGATAACACGGTCGAAAGAAGCTCAATGCAGTTTCTTGCCATGTCGAATGCTTCCTTTGTTTGTTCAGCAGAAAATCTTTGAACAGGAATGTCATGTTCAAGCTGAAACTGCTGTGCGAGACTGGCATCCACCTCTGAAGCAGCAGGGGTAAAAATAGGTGCCAAAGTCTGATTGTCACGGCCAGGAAAGCGGATACCCCTTGATTTTAAACTCTACAGGGAAAGATCATTGGAGAAAATCTTATCTTTCAGAGCAAGCAACAGTGCAGTGTATATTAAATCCTAATGTAAGCCTAAGCACAAATAGGTCAAGAGACATGGATGCACACCAGTCAAGTAATTGTTTGACAAAGCTCATTCAAGGGTCTTCTGAATTGGTCTTATCTTCAAATTCCATGAATTAATGAAACTAAACAATCCCAAGGCTTAAATAGCAGTCAAATGAATAAACTTGATACATGACTTCCACTCAGATACACACCTCAGGAAACCTAGATAAATAGTTCATGTAATTACCTTGTAAGTTTCCTCATATGCGGGTAAATCGCTGAGCTGAGCAGTTGACTCCCCCCATGCTTCAATAAGCATTAGAGCTTTGTTCCGATTATTGACAACAGTTTGACGGTCATCGATTAGCTTAACCATCTCATCAAGAACACTCTCAGGCTCAGCAGCCACCTCTGAGAATGCCTTATCACAGTTGTTGACAACAGTTTGAAGCAAGAGCAAGGACAAGTACTGAACCCTAGGGCTTTTCGACATCATCCTCCGCTTAATGCCACGGATGAAATCAACATTGCTCCCCTTTTCTTTATTGAAAATGTCACAAATACCAAGATTCAAGGCCCAATCAGGGTCATCAAGGGCCTCAGAGGTAGCATCCGCAACAAGCTTATCATAAGCTAGCTGAATGATCTTATGAAGAACACTCTGAGCTGCCACCTCTGACTCAGAGAATGCCTTGTCACATTTGTGGAGTAAAGTTTCAAGTAAGAGCAAGGACAAGTGATGAACAGCAGGGCTTTTCAACATCATCCTCCGCTTAATGCCACGGAGCAAATCAACAGGCTTCACCTTATGGTGATTGAGCATGTCACAAATATGATGATTCAAGTACCAATCAGGCTCATCAAGGCTCTCAGAGGTAGCATCCTCAACAAGCTTATAAATTGCGTGAGGGTTCGGGCCTTGGAACACCTCCTTCACCTTAAAGCTCATAGACCTCATCTTTCTGCCCAACTCACTTCCTTCAACCAAAACCATTCACTTTATATTCATATAAAATAAACAAAGAACACGGCAAAACAAAACAACTACGGACCTCAAAACATGCGTGATGTCATTGGTCCAAAATGTTAGGGATAAGGTGAAAGTGTTCGGAGGTACATAAGCTCAAAAAATACATTAGATACCAATATGTGAAAAATGGTAAAAGTCAGGGGCAAATTGTGCATTTAGCCTTACTTTTTTTTGTTAAATTAAAGGGTAAACTATGCTAGGTATCACCAAACTATTGAGTGTGACCCATTTTTACCACCAACATTTTAATTGGTTCAAATTTGCCACTAAACTTATTTTTCGACTCGTTTATACCACCACGCCGTTAACTCTTTAACGTCGTGAAGACTTAGATGCTACACCAAACCGATGTCGTATTGGTGCCGCTATTTTGATACTAAATTTCTCAAAACGGCATCGTTTTGCTAGAGGACAATATAAAAAACCTTACACTCAATGGGATTTGAACCTAAAACATTTAAAATTAAAAGTAACCTCCTAAACACTATGCCAACTTAACATCTACATTTTGTTTTTAGCACAAATAATATATATTCTAAATTGCGTGATTATCACGATGTTAAAAAGTTAACAGCGCGGTAGTATAACGAGTCGAAAAATAAAATTTGGTGGTAAATTTAGACCAATTAAAAAATTAATGGTAAAAGTGAGTCACCCTCAATAGTTTAGTGATACCTGACATAGTTTAGCCCCCTAAATTAAATTACTTAATATCATCGAGTATTTTATTTTTTTATCAATATACGTCAATTATTTATTTTCTTAAAATTTTTTAAAAAATAAAAATAATAAGGAAAAATTACATATTTAGTACCTAATTATGCTCGTGTTACTGCTTTGGTACCCTAATTATTATTTTTGACAAAATGATACCTAAGATTAAGTTTTTGTTCTATTTTGACACATGGCCGTTAAAAAATAACAGAAATAGTGACATGGTTTGAGTTAATAACAATTTTATTCCAAAAACTTATAAAATCTATCAATTTAAACTGTAAATTCCTCAATTTCTTCTTTCATTCGAATGTAATTTGTAATTTTACCCCAAAATTAAGATGATGTTTTAAATTTTGATGGATTTTGGACTAAATTGATCATATATCTAAGTGCTTTAGACTAAAATTATGATTATACCAAGTCACCCCATCATTTCTATTTGTTTTTAACGGCCGGAGTACCAAAACAGAACAAATATGTAACATTAGTTACTATTTTGCCAAAATGATAATTGACATACCAAAAAATAACGCAGACATAACTGAAGTACTAAATATGTAGTTTTCCCAAATAATAAAATATGTGAATTCAGCTGGGACGTATAAGCGTTTGTACCGATAAGTCGAAGCCTACGTGCACCTGGTGGAGCCCCATCAGCCCCGTTGGAATTTCCTTGAACCCCATCAGCCCCGTTGGAATTTCCTTGAACCCCATCTGCACCGTTGGAATTTCCTTGAACCCCATCTACGCCGTCGGAGCGTCCTTGAACCCCATCCGCGCCGTTGGAATTCCCTTGAACCTCATCTGCGCCGTTGGAAGAATTCCCTTGAACTCGTCCTAATTGTTGTCGGCCCATATTTGGAAAAGATGATATATTTCCTAATGTTTTTTATTGCAGCTATGCCTATCGGCTATCATCTTATATACATTAACTTCTGCAAATATTCTATTATGAAAAAAATTCAAATTCTGAAATTCTACGGAACTTTCGATATTACCTCGTTACCCAGAGTCCAGACGCTTCCTTCTACTATTGAGCATATAATGAGGAACCTTCCCTGCTCTTTCAATATATTGTTTTTTTTTTGGTGTTACGCTGTGTATTCACATTTCTTTCTAATTTTTTTATTCATCCATTGAAACAATCGTCATTAGGATGAAAACACACACAAAAATGAAAAATGAGAGGAGAAAATAATACCCCTTTATTACGAATATGTATTATTTTAAAACTTTTCAACTTTTGAATAATTTACTTTTATTTTCTTTTATCTTTCTTACCAAGTACACCAATAAATTATCCTTCTATTTTCCTCCGCCCTCGTGAAGGAAGAAACCTGATTCGGGTAAGGGATCGGAAGGTTGTTCACTGGTTTCGGGTTTAGCAGCTCTGGGAGAACTTGACTCGTTGATATGCGCATACTCCTCTGCTTTCTGAGCTTCTTCCTCAGCCAAAACCTTTTCTTTTGTCTTCTGCCCCACGTCTTCCGCTGCTTTCGCAACCCTTTTGTATGCAGAAGTAAACCACGCGGCTCCAGCCAAAACATAACGGTTCCTCATTGCCGAAGATTTGGCAGTGCTGACGGACTGCTCAGCGGCTGCCAATGCGGTCTTGGACTTCTCCGAAACCTGATACTTCTGGTCCACCTCCCTCATTTTTTCATTTACCACGGTTTTGCCAGCACTGAATTTCTCAGAAAGACCAGTCTTCTGATCCAAGGAAGCGAACTTGGCAGAGGCGGTTCGACTCAACTGATGCTTCTCATCAAAGGCCTTTGCTTTGTTCAATGCATCTTTGCCAATAATGAATCCCTTGGCTAGCATGGTGCTAACAACATCCTCTGCCTTCCTCAAACCTGCTTCTGCCTGCTCACTATTCTCTGTTGCCTAAAGTCACCAAACAATTCTTTCACATCAAATATCATTCATTACCAAGTGAAACCGAAGCCGATTAAACTAGTGTCCTACCGGTGTTGTGAAAGCATTAGCAGGCAGCTTGTAATCAGGAGCCAGCTCTATGGTAACAAATTGATCCACAATAGTTGCCCCCTGAACAAAATCATGTACTATTTCGAATTAACACAATTGAAACGATAATTTACTACTCAATCAATCAAAATTAGCTTGTAATGCTGAATGGTTTGTGAAATCAAATAAAGTGTTCACAATCTAACAACACACCAGTCAAAAGGCTTCTTAACACCATTGAAATGTGGAATTAGATTTGATCAGTTCCTTGACATCAAGTTTCAGTTTAAGTCAATTATTATTATATAAAAAAACATAAGCATGGTGTGAATTAAAAATACAGATTCGAGTGCGAACAGGGATTTTATTTTTACCTCAAAGGTACCTTTTAGTAGTGAGGGTTGTTACCTATAAACTGTTAAAATACTTCAAACCTATGTTACTTCGACTTTTCATTTTCCCTCGAGTTCTCGTGTCCTATACTCCTATACCTATGTCCTATAGATTCAATTTCAAACATGAGAGTGGACTATGAAGGTATGATCCCACCACAGACAATGCATTACAGTGTGTGACCTGCAAAAGCACATCAGACATAAGAAATGAGACAGGTTCGTACTGTAAGAAGAACTGCAGTCTCTGCTCCCTGATGATCCTTGAAAGTAATGTATGCAACTTGTGATCGCTCATTATCGCTGAAAGAAAAAAATAAACAAAAGCAGTAAGAAACCTAGAGAAGGAAGTGTTCATAAGAATTCAGAACATCACTGTACTGGAACAACTACAAGAATCAGAAGGCATGAGAAGTAATTCCAACAATTTCCCACCTTTTTTTTTCTTTGCATCCAATACGGTGGAGAAGAGCATCCGAATGGAAAAGAGAGTGAAATTTAAACACCTTATGGTAACAACTAACCTTTGCATTTCAACATATTCAATTTCACCGGAGAAGACAAAGAACTCGTTAATATCTTGCTCGGTTGCAAGCAAGGAAACGTTGCTCACTTTCACTGATCGGATCTGTTAGAAGGAAAAACACATGAACCTCAAAACTAATAAACCATGTTCTATTCATATTACTCATTTTGATGTGAATATTGGATACAGATACATGCTCAAAAAAAATTATGTATTTGAAGGATTGTATTCTTAAATCCATGTCCGAATATGAAAAGTTGAGATAACATTGTATTCTATCCCCCATTGTTACAAGCATTTTCACCGAGAAAACATGGCTAAATCAAAAACAAGATTCCCAAACACACGCTGCCATAAAAACATAGAAGCATTAGTTTAAGCAATTTTCTTTTATCAACCCAATAAGTTTCTAATTAGCATATGATCATACACGCTCGATGAGATGAAATCAGACAGATCCGAATATAGTCTGTGCAAAAAATCCATATATAAGAAAAAAAACGTATTAATATAATGTAATGTATAAAAGTATAAACAACACTGATACGAAGTGGAGAAGATACGGCAGTACTATATAACGAAAAAAGGAAGAAAATTAGAACGGCATAATAATGGCAGAATGCTAAACTTAGATTAGATAATATCCAAATGATGAATGGGGGCTTAAATAATTAAAAAACTCAAACATTCTCTTCCATTCTCTAATGAAAAAGAAAAAAAATTAAATGTCATCAATTTTCTAGCGAACCAAACAAGATACAGGAAAAAGAGAGAAAATCACAAACAATTGCACTAACCTCCATGAAGTTCCGTTTATGGCAAAAAGATCAAGCCTGCCTTCACAAGGGAAAAATATTTTTCTTCCCCTTTGCTTCCTTTTTCCAGCAAAATTTAAAGGAAATCAATGTTTTTTTTGTTTGTTTTTGGTTCTTTTTTTCTTATTTTTTGATCCGATTTTGTTTTTGGTTCCTTAGGGAGAGAAGTTATGGCGTTGAAGATGTTACGGGATGGACAATAGAAACCATGTGTTATTTTGGTATTAGTTTAGTGAAACTCCGTTTAGATGCAACCGTTGAGGGTATTTTAGGAGAATTCATGCAGTATAACCGAAGCCAGATATATTTGAAAAAAATTTTGTTGTTATTTTGTGTTTTATTTATGACATAATTAGTAATATTTAAATTTTAATGTTTATATTTGTTATATATTTTTTTTATAAATAGACATTGTACACAAATCTATATTGAAAACATTACAAATCTCCATTTTTCTCGAGTCTCTTTGCTTTTTCATTCTTAATTCTTATTCGTTGTTCTTCGTTATTTTATTTTTAATTATTATGGGTTATTTTATTCAAGGATGCCGTATTTTACACAAATGACCTGATTGAAAATTTTCCTATAACACACAGATACTAGCTGACCAATCTTTACTCTGTTCTATTTCTATTATTACTACATAAACAGAGTGAAAATTTCTACATATTAATTTATATGTATGTATATATACATATATCACACACTACTTTGTAGTCTAATAAAGAAATTCAACTCACTGAGGAAAAAAGAACAAAATTATGTGTTCTTAGTACATGTAAAGTAACCGTGCTTTTAACAGTAAATGTTTCTCTTTGAAAAAAAATAATAATAATTTCTTGCCAGCATCACGCATCAACACGGGAATAGTTGATTAAAAGATTTACCTCCTAAAAGCAAGAAATATATGTATAATATTGTTAGGTTAGGACATCACCCCATCCTGCTATTTGATATTAGAAAGCCCGTTTGCTCAGAAAGATGATTCATATGCCGAGTCCCCTCCCATCCATTCTCCTGCCCTATCAGTGCTTCGTGTTGCCCATTTCCACCATTTTCCAGGGAACACGAGTTGATTAAATCCGTGTCACCGGTGAGTGGACTTCTTGTAAGAAAATGTTCCCATAAAACATCACTAATTGCTGGAAGCTCAGGGCTTCCATCAAGTATGGTGTCCATATCTTGATCAGCAGAAAAGTCGAATGCTTCTGCGGCCATTGTACCATTCAAAACAACCGACATTGGATCAAGATACTCTGCATTCATGCTCTTAGGCCCCGAAGTATTATCAAGTACAATTCCTTGCATTTGAGGATCATTTTGAAAAACTGCATCTTTCTGTGATTTACGCACTCTGGTCTTAGAAATTTGATCCACCTTAGGATGCTCAGATATTAAATGGGCGGCAGTTGACAGACTAGTGCCGGGAATTCCTGATTCTGCTTGAAAATAAGACTGCCTAGAAGCTGGTGGGACTTCAGAAAGTGTCGCCGCTGAAATCTGACTGGAGGAGCTCCTGCTGTCTAATGCATTGGAAGGAAGAACACCAGATTCCAGCCAAGGCGATGTGTTCATCTGAAATATCTGATGCAGCGTTGCCTTTGCTGCCTCATTCAGTGAAGGCTGGAACTTTACAATCTGCCCATTTGGAGATACGGCCCTGTTTTCACAAGTTAAATTTTCCTCATGCTGCCTATGGAATCTCCTCTTCTTGTTTGCTCTAGTAAGGTGGTCGTTGTTTTCGTTTTTCTTCTGTAACATCTGGTTTAAGAAACCCGCGCTTTGCATGGCCTTAGCAAGGAAAGACATCATTTGCTGCTGCCTCTGCTCCACCACATGTACACGCTGTCCAAAAGCTAGCAACTGGTCGTCTGTGGCTTGCTGCTGCTGCCTCAACCTAACAAGCTCCTGCATGAGAATATTCTTGCCTCTCTTAAGCGTTTCAACCTCCTCTCCGAGCCCAAACTTCCCTACCTCAACACGAGCTCTAACAGTTGAGCTCTGAACTTGAGGTTGCTGATTGCAGTGGGCATTAGCAGGTTTCCGCCTGCTGATAGTTTTCAAGAGATGTTTCTTACCTCTTAGGAATCCCTCATTAGCAAATTCCCAACGGTCAGGATCAACTTTCCTAAAACCCTATAGGGAAAAAATTAGGATAATCAAAGACATGAGTTATTGTATTTATTCGTAAAAGCTGAATATAGCAAGCCCAAGCATGACTAAAGCAGGATTGAAGCTCAACATGCAATTGAATCACATATCACCGGCTCGGTTGATCCTCAATGCCTGCCTGAGCACAATCAACTAGTAATTACAAGACATACTTAAACCTGCAGATAACAAACACAATTGCAATTGGATGAGTTCTTCAGATCAAGAAAAGGAAAATATGTCAGAAAACTTGAATCTCTAACAACAACTAAGAACTCCTCAATTATCCAAGTTTGAAAAGCACTAAAAAAACAGCCAAGCTTTTGGTTATTTAACATAACTAATGTCAAGAAATTAATATCACCATTCAATCAAACACATATTCCTTTTAATTCATCTTACAACATAAATATGCATAGATTCATGATCCAACACCCATATGTTCTCTGAAAACTCTCCTTCCACTCCATCACCAACTTAAGATTATACACAGTAAACCTAAGTCAAATCTCTTTTCTTTAAGCAAAATTAAAAACAAAAACAAAATTCCCATAAAGCTAAGGTCTAATAAACCTGCATAAGTATAAAAACACTGCAAGTTGCAACATTAAAAAAGCGAATAAATATAAAATGGAAGAAATACCCACATAAGTGTTAAGTTGCCTGACGAAGCTGGAGAAGTTATTGTGCTTAAAATACTTAGGCAAGATGTCCCTTTCAAACTCGGCCACTTTCCAGACAACGAAACTGTTGTTCTCACTACTACTCCACGATACGACCGAGTCGGTCGATGAGTCATCCACCACGTTGAAGGTTTTGATCAGAAACGGTGGCACCGTATTGCCGTTGGCAGCGGCGGATGCATTCGGTGCTGATAGTAAATCATGGAGAGAATCCATTCGGGGTTTTAAAAAACAGTAAGAAGGAGCAAAAGGGTATTCGAAAATATTGGTAATGGGGTCAGATTAGGAGGGAACTTGCATTGGGAGTGAAGGAAGAGCTAGATCGTTTAGACGGAGAGGACGAGAAAAGGAAGGTGATTTGTAGAGTAAAGACAAAGTAGGTGAATGAATTGGGGGAAAGCGAAGGGATATTCATAAATGGGAAGGAAAGGGTTTTACTTGTAGGTGTCTTTGATTTGATTGTTTGGATGGCAAACTTACACCGCGAGGATAAGGGTACGTCTACGGGGCAACATATGCGCCGTACGACTATTATCTAACACTAACTCAACAAATATTATAAAACATAGAACACAAAATTAAAAATATTATATTTTTTAATAATATTTTTAGTCGGTGTCTCGCCACAGTATCGATACTTAAATACTTACAAAAACTTAAAATTGTTAGACTTGTTGCACGCTCGAATTGATCACCAAAAATCGTTAAAGAGGGCTGATTTTGCTCCTTGGATGAAAAATATACCTAATTCTCATATTATTGATTCTAATCTATTAAAAAATTATAAACTGATTTCTATTTTTTAAGAGATTGATTTTGTTAGGGTTTAGGAGAATTGACTATATTTGATTCTAACCTATTAAAAATATTATAAAATAACTATTAAATTTGATTTATATTTTTAAGTGATAATTTTAATTATAATTTTAGTCCTTTAGATTTTTAAAATTTTAAAAAAAAAATTAATGATGTTTATCGGTGTTTATCGTTATCGTTAGTGGTGTTCATCAATGTTCGTCGCCCGTTGTAAAAATTTCCTAATAATAATAACAAAATTTTAATAAAAAAATAATGAAAAGACGATATTAGACTTTGGATATTTTGATGAAAAGTACTTGTTGAACAATGTATAAGGATGAGTGTTTTTGTTCCTAAAGCTTGCTTCTATCACTCAACAGATAGGAAAGTAAAACACGACTTTTTTTCTTCTTCAAAAGTCATTTCATGTTTATCTTCTTCAATCAGACTTCTTTTATTTTATTTTATTTTTACATTTTTTCTTTTAATTACAAAAAGCGCGAAAGCACTCGCCTCTTGTACCTTGTCCCACCTCGACCCTTGGAGGCGTTTTTTTTTTCTGCGCCTCGTGCCTCAGGAATGCTTTTTACAACTAAGCATTCATATTACCCTAAAACATAAACTCTAAATTCTAAGCATACATTTTAAATTTTAACTATAAATTCTAAATTCTAACCATACACTTTAAACTTTAAATTAAAACCCTAAATCCTAAAATTAAGATACTTAAAGAAAAAAAGTTTCCACCACTGCCTGCATATGGAATAATAATTGATAATTATATAGAAAATTTTCAATTTTTATTTACATTATTATATAAGAGTTGCTATTTGGTACAAGTTCTACAAAATAGGTTCCTGTCCGAAGCAAATTTGAATGCTAAAAAACCCTGTCAAATTACATATTTTCTTATATCTAAATACTATTTTTCATCGAATTAGATAAAATTATTTTCTGTAACCCCTTTACACTTTCTAAAAATTTTAAAAAAATTAGAAAAATTTCAAACGCTTTTTAAAAAACAAATTTTACCCAACAATTTATGCATATATATTTTATATCTGGTAAATTTAATTTCCACAATTCATATATTTTTTGCAAAATTTGATTTATTTTTTTGGATTTAGAGATGAGTAAATAAAAATAATGCCAATGCCTGTGAGTCTGTGACCGAGTAAAAGAATAAAACTTGAAAGTATACATTGCGCTTTACAATCTATTCAGGTCACCATATTTTCAAATTTTATCATTTTTCCTTTCAAAAATCAATACAAGTACCGATATGGTTTCTATTAATAATACTTTCAAAATGCAATATCCGGAATAAAATAATACGATCAAACGTACAAAATAGTGTAAAAATTAGAACAAAAACAAAATATATTATAAGAAATGTAGAGGTAGCTGTAGAGTAATTAAACAACAAGATTTGGTAACCCTTAAAGTATCGACTTTCAGTTTAAGGGTCAAAGGGGTTTGAAGGTACATATCCTATAATCAGTTGTGGAGAGCATGCATGCAAATCAGGAAAAAGAAGAGTAACTTACATCAGGTTACGCCTGTATTTGCATGAACTGAGCTGTCCTTGACCTTCTTACATGCACGAATGAAGCTCTTAAAATATTCACCTTCCTCCATGCACAATAAGTGAAGACACATGCAAGTACCCCTAGGCCCTAACATTAAAATAAATAAACAAAAATTCAAAACTTCATCATAGGTGGCAATGCATTCATTGGTTTTGATTGTCCACAGCTTAACCAACCCATCAGCACCTGAATGATGAATCAGGTGTTAAAAGTCAGAAGAAAATTCTAATGAGTGAAGTGAAAGAAGTTACTACCGCATGATACAAATGTAAGAAATGAAACGTTTGTAGGCATGAAGCATCAGCTATAGCCCATATCTTTACAGTCTTGTCACCTGATGCTGTTATGACACATTGATCCAACACACCAGATTCCTCGTTCTGGAAAAGTACATAATTGACTCACTCCGGAACTTATCTACAGATGTTTTGCTTTATGTATCCTGTTCTACTTTAGTTAAGGGTTCTAACTATTGAGAAATTGAAGGAGGGATTTTAACTTTCGATAGGAACCAAATGTTTGGTTAAAACGCAGTGTTTAAGCAAAGAAATTTTATTATATTCAACTTACCATTTACAATACACTAACATACATTATATACTATTAAAGAAAATAAACCTTTATTATTAACTAATCCTAGCTGGAAATAAACTAATTCTAACTAACAATGAACAGAATATAACTAATCTTAATACTAACTATGGTTTATATTTAGTTGGCCACATAACTAGCATGTGCTCTTCTTTAATGAGTTTGAATGGCTAGGATTGGAGCGGGCCGGGCTTATTTGCATCCAACAGCAATGTCAGGCCCAGCCTTCCCCCCAGCACAGGCAACTCTTAGTAGCAAGCTTCTATATAAAGACTGACAGAGAAGGGAAAACATACACTATTGTCCTTACTCCCGGTTAGAATAACCCTTCTTCCATTACTTGATATAGATGTATCAAGGAGTATGACCAGCCAACACATAGGAACATGACATGGAAGAAAGGTCATACACTCGAACCTGCATGTGTAAATTAATACAAATTACACATTTACACCTTCATCCGCGTAAGTGCAGAAAAACATACGCATGCACACGCATCAAGGGTCTGTAAACTAATACAGGCACACAACAAGTCTCTTTAAGGGAAACAATTGAAGGGATAAATAGAAGAGACAAAAACCACTAGTTAAAATAAACTGAACGGAGACCAAGTAGAGTTTCACAAAATGCATCAATGCTGCCAAAAATCTTATTCTCATTTACAGGCAATTCCCACTGTTTAAAAACTAGTACTGCTACTATAATTATATGAATACCAAAGGAATAACGTCCCGACCTTATCTCTTCCTGCACTTGTCAACGTCCATCCATCTTCAGACACTGCCACAGAAAAAAACTGCTGAGAAATGTTTTTCTAATACTGCAACACACTTCTTTGCTAAAAGATCCCAGACTCATACAGTAGTGTCATCACTTCCAAAAAAAGGCTAGAGAAACAAGTGAAAAGGATCAAACAAACTTACATTTAAAAAGAAAAAAAAGCAAGAAATTACTAGCATAAGGGTTATAAAAAAATAAAAAGAAATATACAAAATATACCGAGTTAGAACTTACAAGGCTTTTATTTATATCAGGATGAAACATAATACTAGTCACAACACTTTTATGGCCTTTGAAGTAATGAGTGCAGAAACCACCATCAACATCCCAAACAAGAACTTTCCTATCAGCTTCTGCAGTTGCAAGCAATCCGCCAGATCATGGCAAGCCATACCCATTATAAGACCATCATGCCCCTACTCAAAAAACCACTTTTTTGGATCATAATTGTAGAACCAAAGAACAAGTTCAAAAGCATTACTTGGGGGAGAGAAAAAAAATGAGTAAAGCTTGACCTTCCAACAGAGCCGTGGCCCACTAGCCACTAAAAAAATAGCCACAGGTATTAGAGCTCACCAAAACCTGAT
Organism: Hibiscus tridactylites; assembly: GCA_958450335.1. Taxonomy (NCBI): domain Eukaryota; kingdom Viridiplantae; phylum Streptophyta; class Magnoliopsida; order Malvales; family Malvaceae; genus Hibiscus; species Hibiscus tridactylites. The sequence goes on along the minus strand of OY288286.1, from coordinate 61,795,890 downwards.
ATTATAAGGTGTAAAAAGAGTGTAATTATAATTTCATACAGAATTGAAAATTAAAGTCGGCCCCTCCCCTGCCAAATTGCTTCTTCACTTTAATTTTTTTTTGTTTAATTATTTTCTATATTATTATATTATAAAATAAATTTAAAATATAACTGTTAAAAATATGGTGGCCCGCCGGTCATAGTTAAGTATAAAGCTGTTGATATCTAATTAGCCTAAGTATTAGTGTATTATAGGGTCATAGTTAAGATTATAATAATATTTTGTTTTATTTTTTAATTTTAAATTGAGAATAAAATTTTCATATACACATATAAATAATATTTACATTGTTCTTGTACTTGCTGAAAGGAGTTTTTGATGTTAAAAATGTTAAAAACTTATTTGAGATCGTCAATGTCACAAAAAAGGTTAAATAATCTAGCCATTTTATATATTGAGAAAAATGTGTTAGATCATATTGATATGGACAATATTATTAGTGGTTTTACATTTAGAAATGCTCGTAGAAGTTGTTTTGTGTAAGTTGTTCGATGTTTAATAAAATTTATTGATGTTTTTTCATTTGATAATTATTGAGCGTAATAAAAAAAGATTTATATCCTATGCACTGGCGGTAGAAACTGAAAGTTTCCACAAGCGCCTTAATTTTAGAGTTTAGGGTGTAGGGTTTAGGAGTTAAGCTGTAGGAGTTTAGAATTAGGGATGGTGGTTAGAATTTAGAGTTCATGATTAAAATTTAAGGTTTAGAGGTTGGGGTTTTGTTTTTAGGGTAATATGGTTATGTTTCAAGTTTTAACTTATAAACTCTAAATTATAACTCTAAACTCTAATTTTTTACCACTACCCCTACACCTAACCCCCTAAACTAAGACCTTAAGCCCTAAAACTAAGACACTCCGCTAGTGTATAAGATAATAATCCATAAAAAACATAATTTACAAAACAAATTTATTTATTTTTATACTCTTCGAATTTAACTTTTTTAATACTTGTTATTAAGGGCCTAATTTTTAAATTTTTTCCTAACCCACCAAAATCTCACAAACGAATTTGCCTTCCAAGAGCGTAGGCATTTGAAAGTATCCAAGTTCCGGACCTTAATCTGCCTACTATGTCCAGCAGAGAATAACAGCTTATCATTGGGACTTATAGCCAATGCTGTGATTGTATCTGACTCGGCCTCGATGGTAGATTTTGTTGAGGCGTTCGACGAATCCACAATTTTATGGATTCGCCGCACGCACAAGCAATGAAAGAGTCGTCCGATGAGACCACAAATGGCCCGCCACTATAAAACTATTGCAGCTATTGAGAGCGGCCATAGTTCCATTTTAATGTCACCGACGTCATTTTTTCTGAAAGGAGATAAAAGGCAAATTGAGGGTATTTGTAGGAAACGGCGGTTATTTTAAGGTTAAATACCGGCGAATTTGATGACCGGGTAAATATTTTGTACAAAGTTTGTTATAAATCAAGTACATAATTTGTTACTATTTGTAAGAGAAAAAAGTTTGTATTGAATTTCTTACTAAAAGTTACCAAAGACCAACAAAGCTCATAGCCTTGTAAGAAATTTTGTACATACCTTATTTGGTACAAATGTACATAATTTCTTACAAGTTATGTAAGGATGTGTGTACTAAACTTATTACTAAAATGTAAATAATTTCTTACCGCTTTGTAATAAAATAAGGTTTGTACCAAATTTCTTACCAAAGGTTTTCAAAGACTAAAATGGCTCATGGTCTTGTAAGGATTTTTGTACATACCATATTTGGTACAAATGTACATAATTTCTTAGAAGTTATGTAAGGATTTTTGTATGTGCCAAACTTATTACCAAAATGTACACAGTTTCTTAGTATTTTGTAATAAAAAAAAGTTTGTACCGAATTTCTTACCAACGGTTGCCAAAGACCAAAAGGGCTCATGATCTTGTAAGGATTTTTGTACATACTCTATTTGTTACAATAAAACATGATTTTTTACAACTTCTCTAAAGATTTTTGTATGTATCGAACTTATTACCAAAATATATACAATTTGTTACCACTTTGTAATAACATAAAGTTTGTACCGAATTTCTTACCAAAGGTTTCGAAAGACCAAAATGGTTGATGGTCTTGTAAGGATTTTCGTACATACCATATTTATTACAGTAAAACATAATTTATTACAAGTTATGTAAGAATTTTTGTATGTACCGAACTCATTACCAAAATGTACACAATTTCTTAGTATTTTGTAATAAAAAAGTTTGTACCGAATTTCTTACCAAAGGTTGCCAAAGACCAAAAGGGTTGATGGTCTTGTAAGGATTTTTGTATATACCGTAATTGTTACAGTAAAATATAATTTCTTATAAGTTATGCAAGGATTTTTGTATGTACCGAACTTAATATCAAAATGTACACAGTTTGTTACCACTTTGTAATAAAATAAGGTTTGTACCGAATTTCTTACCAAAGGTTTCCAAAGACCAAAAAGGGTCATGGTCTTGTAAGGATTTTTGTACATACCGTATTTGTTACAGTAAAACATAATTTCTTAGAAGTTATGTAAGGATTTTTTTATGTACCGAACTTATTACCAAAATGTACACAGTTTCTTAGTATTTTGTAATAAAAAAAGTTTGTACCGAATTTCTTACCAATGGTTGTCAAAGACCAAAAGGGCTCACGGTCTTGTAAGGAATTTTGTACATACTCTATTTGTTACTATAAAACATAATTTCTTACAAGTTATGTAAGGATTTTTGTGTGTACCGAACTTATTACCAAAATGTACACAGTTTGTTACCACTTTGTAATAAAATAAGTTTGTACCAAATTTCTTACCAAAGGTTTCCAAAGACCAAAAGGGCTCATGGTATTGTAAGGATTTTTTTACATACCCTATTTGGTACAAATGTACATAATTTCTTAGAAGTTATGTAAGGATTTTTGTATGTACCGAACTTATTACCAAAAGGTACATAGTTTCTTAGTATTTTGTAATAAAAAAAGGTTTGTACTGAATTTCTTACCAATGGTTGCCAAAAGGTACATTTTTTATTTTTAACGCAAAACAACGGTTACCGGTTCACCGGGTAACCATTTATTTTTTTTCAATCCTACAATTGTTATTTAACCGGCTTGATCCAACGGGTGAGATTTAGGGGCCAGTTTTTAGTTGGTATTTAAGTTGACAGTATTTAGAATTTCTCGCAAATTGAAGTTTTTGGAGTTTAGGTTTTGTTGAGTTGACTTTAACTAGTGGGCTTGGTCAATTAACCGGGTGATTCTAATGTTAGGTCCATTAAAATTAGGCTAATTTTAGGTCGCATCAATATTAATGTTAGATCTAGGCTAAATTGATTTCAGCCGTTGATGAAAAAAAGGAAAAAAGAAAGAAAAGAAAGGGACCAGGTGAAACCAGTAAACCGATATTCCAAAATTCTTATAAGACCCTCATATTAGAATAGCATCGATACTGATGAAATAATTTCAAAAACAGTGGCTTTCCCTCTCCCTCCCTCGTGAAAACTTTAGAAAACTCTCCCCCCTTGTCCAAAATTTTCGTTTATCTTATAGGCGAAAATCGTTGGTTGGGCAGTTCTTATCTCTTAAATTCAGATTAGTAATATTTAAAATTTTGTGTTAGTCAAATCCAAAATGAAAAATGTGTATGAAAAAATATTAGGGTTTTGGGAAAGTGAGGGTTTAATAATGATTTTGAGAGATTAAAATTAAGAGTTTAATAATGTTTACTTGTTATACTGAAACACATCAATTTCAATATAGTTTAAGGATTAGGCTTGGTGATATTTGTTACAAATGCGGAGGTTGAGAAACGGTTCTGAGAAAATAGCATCAATATTGTTTTTCAAATACTGATGATGAGAGTAATTGGAATGGCATTGAATGGGAAAATTGTATCAATATGTACAAGAGATATCGATACTAATAGGTAGAAATATCGGTATTGTAGTAGTAGCACAGATATGGAAATAATTTGAATGACATCGAATGGTAAAATGGTATCGGTATGGGTAAGTCATATCGATACTAATAGATAGAAATATTGATATTGCAGTAGTAGTACAAATAAGAGAATAAATTGAATGACATCGAACAGGTAAATGGTATCAGTATTTATAAGTAATATCGATACTAATCGATAGAAATGTCACATATGTAGGAAAAAATGTTTGTTTAACACGGAAGGAGACATGTTAATAAATAATATGGTATGATAACCATTAATAAAATGTTGTGTTGTGTTTTATGTGTGGTATAAAGTTATGCGATGTATATGAACTTATGTTTTGTTGCTAGGTGTGTGAACATGAAGGATGAGACGGTGAAGGTCGTGATGGCTAAGGCCCGTAAACTTGTGTCTGCCTTTGTGAACTGTTAGTAAGTTAAAGTTGAATTTATATTTAATATTTGAAGTTGGTTAATTTGTTAGATTGAAGTTTAAATATGATATATTTGAATGAATGTATGTATAGTATAAATGAATGCAAAGGAAGAAAGGGTGGGAAGAGGAAAATGACTAATGAGGTAAGCATGAAATTTTGAATAGTTGAATGTGTTTGTTTATTTTTCCAGTAATGTGTATATGAGGTAAAATTGTAATATCTTTTGAATGATAAAGGTGAGGAAAACATTGGGAAGGAAGTGGGGAAAATGACTGCTGATGAAAAAAGGTTGTATATTGAAATGCACTTGCAGCAGAAGGAAGCATATATAGAAGCAAAATCAAAAGGCAAAGATACGACTACTGTGAAAATGGTTAAGAAGGTAAGAGTTGCATTGCTTTTAGTAATAATTGTTAGTATTTTATAGATGTCTAATGTTGATGCAAATAATTGTATGTTTGTAGGAAGCACCCACAAGGTGTAGCATAAAGAAGTTGTCGAAATTGTTTGAAGAAATGAAGAGTGAAAAGATGGATGGTGTAGTCGTAGAACTTGGGTTTGGGAGTTTACTTGGATTAAAATCGCGCGAAATTTGTCGCGATCTGTGTCGTGAGTTAGTGGAAATCCTTGATGTTGAAAGCTTAATGATGAAGTTTAATGGCCATGATATTTCTGTAATGGCGGGGGATGTTAAAGTTGTTTTGGGTTAAGAAATGAAGGTCTTGATGTTGAACGCTTGTAATTTTTTCCGTGGTACGATTTCTTTTTCTCAGTCTCTTGAAGAAAATCAAAGCCAACGATAGGGACAGACGAAATGAGAGATTTGCTTGAGTTTTTGCATTCATAGGTTCAATTGCATTGATTGTATTTTTTATGGGTATACAATGAAGAAGGTGTGGAGATAAGGGTTTCTTTTTGTCAACTGGTGTTTCGAAGCTACAAGGGAAAAAAATAGTTTAAGCGAAATTGGTATGTAATGAATCTTGGGTGGGTTATGTTAAAGAAAGATATGGTTTAAGTTATGTTTGTATGATGAATGGTCATATTTTGTAACATTTTAAGCCTTAAATACTAGTATGCAATGAAAATTTAGTTTGTTATGATGCAATGTTAATGAAAGTTATGGTTTAAGTTATCACGTGTTTTGTAACGTATATAGTAACACTTTAAGAGATAATGTAGCCACAAAACACCTAACCATAAGTGGGGAGGGTTTAAGATTAGAAGATACAACATGAATAGTATCGATATGAAATGAACAATATCGATTCAAAATATGGAGATATTGTTTAAGATTAGGACATATGGGGTGGTAAATTCGGTAGTTACATTTTTACCATATAATTTGTAATGAATCAGGTAGGCTTTGTGAGATATGTTGTAGGTATCGTTTTTATCATGCGTTTTGTAACATATAGAGTAATCCTTTAAGAGATAAGGTAGCTACAAAATTCCTTACCATAAGTTGGGTGAGTTCAAGATTAGGACATATGGGGTGGTAAATTCCGTACTTACCCTTTTTACCATATGATTTGTAACGAATCACATAGGTTTTCTAAGATATGTTGTAGGTATCATTTTTATCACGCGTTTTGTAACATACATAGTAATCCTTTAAGAAATAAGGTAGTTACAAAATTCCTTACCATAAGTTGGGTTGGTTTAAGATTAGGACATATGGGGTAACAAATTCGATAGTTACCTTCTTTACTATATATTGTGTAAAGAATTAGGCAGGTGAGGTGAGATATATTGTAGATACGAAATTTCTTACGTTTTTTCTAACATATAAAGTAATCCTTTAAGAGATGAGGTAGCTAAAAATTTCCTTACCATAAGTTGGATTGGTTTAAGATTAGGATATACGGGGTAACAAAATCGGTAGTTACCTTCTTTACTATATATTGTGTAACGAATTAGGTAGGTGATGTGAAATATGTTGTAGGTACGAAATTTCTTACACGTTTTGTAACATATATGGTTATCCTTTAAGAGATGAGGTAGCTACAAAATTCCTTACCATAAAATGGGTTGGTTTAAGATTAGGACATATAGGGCAATAAATTCGGTAATTACCTTCTTTACTATATATTTTGTAACGAATTACGTAGATGAGGTGAGATATGTTATAGGTACGACATTTCTTACCCTTTTTTAACATATAGGGTAATCCTTTAAGAGATAAGGTATCTACAAAATTCCTTATCATAAGTTGGGTTGGTTTAAGAATAGAACATATGGGGTAATAAATTCGGTAGTTACCTTCTTTGTTATATATTGTGTAAAGAACTAGGTAGGTGAGGTGAGATATGTTGTAGGTACGAAATTTCTTATGCATTTTGTAACATATAGGGTAATCCTTTAAGAGATGAGGTAGCTACAAAATTTCTTACCATAAGTTGGGTTGGTTTAAGATTAGGACATATGAGGTAATTAATTCGGTAGTTAACTTCTTTACTATATATTTTGTAACGAATTGCGTAAGTTAGGTGAGATATGTTTTAGGTACAAAATTTCTTACGCGTATTGTAACATATAAGGTAATATTTAAGAGATAAGGTAGGTATAAAATTCCTTACCATAAGCTGGGTTGGTTTAAGATTAGGACATATGGGGTAATAAATTTGGTAGTTACATTTTTCCTATATATTTTGTAATAAATTACGTAGTGAGGTGAGATATGTTGTAGGTACAAATTTTTTTACGCATTTTTAACATATAAGGTAATCCTTTAAGAGATAAGGTAGCTACAAAATTCCTTACCATTAGTTGGGCTGGTTTACGATTTGGAAAAATGAGGTACTAAATTCGGTAGTTACCTCATCTACTATAATATGTGTAACGAATTACGTAGGTGGGTTGTGATATGTTGTAGGTACGAAATTTCTTACGCGTTTTTAAAATTTATGGGTAATCCTTTAAGGGATAAGGTAGCTACAAAATTCCTTACCATAAGTTGGGTTGTTTTAAGATTTGGAGAAATGGGGTAACAAATTAGGTAGTTACCTTCTTTACTATATAGTTTGTAACGAATTACGTAGGTGAGGTGAGATACGGTTGTAGTTTCGTAAAAGGTGGACGATGTTGAGGGAGTCCATCACCTTAGTTAGGGAGGTATGGTTGTACTAGAATTGAGGTACAATTTGTCCGTTTGAGACGGTGTGTATGTGGATTGATTCCTGTGGATTAGAGACGATGTGAATGATTCTGGTATTAGTTGGTAAGAAGAATTGAAGGCCTATGAGTGGGAGTCAGAGTGGTGTCGATGTTTTAGCAGATAAGCCTTTGGTACAATATTAAGTTGTTTCCTCTAGATAATTCTAAATCTGTGCTTTTGTATATCGTTAGCAAGTATGCAAGTTTGAATATGCCTGGTGAAGTGTTAGAGGTAGGCGTGAGTACCTTGGTTCTTTTAGCAAGATCGAGGTAAGGGTTTTATATGAGTAATCTGAGACTCGGAAATGCTAGTTAGTGATCGTTGGGGTTCGGCCTACGGTTTTAGCACATGACAGCCGGTCAGTATCCGTGAGTGGGGATCGATTTGTGTGATCGGGTCAGGATGCGTTTGGGTTGTATTCCGGCATGGTTGTCTATGTGTGATCAGAATTGAACCTTGAAGTTACGAGATGCTCTAAAAACAGTCTAGAAGAGTCAGACTTTGTTGAAGAACCAGTATGAAGACAAGAGAACCGAAGACTAACAGCTGTGTACTTGTGAAGTTGCAATCTCTGCAGATTCGTCCATTTGTGGGAACATGCAAAGAAATTAGATTTCCTTGTTGAGACCTTAGATGTAGGGACACATGTGACTAGCCTTTTTGGGAGATAATAGTGATCAGAAAGATGTACAGAATATGTTTGTTGGTGGTTCAGAGTTACTAGTTTCTAGTAGATATGAAGTGATTGTCTTTCTACGATTTTGATGTACCTTTTAACAAAGTTCGGCTTGAAGAGCACAAAGTTAGTGTATACATTAAAACAAAGAGAGAGTTGCCTTGAAGTTGCAGATTTTTGTGAGACTGTAGTAGTAGGTGAGGATGCGAACTTCTTTTCGAATGATTGATCCAGCTTTAGAAGTCAAGGATTGGTTGAGTTAGTCAACATGCATGCTTAGCAATTGTGATAGACTTTATTTTTAATGAAGATTAAACCACAGAATGTTAGAATAGTTTGTGTTTTCTTTTCCTAGAAGTGTTCGGAAAAATTGCCGGTTTACCTCTTGTTAGAGGAGAAGAGTTTGTTATTAAGACCGTTTTCGAGGTTGCTTCTGTTTTGTTTGTTCTGTAACTTATGAATTCCAGAAGAATTGAGAATGTTGAAGAATTAACTTCGAGACTTGTTAGACCTTAGATTCATTAGGCCTAGTGCATCATCTCAGAGTTCTACAGTGTAATTTGTGTCGAAGAAAGAGTGACAATACGAGAATGTGTTCAGATTACATACAGTTGAGACAATTGACAGTGAATAATTAGTATCTGTTTCCGAGTGTTAGTGAATTGTTGATCAGTTAGTGGGTGCTTCAGTCTTTTCGAAGATTAATTTGAGATCCGTTTACTACCAGTTGAAAGTGAGAAAAGTTGAAGTACCGAAGGCAGCCTTCGGGCAAGATGTGATCACTTTGAGTTCTGAGTATGCTGCTTTGTTTGACTAGTGTATTAGTTACCTTCATAGAGATGTTGAACAAAATAATTCCTGAGTTCCTTAATCTGTTATAGTAGTTCTCATAGATGACACATGAGTATATTCAAGTACCGAAGAAGACCATGACAAGCTTTAAAGTTAGCATTGTAGATTCTATTAGAGAATCAGTTGTATGCCAAGTTGAGCCAATGCGAACTCCGGGTTAATAAAGATGTTCTCCTAGGACATGTAGATCAGCCGAGTGTGTTAGAGTAAATCCCAAAGTAGGCAAAAGAAGATATGAGTTGGAAGAAATTGAAGACTGTGACAGATATCTATAGTTCCTAGGTCTAGCGTTGTTACTTTTAGAGAATTGTAAATAGTCTTTTGAAGATAGTTGCTCCATTGATAGATTGCTACAGAAGAATGTTCAGTTGTATGGTTAGATGCGAGATAATGAGCTTTTGAGAAACCGAAAGAAACTTTGAAGAGAGCTTCAACCTTGAATCAGCTTATATCAGAGAAAGAATTTGCGAACCATAGTGATGTGTTACATGTAGGGTTAGGTTGTGTGCTTATGCAAGACGGAAGATTGTGACTTGTTCATCGAGTTAGTTGAAAGAACGTGAGAAGAGTTATCCGATATGAGACATAGAGTTAATTAGAGTTGTAACTGCTACGAAGACTTAGAGACAAAGCACGTATATTAAGAAATACATAGTGTGTATGTACATATTATCAGAACTTGAATTGTTATACAACTTAGGAAGAGTTGAAACTTGACCAACATGAGTAGTTAGAATTGCTTGAAGACTGTGATCTCAAGATTGAGTACTATCTGAAGAGAGCCTACGTAGCAACCGATGTTCCGAGTTGTATTTGCTGTTAGATTAGTAGTTGAGTTACGAGTTGCAATTGCCGAATTCCGTATATCAAATGATAGTAGTTTTGTGGCCGAGTTTCGGGTTGAGACTACTTTGGGTCAGAATGTTTGATGAGAAACAGTTGCAAGACAGATTCTTGGCACCTCACATGCGAGGCATAGTAGAAGGAAGACCTTCAGAATACAGTTTCAGAGATGATAGAGTTTTGCACTTCAGAGAAAGAATAGTTGTACCGACTGACCTAGTGTTTTGAGATGTATTGTTTTGGCCGAAGCGCACGGGGGTTCACTTGTATTGCATCTGAGTAGTATGAAGACGTATTGTGGGTTGAAGATAAATGCTTCTGAATTGAGTGGATGAATAATGTGGTTCAGTATGAGAGTAAGTATGTAAATATCCAGCGTGTCAAGACCGAGCTTCAGTTTCTTCTAGTTTGTTACATCCGTGGAAGGTTCATAATGGAAGCGAGTAATAAAGATCCGAGGTTTCAACTAGAATAATTTTGAAGACGTCTGCATAGTGTTTGGTTAATTTATGAAGACAGAGGATCAGTCAGAGAAAGTTATGAGTCAAGTGTTCAAGCAGTATTGTATGAGTTTGTGAATCGGGCTAGTTCTGTTATTATCTGTTGCGGTTACCACCAGAGTTAGAAATGAGTTGAGATGTGTTCCGTGTATCTATGATTCAGAAATGTGAGTCATATCTGTTTCGTGCTATGTTTGTTGAAGAGATTGAGTTGAGTTTGAAATTGGCATGCCTTGAAGAATTAGTTGAGATCTTAGTGTAAGATAGCAAGTGTTGCGTGGTAAGTCTTTCGAGTTGGTTAGTATGTTGTGGTGAGAGAGGAATGCGTGGAGGTGCATGTTTCCGTAGCTCTTCATGTCCGATGAATTTCGGGGATGAAATTTCCTTAAGTGGGGGAGAGTTGTAACATCCGTGTTTTGGGGTTAGGAGTTATCCGTGTTTATAGTCTGAGTCAATAAAATTAAATTAAAATAAATCCAACTTAAAATGTGGCCTAATTGAACTTTAGTAAAAAGGGAAGGGCTTATGTTGTAATTTGCCCAATAGCTTTTAAAAAAGATGACAACTTTCAAATTGTCATCTTCTTCTCCTTTTCCCTTATCCCCCCACGTGAAATACCTCCCCCCATTCCCTAAACTCTCTCAATTTTCAAGTATATATTTCATTCGATTTCAACTTCGATTCAAGGGGTTTTTGAAAGGTAATCACATATTTGAACTCTCATTTCCATTTCCTATCTATCCATGGTCATAGATTTTAAAAATATAAACTTTTGAGAATTAGGGTTTATATCAAGGTTGGATTTTTAAGGGGGTTTTCCAATTGGTTTTGATAAATTGAGTTGGGGCTTTGCTTAATCATGTTAAAATGCACATTATATGTTAATTTGGTTGGATTTTGATGAATTTCCGAAATGGGTTTTAGGGGTGTATTTAAAGTGTCAAAATTTTGTGTTTTTGGAAGGGTTTGGTGAGAAATTGTTGGGTTGATGTTATAGCAACATTGGGTGGGTGTTTTTAGATGTTTTGTGATGATTTTTGAGAGGTTATAATGTTAGTTTGATGGGATTCCCGTAGCTACTGCTGTAGGTGGTTTTTAGGAGTGGAAATTAAGAGTTTTTGAAGTGTTTGTGTGGGGAAATGAAGGGCTGATGGTTGTACAACATTATGAGGGTGTTTTGGACATGTTTTGGAGTGTTTTAAGTGTCTAAATTGGGAGGTAATGGCTGGGTTTTGCTGGAGTACGAAAATGGGATTATTTGGGAAGATTTTGGTTTTGAATTGTTGAGAAAATGTTAGAGAATTGAGGGCTGATGTGTACCAGTAAATTGTGGTTGATTAAGAGGTTAATACATTGCCTTTGATTGATTAGAGACATCTTATTTGGTCTTGGGAGGTTCGGGCACGATTTCGGAAGTTGTGGATACTTGAATCGGCTTTGCTTGGATTGCTTAAGGAAGTAAGGTGAGTGGTTAAATATTTCTAAAATGGTTTTGAGTATTGGTTCAAGCATGTGAACCTAGGATGGGCTTGGTAAACCCACCTAGAGTTGGGATTAGAGTGGTAGCCTAATCCCAAACTCTGATTAGAGACTTTGGTTGCACTCTTTAATGGTTGTATATGCCTCGTGTTAAATTGTGATGGTGTTGATTGTGTATATGTTGTATACATGTATGTTGAGGCTTGTTGGATGCTTTGTTATATGCATGTTGACGATAGATATGATATGGTTATACACATGTGCAAAATATGATGTGTTATGGTTGTTAATGATGTACATGCGGTGTTGTCATGTGAAATGAAATTATGGGGTGATTGCTTGATCCGAGGATCATGGTGAGTACATGCTAGGCATGTAGATGTGGTTTGTGCATGACAGTAAGTCATGGTGAGTACGTGCTAAGCACGGAAGTTGTTAATAAATGTCATTGTGGAATGTGTAGTATTGGCACTAGTATGCTTGGGTACAAATGATCGATCATTAGGATGTCTAGTGTGCACACGTGAGTCAAAATGCGCGCGTGGTCTTGATGATGATAGTCATCAAGATGGAGTACGGGTACGCCCGGAAATCTTCTTATATATAATAGTCGGTGATGAGTGGAATCCCATCGACGGGCGTGAGGATGAGTGGAATCCCCTTCACGTGAAATGAGGCGTGAGGATGAGTGGAATCCCCTCCGCGCGAACAGTGATGAGTGTAATCCCACCGTCAGGTAATGGTTGTATTGTTGGATGTGAGTTCCAACGGTTATCCGCGTATTCGAGTCATAGCTAGGTGCCAATACGGATTGTGGTTTATGTTGCCAATATGTGATTAATTATGAGCCAATGTGATTTGGGATGTGTTGCTAACTTGGTCTAATATATGTGAATTCATATGTTGTGGATTTAAACATGTTGAGCATGACATGATATTGAATATATGTTCATGCATCATTTATATTTATGGCTCGTGTGGATCGGAGGTAAGATCATGCATTTTATCTTGGTTGTAGCTCGTGCTTGGACCCTGCATTGTCGAGGTTTGTTTTACGAGCTTACCCTCACTAAGCTTTCATGCTTACGCTCTCTTTTGTTCGACAATGCAGATAAATAGCTTGTGGGTGGCAAGGGCAAGGAAAGGTCTCCAAATGTTGCTTTGGTGAGCTCAATGTATGAATTTTAAGTGATAGAATGTAATATTTAAGCAATGGGATAGGTATTGTTGTTTGAGTATGGGTGTATGTTGATGATTTGATTTGGCCTCGGTTTGTAAAACATGTTATGCTTTGATGTATGCTTGTGTGTGGTGGCATGTCTATAGACATTTAGGTTGCCTTGTTATAGTGTAAACCTCTTATATGCTTATCTTGTGCCTTCATGGCTTTGAGTTCCTTGTATGACCTTAAATGTTGAAATGACTTTTGTTGGAATGCCATGCTTGAAAGCTTATGTTGCTTGTATGGTTTGTGTATCATCTTGTGTTGGATTGTGCCTTTGATTTCAAGTTAAAGCATGATTTTATGTTTGATTTGCCTTAGGATTGATGTTAGTGTGTTGGTTGGGGTTTTAGAGGGATTTAAGGGCCTCCTTGTGCCTTAAATCAGCTCAAACCTACAAGTTCGTAGCAGGGGTATCGATACGGTTGGTACGGTATCGATACCACCTTCTTGTTTCAGGCTTAGTGTATCGATACACTTGAGAGGTGTATCGATACCATTTTGGTCACTAGAGCTACTGTCCACTTCGGTATCGATACCGGCCTCAGGTGTATCGATACCGTCATCTTAGCGTTAACCGTGGGAAGTCAACCGTTGGGGAGGGTATCGATACACTCCTTCGGTGTATCGGTACGGCCTCTACGGGTTGACTTTGACCAGTTGACCTAGTCAAGGGGGTATCGATACACCCCTTAAGGGTATCAATACTGCCTGCAGTTAAAGCTTTAACCTAGTCAAGGGGTATCGATACACCCCTTAAGGGTATCGATACCGCCTGCAGTTAAAGCTTAAACCTAGTCAAGGGGTATCGACACACCCCTTAAGGGTATCGATACCGCCTGTAGTTAAAGCTTAAAAATTGGGCTGTAAGATGTTGGGCTGAGTTCGTTGGCTTGCCTAGTGAATGTTGTTCCGCTGTATGATCACGTAAGATTAAATACTCATCTAGACAAGATTTAAAATGAAAAAAATAGGGTTTCTAACCGAGGGGAAATTCCCTTGGGAGTTTTCACTCGGTTTTCCCCGTGTAGCTTACTCGGACCGGTCATCCGGCCAGACCGGGACGAGGGGGTTACATTTGTTGGTATCAGAGCCTAAGGTTAACGAGACCTTGGGCAGGTAAGTGAGGCAAGTTAAGTTCTTGCATTGAAATTGCACGGTGTTTGCTTGTCATGTAAGCATGTTGCTTGTTATCCGTGAATGTTGTGATGTATGATTGTTTGATAAAGAATGTATGTTGTTTGATCGTACGCATATGTTTGCTTGTTTAGCAAGTAAGCCTTGTTATATGCTTGGTTGAGAATGTATGTGTGTTGATTTGGTTGAAACATGTTTAGTAGAGTCCCATTGCTACTATTACATCGAAAACGAGATTTTTTTTAGTGAGGGAATCATACTTGAGCCACTTGGACCCTTTCCTTTGCTAACCCAGTTTGTATGTTAATTTACTGTTGATGGTGTTGTTGATTTATTGCTTTTAGTAAGTCTGAGGCCAAGGCGTGGGTCGTGAATTGGTAAGTGGGAGTTGTAGTTTCGTAAAAGGTGGACGATGTTGAGGGAGTCCATCACCTTAGTTAGGGAGGTATGGTTGTACTAGAATTGAGGTACAATTTGTCCGTTTGAGACGGTGTGTATGTGGATTGATTCCTGTGGATGAGGGACGATGTGATCGATTCTGGTATTAGTTGGTAAGAAGAAGTGAAGGCCTATGAGTGGGAGTCAGAGTGGTGTCGATGTTTTAGCAGATAAGCCTTTGGTACAATATTAAGTTGTTTCCTCCAGATAATTCTAAATCCGTGCTTTTGTATATCGTTATCAAGTATGCAAGTTTGAATATGCCTGGTGAAGTGTTAGAGGTAGGCGTGAGTACCTTGGTTCTTTTAGCAAGATCGAGGTAAGGGTTTTATATGAGTAATCTGAGACTCGGAAATGCTAGTTAGTGATCGTTGGGGTTCGGCCTACGGTTTTAGCACATGACAGCCGGTCAGTATCCGTGAGTGGGGATCGATTTGTGTGATCGGGTCAGGATGCGTTTGGGTTGTATTCCGGCATGGTTGTCTGTGTGTGATCAGAATTGAACCTTGAAGTTACGAGATGCTCTAAGAACAGTCTAGAAGAGTCAGACTTTGTTGAAGAACCAGTATGAAAACAAGAGAACCGAAGACTAACAGCTGTGTACTTGTGAAGTTGCAATCTCTGCAGATTCGTCCGTTTGTGGGAACATGCAAAGAAATTAGATTTCCTTGTTGAGACCTTAGATGTAGGGACACATGTGACTAGCCTTTTGGGGAGATAGTAGTGATCAGAAAGATGTACAGAAGATGTTTGTTGGTGGTTCAGAGTTACTAGTTTCTAGTAGATATGAAGTGATTGTCTTTCTACGATTTTGATGTACCTTTTAACAAAGTTCGGCTTGAAGAGCACAGAGTTAGTGTATACATTAAGACAAAGAGAGAATTGCCTTGAAGTTGCAGATTTTTGTGAGACTGTAGTAGTAGGTGAGGATGCGAACTTCTTTTCGAATGATTGATCCAGCTTTAGAGGTCAAGGATTGGTTGAGTTAGTCAACATGCATGCTTAGCAATTGTGATGGACTTTATTTTGAATGAAGATTAAACCACAGAATGTTAGAATAGTTTGTGTTTTCTTTTCCTAGAAGTGTTCGGAAAAATTGCCGGTTTACCTCTTGTTAGAGGAGAAGAGTTTGTTATTAAGACCGTTTTCGAGGTTGCTTCTGTTTTGTTTGTTCTGTAACTTATGAATTCCAGAAGAATTGAGAATGTTGAAGAATTAACTTCGAGACTTGTTAGACCTTAGATTCATTAGGCCTAGTGCATCATCTCAGAGTTCTACAGTGTAATTTGTGTCGAAGAAAGAGTGACAGTACGAGAATGTGTTCAGATTACATACAGTTGAGACAATTGACAGTGAATAATTAGTATACGTTTCTGAGTGTTAGTGAATTGTTGATCAGTTAGTGGGTGCTTCAGTCTTTTCGAAGATTAATTTGAGATTCGTTTACTACCAGTTGAAAGTGAGAAAAGTTGAAGTACCGAAGGCAGCCTTCGGGCAAGATGTGATCACTTTGAGTTCTGAGTATGCCGCTTTGTTTGACTAGTGTATTAGTTACCTTCATAGAGATGTTGAACAAAATAATTCCTGAGTTCCTTAATCAGTTGTAGTAGTTCTCATAGATGACACATGAGTATATTCAAGTACCGAAGAAGACCATGCCAAGCTTTTAAGTTAGCATTGTAGATTCTATTAGAGAATCAGTTGTATGCCAAGTTGAGCCAACGCGAACTCCGAGTTAATAAAGATGTTCTCCTAGGACATGTAGATCAGCCGAGTGTGTTAGAGTAAATCCCAAAGTAGGCAAAAGAAGATATGAGTTGGAAGAAATTGAAGACTGTGACAGATATCTATAGTTCCTAGGTCTAGCGTTGTTACTTTTAGAGAATTGTAAATAGTCTTTTGAAGATAGTTGCTCCATTGATAGATTGCTACAGAAGAATGTTCAGTTGTATGGTTAGATGCGAGATAATGAGCCCTTGAGAAACCGAAAGAAACTTTGAAGAGAGCTTCGACCTTGAATCAGCTTATATCAGAGAAAGAGTTTGCGAACCATAGTGATGTGTTACATGTAGGGTTAGGTTGTGTGCTTATGCAAGACGGAAGATTGTGACTTGTTCATCGAGTTAGTTGAAAGAACGTGAGAAGAGTTATCCGATATGAGACATAGAGTTAATTCTAGTTGTAACTGCTACGAAGACTTAGAGACAAAGCACATATAGTAAGAAATGCATAGTGTGTATGTACATATTATCAGAACTTGAATTGTTAGACAACTTAGGAAGAGTTGAAACTTGAACAACATGAGTAGTTAGAATTGCTTGAAGACTGTGATCTCAAGATTGAGTACTATCTGAAGAGAGCCTACGTAGCAACCGATGTTCCGAGTTGTATTTGCTGTTAGATTAGTAGTTGAGTTACGAGTTGCAATTGCCGAATTCCGTATATCAAATGATAGTAGTTTTGTGGCCGAGTTTCGGGTTGAGACTACTTTGGGTCAGAATGTTTGATGAGAAACAGTTGCAAGACAGATTCTTGGCACCTCACGTGCGAGGCATAGTAGAAGGAAGACCTTCAGAATACAGTTTCAGAGATGATAGAGTTTTGCACTTCAGAGACAGAATAGTTGTACCGGCTGACCTAGTGTTTTGAGATGTATTATTTTGGCCGAAGCGCACGGTGGTTCATTTGTATTGCATATGAGTAGTATGAAGACGTATTGTGGGTTGAAGATAAATGCTTCTGAATTGAGTGGATGAATAATGTGGTTCAGTATGAGAGTAAGTATGTAAATTGCCAGCGTGTCAAGACCGAGCTTCAGTTTCTTCTAGTTTGTTACATCCGTGGAAGGTTCATAATGGAAGCGAGTAATAAAGATTCGAGGTTTCAACTAGAATAATTTTGAAGACGTCTGCATAGTGTTTGGTTAATTTATGAAGACAGAGGATCAGTCAGAGAAAGTTATGAGTCAAGTGTTCAAGCAGTATTGTATGAGTTTGTGAATCGGGCTAGTTCTGTTGTTATCTGTTGCGGTTACCACCAGAGTTAGAAATGAGTTGAGATGTGTTCCGTGTATCTATGATTCAGAAATGTGAGTCATATCTGTTTCGTGCTATGTTTGTTGAAGAGATTGAGTTGAGTTTGAAATTGGCATGCCTTGAAGAATCAGTTGAGATCTTAGTGTAAGATAGCAAGTGTTGCGTGGTAAGTCTTTCGAGTTGGTTAGTATGTTGTAGTGAGAGAGGAATGCGTGGAGGTGCATGGTTCCGTAGCTCTTCATGTCCGATGAATTTCGGGGACGAAATTTCCTTAAGTGGGGGAGAGTTGTAACATCCGTGTTTTGGGGTTAGGAGTTATCCGTGTTTATAGTCCGAGTCAATAAAATTAAATTAAAATAAATCCAACTTAAAATGTGGCCTAATTGAACTTTAGTAAAAAGGGAATGGCTTATGTTGTAATTTGCCCAAAAGCTTTTAAAAAAGATGACAACTTTCAAATTGTCATCTTCTTCTCCTTTTCCCTTATCCCCCCCACGTGAAATACCTCCCCCCATTCCCCAAACTCTCTCAATTTTCAAGTATATATTTCATTCGATTTCAACTTCGATTCAAGGGGTTTTTGAAAGGTAATCACATATTTGAACTCTTATTTTCATTTCCTATCTATCCATGGTCATAGATTTTAAAAATATAAACTTTTGAAAATTAGGGTTTATATCAAGGTTGGATTTTTAAGGGGGTTTTCCAATTGGTTTTGATAAATTGAGTTGGGGCTTTGCTTAATCATGTTAAAATGCACATTATATGTTAATTTGGTTGGATTTTGATGAATTTCCGAAATGGGTTTTAGGGGTGTATTTAAAGTGTCAAAAATTTGTGTTTTTGGAAGGGTTTGGTGAGAAATTGTTGGGTTGATGTTATAGCAACATTGGGTGGGTGTTTTTAGATGTTTTGTGATGATTTTTGAGAGGTTATAATGTTAGTTTGATGGGATTCCCGTAGCTACTGTTGTAGGTGGTTTTTAGGAGTGGAAATTAAGAGTTTTTGAAGTGTTTGTGTTGGGAAATGAAGGGATGATGGTTGTACAACATTGTGAGGGTGTTTTGGACATGTTTTGGAGTGTTTTAAGTGTCTAAATTGGGAGGTAATGGCTGGGTTTTGCTGGAGTACGAAAATGGGATTATTTGGGAAGATTTCGGCTTTGAATTGTTGCGAAAATGTTAGAGAATTGAGGGCTGATGTGTACCAGTAAATTGTGGTTGTTTAAGAGGTTAATACATTGCCTTTGATTGATTAGAGACATCGGATTTGGCCTTGGGAGGTTCGGGCACGATTTCGGAAGTTGTGGAGATTTGAGTCGGCTTTGCTTGGATTGCTTAAGGAAGTAAGGTGAGTGGTTAAATATTTCTAAAAGTGTTTTGAGTATTGGTTCAAGCATGTGAACCTAGGATGGGCTTGGTAAACCCACCTAGAGTTGGGATTAGAGTGGTAGCCTAATCCCAAACTTTGATTAGAGACTTTGGTTGCACTCTTTAATGGTTGTATATGCCTCGTGTTAAATTGTGATGGTGTTGATTGTGTATATGTTGTATACATGTATGTTGAGGCATGTTGGATGCTTTGTTATATGCATGTTGACGATAGATATGATATGGTTATACACATGTGCAAAATATGATGTGTTATGGTTGTTAATGATGTACATGCGGTGTTGTCATGTGAAATGAAATTATGGGGTGATTGCTTGATCCGAGGATCATGGTGAGTACATGCTAGGCATGTAGATGTGGTTTGTGCATGACGGTAAGTCATGGTGAGTACGTGCTAAGCACGGAAGTTGTTAATAAATGTCATTGTGGAATGTGTAGTATTGGCACTAGTATGCTTGGGTACAAATGATCGATCATTAGGATGTCTAGTGTGCACACGTGAGTCAAAATGCGCGCGTGGTCTTGATGATGATAGTCATCAAGATGGAGTACGAGTATGCCTGGAAATCTTCTTATATATAATAGTCAGTGATGAGTGGAATCCCATCGACGGGCGTGAGGATGAGTGGAATCCCCTCCGCGTGAAATGAGGCGTGAGGATGAGTGGAATCCCCTCCGCGTGAACGGTGATAAGTGTAATCCCACCGTCAGGTAATGGTTGTATTGTTGGATGTGAGTTCCAACGGTTATCCGCGTATTCGAGTCATAGCTAGGTGCCAATACGGATTGTGGTTTATGTTGCCAATATGTGATTAATTGTGAGCCAATGTGATTTGGGATGTGTTACTAACATGGTCTAATATATGTGAATTCATATGTTGTGGATTTAAACATGTTGAGCATGACATGATATTGAATATATGTTCATGCATCATTTATATTTATGGCTCGTGTGGATCGGAGGTAAGATCATGCATTTTATCTTGGTTGTAGCTCGTGCTTGGACCCTGCATTGTCGAGGTTTGTTTTACGAGCTTACCCTCACTAAGCTTTCATGCTTACGCTCTCTTTTGTTCGATAATGCAGATAAATAGCTTGTGGGTGGTAAGGGCAAGGAAAGGTCTCCAAGTGTTGCTTTGGTGAGCTCAATGTATGAATTTTAAGTGATAGAATGTAATAGTTAAGCAATGGGATAAGTATTGTTGTTTGAGTTTGGGTGTATGTTGATGATTTGATTTGGCCTCGGTTTGTAAAACATGTTATGCTTTGATGTATGCTTGTGTGTGGTGGCATGTCTATAGACGTTTAGGTTGCCTTGTTATAGTGTAAACCTCTTATATGCTTATCTTGTGCCTTCATGGCTTTGAGTTCCTTGTATGACCTTAAATGTTGAAATGACTTTTGTTGGAATGCCATGCTTGAAAGCTTATGTTGCTTGTATGGTTTGTGTATCATCTTGTGTTGGATTGTGCCTTTGATTTCAAGTTAAAGCATGATTTTATGTTTGATTTGCCTTAGGATTGATGTTAGTGTGTTGGTTGGGGTTTTAGAGGGATTTAAGGGCCTCCTTGTGCCTTAAATCAGCTCAAACCTGCAAGTTCGTAGCAGGGGTATCGATACGGTTGGTACGGTATCGATACCACCTTCTTGTTTCAGGCTTAGTGTATTGATACACTTGAGAGGTGTATCGATACCATTTTGGTCACTGGAGCTACTGTCCACTTCGGTATCGATACCGGCCTCAGGTGTATCGATACCGTCATCTTAGCGTTGACCGTGGGAAGTCAACCGTTGGGGAGGGTATCGATACACTCCTTGGGTGTATCGATACGGCCTCTACGGGTTGACTTTGACCAGTTGACCTGGTCAAGGGGTATCGATACACCCCTTAAGGGTATCGATACCGCCTGCAGTTAAAGCTTAAACCTAGTCAAGGGGTATCGATACACCCCTTAAGGGTATGGATACCGCCTGTAGTTAAAGCTTAAACCTAGTCAAGGGTATCGATACACCCCTTAAGGGTATCGATATCGCCTGTAGTTAAAGCTTAAAAATTGGGCTGTAAGATGTTGGGCTGAGTTCGTTGGCTTGCCTCGTGAATGTTGTTCCGCTGTATGATCACGTAAGATTAAATACTCATCTAGACAAGATTTAAAATGAAAAAAATAGGGTTGCTAACCGAGGGGAAATTCCCTTGGGAGTTTTCACTCGGTTTTCCCCGTGTTGCTTACTCGGACCGGTCATCCGGCCAGACCGGGACGAGGGGGTTACAAGGTAGCTACAAAATTCCTTACCATAAGTTGGGTGAGTTCAAGATTAGGACATATGGGGTGGTAAATTCTGTACTTACCCTTTTTACCATATGATTTGTAACGAATCACGTAGGTTTTCTAAGATATGTTGTAGGTATCATTTTTATCACGCGTTTTGTAACATACATAGTGACAAGTCGTCATTAACCGGTCAAAATAAATAAATTAATTAACCTCTTTCAACAATAAATAAAATAAAGAAATTAAGTAGTATAAGGAAAGAGGGTCGATCCACAGGGAGATTAGTCGAAATTCTTGACTTGAATTTTGTCGGATTTGAATTACGAGGAATATCTGCAAAAAAAGGAAATAAAAAGGGGGTGATCTGATATTGAGTGAAGTAATAAGATAA
The DNA here is from genome assembly GCA_958450335.1 of Hibiscus tridactylites. Taxonomy (NCBI): domain Eukaryota; kingdom Viridiplantae; phylum Streptophyta; class Magnoliopsida; order Malvales; family Malvaceae; genus Hibiscus; species Hibiscus tridactylites. The sequence goes on along the minus strand of OY288286.1, from coordinate 61,774,091 downwards.
AATGCAATAATTAAAGAAAATAGTAGGAAAAACCAAATATGAAAATTAGCCTCGAGCTAGCCTTGTCAATTCCTTCGATCATTGAAATAGATTTTTATTTCGGGGATCATGTCGGTTACAGTCTGCGAGGCCCAACCTGTCGCAACTTGCTTCTCTCTCGAGTAACCAATCCTCCCAAGACTATCTTCGAAGGTTGATTCTTAAACAAATTAGCCATGTCTATCGCCGTTAAAGTGTTTAGTTTTGAAAGCAGGAAAAGCCCGACTCAGAAATTGTCTTAAAAAGAATCGCTTCTGATTTTATCTTTCCTTAGCGGACCGCCGCTAAGAGTGTTCACAGGAAGTCGAAATTGCCACAGGCCGATCCTTCCTCCCAACTATGTCTTTAAACGATTCCATACCAACGAGCTCTTTTTGATTTGAAAAACGATTAAAAACTTTAGTAAGGCCGATTGCCAAACTATCTAAACAGAAAGATAAAAATGTATTCCCGAAAGAATTTAGGCAATGTTCAATTCTCACGATTAGAATTGATTTGGCTAGCTCTTGGCTCAAAAAATTTAGTTAAGCATGATATTAATTATCATACTTAACTTGGTTTTTGGAAAATAATTAAATAGCATAAAAAGTGGAACAAGAAAATAAAGTAAAATGAACTTGGATTAAAGCTAGAAATGTTTACAAAGATAAAAACTAAAAATGATTGATGGATGATCTAAGCCTTTACCAAGGGTGGTATTTATAGGCTTAGATTTACAAAGATAAAGTGATGATATAATTTAAAATAATAAACAAAAGATAAAACAATTCAAATGTTTTGAAATTTAAATGCAGGAATTCTGATCGGATAAACTGATAAGCTCTCTCAGAACGTTCCAGAAGCTTCTAGAAGTCGCCACGTCATTGCCACGTCAGACGCGTCGTGCCCGGTGTCGTGCCCATGATGCCAGTTATGACAAAATTATAATAAAAACAGCAGAAATGCATCATTTTTACTGCTATTTCCAGAATTGGGTCCTTGCACAAAATATAACGAAAACAACATGTATTAAGCAACAAGAAGTCCCAATAGCTAGAAAAATAACAAATGAAACATGTCATATTTGAGAACTCATCAAATTCCCCCTCACTTGTCTCATACTTGTCCTCAAGTATGTCCGAAAAAATCATAAACCCAAGAATGCATTTCTCAACCATTACAAGCATCAAACATAATCATAAGAGTTCTAGCACGAAAGGAGGTTCATGAAAGAAACATAATTAAAACCAAATAGATACAAGCAAAGAGCAGCCCTTGTCCCTTTCAATTACCTATCAAGCATTAATCAAATCTTAGCCTAGTCTTAATCCTCACCAAGATACACTCAAGAGCACTCAAAGTGTTTTAAAGGTAAATTTGAAGCAGAAACACTCAAAGTCAATCATGAATAAAGGTTTCCATATGCTTGTAACAAGTTCAATTCTCCACTACTTTAATAGAATCGAGGTGCAAAAATCATTAGGTCTTTTATTCAAGGTGTAATGTGGGTTTAGAAAAGGGTAAAAAGATGGAAAGGAAATAATCAAAGAAATGATCAATGCAAGATTTTTTCAAACAACAATCAATGAAAACAAATGAGGAGCTTAAAGATGAGCAAGCAACATACATTTTTCTGTTCTTCGAAACTGTTTTTCTCATGTTTTTTTTTCTTTCGAAGCAATTACTTCCTTATTCTGTTTTTTTTTTCTTTTTTTTTTTCATTTCGAAGAATTATGCCCTTAGTTTGAATTTCAGCTCCTTATTTGCCTAGTAATATAGTTTCTAGCATTTGATCAATCAAAAAGTGGTTAAGTCAAAGGAATGGGATGTAAGGCTAACAAAGGCTCACTAGGCGATGAGAAAGGGTAAAATAGAGTGAAAGGGATGGAAAAGGTTAAAGCCTAATGCCTAAATCATTTTAAAGCACCTCGTTCTTAGTGTAGTCTCGAATTGTAAGCAAGCCACAAGTTCTAGATTCCTAAAATTCAAGATGACACTCTCAAGTAAAATAAATGAGCATAATATGAAGAATGCATGCTCAAGGCTCAAAGTCTCACAAAATTGGGCTAATTTGATTAAGCTAGGCGAGAAATTTAATTAACACTATCAAGAGTAATTAAAAGAGATGTTAAACTGCAGATTACCCACATCATTTGATTATAAAAAATGCTCCAATTCAATCTTTCCTAAGCACTAGAACAAGTACAACATGATGTTCAACAAGTAATGGCAAGAAAAAATTCATCTCAAGTTTAATCAAAATCAAACATATAATCAAACAAGCAGACAAGTGGTAATTTATTACCCTCCCCCTCACTGAAGTGAATTGCCCCAATTCATAGAAAAGAATTTAAAAAAAGGTAAGGCAAAAAGGGGTAAAGAGAACTCCCCGTGATCAACGATGATTGTGATGATGGTGACCGTCGAGAAGGCGGTCGGCGGGTGGAGCTTGGTCCAGCGGTGCTGTTGGAGAGCTGCGAATGGCGGCTGTCGGCTGGGGGAGAAGGCGGAGGTGCGGTGGAAGCCGTATGAGTGGGGTTCTCGACCGGGGCTGGGGGTTTGCCGTCATCGACCATCGCGGCGTGGAGGAGGTGTGGGGCATTGTGGCTGAGTGAGTTTGCGGCTGGGTGTGTTGTGTTTTTAGGGATTTGGTGGTTTTGCGGGAAAGAAAGAAAGGGAAAAGGGTGAGAGTTTGACGATATGCTTAAGGGGGAAGGGCTTGGGGCTATCGTGCACCGTTCATTGAGCGTGCTAAAGTGCACCACGTTTAATGAAACGGTGCACTTTGGCTGTGGGAATTTAATTGTCCACCTGCATTCGAAATGAATCCTGCAAATGAAAAACAAAATTTATTAAGGCAAAAAAAAGAAAAAAAAAGAAGCATAAATTAAAAAAGTAAAAATTAACGAAAAATAAACCAATGGGTTGCCTCCCATTTAGCGCTTTGTTTAACGTCGTTTAGCTCGACGACCTTTGCTAAATTTTTTGTTCTTCAAAAGCAAGTTCTTCAAACAAACGGTAATGTCCATCTCTCGTCGTTTTAACGCCTGTCTTCATCTTTTTATTTGTGCGCAAATCAACAACTAAGCTTCTACCTCCTTCCCGATGCGACAACTTACTCAAGATGATGTTTGGCAAAGTTTGGTTGTCGCCTAAAAATATAAAATTAAATTGCTCCAACTTCGGCTTATGTTCCTGCAAAATTGAGAGAAAATGTTTAGATCGAGTTGGAATTAATCGAAAATCATAAAGGGAAGAAAGAGTTGAAATGATTTCGCCTATATTTTCATCTTCGAGAACCGCGAATTCCCTACAAAAGTCATAACACAAATCAGTTTCGATCAAATCATCAGCTAACGGATCTATAATATCAACGAAATTTAAACTTGCGACCGAATCAGGATACTTCATAGCTTTATACATATCAAATTTAACTACTTCCCCATCAAATTCCATAGTTAAGATGCCGTCGCGGACACCGATCTTTGTATGCGCGGTTGATAGGAAAGGCCGGCCAAGCAAGATTTCGGATCCGTTGTTGCTGCGGTCATTTTCCATGTCAATTATATAAAAATCAGCAGGGAAAATAAGATTTTTTACCTGTACCAACACGTTTTCTAGTACTCCCTCGGGGTAGATAACTGAACGATCAGCTAGTTGAACCGTCACTCGCGTTTCCTTCAAAGGTTCAGTCGAAATTTTGTTGTAGACGCTTAACGGCATGACGTTGATAGACGCGCCTAAATCGCACATCGCTCTTTTTATCCCAACATTCCCAATTTTACAAGGAATCGCAAACATACCTTGATCCTTGTACTTTGGCGGCAATGGTCTTTGAAGAATAGCCGAAACGTTCTCACCAAGGTTAACTTTTTCATTCCCAGACAATCGCCTTCGGTTTGTGCATAGATCTTTCAAAAATTTTGCGTACTTAGGGACCTTCTGAATAACATCCAAAAGTGGAATGTTGATTTCCACTTTTTTGAATATATCCAAAATTTCCTTCTCTTCCTCCTTTTTATCTCGTTTCGTTAATCTACCTGGAAAAGGAGGAACAAGTTCGTAAGTAGAAACAGAAATATTGGATTTAGAGTTACCTGCAATGGGTGGAGACTTTTCGTTCTGGTCCTTTGAAGAGCTGCCTTGCTCGTTGGATTTTTGCTCATCTTGCTTGGGCGGTTTAGGCGTTATCACTGTTCCACTACGCAAAGTTATCGCACTAACGTTTTCCCTTGGGTTGGTTTCGGTTTGGGATGGTAACTTTACCTGGGATTCTATACGGCTAACGGCTTGAGCTAGTTGGCTTATTTGTTTTTCGATTTGTTGGAGGTGGGATTGTGTTTGGGTTTGGAATTTTTCCTGCGAAACTGCCAATCTCTCAACAATAGACTCAAGCGAGGATTTTTGGTGTGCTTGGTTTTGGTAGGGAGGTTGTTGCCTAGGTTGGTAATTCGGGTTCTGATTACCGTAGCTCAAGTTTGGGTGATCTCTCCAACCGGGATTGAAGGTATTGCTATGTGGGTTATAGGGTCTTTGGGGAGGTCCGGGAAAGTTGTGTATGGCGTTAACCTGGACACCAGATGTATCTCGCAATAATGGGCATAAGTCGGTTGCGTGATCTGGCATAGTGCATATTCCGCATACCTTAGCAGCTTTTATCTCCCCTGAAAGAAGAGAATACACAATATTAGTCAAATTATCAATTTTATTCTCTAATGAAATTGTGCTTACTGTGTGAACCCGTTGGCTGGGTTCACTTGTGGAACCAAATTGCTGCGAGTTTGCAGCCATTGTGGAGATTAACGTTCTCGCTGCAGTAGGAGTCATGTTAACGAGCGCGCCACCGCTTGCTGCATCTACCATCTTTTTGTCCATCGGTAACATTCCTTCATATAAGTATTGAAGGAGTGTCTGTTCGGATAGGCCATGTTGCGGACAGCTTGCGCACAGCTTCTTGAACCTTTCCCAATAATCATATAGGGATTCGTCGTGCATTTGTTGGATACTCAAAATGCTTCGCCTAAGTTCAGTCGCTTTTGCTGCAGGGAAATACCTGTCAAGGAAAACACGAGAAAGATCAGCCCATGTATTAATAGAATTCGGAGGTAAATAAAATAACCATTGTTTAGCCATTCCGGCTAAAGAAAAAGGAAATGCCATTAGTTTTATCTGATCCTCTGAAACTCCTTGCGGTTTCATGCTGCTGCACACCATATGGAATTCGGCTAGATGCTTGTGTGGGCTTTCAGTAGGTAAACCGTTAAAGGTAGGGAGTAGATGAATTAATCCCGTTTTGAGCTGAAAGGGAGTGTCGCCTTGAGGAAAAGCGATGCAAAGGGGTTGTTGCATAGTAGGAGCTGCGTTCAGTTCTCGAATCGTTTGGTCCGCCATTGTTTCTGGTTCTTGTGTAGGTTCTTCGATTGGTGTTGGTTCGGAAGTGGATTCTTGTTCGGGTCGTCGTGTGCTTTGTTGTTTCTTTCGTCGCAGTGTTTCGCCGTGAGTTCTACGAGCGCTTGCTTCAATTTCCGGGTTATATGGAGCTAAAGTACCCGGATTCTTCCTGGTCATAAAATAAAACAAAAATTAGTCAAAAATTGCCGAAAATAAATCTCCCCGGCAACGGCGCCAATTTTGACAAGTCGTCGTTAACCGGTCAAAATAAATAAATTAATTAACCTCTTTCAACAATAAATAAAATAAAGAAATTAAGTAGTATAAGGAAAGAGGGTCGATCCACAGGGAGATTAGTCGAAATTCTTGACTTGAATTTTGTCGGATTTGAATTACGAGGAATATCTGCAAAAAAAAGGAAATAAAAAGGGGGTGATCTGATATTGAGTGAAGTAATAAGATAAAATGCAATAATTAAAGAAAATAGTAGGAAAAACCAAATATGAAAATTAGCCTCGAGCTAGCCTTGTCAATTCCTTCGATCATTGAAATAGATTTTTATTTCGGGGATCATGTCGGTTACAGTCTGCGAGGCCCAACCCGTCGCAACTTGCTTCTCTCTCGAGTAACCAATCCTCCCAAGACTATCTTCGAAGGTTGATTCTTAAACAAATTAGCCACGTCTATCGCCGTTAAAGTGTTTAGTTTTGAAAGCAGGAAAAGCCTGACTCAGAAATTGTCTTAAAAAGAATCGCTTCTGATTTTATCTTTCCTTAGCGGACCGCCGCTAAGAGTGTTCACAGGAAGTCGAAATTGCCACAGGCCGATCCTTCCTCCCAACTATGTCTTTAAACGATTCCATATCAACGAGCTCTTTTTGATTTGAAAAACGATTAAAAACTTTAGTAAGGTCGATTGCCAAACTATCTAAACAGAAAGATAAAAATGTATTCCCGAAAGAATTTAGGCAATGTTCAATTCTCACGATTAGAATTGATTTGGCTAGCTCTTGGCTCAAAAAATTTAGTTAAGCATGATATTAATTATCATACTTAACTTGGTTTTTGGAAAATAATTAAATAGCATAAAAAAGTGGAACAAGAAAATAAAGTAAAATGAACTTGGATTAAAGCTAGAAATGTTTACAAAGATAAAAACTAAAAATGATTGATGGATGATCTAAGCCTTTACCAAGGGTGGTATTTATAGGCTTAGATTTACAAAGATAAAGTGATGATATAATTTAAAATAATAAACAAAAGATAAAACAATTCAAATGTTTTGAAATTTAAATGCAGGAATTCTGATCGGATAAACTGATAAGCTCTCTCAGAACGTTCCAGAAGCTTCTAGAAGTCGCCACGTCATTGCCACGTCACTGCCACGTCAGACGCGTCTTGCCCGGTGTCGTGCCGATGATGCCAGTTATGACAAAATTATAATAAAAACAGCAGAAATGCATCATTTTTACTGCTATTTCCAGAATTGGGTCCCTGCACAAAATATAACGAAAACAACATGTATTAAGCAGCAAGAAGTCCCAATAGCTAGAAAAATAACAAATGAAACATGTCATATTTGAGAACTCATCACATAGTAATCCTTTAAGAAATAAGGCAGTTACAAAATTCCTTACCATAAGTTGGGTTGGTTTAAGATTAGGACATATGGGGTAACAAATTCGATAGTTACCTTCTTTACTATATATTGTGTAAAGAATTAGGCAGGTGAGGTGAGATATATTGTAGATACGAAATTTCTTACGTTTTTTCTAACATATAAAGTAATCCTTTAAGAGATGAGGTAGCTAAAAATTTCCTTACCATAAGTTGGATTGGTTTAAGATTAGGATATACGGGGTAACAAAATCGGTAGTTACCTTCTTTACTATATATTGTGTAACGAATTAGGTAGGTGATGTGAAATATGTTGTAGGTACGAAATTTCTTACACGTTTTGTAACATATATGGTTATCCTTTAAGAGATGAGGTAGCTACAAAATTCCTTACCATAAATTGGGTTGGTTTAAGATTAGGACATATAGGGCAATAAATTCGGTAATTACCTTCTTTACTATATATTTTGTAACGAATTACGTAGATGAGGTGAGATATGTTATAGGTACGACATTTCTTACCCTTTTTTAACATATAGGGTAATCCTTTAAGAGATAAGGTATCTGCAAAATTCCTTCTCATAAGTTGGGTTGGTTTAAGAATAGGACATATGGGGTAATAAATTCGGTAGTTACCTTCTTTGTTATATATTGTGTAAAGAACTAGGTAGGTGAGGTGAGATATGTTGTAGGTACGAAATTTCTTATGCATTTTGTAACATATAGGGTAATCCTTTAAGAGATGAGGTAGCTACAAAATTTCTTACCATAAGTTGGGTTGGTTTAAGATTAGGACATATGAGGTAATTAATTCGGTAGTTAACTTCTTTACTATATATTTTGTAACGAATTGCGTAAGTTAGGTGAGATATGTTTTAGGTACAAAATTTCTTACGCGTATTGTAACATATAAGATAATATTTAAGAGATAAGGTAGCTATAAAATTCCTTACCATAAGTTGGGTTGGTTTAAGATTAGGACATATGGGGTAATAAATTTGGTAGTTACATTTTTCCTATATATTTTGTAATGAATTACGTAGTGAGGTGAGATATGTTGTAGGTACAAATTTTTTTACGCATTTTTAACATATAAGGTAATCTTTTAAGAGATAAGGTAGCTACAAAATTCCTTACCATTAGTTGGGTTGGTTTACGATTTGGAAAAATGAGGTACTAAATTCGGTAGTTACCTCATCTACTATAATATGTGTAACGAATTACGTAGGTGGGTTGTGATATGTTGTAGGTACGAAATTTCTTACGCGTTTTTATAATTTAAGGGTAATCCTTTAAGGGATAAGGTAGCTACAAAATTCTTTACCATAAGTTGGGTTGTTTTAAGATTTGGAGAAATGGGGTAACAAATTAGGTAGTTACCTTCTTTACAATTGTAAGTACAAATTTGCTTACGCTTTTTGTAACATATAGAGTAATCCTTCAAGAGATAAGGTTGCCACAAAATTTACTATCATGATAAGCTTTTCAATAACTACCATTTTTCTTACACATATTGTAACAAATTAGGTAACCGTATTATAACAAATTCCATAGGTACCGGCTATCGGTATTACCGGGAGACCTAAGATTAGCCTAATTTGAAGGGTCCTAACGCTATAATCACCCTCAATTAACCTACTTAACCGAAAAACTTAAATATAAGGGTAAAGTTCACAAATGGCCACTACAGTTTGATCAGTTATTCAATTTGGTATTCAAACTTTTAATTCTTCAGTGTTACCATTAAACTTTTAGTTTTGCTCTAATTTGGCCACTAACCCATTAACAGTCGTTATAAGGTGAGGTGGTTGTTAAAGTTTTTATATAATAATACATTTAGTCCACCACGTTTGCACATTCAATTAATTTAGTCTTAATGAGAAAGAAAACAAAGGCAAAATACTTGTAAGTTCCAACTGATTAACTCCAATAATTGAAGAGGAAAAATGAAGAAAATCGAACCACATCTTGTTCCCTATGTTTCTCTGAGAAATGAGATTTCTAAGTCTACCCTTTCGACTTGATGATCAAAAATATGTTTCCATGTCCCTGACTAGCACTTCCTTCTCCCCTTATATACACGAAAAAGAAACATGGAGTCCTACTAAAGCTTCAAATCCATACAAAAACAAAGCCACACTTAAAGCCTTGAAATCTCGATCGTGGAGTTTGAGTCCTCCAATAGACCACGCATTAGCCTCATTGATCCTCAAATCCTAAAGTTTTGATTATTCCTAGCGTGTTTTTTAAAATCCAAAACCCAAAAAAAGTGTTTGGATAAAAGAAGAAAATTAGGAATTTACAATTTTAATCCAAAAATTAAAATAATGTTTAAATTGATAGAATTTTAGACTAACTTGATAAATTGTATAAGTTTTGGACAAAAACTGTTATTAACCCAAGTCACGTCACCATTTTCGTTAATTTTAATCGTCGAATGTACCAAAACAGAATAAAAACATAACATTAGGTTCCATTTTGCCAAAAATAATAGTTGGGGTACCAAAACAATAATGTGAGCATAGTTAGGGTACTAAATATGTGGTTTTCCCTTTTAAAAAGAAAATATGATATCACGCGAATGGGATTTTTTATTACTTATGTAATTATTTATTACATTAAGAGTTTTGGGTTTTGAGTTAAATTATTTTTAATTAAAAATAGAATAAAATTGAAATAATGTGTAAATAATTAGGGTTACTTTTTATTTTTTAAATTAAGACTAAATTATTTGAATGTGAAAACGTGAAGGACTAAATTTGTTATTATATAAAATATTTTAACAGTCACTACATCCTTTTAACGACGGTTATTGGGTCAGTGGCCAAATTGAAACAAAACTAAATTTTTAATAGTAACATGGAAGCAATTAGAAGTTTTAGTTACCAAATTGAATAATTGATCAAAGTTTAATATCATTTGTGAACTTTACCCTAAATATAAATAACTACACGACATTGTTGAATTAAATACCATAATGCATTCAAATTGCAGTCATGGAAGAAATTATGTAAGATGGGTTGATACAATTTAGAATGAATGGCGTTTGAAGTATTTCAAAGAAAGTACATTTTAAACACGTTAATGGTGTTTTTAAATTTGATTTTCCGCCTTTGTTGGGTGTAGGGTGCAAAAAACCTAACCCATAAGGAAGATTAAAGATTTGACGAGGACATAAGAAGCCTTTTAGAATTCTACGAGATCATCAAGTGTTTAGTGTAGTGGGGTCTAAGCCTTTGTTTGAGGATCGAGGGGATCCAAGCCAAGGTAAATTACAACTAGTAAGAGGGATGTAACACTCTAATCTCAAATATAGAGTACCCGAAGACTAAGGTGCTACATCAGGTCACCGGAGCAACCCAACAAATAACTCAAATATTTTTAAATTAGTAAAATATACTTTTAAATACAAAAAAATGTCATTAAATAATTACAGTGAAATAATAATAAAATAGTTGTTCAAAATATGTGGTGCTCCAATACGTATATCAAAATAATCAAAATAATTAAAATAGTAACTGAGTTACAAACCCTTAAAACACAAGTAAGGCTCTAGGAATACAATATCCACTAACATATGATGTTGTACTCTATGTAAAAGATGTTGGAAATCTTTCGTCGATGATGCTCCTCAGACACGAACAAAATCTACTAATCTTAAAATGAAGATATTTTGAAAGGTTGAGCTCTACGAACTCAGTGATACACAACTAATCTACCGTACTTCAAGTAACTCATAAATATAATCATACAAATCAAATGTGCGCATAGAAGTATGACATGACTATTGAATACTCAAATTATGAGTCATCACAATAACATAATCAAATCACTTTGCGTATCAAACTTGTCAAATTTGTTAAATTGTCAAACTTGTCAAATTGTGCATGTGCTTAAATATCGAGTATCAAGATAATCTCGCGCCATACAATTTGGTAGTCAAATAAATCTCGGGTGTCCGAAGTGTTGTCTCGAGCGCCACATAGGTCGTTAGTTAGATTAGAGCCCGAAAGTTGCGTGCAAACAAATCATCATACATATAATCACAAATATCCAACAATGACATTCAAGTCTCATGCTTGTTTCAACTTACTTAATTTAGCGTGTAATATGCTTGATCGAATATCTTAGCCATTTAGACTTTATAAAACCCCTTTTAAACTTTTCAAACTTCTAATATTGTTAATGGATTTTGACTACTAATTAACCTTAAAACATAACTAAAATGTTAATTATGAAAATATGACATCTTGCGCTACCTTTAACGAAAAATATGTAACTAATAATATAAAGATTCAAATAATGTTTCGTTTGTTCTAGAAAAAACTAGACTCGGTAATCGTTCCAACAATTCCACCTTCTAAATTTAACTCATACGATTTATGGTGAATTTTTGATATCATACTCACTATTGTTTTTGGAGACATACAACCACTTTGCATTCTAACCTTTAGCCACTCAAAAATTTCGAAATTGAGCACCGTTTATTTTAAACAAAACTAGACTTCTACAATGCTATAAAAATATAAGGTCTACTTTTTTATTTATCTTGTACAATTTTTTAATGTTTTTCAAAGTTACTGCTTAAACAATTTTGTAAAAAATTTGCCACCAGATTTTTTGATCTTCCAACACTCTAAAGTTTATATCTTTTAAAATACAAGCCGAAATTGATCTTCATTTGTTCTAGACAAAAATAGACAAACTCACGGTTTTAATGATATATACCTCATGTCTTGATAAATTTTATTAAATTTATGGCAGATTTTCAAACTTACTGCGTGTACATATATTCGTTTATGGGCAGATTTTATGACTTGAACCTTATCCTCATTTAATCATTCAAACATAATTTTCACCCTCTAATTCATACCGACGGTCATTGGTTCTTGAGGGTGATCCTCAGAGGAGTGTGCTATGGCTTTCACGAGTGCGATTGTGGTGGTTTTTCGGCTCAATGGTGGTCGTTTTTTCTTGGTTCAAAGGCGGTACCCAGATTTTGTTGCGTAAAGCTTTTTCATCTCAAAACTTACGCTTGGGTGGTTCGATGGAAGCCTCTTTCCCTTCAAACTAAGGAGCCCTGATCGAAGCTCGATCGTGGAAGGATCTATTTTCTCCTCCGACGTGAAATATCATGTTTGTCTAGTCTCAAGTTGCTTCTGATCATCGACGCGAAAATGTCCAAGCCTTAAGAACCAGCAATACTGACGGGATGATGCTCTTGGCCGATTGCACGGAAGAGATGGTTTCTCCTTTGAGCCATGTTTATGGTAAAAGTGATATGGTGATGCATGTTCTTTCTTTCGCTGGTGCTCCCACATTTGATGGTTATGGGAGGACTGATTTACTGCCATTGGCAGATGGTTCCTCGTTGAACCATCCGCAGAACCCATGATCTTTCATTATACTTCCATCCATGAAGGGAGGACGGCCCTATTGATGGTCGTATTTGGACAACCTTCACCGTAATCAACTTCTCTATCTCTTTTCGGTGCTCGAAGAATATTGATCATTGGTGCTTTAAATGGTTATGTGGTGGAGCTTATTCTTCATCTACCGTCTTATTGAATTGTTTATGGTTTATTGTGTCGTCCTCACTTCTATGGGATGTAGCGTTCTCCTTTGTGTTTTTGAGGTTCTATGCCATGTTGAAGTTGCATGTTGGCTTTACTGTTGATTCAATCGTCGGACTATGATCCATCAGTTTACTCTTATGAGTAGGTCCTTATATGTTCAATATAGGGATACCCCTCTCCGACCTTGGAGCTCTCGAATAAGTATGTCGATGATCAAGATTTGGTTTTGTACTATTGTTTATCCTTCGTTTCAAGTGTGTTTGTCTACTTTTTTACTTTTAGCGTTTGCTCTATGCTCTTTTCGTTTTTTGTCTGTCCCCTTGTTGTTTCGGGCTTTGTCGATCTACCGGTGGTCAGTTGTTGCTTGTTCTCCCCCTTTGCTAAGGTGTACCTTGCCTTGCTCTCGAGGTCCTCTGTTTGTGTTTTGGGATTGTGGTGTTTTGGCTTTTCTGATGTTTGTGTTGCCTTGCACCATCCTGATCATTTGTTTTCTTTTCTTTAATGTTTAATGAATTTCTTTTCAAATAAGAAAACAAGAAGTATACGAACAGTTTGAGGGTACTACTTTAATAAGAGAACACCATCAACTTCTTGTCTAGCTCTCCACCACTTTCCATAAATAAACCCAATCCATGCAATGTTACTATCATCTTGAAAAGAAAGAAATGGAAAATAAATTGTTATTCCACAAGCTAGCTCCAAAACTTAACATAAAAGGAGGAAAATAAAAAACAAGGTTTTAAACCCCTACATCTATTGTTTCTTTCTCCTTGGCTGTCGTCCATGGAGGAAGAAAGATGATTGTTTCTTTTCATTTTTTTCTCTTTCATATTAATTAAAGCCCCACTATTTTTTTTTCTAAATTAATTTTCAATCACACATCTACTCTTGATGCAATGGTTACAATTTGACATGATAACCACTTTTAATCCAAAAGCTATGAATTAACCATGCATAAATATCACAACAACTCTTGGGACAAAAATACATGCTTGTCATACTCCTAAGCTGCCGACCATACTCTCCCAATCAATGGGAGCGTAGACTTTTTTAAATGGTTAAATTAATGAATAGGCCATCTATTTTCCATCTACTTCACACAAGCCTCCCAACATCCTTAATTACTTACAAAAAGTTTAAAATTTACTAAAATAATTCTAACAAAACTCAATCTCTAAATAAATTTATCCACACAAAATCATATATTTTCCCTGGATAAATCATTCATTAAAAGCCCCATCTTTTCACCTTCTCTCTCTTTTTTTCTACTTTAGACTCACATATTCATCTTCTTTCAATCTAGTCCTTAATCTTTCACAAACTTAATTTCCATGTATAATTTCACTATTCCAAAAAAAAAAAAAATTAAACCCACCATTAACATAATTTACTCACTTATTCCTTAAAATAATTAAATTGCCAAATTTAATCCTCAGAGTTACAACTCTCCCTTCCTAAAAGAAAATTCCATCCTCAAAATTTATTTTCACAGAACAATGATGATACTAAAACTTCGCAAACTCTTCTAAGTTATCTGCTGCGCCACTTTGATAATTTACAGACCTTAGCACCGTGGACTTTTATCAGTGTTATCGGCACAAATCTAAACTAATTCATTATTTTAAGACAAATATACACTACCGAGGGAAAGTATAAAATAGATCCCAATAGCATCTCATCAACAATCAACATCGTCACACGAAGGACGTCATGGTTATTGTTCGAATCGAAGTAAAATTTGAAAATAAATATGGACTAATAAGGATCAAATTAAAATATAAGAACTAAATTCACAAGTTATACATAATACACATATTACTGTAAAAAAATTAACTTGAGGCTTCAACTTTTAGACTTAATGTTTTGTTATTTCAATTTATATTCTTTTAATAAAATCTAATATTAGATTTGGGTCGAGATATTATCATATATTTTTAGCATAATGTTGATATAATTTATTAATCGATTAATTTAAATTGAATTTTACAAAAAAACATTATAAAAATTTGTTGATTGATCACAATGATAAAGGACAGTGTTGTTCCTCTAATTGATCCAACTTCGTGCAATGTAATATGCATGACATGTCGATTAATTACACAAAAATATTTAATATATATTATAATACTAAATGTCACAAGGCTATTACTCTCTTCTCAAAAGACACGTTTGATAGAGTGTGCAATGCTACTATTTATATATTTCAATATCTTCTCTTTTCTTTCTGATGTGGGATTAATGACCCCGCCTCTTGTCCTGCTCTCGTGATTGGTCAATTGTCATGATTGTCCACCTTGCCTACCCCACTCATGGGCACTCGGCGTGAAATCGAGCAGTCAAATGGTGGCTTTGATACTACTTGTCACAGGGTCATTATCTTTTTCTCAAAAGACATGTCTGATAAGATATAATGCATCAGCGTTTATATATTTCAAAATCTGCCTTTTTCTTTTCAATGTAAAATTAATGACCCTGCTTCTTTTTAAACGTGACACTAAACAACACGAATTATATTTTTAGTTCTCATATAAAATAGCTTATCAGGTATTTACATCTATAAGATTATATTATAAGAAAACATAAAAAAATCAATATAAGATTAAGATGTCAGTTACACTATAATCCTACAACTTTTAATAAGCTAATAATAGGATCACATTCATGAGCCATCCATCAAGAAATGAACTGTGGGAATGGTAGCTGGCAGTTATATTTTTTTATTTGATATTAGTATCTTAACTCATAATTCTTAAAATTTTTAAATTCACATATAATTTTATTAAATATAAAAAAAATTTATATCCTTAAACATAATATCATACATCTTTCCACCAATAAAAGTTGAGTGCAACGGTAATATATATTAGTCTTTTAAAGAAAGAATTCAGATTTAAATTTTAAAAACAACATTGTTTAAAGAAAGAGTCATGAATCTAAACATAAACTATATATATATATATATATATATCCATAAATGCATCATCTGTCTTTAGACGTTTGTGGAAATAATAATTCAAACCATATCTCATTTTTGGCTTATCCAAATCTATCCAGCATTTATTATTTTTATTTTCGATATTTATTGAACAAAATTATTTTGCTCCTAAGCATATTCTATTTATGTTTCATATTAAAAAATATTTAAAAATTAAATTATGAATTTTAATTATAAATTTTAAAACTTAAATCTTACATTCTATACTCTAAAAATATACCATGTCCTAAATTTCTTATACCTTAACTTTAAACCTTAACCTTAAAATTTAAATTTTAAACCTTAAATTCTAATATTAGTGTAAGGACATAAATGAGGCATGATAATGGTCAACATTTCCATCCATATCTATCACTTATGTAGGATAAGCCACAATTACTTTTGATGCCAATCATGTCTTGTCTTTGTCTGACATTAGCATGTTCTAAAATGTTTGATTAATCTCTTATTTAATAGTATGAGCTTGTAAGTTTAAATATAAAGCCAGTTAACAATAACAGCATGTTAAAATTCACTAATTAATATGTTCATAAAGGTCGAATATCCATAGTGAATGACACCCTTAACATGAATCAAGATGGAACAGAAAGTGGATCATAGTAACAAAGATTCACAAACATCAAAAGTTTGAATTATGATATTGTAAATAAAATAATATAAATTAAAAAAACGTCGCATCGTAAATTTCTTAATATACAATTTAAAAATTTTTAAAAAATAATATAGAATTTAAATTAATTGATTAATGAATTGAATATTAATAGTTATAGTAAAAAAATTTATTAAATTTCAATTTTAAGCATGATAGAAGGACAAGACAAAATTTGGGCCTTTTAAAAGAGAGATATTTTTTCAAAATTGTTTTTTTAATTGATTATTATTAAAGAATGAGATATTATACCAATGCGTTTTGCTCTAAATAGTAAGTAGTTTGGTATTATTTGAGCATGTTTCGAATTTGAAATCTTGTATATGTAAAAATATATTTATTTAAAGACTCGTTTATTAAAATCGGGTGTGACGTAAGTAGATCCAGACACGAATGAATCCGAATTAATTAAGATACGGTAGGGGAAAAAATCTATCTAGATATAATACTAGGAAATAGGAATAGCTTTCCTTCCATTACCCGCCAATTCCATCCAAGCTTCCAACTCATCAATTAATAAATAAATGAATCCCACACAATAAAATCTTCAAACCAAAACCTGTCTGTTTCTCCATCTCTCTCCTCTCAAATGGCTCTTTCTTCTGCTTCATTCTTTAGCCACCAACTCTCCATCTCCGCCCTCACGCGCCGCCCTTTACCCTCCGCTTTCCACCACCACCACCACCGTCGTCTTCATCGTTGCTCCCCTGCTCTTGCTACTTTAAGTCCTTCTTCCCCTCAACCTGCAACTCCTCCTTCAACCGGTGAAAATGTTTTATCATCTAAAACTCATCAGCCCCCAAATCAATTAGTGGAATCATCAAGACCCCATGATCCAGGCAGCTTAAACTATGCCCTAGCCAATCCTAATGGTAACTCGTTACTCGGTCTCGCTCGTTCCACTGAGTCCAACATTGAAAAGGTACTCATTGAATTCCGGTGTTTTCCCATATACTCAATTTCCTTCTGATGCTTATGCTAATTCGTGTTATCGTGTTGGTGCAGACAATATTTGACTTCCGTTTCTTGGCACTTCTCGCCGTCGGAGGTTCGCTGGCCGGTTCATTGCTATGCTTCCTAAATGTACTGTCCAATTCCCAGCTTTTTGTATTATTTATGTTTTCAGGGGAAGCAGAGATTTTCCTCATATTTTAAAGTTGTTTTGTATAATACACACACATACTTATTTCTGAGAGTTTACAGGGTTGTGTATACATTGCTGAAGCTTACAAGGTCTATTGGACAAGCTGTGTTAAAGGGGTTCACACTGGGAATATGGTCCTACGGTTGGTTGAAGCAATTGGTAACTTCCCATGCACTTAATTGACATAAAATGTTTTGATGTTATTGGAGATGTGGTGTTGAGTTGTTTTCTTTGTTTTTTCGATACAAAAGAGGTAAATGTTGAGATTCAATCTAATATGTCCGAATGTTGAGAATTGAGATTCCAAAAATCTCACTTTTTACCTCTTGAATGAACTTTTGCAAGGGCATTAGCTGTGTCAGCAATGCTAACATTCTTCAAGGGCCTTTAATCTAGGGATCATTTTCCCCAGCATCGATATCATGCACTTTCTGTTATTCTCTAGCTGCTAATGAGCTGATGCTAAATCAATATGTATAATGTTGCAGATGTTTATCTTGCTGGGACGGTGATGTTAATATTTGGTATGGGATTGTATGGATTGTTCATAAGTAACTCGAACCCGGAATTGCCAGCCGATTTTGACCGTGCCCTTAAAGGCTCATCCTTGTTCGGAATGTTTGCCATGAAGGTAACAGTCTCGATTAGATTTGTCCATGGATTGGGTTTATACCACAATTCGATTTTTTGTATTTCCTTTATCCAAACCCTCTTGGATAGGCCTACTCAAAATAGTCTCAAAGATGGATTTGTAACTGTGTTTCCCTGACTTTGAAGTACCCGTAGTGGACCGGAAATACCACTCTCCATAAGCCCTCTAGATACATTAGGTGTAGTATTGGCTTTTGGCACCATCTTTGAATCTATCAATAGGTAATTAACCAATAGACCTAGTAACTAGGAGCATCATATTTAGGATTACTCAACATTGATGAAATGGTTGTTGATGCGATGCAGGAGAGGCCGAAATGGATGAAAATAAGTTCCCTGGATGAACTGAAGACGAAAGTGGGGCATGTAATAGTGATGATTCTGTTAGTGAAGATGTTTGAAAGAAGCAAAATGGTGGCAATAAACACCGGCATGGATCTGCTCAGTTATTCCATCTGCATCTTCCTCTCTTCTGCTTCTCTGTACATCCTTCATCATCTTCACAAGCCGGAATAGGTTTTTCTAAGTTCGTTTAATTACACAAGACTTTCATTCAAATAGTCAAGTTTAGTATACGGGACAATTCCTTTTCTGCTCTTATCTTCATAATAATTACTTCCTTTTATATCAACTTCAAATGTATATTCATCCTATGTGATCGATTCAAGTCTCTCTCTCTATGTTACAGGATATGTTAGTTTTTAGGGTTTAAACTCGGGTTCAAAATCACAATGTTCAAGAATCGTTGTTTTCTCTTTCAAAAATGTCGTTTTTAGGGTTCAAATTCGAGTTCTCTCTTTGAGGGAGCAATGTGTCTTGCCATTGCACCCAACTTTTGTTGGTTAAAAATATTTATTTATTTGATAAATAATAATAATAATATTTTTAATGGCAAAGACAATAATTTTTGTAATGTTTTTTTATATCATGATTTCGGGGATGAGAATGACGATTAAAAAACATAAAATTGTAACTATTCGGTTGGGGATGTTCATTCAATTAATTCGGTCATTAATCTAATTGAATTAGACAAAATCTAATTAATTGTTTTTCTTTAATTGTTAATCAAATCAAAATCTATTTGGATATTATTTGTGCCGTGCAATGAAGACGTGCATGTAAAAGCTTTGATTTTAATCACTCGATGAAGGTGGGTTAAAGATATCCGTTTTTTTTAAGAGTTGATGCGATAATCAAACTAGCTAGTAGCAGAAAGGTCTAACATCAACAATCCAATTAGCCAAAAACCCTAATGTTACACACCGTTGACTCGACCCCCTCGAGCCACCGTCGACTCTGATGATGCCCCTACTCACAAGAAGCTCCGCTGGCAGGATGATGATCCGCCAGATAAGGGAGGGTCGGATACTGCTGGAGCTTTCTATCCTCCTGTGAGAGTTCATGTCTCTTGTAAGGACTCTTTGATGCATGATAGCAAGGTTGGCTTCTCCGACGACGATGGCGACATGGACGATGATGATATAGAAATCCTAGAAGGGGATGTAAGACGGGGTATGGACAATGGTCTCATTTCGATCGAATTTTTTTAGCGTATTCAAATTCTGGCCGCCAAGTGCTTTGACAGAACCCTTGTAATTAAGCTTCTGGGGCGCCGCATCAGATACAATACCCTAAAATCGAAACTCCAAGATCTCTGGAAACCAACCCAACCTATCAAGTTGATGGACATTGATAACGACTATTTCCTGGCCACTTTTCGCAATCATACAAATTACCTCTCCGCGATTGCTGATGGCCCGTGGGTTATCTTTGGGAACTATTTGACAGTAGAACCATGGACCACCGACTTTGACTCTTCCAAGCCAATCCCGACGAAGTAGGTTGTGTGGATCTGTCTCCCGAGACTGCCAGCAATGCTGTATAAAAGAAGTTTGATCACTGCTATTGGTGAGTGTATTGGCCATGTGTTTCGGATCGATTATCAGACGGAATGTGGTCGTCGTGGTCAATTCACTCGAATGGCAGTGTCCGTCGACCTTGGGAAGCCTCTTGATTCAAAGATAGTAATCAATGGTGATATTCAATTAGTGGAATATGAATCCCTCCCCTCCATTTGCTACCACTGCGAAAAATGTGGCCATGCACAACACTTGTGCCCTGACCTAAAACCCGTGCAGGCTACGGAAAAACGACTACACCATCGCCTTTAGACCAGCCAGTTGCACCCTCATCTACAGTTACACCGCATCAACCTACTTCTAATGAATCCTCCCCTGACGTCCCTTTATTTGGGCCATGAATGATGGTGGAACGAAAGCAACGTCGAAACTCTAAGAAATTACCTCCTTCCCCAAGCACGGACATTCCTCATAGAATCTCAGGCTCACGCTTCAACCCCATCTATGAAGACCTTGATGCAGCTCCACCCGCCAATGCCAATGTTCCTCTCACGATCAGGGAGCCTCCCAGTTCACCCAAGGCCATTCGCCAACAATCGAAGACTGACTCAAGGTCCAAAGGCAAACTGCAGGTGATTTCCAAACCCCACAAAGTGACTCACGTGCGCAAGCCTTTGGCAACTACCCTTGCAGACTTTCCAATTGCCATCGTGGCTCTAACAAAGCTTCTAGCTTGAGGAAGGTCTCCTCTTCCGCTCTCGACAACACCAAAC
The DNA here is from genome assembly GCA_958450335.1 of Hibiscus tridactylites. Classification (NCBI taxonomy): domain Eukaryota; kingdom Viridiplantae; phylum Streptophyta; class Magnoliopsida; order Malvales; family Malvaceae; genus Hibiscus; species Hibiscus tridactylites. The sequence continues at coordinate 61,753,419 of OY288286.1, read as the reverse complement.
ACTCTTCCGTTATCATTGATGAAAATGTTGATTCCAATGTACGACCAATGGTTGTCGATCTAAGCCCACCTCCATCGGATTTAACAGGGGTATCAAAGTGAAACCGCCAGACCAATTGAAATAGGCTTTGACATCTTTGCCTCTGCCGATATCAGTTAATGCTGGCTCTTCAGCTGATGTCCCAAGTGTCGCTTCGGCTCTCGACCCTGCAGGAGAACAGGCGCTGACAATGCTCCAGTAGTTATATGTATCCTCCCCCTTTGTGTTTAAGTTTATTATGAATTTTAAAATGCTTTGCTGGAATATTCAGGGCTGCAGCCATCCGAAATTCGTCACTACTGCTAAGGAGTATTTGCGTGAGGTTAAGCCGGATATTATGGTTCTGTTGGAACAAAAAATCAGTGGATGCAAAGCTGACTTAGTTATCTCAAGGCTTGGATTGCCTAACTCTCATAGGGTCGAAGCCAAGGGATTTTCTGAGGTATTTGGATCGTTTGGTATGATTCTATTCATGTTGAAGTTCTCGCCAACCATTTTTAGTTTATCCATTGCAGCGTTTTCCTCAAGAATCATGGTTTTTCATTTCTGATGACTGATGTCTATGGTAGTCCTAATCCTTCTAAGCGTCGCGCTCTTTGGCATCACTTGTATGGGTTGGCCTCCGCAATTCGAGCCTTATGTATTATTTGTGGCGATTTCAATGCAACTCTCTTCGAATCTGATAGGCGCGGTTGTGCATCGTCCTCCACCCCAAGAAAGGATTTTCAGTCCCTCGTCTTCTCTAATGGTATACGTGATATGGGGGTTCTCTGGGCCGGAATTTACTTGGTCGTGTCGCATGCGCATGCACGTCTGGACATATATCTTTGCAATGATATTTAGGACGAGGCGTATCCAGACTAAATGGTCGCCCATCTCTTTCATATGTGTTCTGATCATCGGCCTATCTCTCTACAAGTTGGTAACTCTTCCTCATTTCTAGCTCCGCAGTCTTTCAGATATTTTTTGGGTTGGAACTCCCACGATGATTTTACACGTGTGGTGCAAGACAACTAGCACCCTTCTGAGTCTTTGTCAGAGACTATAGTAAGCTTCACTAAAGCTGTGGAGTCTTGGAATCACACTGTGTTTGGCTATATTGGAAGGAAAAAAGAGGATTATTATGGCTCGTTTACGGGGCATTCAGAAATCCTTAGGTCAACGACACTCCAAATTCCTTGTTTCCCTTGAATCTGAATTGCTTCAAGAATTGGAGAATATTCTCGATCATGAGGAGCTCATGTGACGTCAAAAGTCTTTTTCGGATTGGGTTCTCAATGGTGATCGCAATACAAAATACTTCCACCGAAAGGCTACTATTCGCAAGAAAAAAAAAGCGTATCAGCTCTCTTAAAATATCCACCGGTGAGTGGTGCTCGTACAACGAGCAATTACGGATGGAAGCGACTTCTTTCTTCCAATCCCTTTTTGCTATCGAATCTCAGAAGAGTCGCCCTTTTCCTTCTTCTGGCAGATTTCCGGCTATTCCTGCTGCCTTGCTTCATGGTCTTTGTAATGCCCCTACGAATAATGAAATCCATGCAGCGCTGATGGATATGGCCTCGCTAAAATCCCCGGGTTGGGACGGATTGCACGCCTATTTTTTCCAAATGCACTGAGGCATTTTTAGTCCTTATATATGTCGTATGGTTCATGATATATTCAAGGGCGTTCGATAGACCTTGAAATAAACCGTCCATTCTTGTTCTTATCCCAAAGAAGGATTCTCCGGAGTCTTTCCTTAACTTTTGCCCTATCAGCCTTTGCACGGTTCTCTACAAGTTGCTGACCAAGATAATTGTAAAACAGCTGCATCTAATTTTTCTAATTTTAATCAAAGAGAACCAAACCAGTTTCATTAGTGGGAGGACAATCACTGATAACATCATTATCAATCAGGAGACGATTCACTCCATGCGATCCAAGAAAACTAAAACCGGATGGATGGCCATCAAGGTAGACATTGAAAAGGCTTTTGACAAGCTAAAATGGGATTTTATTCATGATTCTTTGCGAGAAGCTGCACTTCCTGATCCTCTCTGCCGCATTATTATGAATTCTATAACGTCGTCGTCTTTCCAAGTACAATGGAATGGTACATTATCGCCGGTCTTTTTTCCTCAACGAGGCATTCGCCAAGGCGATCCAATATCTTCGTACCTTTTTGTTCTTACCATGGAGCGCTTGGGTCACCGTATAAATGAGGGTGTTTCACATGGGTCCTGGTCCCCTTTCCGTTTCATTCGCAATGGTACGCCCTTGTCCCATTTATTTTTCGCCGACGACCTAATCTTGTACGCCAAGGCGGACCTTGCTAATGCTAAAGTTATTGACGATATCCTAGCTGAATTTGGTGCATCCTCGAGACATAGAGTGAGTAAGCAGAAAACACAAATTTGGTTTTCTCCAAATACGGACCCTATGGTTAAAAACTCAATATCTGCCAATCTTGGTTTCCAGGTTGTTGACAACCTTGGGCGGTATCTGGGAGTACATGTGATACATAAGAGAGTGAAATGTGCGGATTATAGCTTTATTATTGATAAGTTGCGGAGTCGCCTTAGTGGATGGGTTGCAAAAACACTCTCCTTGGCAGGGCGAGTAACCTTGGCAAAGTCCGTTCTATCCGCTATTCCTGTGTACTTCATGCAAGCAACGCTTCTCTCGAAAGGAGTTTATGATGACACCGAGAAGATTGTACGACAATTTGTTTGGGGCAACTTTACCTCTTATCGTAAAATCTCTCTAGTTAATTGGGAAGTTCCACGCCAACCTATGGAAAATGGTGGGTTAGGTTTCCGTAGCATGTTTGCGTATAATGTGGCCTTTTTCCACAAGGTTGGTTTTACATTCATTTCAAAACCGAATGCTTTATGGGTTTCCTTGCTTCGACAGAAATATAGGATTATGGAGACATGCCCACACTCTATTCACAGATCGATAGCTTCACCCCTTTAGAGAGCGCTTATGAATCATTGGGATTCAATCCGTTCAAGTATTGGTTGGTCTCTCGGAAATGGTCACTCTGTAAGCTTTCTCGATGACGTTTGGGTCCCGTCCTTGGGTCCCTTACGGACATATGCCTTACTGCCTGCTGAGGAGCTGGTTTCCCTATAAAATCCAGACCTCGTTGACGAGAATGGTAAGTGGAATCTGGATCTCCTCACTTCCATGTTCCCTCGGGATGTTATTGCACATATCTTAAGCATCAAGTGTCCTGAGCCTGATGATCGCAATGACGTTTGTGTGTCGCGATGGAGCACACTGCACTCTTTTAGCATCAGTTCAGCATATAGGTTTCTGTCGGAAAGGACTTGGGATCAAGCTTCTCCTACTTGGAAAATGTTTTGGCAATGCCCAGTCCCACAAAGACTACGGTTTTTCCTATGGCTTGTGTTTCGCCAAAAACTAATGACCAACTCGGAACGATGTTGTCATCGGCTTTCGGATAATCCTACTTGTTCAGGTTGTGCACATTCATCGGAGACCTATTGCCATGCTTTGTGTGAGTACCCTGTAGCAATGGATGTTTGGAGACAGATAGTTCCCGCTGAGTTGCATGAATCATTTTTCTCCACGCACACTGCTGATTGGCTTCGGAATAACTTGACAGGCCGACTTATTCATCCACAATCTAACTTGCGATGACCTGCGCTTTTTGCCTCTACCCTATGGCAAATCTGGAAGCGGCGGAATGAATTGGTTTTCAGCGGCGCCGATAAGCTCTCCTCGACAGTCCTTCGGCTATCCCTTGCATGGGCGCGCTGCTATGAAAAATCTCATCCCCTGCAACCTGCTGCGTCGCTCCCTCGAAACCATGTTGTTCAATGGTGTCCGCCGATCGGGGGAAGTGTTTGTCTTGATGTTGATGGTTCATCCGCTTCCTCGAGAAAGCTCAATGTTGTGGGCGGTCTCCTACGTGATAGTACTGGCAATTGGTTGTGGAGTTTTCATAAGACAATCGACACAACAAGCATCCGGCAAACAGAGCTTTGGGTGATCTACATTGGTCTCCTCAAAGCTTGGGAACATGAATATGAAATCCTGGAGGTCCAATCTGATTGTAAGCAAGCGGTGAAGCTTGTTACCGACGGTGATGCTGGGAACTCATCCTTTTCTCTGGTTCGTGCGATCAACAAGCTCCGTGGTCGGGCTTGGTTAGTTGACATCATATGGATACCTCGCGATGCAAATCGACCAGCTGACGGCCTTGCTAAGTTAGCTGACCCTACGATAGATTCCTTGGTCTTCCTTTAAGAACCACCCCCTTCGATTGTTGGCCTACTTGACAGGGATATCATTAGCCCTATGTAGTGCAAGCTTATCTCATTTTAGCTTGCTATTCTTTCAATTCAAAATAAAAAAGATATATGTTTTTATGTGTATTTTTTTGTCATTCAATTTTTTAAGAATCGATAAGAGAGAGCCTTAGAGGTTTTATAGGCTTATAATATGGGGGCCATGGACGTCTCTAACGAGGACCGGCTGGAGGACAAGAGGCGGCGCGTCGTAAGTAAACATAGAGAAATCAGCATGGACGTGTTTAGCAAGAGCATCAACTGTCATATTTCCTTCACGCGGGAGCCAAAGAATTTCAGTCACCCATGCCTTGTCGCGAAGCTTAGCAATAGCATGAACAAGAGTGAGGGAACTTGAAGGTGCATTCAGACCATTCACCAGTTTGATGGCTTCGAGGGAGTCAGATTGCACTAATAGCATGTTAAACCCATTGTCCCAAGCGAAGCGAAGGCTAAGAAACAATGCCCAAAATTCAGTTTGTAAGGGGCAAGCTATACCTATCACCTTGTTGAAACCCAGGATGAAATTCCCGGCATGATCGCGAAGCAAACCGCTCACCGAACTCATCCCTGTAGATGAGGATACAGCTCCATCAACATTCAAGCAAAACCAACCTGGATCAGAAGGAGGCCATTGGATATATACCAGAGCAGAGTTGGCCATGGCTGAAGCGGGAGAGAAACTATCTTTGTAATATCGAGCCCACGTGATACCGCGATGGAGCATAGAGTCGGCTGAGCAAAAGGAATTGTTGAAGACATAGTCGTTCCGTCCCTTCCATAGTTGCCAAACTATCGAGGCAAAAAGGATATTCCAGGGGATGTCCCACTCCATTACCAAATCATGCGAGCTAAGGTTGAGTTGAAACCACTGTTGAAAATCCAGAGCAAAGAAACTGATAACTGCATGAATATCCTTGTTTTCATACCTTTTTGCTATAGCATTTGCCTGTTCTTGAGCCCATACCATAGCATTTAGACTATATTTTCTTCTTCTGGGTGTATTTTTACTTTTGTTGGTTATTAGTCCATGTTGAGGGGTACTGGTCGGAAGGTTGGTTTTGGGTTTGATGATGCGCAGGAAGGGAGTCTAGCGAGAGAAAGCTGGCGCCGGGAATTGCTATAGCATAGTGGAAGTTGATATTGGCTAACACGTGAGCTGTGAGAAGCACGTGAGCGACAGAAGGACGTGAATATGTAGAAAATGACAACCTGACATGTGCAACAGCCGGTACCCACCTGCAGACTGTCCTCTTTGTCCCATCGTGGCAGAGCTTGTCGGTGGATATTCCTTGGGATTATCAAGGAATATTTAGGGCACAAAACCCTAGGAGCCTCCACTATATAAAGAAGGAGAGAAGCTTGGAAAATAGAGGGAGGCGAAAGAGAGCAAAGTGAGAGAAAATTGCAAGGAGAGAGATGCGTTCGTCTTCATCTTCTCCACTTGGTGTCCTCTATCGTTGAAGCTCCAAAGAGTGGCCTCGAGAGAGGTGGTGGGCCTAAGACAGTCGGGCAGTCTATGGCGGAGAGGGAGATTACCTTTCTTTCTGTTGCTTTAGCATTTCCTTTTCATATCTTTATCTTTGGTGATGTTATCACAATGATACGTTGGATGATATTGCCCAGCCACGAACTGTTTTAGGTGGCTTGGGTTTGATGGATGCTTTTATCTTAAGTACTTTTTAATGCATGCTATAGCTTTTCAATGTTTATCATGTTCTATGCTTTACTTATGCGGTTTATTTCCTTAAAGTTGTAAGAGCCCTCGAGAGTTGGTCGTTCTTTAAGTGTTTGTTGAGGTTAGTAATCGAGAGAGCTAGCCTTAGAACCCTCATAAGCAATGGAGTAGTTGTTGAGAGGCAGACTCTAACCTACCATAGAGATAAGTGATAGGTTTCAAGGGCTAAGAAGGATAGTTCGTGAAGGGTAAGGGAGTGTTAAGAGCTTACGCAGAGAGGTATTGTTGTAGCATTTCTGACTCCCAGTTTCATGGCTAGAGATAGTTTAGGGACACTATTAGCAAATCCCGCCTAGCATAGAAGATAGCTGAAGAGCCTTAGTATCGTTAAGAAGCTTAGTTTAGGTTGTCCGCCATTCCCAACCAGTCATTCCGTAGTGAGTTTCTCATACGAAAGGGGACTTGTTCATCATATTGTTATCTCATCTTTCTTTGTACTGTTTTGCTACAACATTATTTTACAGCATCTTTTTTACTATAGCATTTTCACCTGCAAAAATTTCAATCAATATTGTTACAACAAACCGTGAATACCTCCAATCCCTGCGGAGACGATACTCACTCACTCACTCACTTTATTACTCGTTCGACGTGTATACTTGCATCATATTTGCGTGTCATTTATAGTACACTACACGCAAGCAACAAGTTTTTGGCGCCGTTGCAGATGATTGGCAATTGGTTGTTTACGGTTTTTTGTTTATATCGCTTGATCTTTTTGTTTTTGTACATATTTATCTAGGATTTTTCATTTTTCTTTTCAAGTGTCCTGCTAGTACAAGACTAGAAGACGACCTAGAGGACCCCTGCAATCACCTATTTCTGAAAATCGAGCATTTCTTGCGACTCAGGAAACGTATTCGAAGAGAAGAAACCATAAACATGAACGAAGAGGTACCACAACCTCAGGGTAACGGAAATGCTATGGCAAATGGTCAGGGAGAAGTGGCTCGACCTCGAGCCATTAGAGATCATTTGACTCCTATCTTGAACGATCTCTATCCCGGAATAGTAGCTCCAGAAATTCAGGCAGCCCAGTTCGAGCTTAAACATGTTATGCTCAACATGTTGAACACTATTGGTTAATTTGGAGGTATGCCTTGCGAAGATGCAAGACAACATATCTGTGCTTTCTTGGAAGTTAGTGACTCGTTCAGACAGCAAGAAGTGCACGAGGATGTGCTAAAGCTTAAACTGTTTCCATATTCTTTACATGATCGTGCTAGAGCATGGTTAAGTGGAGTGCCAGCTGGATCAATAGAGACTTGGACATATCTATGCAAAAAATTTCTGCTACGGTATAATCCACCCAATAGAAACACTCAATTGAGAAATGATATTGCTTCTTTTCGTTAAGCTGATGACGAATCCATGTACGAGTGTTGGGATCGATTCAAGGGATTATTGAGGAAGTGCACAAACCCAAGTGGTTATGTTCTATAATGGAGTGAATGCTCCTACAAGGATGATGTTAGATGCTTCAGCAAATGGGACCTTGTTAGACAAATCACCGGAGGAAGCATTCGACATTCTTGATAGGGTAGCCAACAATGATTACCAGTTTCCGACCACAAGGCTTGGAACGGGTAGGAGAACCCAAGTAGTTCGAGAGAGTGAAGCTAAAGACTCGGTAGCCACCCAGTTAGCTGTTATCACCAATATGCTAAAGAACCTCCAACGTCCCAACGAAGTCAAGGAAGTGAAGTCTGCAACCTCATGTCTCAGATGCGATGGCAATCACCACTTGAGTGAATGCCCTGACAATCAAGAGTCAGCCAACTATGTGGGAAATTATAAACTCAACAACAATCTATACTCTAATACCTACAACCCAGGATGGCGTCAGCATCCAAATTTCAGTTAGGGTGATCAAGGGCACAACAATTCTGCACAGCCAGCGCCACAACAAAATCTGATCGAAGCACCACCTTCTAACCAGATAATGCCATGGCAAGGTCACAAGGGAGCAACATCTTCATCAAACAGTTCGTTGGATACTACATTCAAAGAATTTATGGCTATGACAAAAGATTTTATGGGAACCACGGAAGTTTTGCTACAGGACCATGCAGTAAACATTAAGAATCAATGAGCCTTATTGCAAAGCCATAGTTCTTCTCTTAGAGCCTTAGAGACACAAGTTGTTCAGATAGCTCAAACCTTGCATGCGCGACCTCAATGAAGTTTGCCTAGTGACACTGAAGCCACTAAGCACCATAGCAAGGATCAATGCAGCGCGCTCACATTAAGGAGTGGAAAGGAAATTAACAAAGAAGACAAGTTTGGGGGAAAGGAGAAGGAGGAATCTCAGCCCAACTTGCCTCACGAAGAAGATAACTCACGAGACCCTCTAGTTGAAGAGAATGATGAGGTGGAAGTCACTGCAAAAGAAACATCGGATGAGGAGCCTGCTTTTGCTATAGCAAAAGATGCAACTCCACCAATCCAAATAAATGAAGTAAGACCCCCACCTCTTTTTTCCTTAATGACTCAAGAAGCGGAAGGAAGACCTTCAATTCCAGAAATTCGTAGATATCCTAGACAAATTACATAACAATGTCCCATTTTTTGGGGCCATTGATCAAATGCCAACATATGCCAAGTTTTTTAAGGATATAGTTACAAAAAGAGGAAGGTCGAGAAGTAAGAAATTGTCGTTATAGCAAAAGAATGCTATTCTGTGTGGGGTAAGCTGCCACCTAAGAGGAAGGACCCATGTAGCTTTATTATCCCATGCTCTATTGGCGATAAGTTTGTTGGAATAGCACTTTGCGATTTGGGATCAAGTGTTAACTTGATGCCTAAATCGATTTTTCTGAAACTAGGAATACAAGAGGCATATCCCACCAAGGTTGTGCTACAGCTAGCAGATCACTCTCATGTTTGCCTAGAAGGAAGAATTGAAGATGTCATGGTAAAAGTGGACCGATTTATTTTTCCAGTTGACTTCTTAATCCTCGACTGTGAAGCTGGCAGCAGCACACCCATTATCTTGGGTAGGCCATTTTTAGCCACCGGGTGAGCTTTAATCGATTGTGAGAAGGGTGAGTTCACGATGCGAGTGGCTGATCAGACGGTCACGATCAATATTCATGACACCCTCAAGTATGCAGACAATCTGAGAGTATGCCAATATATAGATGCTACAACACATAATGTGATTGATGAGTTTTGCTGTAGCAATGAGATGCAAATGGAAGAGTTTGAAGCACTCTACAAAGATGATGATTCAGACCTAGAAGAGCTCTCAAGGGAACTAGAGCAGTCTAGCCGACTCGAAGCTAGACCAGGTACGCACTTTGAACTTCTTGATTTTTCAAAATTTGTAACTCCAAAGCCTTCCCTTGAGCGTGCACCTACTCTAGAATTGAAACCTTTGCCATCACATCTTAAATATGTTTACTTAGGGAGAAATGAAACTTTGCTTGTGATAATATCATCTAGTCTCACACCTAAGCAAGAAACTAGTTTAGTAAATATGTTGTTACAACATAAAAATGCGCTAGGGTAGACTATGGCTGATTTGAAGGGTATAAGCCCTACTATATGTATGCACAAAATTTTGCTTGATGATTTTCACAGCAATTCTGTTGAGCCCTAGAGAAGATTAAACCCAATCACGAAGAATGTGGTGATGAAAGAGATAATTAAGTGGCTTGATGCTGGTGTAATCTACCCGATATCCGATAGCTCATGGGTCAGCCCGGTGCAATGTGTACCGAAGAAGGGAGGCGTGACTGTGATAAGCAACGAGGAGAATGAGCTATTGCCTACTAGAACCGTCACAGGGTGGAGGATTTGCATGGACTATAGGAAGCTCAACAAGGCAACCAAGAAGGACCATTTTCCCCTCCCATTCATTGATCAGATGTTAGATCGACTAGTGGGCAAGGTATTTTACTGCTTCCTCGATGGGTAGTTTGGGTACAATCAGATTGCTATAACACCCAAAGACCAAGAGAATACGACTTTCACATGCCCTTATGGAACTTACGCTTTCCGTATAATGCCCTTTGGTCTCTGCAATGCCCCAGCAACTTTTCAAAGATAAATGTTGGCTATCTTTTCAGACATGGTCGAGGATTTTTTTAGAAATTTTCATGGATGACTTCTCGGTCTCCGGAGATGACTTGGACACATGCTTGGGCAATCTCGCCAAGGTTCTAAAGAGGTGTGAGGAAGCTGACTTGGTGCTCAATTGGGAAAATTGTCATTTCATGGTAACGGAAGGAACGATCTTAGGCCACAAGATCTCGAAGCAAGGGATAGAAGTTGACAAAGCAAAGGTCGAGGTCATTGAAAAACTACCTCCCCCCACTACTGTAAAGGGAGTAAGAAGCTTCCTAGGGCATGTTGGCTTCTATCGGAGATTCATCAAGGACTTTTTGAAGATCTCAAAGCCGCTATGCAATTTGCTACAACAAAATCAACCATTTGTGTTTGACAAAGATTGCCATAGCACGCTTCAAGAACTGAAGAAGAAGCTTATCTCAGCACCAGTTGTCATTCCACCTGATTAGAACGAGACATTTGAGCTAATGTGTGATGCAAGTGACTACGTCGTCGGTGCAGCACTTGGACAATGTCGAGGTAAACTCTTTCATGTTATTTATTATGCTAGTCATAGTTTAAATGATGCACAAATCAATTACACCACTATTGAGAAAGAATTGCTTGATGTAGTATTTGCCTTTGATAAGTTTAGGTCATACTGGATAGGCACTAAGGTTATAGTTCATACCGATCATTCATCCATCAAGTACATAGTGACTAAAAAGAATGCTAAGCCTAGACTTATTAGATGGATACTCTTGCTATAAGAATTTGACTTAGAAGTTAGAGATAGGAAAGGATGTGAGAACCAGGTAGCTGATCATCTATCTAGGCTAGAAAATGCTATCACACAAGGTAGTGAATCTGAAATTAAGGAGGAATTCTCTGACGAGAAACTATTGTCTGCTACGGCAATTCCGTGGTATGCTGATATAGTTAATTATCTTGTTAGTGGTATTTTGCCTCATGATTTATCTAGCCGGGGACTCAAGAAATTCAGACATGATGCAAGATTCTACTATTGGGATGAGCCCTACTTGTTCAAGAAATGTCCTGATCAGATCATAAAGAGATGTGTTCCGGAAGAATCATTCATCACCGTGTGAAGGGCATTTTGGTGGTGCTAGGACTGCTGCAAAAATTCTTCAAGCAGGATTTTATTGGCCTACACTTTTCAAGGATGCATACGAGTTCTACAAGGCTTGTGATAGATGCCAAAGAACGGGGAACATCTCCAAGCGGAATGAAATGCCACTGCAAAATATTTTGGAGGTTGAAATATTTGACGTGTGGGGAATTGGCTTCATGGGTCTGTTTCCCGCATTATATGGAGATTTATACATTTTGCTAGCAGTCGATTACGTGTCAAAATGGGTGGAGGTTGTTGCCACCTCGAGGAACGACTCCAAGACAGTCATAAAGTTCCTTCACAAGAACATCTTCACGAGGTTTGGAGCACCCCGAGCCATCATCAGTGATGAAGGAACTCACTTTGACAACAAACTTATTGCTAAAGCATTACATCGATATGGAGTCTGTTGCGTGTAAAATAGTCTATCGCAATGGTAGTGCAAGTGTACACGACGCAAGTAGTAAAGTGATACGAAGTATCGGATATCGTCTCCACAGGGATTGGGCTAATGACTTCACCTTGAATTACTGCACGAAAGTAAAAGAAATATTTAAGAGTTGTCACGAGAATAATAAAGTAAAAACGTAAATAAAAGATTGGATTATCAAGATAGAGAGAATGGGCCGGTATTGAATTGCTCGGTAGTGCAGGTATTGAATTGCTTAGGATCTCCAGTTCTGTCGTCGCTCCCGTCGCCGACAGCACCTGTCGCGGCGTCTGTCCGTTAGCTGTCGCGGCAGCAGACACTAACTCCGTACTTCAAGCTTGGCAAGAATCCAGATCTGCCTTGCCCTATCCCTAGGCATAAGTCTGTCGATGAACACGTCTTTGATGATACCTCCCGGCGTGAATCGAAGGATGAACACCGATGTGTATGAATTCTTCCTTAGCCACTTAACCTCGCCTTATCCCTAAGCACGAGATGGTTCAACTACAAACTAGAGAACATGCTTTTATCTCTTTCGTATACTTAACTCTCCCGATGCTAAGTAAATAGATAACCTCACAATGCTCTCCCGATGCTCTTGTAAGATATTAAAACCAAGATAAAAGAACTTGAAGTTTATTTTATTGAACTTGAAAAAATCCTAAAACAAAGCAACCCTTGCAACTACTTTACAAAACAACCCGTAACCCTAGGAGGAATTTAGAACATGTCGGTGACGGGTGGACGGCAGGGGTTTGGTTCCGGTTCTGGGGTAATCGGTTATGCCCTAGGTTTAATCTATGCCCTTTATATAAGCTTTGGGCTCAAGTTATCTAAGGTAACAAGGATTACAACTTTAATTAAAAGTAAGATTCTAATAAAGACTAAATCTCTAAAGTATCCTACTTTCCAGCCGCATCCCTATTTTGTGGGAATTCCTTTCCTTGAGCTTTGGCTTGACATATCTTTTGATCCGGGGCTTGGAAAATTATTTGGTTTCCACACGACAGACGAGCAGATTTTTCTCTATCTATCGAGGTCCACTTGACTTTTCCTCTTCATAAATCTGCTGTCACCTTGCTGTCACGACAGGTCCATGACAGGTTCGTCTTCTTCAGCTGCTTGTCTAGTTCAGCTTTCCTGCTTATTTGCTCTGCGCCTGCCTTCATCGTCAACCAAGGCAGCTACCTGCAAAATGCACCTTCTTTTAGTAGAATCCGTGCCTTTTATATAATTGTGATGTTTTATTGAAAACTAACCTAAATGCAATGCAATGATGCTTGAATGCAGCAGAAATATGGGTTAAAAAGGGTGTAAATAATAGAACTTTTACACACTCAACACACCCCCAAACTCAAGTTTTTGCTTGTCCTCAAGCAATCAAGACTTAAAAGAAAAATGAAATTTTTTGTGTTGGCCTTCAAACAGTGAACTGTCCCTTCACCTGTTGCTCATTCTCTATGGCAGCAACATCCTGTCGGAAAGATTAGGATCTGTCTGGAATCTCCCTATAGCTCTCGTGCAGTGTGTGCATGCTTGTGAACAGTTATATGCTAAGATTCTCTTAGTTCCACTAGAATATTCAACTCCTTAACTCAAATCTTTATGCCAAAGTTTATTTTTTTAGAAGGCACATTTTCATGCTTCTTTTTCTTCTATTTTCAAGCTAAAATTTTCTAGAGCCAGTTTTGGGCACCTCTAGTTAGCTTCCTAGAGCCGGTTTCGGGCACCTCTAGGTTTTTGATTTTCTTTTGCTAAACTTCTTTTCCTAGAGCCAGTGTTAGGCACCTCTAGGGGCTATCCAAGTTCTAAGCTTCCTATTCTAGTTTGGCTAAAAGAAATCTAAGCAATATAACAGTCACAAAAGTGTTTAAGTTTTTAGAACTATAGAAAGGCTCTAAACTTTTCCTTAACCTGTCCTAAAGATGCTGCCACGACAGAGCCGTCATGACAGGTAAGTTAACTTCACAGTTTTAAGCCAACAGTTTAATTTTCTGATTTTTTTTAAAGAAAAATAAGTAAATAAAAAGACAAAACAACTAAACAAAAGATGTGCTAAAGACTCCATTAAATATGGAGGGTTGCCACCCCCAAACTCGAGGGTTGCATTGCCCTCAATGCAAAATGACATAAAAACAAATAAAGAAAAACAAGATAAATAAAAGTACATCACAAATATATAAGGGCAGGCAGCAATAAGAGGAGAAAAAGAAATAAAAACTTAAATTTTATTCGCTGTCCTCGCTGCTGCTGCTGACGCGGATCTGATGTCGGCGTCTGCGTTGAGGTGGTGGCTGGGCAGGTTCCGGAGCAGGTTGATCAACAGGGTCATCAGCCTGTTGAGGGGCAGGGTCTTCCTCCGGTTGGGGGACAGGGTCGTCAGCAGGTTGAAGGGCAGGTGGCTCCACTAGCCTGACATCGTAACTGCTGCTGCTGTCCCAGCTGCTGGTCATGATGGCTTTGGACAGCTTTCTCTTGTCGGCCACATGCTTAATACGTTTCACCCGTGTGAAGGCGCTGTCCAAATTCCTCCGGACAAGAGGGCTGTCATCAGTGGCAGCTCGCTTGGTTCCTCGAGGGGAGGTGTCTGCCGGTGGGCTGCCGGCTGCCGTCGGGGAAGGTGTGGAGGAGGCAGATTCTCCGTGGGGAGAGACAGGTGGTGTGGGAGTGGGGGAGGGGATATTGAAATAATGGGCGGGAAAGGTGGGGAAAATGACATCCGTAAAATTCAAAGTATTGGTAATGAAATTTACCGTTGCATTGGAGAAGTCACGGATGAAAGTCATCAAACCCAGCTGGCGCTCCTCTATCCGCAAGACGGCAGCAAGGATGTGGGCGTTCTGATCTGCCGGAGCGGTGTTGGTGGCAGCTTCTGGGGCAGGCTCATCATCAGACTCAGCAGGAGGGGCGTTTGGATCGAAGGCGTTGAGGGGCGATACGACTACCAGCTCCATGAGGCTGGAGATGTTGTTGTCTGTCCATCCGCTGCCCTACTTGATTTTGTCTGAAGGGTCCTCCGGTACAGCTGCGCAGCGGCAGAGGGCGGTGATGGTGAAGGGCAGGCAGAGTCGTGAGTCCGATCGGAAGGCGCAATCAAGAATGCTGTCCCTCATGTACCTGCCCACATTGATGGGCCTGTTATGCATGATAGAGTGGATGAGGGCCAACCGCTGTCTGTTGACTGTCGTATGGTGGGACGAGGGCAGGATACGCTTTTTGATAAAAGCGTTCCATAGTTTTGCCTCAGGGAATAGCTGCCCCCTATTAACAGAGTGGGGGTTCTTCTTACTGGTGCTCCATGTCGTGCCCGCCTCTGTCAACTCCCTCATGACAGCATCATGTCCGGCAGCGTCGAGGGTGTCCCAAAATTGTTGGTGAGCATCTTCATTAGGGCCAAAGAAGAGGCCGAAGACATGGTTGATGCTGCTGGCGGTGAAAGGAACTGTCACTCCTCGGACGGTGACAGATGTCGCCGTCTTACTTTCGATTGCCGCGTAAAATTCTCTGACCAGGGTGTCATTAAGCTCTGCCGGCTGCTCGGCGAAGTCTTCCCATAGTTGAGCTGTTATGGCCTGCATGATGAACGGCCGGAGTCCAAACAGAGGGGCATTTCTGTTGTAGATGAAGCTCCGCTCCTCCCATAGTTCCTTTTTCGCGAACGGGGATGCTGCTGCTGAAGAAGAAGCGGCAGCAGCATTCTGACGGGTTTGGCGTGAAGACATTTTGGTTGCAAGGGCTGAAAAAGAAAGAAAATAGATAAAACTAGAAGAGGATAGCAAGAGAGAAAATCAGAAGTGATGAAAAATGAAAAGGGAAGGGGTTTATATAGCTGTCGAAGAGCTGCCCATTTAATGCCGCAACGGCAGGCGGGAAGAACGGAGCGGCAGATTGAATGTAGCGTGTCTGACGCGTCTGACGGGCATTAATGCATCTGCTGTGCGTCTGCCGCACGCTTCTGCGTCTGCTGTGCGTCTGTTGACAGCCTGTCACATCCGGCTGCGCCAGCAGCCGAAACGACAGGGTATCATAAATGGGCTTTATTGGGCTGGTTGATGGGTGGTGGACTTGGGCCACTTCTTCTTTCTCACTTGCCTCCTTTATTTCCTAAAAACTGAAATTAAAAACAAAACATTATTCGAATAAATCTAATTCCTAATAAATAATATTAATAATAAAAATAAAAATAAAAAATAAGAAATTAGGTTAAATTAGGGATGCCTTGTGGGGCATCACCTAAAGTAACCACTTCCTGTATTCCTGGGGCTTCAATCCCTTGATAGTGCTTGAGGCGTTGTCCATTAACTTTGAATTGGTGCCCGTCCTTTAGTGATTGAATTGTAATGGCACCATGGGGAAAAACTTGAACTACTTGGAACGGTCCAGACCATCTAGATTTGAGCTTCCCTGGAAAGAGTTTCAATCTAGAATTAAACAACAACACAAGCTGCCCTGGGCAGAACTGTCGTGGCAGCAACTTCTTGTCATGCCACTTCTTAGTTTTTTCCTTGTAAATCCTTGCATTGTCGTAGGCCATTGTCTGTATTTCATCGATCTCATTCAAATCCAACAACCTTTTCTGGCCTGCCTTGTCCAAGTCCATGTTTACTGCCTTGATCGCCCAGTATGCCTTGTGTTCTATCTCGACAGGCAGATGACAGGTTTTCCCATAAATCAAACGGTATGGAGACATGCCCAATGGAGTCTTGAAAGCTGTTCTGTATGCCCATAATGCATCATTCAGAAGCAAAGACCAATCTTTCCTAGTTGGTTTAACCATTTTTTCAAGAATGTTCTTCACTTCCCTATTGGATATCTCAGCCTGTCCATTGGTCTGTGGGTGGTATGCTGTCGCGATCCTGTGCTTGACACCATATTTTCTCAAGGCGGCAGCAATTACCTTGTTGTCAAAATGTCTCCCTTCATCACTGATAATCGCCCTAGGGATGCCAAATCTAGAAAAGATGTTTTTGTGCAAAAACTTTTGGACCGTTTTGGCATCATTCTTTTGAGTTGCGATTGCTTCTACCCACTTGGAGACATAATCCACTGCTAGGAGGATGTAAAGATTTCCACATGAAGATGGAAAAGGTCCCATAAAATCAATCCCCCAAACGTCGAAGATTTCAACTTCTAAAATATTCTGCAGTGGCATCTCGTTTCTCCTCGAGATGTTACCTGTCCGCTGGCACCTGTCACAGTTTTTGTAAAATTCCTGTGCGTCCTTATACAGTGTCGGCCAGTAGAATCCTGACTGCAGCACCTTGGCAGCAGTTTTATTGCCTCCTAAGTGTCCTCCATATTGTGAAGCATGACAGTGATGGAGAATGTCTTCTTGTTCTTCGTGTGGTACGCATCTCCTTATAACTTGATCTGCGCACATTTTGAAAAGAAGAGGTTCGTCCCAATAATAATGTTTAACATCATTTTGAAACCTCTTCCTGGCTTGGTAAGTAAGATCAGAAGGTAATATTCCGCTAACTATAAAATTAACGAAATCAGCATACCAAGGAAGGTTAGAAGACTTACCTGCCGCCATGGCTGTCGCGACAGCTAGTGTGGCAGCAAAGAGCTGCTCATCTGGGAAGGTCTCCAGTATGTGTGTCTCATCTGGCGGTAGACTCTGTCCCGTCTCCAACCTCGACAAGTGATCTGCCACCTGATTTTCTGTCCCCTTTTTATCTTTTATCTCAAGGTCGAACTCTTGTAATAGTAAGATCCATCGTATCAACCTAGGTTTTGCATCCTTTTTTGCAAATAAATACTTGAGGGCAGAGTGGTCGGTGTGTATTATAACCTTCGTTCCAAGTATGTAAGAACGAAACTTGTCGATGGAGAACACCACAGCTAACAGCTCTTTTTCTGTGGTGGTATAATTCACTTGGGCATCATTCAATGTTTTGCTGGCATAATATATGACATGAAATAGCCTGTCTTTGCGCTGCCCAAGTGCTGCCCCGACAGCATAGTCACTAGCATCACACATAATTTCAAACGGTTGCGTCCAGTCTGGTGGCTGTACTATGGGGGCTGTCACTAGCTTTTCCTTCAGAACCTTGAATGCTTCAGTACATTCTTCATTAAAGTCAAAGGGTCGGTTCTGCTCTAAGAGATGACATAGGGGTTTCGTGATTTTTGAGAAATTGGCAATAAATCTCCTATAAAAACCAGCATGCCCTAAAAAACTCCTAATGCCCTTGACTGTTGTTGGTGGCGGCAGCTTCTCTATGACCTCTATTTTTGCCCTATCGACTTCTATCCCACGGCAGCTAATCTTATGGCCTAAGACTATCCCTTCATCCACCATAAAGTGGCATTTTTCCCAATTTAAAACCAAGTTAGCTTTTTCGCATCTTTCGAGCACCTTTTGTAAATTGCCTAGACAACTCTCAAAATCGTCTCCAAAGACAGAAAAATCATCCATAAAAATTTCTAGGAAGTCCTCAACCATGTCCGAGAATATAGCCATCATGCACCTTTGGAAGGTGGCAGGTGCGTTACAGAGTCCAAATGGCATCCTCCTAAATGCGTACGTACCGTAGGGGCATGTGAAAGTCGTTTTCTCTTGGTCCTCCGGTGCAATAGCAATTTGATTATATCCTGAATAACCATCAAGAAAACAATAGTAAGGTTTACCCGCTAATCTATCAAGCATTTGATCAATAAAGGGTAAAGGAAAGTGGTCCTTTCGGGTAGCTTTGTTAAGCTTCCGATAGTCCATACAAACCCTCCAACCGGTCACAGTCCTGGTTGGGATTAACTCGTTGTTTTCGTTGGTTATCACGGTCATGCCTTCTTTCTTGGGAACACATTGCACCGGGCTTACCCATTTGCTATCGGAGATGGCATAAATAATACCAGCATCTAACCATTTAATTATTTCTTTACGCACTACCTCCTTCATTGCAAGGTTTAACCGCCTTTGGGCATCAATAGTCGGCTTATGATCTTCCTCTAGTAGTATTTTGTGCATACAGATTGCCGGACTAATGCCCTGAATGTCTGCTATCGTCCATCCTATCGCCCTTTTATGCTGCCTCAACATGTCGATCAACTGTCGTTCCTGTTCCTGGGGCAGCTTAGCAGAGATGATTACAGGCAGTGTGTCATCACAACCAAGATAAGCATATTTAAGCTGCCCTGGCAGGGGCTTAAGTTCTAAGACAGGTGGTTCAACAGTAGAGGGCTTTTGGATTAAATGGTTATCCGAAGTGTAATTCAAGGGTTCGAATAACTTACCTGGACGATGGTCTAACCAGTTTACCTCCTCATGACCTGCAGTATCAGATGTATTGGGTTCAGAGGAGTCGCTGTCGTCAGTGCTGTCGTCGTTGCTGTCGTCGTCACTGTCGTGACAGGCTTGTAGATGGCTGTCGCAGCAGTGACCAAATTTTATATCTCGGCAGCCCGACCTGATGCAGGGTTGATCAAAGGTCACCTCAATGATGGCCTTGCATTCCTCGTCCACATCGGCATGTTTCATTGCTTGGAGAACATTCAACTTAATTTCTTGATCGTTCACGCGCATGGTGAGTTCTCCTTTCTCTACATCAATCAATGATCTTTCCGTGGCTAAGAAGGGTCGCCCTAGGATGACTGGTGCGTTCTCATCTGCCTCACAATCTAGAATAAGAAAGTCAGCAGGAAAAATAAGTTTATCCACTCTTACCAAAATATCTTCAATTTTTCCCTCGGGGTGAACGTAAGAGCGGTCGGCTAGCTGTAGGGTAACTGTCGTGGGTCGCGCCTTGCCAATACCTAGTTTCTGAAAAACAGATTTGGGCATTAGATTAACACTAGCACCAAGATCACAAAGTGCCTTACCCACAAATTTATCACCGATTACGCAAGGTATGAGGAAGCTCCCCGGATCCTTCTTTTTCTGGGGTGGTTGCCGATGAAGAATGCTCATGCAACCTTCTTGCATCCTTACCGTTTCAAATTCCCCAAGTTTAGATTTTTTAGACATGACATCCTTGAGAAATTTAGCATAACCGGGCATTTCCCTAACAGCATCTAACAACGGAATGTTAATATGAACCTGTTTAAAAATATCATAAATCTTTTTAAGTTGAGATTCATGCTTAGCTTGCTGTATCCGTTGTGGGAAGGGTGGTGGGGGACGATAATCAGCAATGCGTCCTTCCCACTGCATGCGAATCTGAGGGCGATAATCTTCCTTTTTCTCCTCTGTCGCTTCTGCTGTCGTGACAGGCTCATCGGCAGCAGTCTGTTTGTCACCTGTCGGGACAGCTTCCTCGGCAGGTTTGTTCAAAGCAGGGTCCTTTTCTGTTTCAACTTCTTTTTCCGGCCCTGTTAACTTCTTCCCACTCCTAGTAGTAATTGCCTTACATTGCTCATGTGGGGGCGGTCTAGCATTTTCAGTATTGCTAGGGAAACCTCCATTCTGCCTTGGTTTAATATGCTGCGACACCTGACCCATTTGTGTCTCTAGAGATTTCAAGGTGGCCTCATGGTTTGTCATTCTCATCTTAGTTTCTTCCATAAAATTTTCCGTCTTCTTGACAAACTGATTAATATTATCCATATACGTGCCAGTCTGAGACATAAAGGTGGCCAGAGTCTGCTCCAATACACTACTCGTGGCAGGTGGTGGTTGTTGTTGTTGCTGAGGCGGCAGGTTCTGCGGCAGGTTCTGCGGCTGCAGCTGCTGTCGCGTCAACAATCTAGGACCCCCTGATTCTGATTATATGCTTGCGGATTCAGGGCATTGTTAGGGTTACTCCAGGAAAATTTGGGATCCTTCCTCCAATTAGGGTTGTAGTTGTTGGAATTGTAGTTTGGCTTGTAATTTCCAACATATTTTCCCTCTTCTATATTTATAGGGCACTCTTCACTACTATGATTTCCTTCACAAGTAGCACAAATTTCCTCAATAGCAAACCCTCGTACTTCCTCTTCACTCAATAAGTGTTTCATGGCTTTAGTGAGGAATGCTACCTGAGATTTCATAGTGCTGTCGGCCTCATAATCCTTGACAGCAAGTACCCTTTTACCCCCTCTTCTAACTGTCGGAAACTGCTCCTCATTCTTGGCTAGATTTTTTAGAACTTGCAATGCCTCGTCCGGATCTTTATCCAATAACAGTCCATTTGCTGCAGAATCAATGCGAATGCGAGTTTGTAAGTTAGCAGCATTATAAAACTTAGTTACCTGATTCCAGACGGGGAATCCATGCATTGGGCAGTTCCGAAGAAGAGTAGTAAATCTGTCCCAGGCCTCGTGCATCGGCTCGTCATCTTCCTGTTGAAAAGTAGCAATTTCGTTACGTAATCGCTCAGATAAATGTGAAGGATTAAAACGAGATAAAAATTCACGAGTTAGATCTTCCCAAGTCATAATGGAACCCGGTGTAAGTTTATTCCACCAAGTTTTAGCTCTATCCCTTAATGAATGGGGAAATAACCGAAGCCTCAGTATCTCTGGACTAACTCCTGGTAGTCTAAACGAACCACAGATCTCCTGGAACGTTTTGAGATGCTCCCTAGCATCTTCTGTCGCAGAACCACTAAACTGTCCGACGTTGTTGATCATACTAAACATGACAGGTTTAAGCTCAAAGTTATCAACATCAATATCCGGCAGTGTGGTCTCCAGCTCTACATGGTCATTCAGCATGTAGTCACGACATGACCGTCGTCCATCTGCCCCAGGCGGGTCGCCGACAGGCGGTATGTCTCCTCCAGCAGGCTGGTTACGGGCCATCTGCTCTAGCTGTTCTTCAAGGTATTCGTTCCTGTCTAAAAGGTGGCGAATCTGTTTCTTGAGATTGAATGATCGTTCGATTTCCGGATCTAACTTATACTCAGGATCTTCGCCTCTTTTCGATCTGCGCATAAACAAGAGAACCTTGTGAAAAGCAAGAGTTGAAAACACAAAATAAAAATTAAAGAAAAACTAAAAACGAAAGCAAAAAATAAAAATAACAACAAAAAGTGCAATAAAAGAAAGATGTAGTTATGTTGCCAATCCCCGGCAACGGCGCCAAAAACTTGTTGCGTGTAAAATAGTCTATCGCAATGGTAGTGCAAGTGTACACGACGCAAGTAGTAAAGTGATACGAAGTATCGGATATCGTCTCCACAGGGATTGGGCTAATGACTTCACCTTGAATTACTGCACGAAAGTAAAAGAAATATTTAAGAGTTGTCACGAAAATAATAAAGTAAAAACGTAAATAAAAGATTGGATTATCAAGATAGAGAGAATGGGCCGGTATTGAATTGCTCGGTAGTGCCGGTATTGAATTGCTTAGGATCTCTAGTTCTGTCGTCGCTCCCGTCGCTGACAGCACCTGTCGCGGCGTCTGTCCGTTAGCTGTCGCGGCAGCAGACACTAACTCCGTACTTCAAGCTTGGCAAGAATCCCAGATCTGCCTTGCCCTATCCCTAGGCACAAGTCTGTCGATGAACACGTCTTTGATGATACCTCCCGGCGTGAATCGAAGGATGAACACCGATGTGTATGAATTCTTCCTTAGCCACTTAACCTCGCCTTATCCCTAAGCACGAGATGGTTCAACTACAAACTAGAGAACACGCTTTTATCTCTTTCGTATACTTAACTCTCCCGATGCTAAGTAAATAGATAACCTCACAATGCTCTCCCGATTCTCTTGCAAGATATTAAAACCAAGATAAAAGAACTTGAAGTTTATTTTATTGAACTTGAAAAAATCCTAAAACAAAGCAACCCTTGCAACTACTTTACAAAACAACCCGTAACCCTAGGAGGAATTTAGAACATGTCGGTGACGGGTGGACGGCAGGGGTTTGGTTCCGGTTCTGGGGTAATCGGTTATGCCCTAGGTTTAATCTATGCCCTTTATATAAGCTTTGGGCTCAAGTTATCTAAGGTAACAAGGATTACAACTTTAATTAAAAGTAAGATTCTAATAAAGACTAAATCTCTAAAGTATCCTACTTTCCAGCCGCATCCCTATTTTGTGGGAATTCCTTTCCTTGAGCTTTGGCTTGACATATCTTTTGATCCGGGGCTTGGAAAATTATTTGGTTTCCACACGACAGACGAGCAGATTTTTCTCTATCTATCGAGGTCCACTTGACTTTTCCTCTTCATAAATCTGCTGTCACCTTGCTGTCACGACAGGTCCATGACAGGTTCGTCTTCTTCAGCTGCTTGTCCAGTTCAGCTTTCCTGCTTATTTGCTCTGCGCCTGCCTTCATCGTCAACCAAGGCAGCTACCTGCAAAATGCACCTTCTTTTAGTAGAATCCGTGCCTTTTATATAATTGTGATGTTTTATTGAAAACTAACCTAAATGCAATGCAATGATGCTTGAATGCAGCAGAAATATGGGTTAAAAAGGGTGTAAATAATAGAACTTTTACACACTCAACAGAGTCAGGCATAAGATTGCTACAGCATATCATCCGCAGACGAACGGACATGCTGAAGTTTCCAATCGTGAAATCAAGCAAATCTTGGAGAAGGTGGTCAACCTTAGGAGAAAAGATTGGTCCCCCAAGTTGGATGAAGCACTATAGGCTTATAGAACAACCTTCAAGACGTCTTTGGGCATGTCACCCTTCAAGCTCGTGTTTGGAAAGGAGTGTCATCTACCCGTTGAGCTTGAGCACAGGGCTTATTGGGAAATTAAGAAACTCAACATGGATGCCCAACTAGCTGGTGAAAGAAGGTTGCTAGAGCTTAATGAGCTGGAAGAATTTCGAGCCCAAGCATATGAGAATGCCCGCATTTACAAAGAGAAAACCAAGAAGTGGCATAACAAACATATTATGCCAAGGTATTTCTCAGAAGGTCAACAAGTGCTTCTCTACAACTCTAGGCTAAAGCTTTTTCCTGGAAAGCTGAAATCAAGGTGGTCAGGACCATTCATCATACACAACGTGTACCCTCATGGCGCGGTTGATATCAAAAAGTTGGACGACGGTGAAGTCTTCAAAGTCAATGGCCAATACCTGAAGGTGTACAGTGGAGCCCCTATCCTCAGAGACAAGTCACGCAAGGATCTACACGATCCTTGAAAGTTTGCCACTCTAAACTCTATCATTTATGCTATAGCATGTGTTGCGTGTAAAATAGTCTATCGCAATTGAGTGCAAGTGTACACGTCGCAAGTAATAAAGTGATACTAGAGTATCAGATATCGTCTCCACAGGGACTGGGCTAACCCTTTCCTTCGCTATCTGCACAAGGGGAAAAGAAGAGATTTAATATTTTGTCACGAAACTAATAATAAAGAATACTGGAAAATAAAAGTAAAGTAATCAAGAGAGAGAGAATGGGCTGGTATTGAATTGCTCAGTAGTGTAGGTATTGCTGAGTTTAGGAAAATCTGCTCTGTTGTCGTTCCCGTCGCGGCAGCACCTGTCGTGGCGGCAGTCTGTTGCTTGTCGCGGCAGCGAACACACAACTCTGTACTTCAATCTTGGCAAGAATCCCTGATGTGCCTTGGCCTATCCCTAGGTCCAAGTCTGTCGATGAACACGTCTTTGATGATACCTCCCGGTGTGAATCGAAGGATGAACACCGATGTTGTTGAATTCTTCTTTAGCCACTTAACCTCGTCCTATCCCTAGGTCCGAGATAGTTCAACTATAAACTAGAGAACTCGCACTTATTCCTTTCGTATACTTAACTCTCCCGATATTAAGTAAATAGATAACCTCACAATGCTCTCCCGATGCTCTTGTAAGATGTTAATAACCAGAATAAGAGAACTTGAAGTTTAATTTATTGAACTGAAAATTCCTAAAACAAAAGCAACCCTTGCAACTACTTTACAAATCAACCCGTGGCCCTAAGGGGAATTTAGAACATGATGAGGGGAAGAAAACGACTAGGGTTTTGGGAAGAAAGCTAGAGAATAGGTTATCTTCTCCCTAGGTCGAAATACATGCCCTTATATAGGCTTTGGGTCCAAGTTTTCTTAAATAGCAAGAATGCAACTTTAAATTAAAGTACAACTCTAATAAAGACTAAATCTTCAGAGAATCTAACTTTAATTCGTCCTCCTTCTTGCTTGGGATTTTCTCTCCTTGAACTTTGGACTTGGCATTCCTTCTGATCTAAGGCTTGGAAAAATATACTGGTTTTCCACGACAGACGGGCTTAATTTTCTCTATCTGTCGAGGTCCAGTTTGCTTCTTCTCCTCAAAACTGCTGTCGTCTTTTGCTGTCACGGCGGCGACCATGGCAGCATCGTCCTCCTTGACTGCTAGTTCCAGCTTTTCTGCATCACTGCCTAGCGCCTGCCACGACTGCTACCCTGGATGTTGTCACGACTGCTGCCCTGGATGCTGTCACAGCTGCTGTCACGACTGCTGCCCTGGGTGCTGTCACAGTTGCTGTCACGACTGCTGCCCTGGGTGCTGTCACGACTGCTGCCATGAATGCTGCCATAGCAGATACCTGCAAAAGTAACCAAATTTAGCAGTATCTGCACAGTTTTATCTAAATATGATGTTGATGCAAAACTTAACCTAAAATGCAGTTAAACATGCTTGAGTGCAGCAAAAATAAGGATAAATGATGGGTAAAATATATAACTTTTATGCACTGATCACACCCCCAAACTCGAATCTTTGCTTGTCCTCAAGCAATTCAGACCTAAAAGAAAAATGAAATATTTTTGTTTTGGCTCAAAACAGTGAACTTTCCCTTACCCTTCATTCGTTCCATGTGGCGGCAGCACCCTGTCGGATAATCTAGGATCTGTTCGGAGTCTCACTATAGTCCTCGTGCAGTGTGTGCATGCTTGTGAACAGTTATATGCCAAGAATCTCTTAGTTTCACTAGAATATTTCAGCCCTTAACTCGAATTTTTATGCCAAAGTTTATTTTATTTTTTTGAAGGCACTTCTTATGCTCTTTAATTTTTTTTGTTTAGACTCGATTTTTTTAGGCTTAAGTTTCACTAGAGTCGGTTTTAGGCACCTCTAGCTAACTTCCTAGAGCCGGTTTCGGGCACCTCTAGGGCTATTGAGTCTATTTTGCTAAACTTCTTTTCCTAGAGCCAGTGTTAGGCACCTCTAGGGGCTATTCAAGTGCTAAGCTTCCTATTCTAGTTAACTAGTAGAGTTCTAGGCAATATAACAGTCACAAATGGTGTTTAAATTTCAGAACTATAGAAAGGCTCTAAACTGCTCCTAAACTATCCTAAAGGTGCTGCCATGACAGAGCTGTCACGGCAGGTAAGTTCAGTTCACATACTTAAGCCAAAATTTTCATATTTTCATCTTCTTCTTTTTTTTTTGCATAAAAATAAATGCGACACAATTAAAACTAAATGCAATATTATATTAATAATTAGGAGGACTGCCTACCCCCAAACTCAAGGGTTGCATTGTCCTCAATGCATGACACAAGACATAAAAATGAAAAACAGAAAATAAAAATGACAGAAAAGTGAAACATCACAAAAAGATAATATATACAGCAGGCGGCAGAGAAAAGAAAAAAGAAAACTTAAGTTGTGCGGCTGTCGTTGCTGCTGCTGGAGCTTTGGATGAGGAGTTGTCGGCGGGCAGTCTCCTTGGATTTTGTCGGAGGAGTTGTGGGTGCTGCCCTGAGAGTATGAGTGCTGCCGCGGCAGGGGTGGAGGCAGAGCTTCCTTGGGTTGCTTGTATCGTCATTACAAGAGTTTTCTTTGTTTACCTAATAACACAAACAAACTAAAAACTAATATCAAATTTCTAATTCCTAAAACAATAAAGATAAAATAAGATAGAATTAAAATAAAATAAAATAAGTTAAGTTAAATTAGGAGTGCCTTGAGGGGCATCTCCTAAAGTAACTGCTCCCTGTTCTATTGATGTTTGAGGGGTCGTTTCCGGTACTTCTTGAAGTCCATCCGTATCCTCCATCTGGTGATTATTCTCATGGCGGGGGCTCCTTTCTTTCTCTTCCCTTTGTAGTCCATGAAGTCCTCCATTTTTGGTAAAGTTTCTGAGGGCATGAATATATGATTAGTAAAAATTAAATTGATATTCGACCACAAACTTACCTTGTTTTCGTTGAATGTTGTTGTGGTGGAATGTAGCCCTTGCTGTCGTGTCTGCTGATGCGGCAGCCAGTTATTTTGACAGTCTATTGTCAGGTTACTTTGCAGGTCAATGGAATATTGGTAAGTGACATCACTCTCTATATCAAATTATGTTGGCCACTCATAGATCTCCATCAGTAGAGATATCGATGATTCTAAATCCACCGGCGTTGGTTCCTCAAATACCTGCAATGGAATCGGTGAGTTTTCAAAGAATTCAAAAGGTTCGTTTATTACCTGCTCGTATTCCATTTGTGAGGCACTGTCACTGGGTAGCTCTTCTTGGTGGTTGTGTGAGTGTCATGACAATGATGGGTGTGTGCAATCTTGGTCGGGCATAACCGAGGTAGTGTGTTGAGAGTTTGCCTCAATGTGGTTGCTGACGTGACATTCTCTTGAATTTCACTTAGCGTTGTTGTGGTGTTGCTCCATTCTGGCTCCTCGATCATTACCATGGCAAGTTGTTGCTCAGACTCATCATGTGTTGAGTATTCCTTCACATGGGCATCATCGTCATCTTTCCTTAGGATTTCAGGTTCATCCGTGGCATGAATGAGGACCGGTCTGCTCAAAATTTCATCCATCTTGGCAATACTTTTGTCCATAGAAGCTGACAATTCTTGAGTGAGTACCACGAAGGCTTGCAGTGTGTCTTCTAAGGATTTTGAGTGCTCTTGAGGATGATGACATTGCCAGGGCATGTCGGGTTCTGCAGCAAAACTGTTATGGTATAAAAAAATTTGCGGGTTTTGATCGTACCATAAAATTTTTTGCTGTTGCGGCATCGGCATTTGCTGTCCCTGTTGCTGTTGTGGCAGCATATCTTGTTCTTGTTGGTTGTCCATATATTCACCGAAAAAATAGGGACGACTTTCGAATGCATGATTACCTTTACGGTAATTGCAAGAACTTTCCCACATCAGCTCTCGAATGGTTTTTCCTGGCATGTTGATGCTTCTTAAACCTGTATTTCACCTGAGTTTTTTTTTTGTTGATAAAAATAGAAAAAGAAAAAGAAAAAAAGAAAAAAAAAGAAAAAGAAAAGAAAAGTGCAGAAGCTAGGGTAAGAGTGTGTTGCCAGTCCCCGGCAACGGCGCCAAAAACTTGTTGCGTGTAAAATAGTCTATCGCAATTGAGTGCAAGTGTACACGTCGCAAGTAATAAAGTGATACTAGAGTATCGGATATCGTCTCCACAGGGACTGGGCTAACCCTTTCCTTCGCTATCTGCACAAGGAGAAAAGAAGAGATTTAATATTTTGTCACGAAACTAATAATAAAGAATACTGGAAAATAAAAGTAAAGTAATCAAGAGAGAGAGAATGGACTGGTATTGAATTGCTCAGTAGTGTAGGTATTGTTGAGTTTAGGAAAATCTGCTCTGTCAGAGTTCCTGTCGCGGCGGCAGTCTGTTGCTTGTCGCGGCAGCGAACATACAACTCTGTACTTCAAGCTTGGCAAGAATCCCTGATGTGCCTTGGCCTATCCCTAGGTCCAAGTCTGTCGATGAACACGTCTCTAATGATACCTCCCAGCGTGAATCGAAGGATGAACACCGATGTTGTTGAATTCTTCTTTAGCCACTTAACCTCGTCCTATCCCTAGGTCCGAGATAGTTCAACTATAAACTAGAGAACTCGCACTTATTCCTTTCGTATACTTAACTCTCCTGATATTAAGTAAATAGATAACCTCACAATGCTCTCCCGATGCTCTTGCAAGATGTTAATAACCAGAATAAGAGAACTTGAAGTTTAATTTATTGAACTGAAAATTCCTAAAACAAAAGCAACCCTTGCAACTACTTAACAAATCAACCCGTGGCCCTAAGGGGAATTTAGAACATGATGAGAGGAAGAAAACGACTAGGGTTTGGGGAAGAAAGCTAGAGAATAGGTTATCTTCTCCCTAGGTCGAAATACATGCCCTTATATAGGCTTTGGGTCCAAGTTTTCTTAAATAGCAAGAATACAACTTTAAATTAAAGTACAACTCTAATAAAGACTAAATCTTCAGAGAATCTAACTTTAATTCGTCCTCCTTCTTGCTTGGGATTTTCTCTCCTTGAACTTTGGGCTTGGCATTCCTTCTGATCTAGGGCTTGGAAAAATATACTGGTTTTCCACGACAGACAGGCTTAATTTTCTCTATCTGTCGAGGTCCACTTTGCTTCTTCTCCTCAAAACTGCCGTCGTCCTTTGCTGTCACGGCGGCGACCATGGCAGCATCGTCCTCCTTGACTGCTAGTTCCAGCTTTTCTGCATCACTGCCCAGCACCTGCCACGACTGCTGCCCTGGATGTTGTCACGAATGCTGCCCTGGGTGCTGTCACAGCTGCTGTCACGACTGCTGCCCTAGGTGCTATCACAGTTGTTGTCACGACTGCTGCCTTGGGTGCTGTCACGACTGCTGCCCTGGATGCTGCCACAGCAGATACCTACAAAAGTAACCAAATTTAGCAGTATCTGCACAGTTTTATCTAAATGTGATGTTGATGCAAAACTTAACCTAAAATGCAGTTAAACATGCTTGAGTGCAGCAAAAATAAGGATAAATGATGGGTAAAATATAGAACTTTTATGCACCGATCAACATGTTCATAAATAATGTTTTCTTTTTAGTTTAGTTTTTATGTTATCTTTGTCTTTATTTTCCTATCTTTTCACGTGACCTTCGTACAAGCTTTCTCTTTCATAGTACAATGTCAGGTACAGAGGCAGGAGAGCATGGTCGTCTACAGGGTTGGTAGCAAAACGGCAAAGGACACAGAGTTTTGTTTTTATCTACTTTAGGGAGTATATAAAAAAAGAGAAAGATGAGAGGTTTTATCCAAAAAGTGGGAGGTGAATAAAAAAAGAAGAGAAAAACAAAAAGTGAGAGAGAGAATATTCACCCAATTAATGTGGTAAAACCCTAGCCACAAAACCTATTTATTCTCTCTCCAGCCGTCACCCATCACATTAACTTCCAGCTTTTTCTCTCTCCCTTAAAGCCGACACACATCCCCATCACTCCCCTCTTCCATTTAATTCATCTGTTTCCCCTCACCTTTTTCAACTTCCCACACTTTCTCATCATCACCAGTCCCTTCATCTTTTTCATCTTCTTCAACACTCAACCCATTTCTTCTTCCCTTTCATCTTTTCTATTTTCTCTAAAAACTGAAAAGTTTTCATCACTTTCCCTTCACACATTCACTCCTCCCTTACTTTCACTAAAATCTCCATGACACGTTGCAAGAATGCTCCTGAAACGTCTGACCGCCCTAAAAAACCCCAGTTCAGGAAATTAATAAGTTTGTCGATGACGCAACAAAGAAACGGTAGAAGAAACTAAAGGACGGAAGCGTTCTTCCTGAGTTAAGGTTCAAATACCCTAAGGAGGGGGGAGACCAGTTCGACCAAGCAATCATAGACATCATCGGTAGGCATGAATGGAAGTCATTCGTTGCCCACCCTAAGGAAATTTGCACTTCACTGATAAAAGAGTTCTATGCCCATCTCACAAGCCCTACTCAGTCCACTGCCCATGTGCGTGGCGAGCAGATCAAGTTCACCGTTGCAGCAATCAACAAGTACTACGGGCTAAAGCATACTATGGACCATCACACCACATTTGTAACGACTATGGACACGCAAACGCAACGCGAGGTTTTGGAAGACATTTGTTTTGAGGGCACAGTGCTGAACAATAGTAGATTTGTAGAAAGAGGCCGCCTCAAGCCAGAGGCTAAGGTATGGAATCACTTCTTGCGACACAAGATAATGGCCATATTACACACAACCACTGTCCATATCTCTAGGCTATTTCTTCTCCACTCTATACTGCATGGTAGACATATTGATACAGGAAAAATTATTGTGGATGAAGTTGATGCTTGTTTAAAAAGGCCTCGTAGTCCTTTGGTGTTTCCTAACCTGATAACAACCCTGTGTAAGAGAAATGACGTCTTTGTAGACGATCTTGTGGATGTGAAAATTTTAGGAAAAACATGTCTCACACCATCCCTGGTCACCGAGCTCTGAGAATTCAACGAAGATGCCCCTCAGCAAATGGTGGAAGGGGTGCTAAAAGTTTTGCTGCAAAAAGGGTAGTTGTATTGGTGACCACGACAAAAAAACTTGAGCATTGAGCTCAACCTGATGAAGGCACATCAGCGGGCGTACTTTAAGTATGCCCACCATCGTGATGATGCTATAGCATCTTGCTTCACCAAACTCCTCCCGGATCAGAACATTTCATTCCCTCTATTTCCCCTAGAGTTATTGCAAGCCCCCACCACTGTCACAGCATGGCCAGTGCCTCCCAGTCAAAGCGAAGTAAACCATAGCTCAGTACTGCCCCCTTCTAAGAAAAATACTGCAAGAAAGAAGACGCTTGCGACTCCTACTGCCCAACCAGAAAAAAGAAACTCCATCGGTTCCACCTCTTGTTGAAGAAACCGCCTCTGTGCCCACCCCGACCAAAAAGAGAAAACGCAGCAGGAAGGCAACTAACCATGCGCCTTTATGACCGGATAACCCATTACTTGAGCCAGACCATATACCGAGTGATCATGAGGACCCCCCCTCAAAAAGAGACAACCTCAGTACCCACGCCTAAGCTGACCCTCGCACAAACAGAGGATGCTCCAGCATCTAGACCTAAGACACACATCAAACATACCGCTGGCTGTGTCCGCTCTTTACCCAGTGCTCAGCCAGTCTCCTTAGAGAGTGTGGACGATCTCGCAAATCCCCACTACTACTCTTCTTAAACTTTCATGGACAACACCAGCAGCACCACATAGCCTTCGCACCCAAGAGGTAACTTTTCTTTTCTTTTCATTTATTTCATTCTTCATTGCATATAGTATAGATTAGTCCATGCATTGAGGACACTGCATCCTTTAAGTTTGGGGGTGTTAGTGTTCATAGTTAGTACTTTGCTTCAGCATATGCATAGTAGGAAAGAACAAAATTTTTACTATGGCATTCTGTTTAGTCTAGAGACAACTTATGAATATATCTATGATGTCTGGTGACGAAAACTTAAAGGCTTAAACTAATTTAGAACAAACACAACTAGTTGAGATCTGTAGAACTGGCCTTAGAATCTAGTTGTTAAAAAATTTACACAACTGCTCTCTTTCTATAAGTAAGTTCGTTAGAAATTTTTTTAGGAAGAACCCTAGTGAACTCTGATATGTAAACTCTAGAGAACTTAAGAAAATTTAACGTCTCTGTGCTAAAACAAATGAATAAATGCTATGACATATCTGTAGAAGGACACTCCGCTTTGATATAGCATATTTCAGTGTTTAAAAAAAGAAATAAAGTTTTGCTATAGCATATGAGTGAATGAAAGTTGTCACGGGATGACTCTACCTACTAGCTCGGGGGTGAGAGGTTTGCTCCCTGCTCATCTAGGTCTAAGTTAGGGTATAACTAGGGAGCTTCCTTGAAAATTTGTCTTGCTAGATTAAGTATAGGAGGAAGGCAGCCACACACACACGCACACAACTTAGACCTAAGGAATGTTCTTAAGGATCTCACTTCTAGTTGTTTATATTTTAATTGCCTACGTCATTTTTGAGGAATAAGATATTGCTATAGCAATTCTCTAGGGTAAATATTTGCCATAGTATTGCTTTTGTTTTGTTCTACTCATTGCTTGAGGACAAGCAATAGCTTAAGTTTGGGGGTGTTATAATTGCATGAATATCCTAGTTTTCATACCTTTTTTCTATAGCATTTGCCTATTCTTGATCCCATACCATAGCATTTAGACTGCATTTAGGCTGCATTTTCTTCTTCTAGGTGCATCTTTACTTTTGCTGGTTATTAGTCCATGTTGATGGGTACTGCTCAGAAGGTTGGTTTTGGGTTTGATGATGCGCAGGAAGGGAGTCTAGCAAGAGAAAGCTGGCGCCGAGAATTGCTATAGCATAGTGTAAGTGGATATTGGCCAACACGTGAGCTGCAGAAGCACGTGAATATACAGAAAAGGACAACTTGACATGTGCAGCAGTCGGTACCCACCTACAGACTGTCCTCTTTGTCCCCTCGTGGCAGAGCTTGTCGGTGGATATTCCCTGAGATTATCAAGGAATCTTTAGGGCACAAAACCCTAGGAGCCTCCACTATATAAAGAAGGAGAGAAGCTTGGAAAATAGAGGGAGGCAGAAGAGAGCAAAGAGATAGAAAGTTGCATAGAGAGAGAAGCATTCGTCTTCATCTTCTCCACTTGGTGTCCTCTATCGTTGAAGCTCCAATAAGTGGCCTCGCCGGCCTCGAGAGAGGCAGTGGGCCTAAGACAGTCGGCCAGTCCATGGCGGAGAGGGAGTTTACCTTTCTTTCTGTCGCTTTAGCATTTCCTTTTCATATCTTTATCTTTGGTGATGTTATCACAATGATACGTTGGATGATATTGCCCAGCCACGAACTGTTTTAGGTGGCTTGGGTTTGATGGATGATTTTATCTTAAGTATTTTTTAATGCATGTTATAGCTTTTTAGTGTTTATCATGTTTTATGCTTTGCTTATGCGTTTTATTTCCTTAAGGTTGTAAGAGCCCTCGAGAGTTGGCTGTTGTTTAAGTGTTTGTTGAGGTTAGTAATCGAGATAGTTAGCCTTAGAACCCCCATAAGCAATGGAGTGGATGTCGAGAGGCAGACTCTAACCTACCTTAGATATGAGTGATAGGTTTCAAAGGCTAAGAAGGATAGTTCGTGAAGGGTAAGGGAGTGTTAAGAGTTTACGCCGAGAGGTATTGCTGTAGCATTTTTGACTCCCAGTTTCCTGGCTAGAGATAGTTTAGGAACACTTTTAGCAAATTCCGCCTAGCATAGAAGATAGCTGAAGAGCCTTAGTATCGTTAAAAAGCTTAGTTTAGGTTGTCCGCCATTCCCAGCCAGTCATTCCGTAGTGAGTTTCGCATATGAAATAGGACTTGTTCATCATATTGTTATCTCATCTTTCTTTGCATTGTTTTGCTACAGCATTATTTTACACCATCTCTTTTACTATAGCATTTTCACCTGCAAAAAGTTCAATCAATATCGTTACAGCAAATCGTGAATACCTCCAATCCCTGTGGAGATGATACTCACTCACTCACTTTATTACTTGTTCGACGTGTATACTTGCACCATATTTGCGTATCATTTATAGTACACTACACGCAAGCAACAGAAACTCACTGCAGCAGTCGAAGATAGAATAGACATCCAGAGTCATTGCGCTTCCTGACAATCCCGCAAGACATGTAAAATAGTTTCGTCTTTGGCCTGACAGCCGGGGCAAATAGGAGTCATGTACATCGAACGACGGCAGCGTTCAACATTTTTCATAAGATGTTGCTTCGAAGTGAGCCATAGAAACATGCGAAGATGTTGTGGCAATTGTAGTCTCCATATTGTTGTCCATAAGGGAAAAATCAGGTTCCAGTGAGAGGAAGCTATTTGCTTATACGCGGATTGAATATCAAATTGATGAGAGGCACTCTATCGCCAAATGCACGTATCATTAACATCCTGAGGGTCAGGACATTTTATGCTTAAGATGTGAGGAATGGATGAAGCTGAAAAAATAGTGGATAATGCAGCAACATCCTAGGTACCCGAGCCATCAACAATGTTAGAGAAGGAAAGGTTGAAGTCACTGGTAGTTTCATTAAGAAGGTGGTTACGTAGCGGTCCAAGGGAAATAACCCAAACATCATCCAAGGGGTGGACAGAAGTGTCATTACCTAGAGACCATGTGAGCTCGTCACAAATAGTTTCTTAAGAGTTCGAAATAGCTCACCATAAAGGGGTACATACCGTGCGTTTAAGCGAGGGAGGGAAAAGATCTCACATATGGTATTTTTGGCGCAAGAACTGTACCCACATTGCATCTTGTTTGTGTACCAAGGAGAAGCCAATCTTTTGGACAAAAGCCATATTAAAACCATGCATTCGCCTAAGTCTGAAACCCCCATGTTCAATGGGTTAACAAAGAGCTTCCCAATTAATTAGGGAGGATTTACATTCTGTTGCAGACGAACCCCATATGAACTTCCTTATTAGCTTCTCAATATCATTGCAAACTTTTTTCAAAAACACCATAGTTTGCATGAAGTAAACCAGGATAGCCGAGAGGACCGAATGAGCGAGAGTAACTCTCCCGGCCAAAGAAAGGGAACGTGCTGCCCAACCATGCAATCTCGCCTTTAGCATGTCTATAATAAAATCAAAATTAGAAGCACGAGCCCTTTGGTGTAATACGGGAACACCTAGGTATTTGCCGAGGGAGTCAACTGATTGAAAACCGAGGAAGGAGCTTATTTGCCCTTGAGAGGCTTGATCAACATTTGGCGAGAAATATATGTGGGTTTGCCTGTTACTAACACGATGTCCAAAACAATCTCTGAAGGTCTTTAATATGTCTTTGATGTTTTGCGCTTGAGCCATGTTGACGCGCGCATATAATATGAGGTCGTCGGCGAAGAAAAGATGAGAAAGGGATCACTATTCTTTGCAAAATAAAAGGGAATCCAAAGATTATGTTGCACGAAGTGATTGATCAAGCGTCCCAACCTTTCTATGGCAATAACAAAAAGATAAGGCGAAAGAGGGTCACCCTGCCGCACACCTCTACAAGGCTTGAAAATCCGAGACAATTCCCCATTCCATTGGATTTGCATAGTCGAAGAGGAAACACAATTCATAATTATTCGCCTAATGCGATCAAGAAAACCAACAGCACAAATAGAATCTGAAATGAAATCCAAACGAAGCCTATCGAACGCCTTTTCCAGGTCAACTTTTATCGCCAGCCACCCCTGCTTTGTTTTACAAGAGCGCATGGAATGGATGGCCTCTTGGTTAACAATAACATTCTCCATAATGAACTTACCCGATATGAAACTCGTTTGGCATTGGCTGATGAGCTTTGGAAACAAAGGCTTTAAGTAGCGAACAATGATATTGGTAAGAAGCTTGTAGAGAACAGTGCATAAGCTGATAGGCCTAAAGTCAATAAAGAATTATGGCTTGTCGCGCTTAGGGATGAGAACCAGAATGATGTTATTCAAGCGAGGCTCGATCAAGTCACCAGTAAAAATAATTTTGAATCATTTTGCATATTGAGGGACCAACAATGCTCCATTGTTTTTGGAAGAATTCAGCATGTAGCCCGTCCCAATCTGGAGATTTAAAAGGGGCCATGTCCTTTAAAGCATCATGAATTTCAGAGGGAGAAGGGGGGTGGTCGAGATACGCAAGACTAGCCGGAGGCAACGTCGGAAAAGAATCCACAGTAGGAAAAATAGGAGCAGGTTCAACATCAATCGAAAATAAGGATTCAAAGAAACTGATTGCCTCCTCTTTTAATATAGAAAGGTCATCACACCAACTACCATATTAAAGCTTAAGGGAGGAAATGCGATTCCTTTGCTTTTTAGAGACGGTTTTCCTATGAAAGTAGCTGATATTTTGATCGCCTGGAGAAATCCATGTTGCACAAGACTTTTGTTTACACATAAGCTCTTCTTGATCAAGAAGTTTCTCCAGCTCGATAAGAAGCTCAACTTCCAAATTAATTAAGGAACGGGAGGATCGGGAGCTAAGCGCCCTTTGAATGCCTCTCAATCTAGCCATTAACATCTTCTTCTTTGTACCGATATAACCAAAGACGGTCGAATTCTAAACGTCAAAAGCTCGGATAAAATTTGTTATAGTTTTTGTCATACTATGAGAGGGCAGCCAGTTATCATTAACCATGCGAGGAAAATCATCATGAGATAACCAACTTGAGAAGTAATGGAATTGGCGAGGAGCATTAGAATGACTTAGGTTCCCAACTTGGAGGAGTATAGGGCGATGGTCGAAGCGCAAGCGAAGTAAGTGATGGACGGAAGATTCAGGAAAAGCCTCATCTCAATAGCTATTGCAAATATATCGATCAAGGCAAACGTAGGCTAGACCACGGTTCCAGGTGAAATTCGGACCTGAAAATCCCATGTCTCTCAAGCCATAGTCGAAGACGAGGTTCCGAAATGATTTACTTGGTTTGTATGGTGGAGCACAACCCATTCGATTAGAGACATCAAGGGTTGCATTGAAATCGCCAAACAAAATCCATGGCATGCAGATATCTTGCGCAAGACGTCTCAGTTGGGGACATAACAAGTTTCGGGCAAAAGCATGAGGGCTAGCGTAAATAGCCGTTGCAAGAAAAGAACTTCCATCACTTTTGTTAGTCACACGGCAGTGGATAAACTGAGAGTGATTGAGAATGATTGTAATCGAGATAGTATCATACCATGCAAGCCAAATCCCACCTGCAAAACCCACGGCCTCCACCCGGTGAGAGTTAGGGAAACCAAGATGCGAAATAACCGCTTCAACATTGTTGCCACTAATCCGAGGCTCGACAAAGACAACCATATCAAGGCGATGGTCACGTAAGAACTGTTTCGCAGCCGAAATAAAGCGTCGATTACCACAACCTTGAATGTTCCAACAAAATATTTTCAAATTCATAAATAATACCACGGATGTAGGGAAGGGTATCAACAGATTATTCCAAACATAGCTACTGCTTGATCCCCGGCCAAGCTGCGGCTACTAATATCATATGCAGTTCCAGTGTTCCCAAGAGGAGAAACATTCAAAACAGACTCGAATGCGGAGAACTTATCAGGCGGCTTGCTGGAGGGGGCATTGGCGAATAGGGCTGCAGCCAACTAATTCCCTGGCGATATTTGCATGACATTGGGATTAGAATTTTCAGGGAGAGCAACGACAGAATGGTGAGTTTTATCTAGACTTGGTCCTTTAATGGCTTGAGAAGCAAAGCGAGAGGTGATGGCTTTATTGGATAACTTAGATAAAGGAGGGAAGTCCGCGAGAGTAATTGTGAGGGGTTTGCGAACAAGGAGAGCTTTGGGAGTATTTGTAGTGGTTTTTTGTTTTCCCTTATTGGGATATTTAGTCTTAGGAGGCAACGGTAACTGGTGAGATGGGCAGGATGAGGTTGTCTGATCAACGATGGGTGCAACAGTGGTATCCTTAGGGTTATCACTTTTCAGCTCATAAATCGGGTTGAAGCGAGATTCAGAAAAGAATGCTTCTTGGGGTTTCTTAACACTAGGCCCCTGCTTACCAGGTGTGCGATGTTGTCGCCTTTCAACGACCATCCATGATCCAAAAGGGGAGTCTGTAGGTGTTTTGGACGCATCTAAATCAGTAGGGGCGTCCGACATAGCCTTAGATTGATCAGTGATTGGATGAGCAGACTTAGTGTGGTTTTCGGTTGGAAGATTAGCCGGGCAATTCTCTTTCACGTGGCCATAAACGCCACATCCGAAGCAAATCACAGGTAAAGACTCATATTCAATAAGTTGCACATCGCCATTGATGAGAATTTTAGATACTAACGACTTGTTTAAGTCAATGGTGATGGCCATGTGAGCAAAGCACCCTCTCCTTCCACTCTTCGTCTGATAGTCTATCCGAATGACTGGACCGATGCACTCACCAATCTCAGTGATGAGGCTCTTCTTGTAAAGCGTCACCGGGAGGCCCGACAATCGAATCCAGGCCATAATTTTACTTGGATAAGGTTGTGATATAGAGAAATCCGGCGTCCATGGCTCCACCGTTAAGTAGTGACCGAAGATCGTCCATGGACCATCCAAAAAACTATAAGAAAATCAGATCAGGTACGAAAGGTAGCCAAGAAGTAATCATTCTCGATATCTATAAGTTTGAATGCTTGTGATGGCTTCCATAGATCATACAGTTTGTTACACATGAGGTTATAGCCAATTCTCCGTCCAAGCAATTTGATAACAACAGTCTGGTCTAGGCTTTTTCGGCGAGCAACGGAACCCTTTCTGAAAAGTCAATGGAGATCAAACCGTCGACTATGCTACGTGAGACATCACTCTCCTGAATCTCAATATCTTCTTCATCAAGAATCTCATCAGAGGCACGAGCGTTAGATTTTCCGCCGCCAACAAGAGAGTCCTTATAACTCGGGGCAAGCTTATCGTCGTTACTATTGCGATCACCTTGAGGACCGGCTTCCGCCAGCTTCGCTGCAGAACCACCCCATCCGGTGGGACATCATTCAATCTCCGATGTTTTCTAGGGTTAAGCGGAGAGTTCTAACCAGAGTCTAAGTTTCCTTGCATAGCGTTTTGCATTAACCAAAATTATGTTGGTTCTTTTATTTTCACAATCTTATTTACTTGTTTTTAAGTAACCAAGAGTTAAACTTTTTAAACTACAATTTTCACCACAGTTTTTTTAAATTAATGTGACAGATTTCTTTTAGAATAATTGACAAATAACAACTTTACCCAAATCACCAATATCTCGTGATGACATTCGTAATTTATTAAAATAAAATTATATTCTCTAAATATTTTTTTAAAATCTTACTTTTCTTGTTTAAAAAAACATAATTTCACCCATTTAACCTATCACCGTAGGCTGTAAAAAGGAAAAATAAAAAGGGTCAATAAAAACTTACTCTGGCTCGGCTGATTAGTTTCCCGCCATTACTAGCTTCTACACACACACTCTTCTCTTTCGGAAATTAGGGTTTTTTCTAATTCCAGGAACGATTGATGTGATTCAATCATCTTCCACGGTTTCAATTGATTTTACTTTTTTTCCTAAATAAACCCCCATTGCCTAGTGTCACCGTTCTAATTGCAACTGACTGGTCAATTCGTTGTTTATTGTTCTTCTAATGGAGGAACCTCGCGTCAAGCGCCCTAAAATTTCAAGGTGATAACACTCTCATAACTCCTCTTTTATGCCTTTAGGTTTGTTTAGCTGCTGTATCCTTCAGGGATCGAAAATCAGGGTTCTTTTTAAGAAAAGAAATATCCTTTATCTTCACTTTTCAGTAAAATTCAGTGTCACAATTGGTTTCTGAAAAAGCGCGGGAAAATGTGTGTGTGTGTGTGTTGGGGGGGGGGGGGGGTATAGAGGATCGGATTGAGGAAAAAAATGAGCCTTTGAACTTCGAATTCTGGTATGTTGGTGATAACTGATAAGAGGAGATACAGTTATTTGGATTATCACCTTTTTTGTCTATTTGTTTCCCGAGAAAATGTGGTTGGGGAGAAGGGAAATGCGAGAGAAAAAAAGGGAATTGGGATTTTTTTATTGATATACTTCTCATTATCATATTTTGGGCAATCAAGTAATTGGGATAAATGAATTTTTCACTTTTTTTGTCCAGGGGCGAAGATGACTATTTGCCAGGAAATATCACTGAGATTGAGCTCCACAATTTTATGACTTTCAATCACTTGGTATGCAAACCTGGACCTCGGTTAAATCTTGTCATAGGGCCAAATGGTTCTGGTAAGAGCTCTCTTGTATGTGCTATTGCACTTTGTCTTGGCGGTGAACCTCAGGTTGGCATACTTTGGTTGATTCTGGAGCTTATATTTTGTAGCCTGTTTAAGACTGAGGGTGTTTGACTCTGTACAGCTGCTTGGGAGGGCCACAAGTGTTGGGGCATATGTCAAGAGAGGGGAAGATGCAGGATATATTAAGATTTCTTTGCGGGGATACACTAAGGAAGAGCAGATCACTATTGTCCGTAAAATTGATACACGCAACAAGTCAGAATGGTTGTACAATGGTGAGATGTTAAATTCTCAATATGGCTCTCTCTCTATAAGAACATTTTGGATACATATATATCTTTACTGGTTGTATTTGATTGGAAGGGGCTATAAAGTCAACTTTAGGAACTACTCGTGCTTAAATTTATCAGAGTTCCAGTATATTTGGTGATTTTACTTCTTGTTTCTTGTACTAGAATTTTGCATGGCACAAAGGTTTCTCTTCACTTTT
Source organism: Hibiscus tridactylites (assembly GCA_958450335.1). NCBI lineage: Eukaryota > Viridiplantae > Streptophyta > Magnoliopsida > Malvales > Malvaceae > Hibiscus > Hibiscus tridactylites. The sequence continues at coordinate 61,712,845 of OY288286.1, read as the reverse complement.
AGTGGATTGGCCTGTTACTGCCCTGTTGTTTTTAGTTAAATTTAGTGGTTAGTATTTGTTACCTTGTATATAAGGTGTTCTGGGTTCTTTTTCTAGAGCTTCTTATCATCTTGTTTGCGACTTTGCGTATCTTCTATGTTGTGTTTTTTTTTTGTGTGTGTATGGTCCCAGTTTCTTATAGGTTGCTGTGAAATCTCTTTCTCTCTATATATATGGAAGGAAACTCCCTATTGGTGTTATAGACTTGATTTAGTATTTTTCTTATAACAAAGAAGGAACATTAAGGAAAAAAGTATAATACGGTTTTACTTACCAATGATTTGTTGATTTAGGCAAATCTGTGGCCAAAAGAGAGATATTGGAAGTAATTCGAAAATTCAACATCCAAGTCAACAATTTGACACAAGTGAGTTTTAGAACTTACAGTTCGGAAATTAACATGCCATCTTTCTTAACTCACATTCATTACTGAATTTGCTTGTTTGACGTTTCCGTATGACATAGCATTTTGCTGTGATTTTGAGTGTATTGTCAATGGAGTTTGTTTGTATGTACTTGCTTGCCCTGATAGTTTCATACCAAATTTTCCTGTTGCAAAACTTTCATTTGGGAGACTAGATATAAATGAATATTTTTTCAGAGGTGGTCATTGTAAACTATCTTTTGTTGCTTCGCTCCACTGTTATCAAGGTGTGTACGTAGGTTCTAAGGTTTAGATAAATCAAACTGCCCCAGAGCCCTTCGGAAAGGTGCTTTTGATCAGCTGGTTGCCTTTTCAGACAAAAGGTGCATAAAGTGTGCCTGGCTCAAGTGTGATTTGGGTAGATATTCATGAACAATTATTTATTAAAAGATTTAAGGAAACTATTGAGTCATATTGGATAATGCCTCAGTTAATTCAGACAGTTTTTTATTTTTGGAAGACATCATGCAATCTGATGAAACAGATTCTCAAACATTTGTTGACAAGATTATATGTTTCTGAGCATGTTCCACAAAGGTTTTTTTAGCTGTATTTGTTTTCATATTCGTTGTTTATCCTATGATTTTAGCTTTAAATATTAGAAAGATGCAATACTGAACAGAAACATCTGGAAATGGATGTTTACTTCTTAAAATAATATCTTGAAATATTGTAAGGGGTCAATCTTAACAGGGTTGATTCATTGCTTCAATAGTTCAATAAAAAGCTTTACAATTGTTTTCTATTGGAAAACTGTAGAAGAATTCAGGGGAAAAAGATTGTCTTAGAATCTGTCTTTTGTAATATTTGTCAATGAATTTAGGGTTTTGATATCTAAACAGGAGGAAGAGTATGGTCTATGATAATGCAATATTGCTTCTTCGGTTGAGGTTGTTTGCAAGGGGAAAACAAGAAATTGTTGAACATAGACCCCGATTGAAGACCAATATTTTATTATCTCATGCTGATTCTACCTACTTAGAGTCTAAAAGATTCAAAATTCAGCATTTTTAAGTGGTTTGAGCCATGGACTTAATATCCAAGCTAGAGGAGTTCAGCTTTGCACATTATACATTTATTTATCACCAGGCTTTAATTAGTAGCAGCCTCTATATAACATGTGAAGCCTTCAGTCTTAAACACAAACATATAGTCATCAAGACTTTGATGCCCATTCTGTCTGCTTTGGTCCATTATCATGCATTTTAGTAGATGCAGTGTGGTTGGATTTTCATTATTCTCTCTCCTCTCGCTCTCTCTCTGTGCCCCTTTTGCCCTCCCTTGTTTTGTTCAACCATATCATATTTGTGATGGATATTAATGGATGCCAAATATGTTTTATTCAAATTCCAACAATAGATAACATCCATTTATCTTGGTATTGTACAAGTTCATATTTCCTTCTCTAATATTGTATTCAGTAACTGATATCTGGATTTTGAATTTTTTTGTTTTCTCTTGGTTGAAGTGGTTAGCATTTATGTCCTGCCTGCAAATACCTGTGTTTTCTTCTTTTCTTTTCTCCTTCTATTTGACTATTTGGTTACTGGTATCGCTTATGTTCCTTTCTTTCTTTTTGTGGGGGGTGGGGTGGTTCTTTTCTGGGATAGTTCTTACCACAAGACCGAGTCTGTGAGTTTGCGAAATTAACCCCCATTCAGCTCCTAGAAGAGACTGAAAAAGCAGTTGGAGATCCTCAACTTCCGGTGCAACATTGCACCCTTGTAGAAAAAAGCCGTGAACTAAAAAAGTATCAAAAAGTGAGTTCAAACACTAATTCTTTGGGTGTTATTGATTCTACAAACCAATGTGTTTGAACTTCACCCATTTTTCTTAGGCTGTAGACACAATGGGAGAAAGTTTGAAACAGCTGATATCTCTTAATGCTGAGCAAGAAAAAGATGTTGAGCGTATTCGCCAAAGAGATGAACTTCTAGAAAAGGTTTGCCTCTTATTTTTCATTATCTTATTTATTTCATAACATACTGAACTGTTTTCGTTGTAAACTTAGGTTGATTCTATGAAAAAGAAACTGCCTTGGCTGAAGTATGATATGAAGAAGACTGAATACTTGGAAGCCCAAAAGAGGGAAAAAGAGGCCAAGAAGAAGTTGGATGAAGCTGCAAGGACACTGAATGAAGTCAAGGCTCCAATTGAGTATGATGGCTTGGTTATTTTGATTGTATTAATAACTTCATTCATTTCTCTTCCTATGCAAAATATATAGCTTGATATGTGATACAACTTTATTGGGGATTTCTTTTCACTACTGTAGACATTATACATTTAACTAAAGCTGAATATCAGCCTTAAAAATTATAAGTTTCTGTTTCAATTTTTTTCTGTTAGAAAGTTGACTATTTTTCTATGAAGAGTAATGATTGCTAAATCAACTAAATGACCACAGTTTCTTTTTCTAATAGGACATTTTACATGAAATTATAGCTAAGTCCTTTAAATCTTGATCCTGAAGATTTCCATTTGAATGATTACATGTTTTTGTCCTTCCTTTGAGTGAATTGTTTTTTGCTATAATTCCTCCAATTATAGTGAAAATATTCAATAAAAAAATTAATGGTTGCAGAAAACAAAAGCAGGAGAAAACAAAGCTAGAGGATCAATGCAAACGCATAAGCAATCTCATGAATGAAAATATTAAGAAACGGAATGATCTTCTGCAGAAAGAGAATGAGGCGGTGTGTTGAACTTCTCATAGCATTTTTCTGTTAGTTTTTTTTTTTTTTTGTATTTAGTCACAGGAGTGGTTGAATAGTTTATATTGATATGATGAATTAATTCCACACTTTTAGGCAGTACACGCACGAGGTAAATATAAGGAAATTGAATATTTGAGGAGAGAAGAAGATTTTCGCAAACAAAGTATTATAGAGGCTAAAAAGAAACTTGCTGATGCTAAAGAGGATCTTCAGAACCTGCCTGCATATGAGCCTCCTAAGGAGGAAATTGTAAGTCATCTGCATTGGCTTTTGTTGTTATTACTTCTTTGCAATCCCTTAGGAACTGCATAAATTGGTTGTAAACCATGATTTTATACATAGCCGACTTATAGTTTTCTGTTTATGAGGGATATTAACGTAGATATTAGCCACTTCTGTCCCTAAGTATTAAACTCCTATTATAAGCACAAAATTTGGGTGATATAGTTGGTTTTTGCATGGTTGTCTTTTCCCCTTAATACTTGATTATTTGTGGTGATTGATATTATGGTCAATGTATTCATACTTGATAGTAAAATGAAGAATAGATTGTAATCTACTTTTGGTAAGTGGGAAAAATTTCCAAGGAGTTGGGTAGTTGAACTAATTTTCTTTTTGGGACATATGCAGTATTAGTCCACTCTTTCATAGAGCTGATATTATAATTTGAAGAAAAATATCCATATATATTGGCTTAGAAGAATTTGGTAGGATTATTTGGCTTAATATTTTTCTTTTGCGAAAAATATATATCTTTATGTTTTTGACAATTTCGACATTATGCCTTCTGATGTACTTTTCACCAGGAGAGACTGAAAAGTCAAATTGTGGAGTTTACTTCTTCTGCTCAACAAATGATGCAGCAGAAGAAGGAGAAAGAAAGATCTCTAGGCCAAATGAAAACAGCCCTGAGGAACTGCGTGGATTGGTAAATGGTTCAACTTCTGTTTGTCTTCTATTTGATATTATTTGAATCATTTGTTGATTTCTTTGATCTTTTCCAAATTTTGCAGTTTGAAAGATATGGAGAATACTAAAACCAAACGTCTACATGCTTTAAAGAAATGTGGTGCAGAAAAGATATTTGATGCTTATCAGTGGTTGGAACAGAATCGCGATAAATTGAACAAGGAGGTTTATGGTCCTGTATTGCTTGAGGTATGTGTTTAATAATGACTATTTTGTATATTACTGATAATATATCTGTTTCTCCTTACTTTGTAACTGCAAAACTTAGGTAAATGTGTCAAATGAGGTCCATGCTAACTTCTTGGAAGGCCATGTTGCTCACTACATCTGGAAGGTATGATTTAACGTTGTCTCTTTATTTTCCTAATTTCTTTTTTTTTTAATTTTTATGTTTGACAATAACAAGCAGAGATTACAAAATGACATTGCATACTTTTTTCATTGTGAGTTTATTTATGTCCATAAGAATCCTTGTTGCTTTGCAGTTAAAATATGCTTACTTTGTCCTCTATGAGGTTTATTCATATTGTGTACAGCACTTGGTTTTTACTGTTCAGAGTTCTTAGTCATACAAATAAGTTGCCTAGAAAATGTTGGTAAAGGATCTGGCAGGAAATGATGCTGATAGTCAAGATATTGCACATTAAACGTTTGAGTAATTTAGAACAAACAACATTAAGAAATAAGAGTGCAGTGTTTATTCATGGCTTCAAACATACCATATTTTCATGTATGCAAGGGGTTGCAAATTGATGCTTTCTTCCAAATCCTTCCAGAATTGCTGATGCAGTAAGTAGCTAAGCTAAGTTTTGCCTTGTTGAGGCTCAGCTTGATCAATTTAAGTCGGTTAAATCGAGCTTAAGCAGACTCAAGAAAGTTTTGAACTTGGCTTGACTTAGTAAAGTGAGCTCTAAGCCAAACGCGGTCCCATATTGAGCTCTTTGTTGAAGCCAAAACAATGGCTTGAAACTCATATATGAAGATAAATTTTAACTGCAGCTCACCGATAAGCCAAACATGTGCCAAAATGGCACTTGACCTAAAATCTGTGGTCCTGCCTGCGTGTGTAGAGCCCTTCATAGTTTGGTTCATTTATTGATACGACCTCTTGTTTGACTTTCGGTCAAGTTTATTGCTTTTATGAGAAGGAACGTGGACATATGTAACAATGATCTACCATTTTAAAATTTTGGCCATTAACTAAGCTTAATATGTATACTGGTTTCATTTTGCCCGTAACAGGATCTTGCAAATTTTGTTATAAAGCTAATAAAAGCTGGTTGCTCAAGGAAGAAAAATATTCTTTGGTTTTGAAATATTGTACTACAGATCCAAGCTTCTAGATCCTATTATAGAACTCCCTCTCTCTTGTATTCTTTGTTTTCATTATTTGTTATGCGGTTAGGATATCTTTTCTTCGGTTTCCATATGTGTATACATACATTTCATTTCTTTGTTTTTCTTTTTTCATATATATATATATATTTCATTTTAATCCATAAATAACTAAATTACTTATCTATGCACAATTTTCTGCACCTGATGTGAAATTTACACTTACTATTTTATAGGAAACAATGATCTACTGTTTATTATGTTCACTTTCTTTTGATTTCAGTCTTTCATTACTCAAGATTCCAATGATAGGGATTTTCTTGTAAAGAACCTACAGCCGTTTGATGTTCCCATTCTAAATAATACAAGAGAAGAATCTGGTCGGAAAGCACCTTTTGAAATTACCAAGCAGGTATTTCTTATTGATGACCCAAGTGAATATTTGATCCAAGCAGATACTAGCAACTTAATATTTGTGTATGTTTTCATGTTTTTGAGCAGATGCATGAACTTGGCATCTATTCCCGGCTTGACCAGGTTTTTGATGCTCCCACTGCTGTAAAGGAGGTTTTGACATCACAATTTGGTTTAGAGCATTCGGTATGCTTAAACTTCCTTGGCCAACCTATATTTTTCAACTGAATTTAAAGATAATTTTTTTAAGTATTTAAACTTTGGTATCTGATCCTCTTTCTTTGCTTTCACTTGCTTCCATTAGTATATCGGGTCGGACAAAACTGATAAGAAAGCTGATGATATTGCTAGAGGTTTGGGAATTTTAGATTTCTGGACTCCACAAAACCACTATCATTGGTCTGTTTCTAGATATGGGGATAATGAAATGTCAGCACGAGTAGAACCTGTTCATGATTCACGTCTTCTACTGTGTGGTATGTGCTTTCCCTTTCTAGATTGACCTCAAATTGTAAACTTGGAATTTTCTAAGTTCTTTTTCTTAAAGGTTTGGATAGTGGGGAAATTGAAAAACTGAGGTCCAGAAAGAATGAGCTTGAAAAGTCGGTTGCTGATGTGGAGGAAGGCATAAAATCACTTCAGATTCAGCAAAGGCTGGTTGAAGATGAAGCAGCCAAACTTCAAAAACAACGGGTGCGCTAAAAGAATGGAGTTTCTTTTATTTTCTATAGAAGTCTTTAACCGAATGTTCTAGGCTGACACACGAATGTGATTTTTTCTTTGCTTTATTTTGTGATTTTATATGCATGGCTTGGAATCAAAATAAATCTTAAATTAGCATCGTCTTGTGGAGCTTATCTTTCCACATATACCTAATTCATACTTTCTGCAGGAGGAGATGGTTGATACAGCAAGAAGGGAGATGAAAAAACGGAAAGAATTGGAAAGTTGTGTTGGTAAGTTTTGTAGTTTTATTGGTTGCCATAAGGAATTTTCTTATTCCTTCTCATCATTTGTTTACGAATGCAGAACAACGGAAAAGAAAATTAGTATCCTTGGAGAAAGGCGGTGATATGGAAACAGCTGTGGCTAAGCTCATTGACCAAGCTACGAGATCAAATGTTGAGCGCCTTAAACATGCAATTAAACTTAAGGTAAAGATGCTTTTCGAGCACTTTGTTTTGTTCTTGTTGTTGCGGACAATAATTGAAGATTCTGTCTGAAATAAGTTATGAGCTAGTATTCTTCGTAATGCAGTATATGTGCACTCAGTTACTTTGTTCTTATATTGTTAGTACTCTTTTCTTTTTGTTGTTGTAATAGGATTTGATGGTTGAAGCTGTTTCCTGCAAATGGAGTTATGCTGAGAAACACATGGTCTCTATTGAATATGATGCAAAGGTATTACTATTCAAGGATAACTTCCTTTCCTACTGATCAGGGGAAAAAACCGTGATAAAAATTTCTTTCCAAAGTTCATTTTCATCTGTGGCAAAACTGTCTAGTGTCCTTTTTAACATGTGTCAACCATCTATCAATCAATCATCAGAACAAACTAGACAAAGCTTTGTTATCGCCATTTGTTGAGCAAATGGCATCTTTCTATTTACTTATAATTGTTTTATATTTCTGTTTTTCAAATTTAACACCCTCATCACTCACCTCCCTTTCTGTCTCCTAGCCTTCTCCCTTGCCCTGGCCTCCTGTGGCTAGCAGCTGCCTAGCTTCTCGGCCTTCTCAATTTTTTTATTCTTTAGCTCTCACCCTTGTTCCACTTTTCTCCCCCTATCTCTACTGTTTCTCTTTCCCAGTTTGTCCGTCTCATTACTGGATCTTGTTGATAGGACAACAGGATCAGGTGGCTTAATTGGTGCTTCTGTCCCCCCATGTTTCTTTTTGCCCTCTCATTCAAATTGTATATTTATTTCTTGTTCTATGTTTCTACTCTAATTCTGGATTCGGTTGTCTAATGCTCATATGGGCATTGGTTAGCTACATTCAGTACTTCCCAACATTATTGTTTCTCCCTTCCCATTTTCTCTCTCCCCCATCTGTCCCCCCCCCCCCCCACACACACACACACACACATCAATAGAAGGCTGTCTGGATTTTTGCCATTTACATGTGGCATTTGATATGGCAATTTCTGTCGAGTGTCTATTGTCTGTTTGACATCAGCACTTTTACAAAACTCATGACCCAAAATTTTGAATTTTCTTCTTTCATTTGTCATGGGTGGGAATGAAACTTCTTTTAAGGATCAAAATGATGTCATAAGTTATTGACTAAATAATTTGACATTTCTAATTCATGAATCCCTGGTTTTGTTGGCTTTGCAATGTTATAGATTAGAGACTCAGAAGCCAATCTCAAGGAGCACGAGAAATTTGCTTACCAGGCATCAATGAACTTAGAGATTTGTGAGTTATTAGTTTCTTTTTCCTTTTTAATTTTTTTCATGTCTTTAAATGTAACTTTGAGGTTCATCTCTTGATAGAAGTCTGTCAAGGCGGATAGCATTATTGCTTGCCTCATGCAGAACATTCTTTTGTTCTAGGGTTCATAGTTTCTGGAAATAGTTCCTGGTTCATTTGTTGCAACAAATTTTAATAATCAGAATTGCCTTTCTTATGTTTGTAAAAGGTTTTATATAAATGTATTTCTTTTCACCAGTAGGAACACCATTAGTTTCTTTTCTCGGGTATAAGCCATTGTCTTTTTATAGGTTAAATCTTCTGTGCTTTGTTGCTTATTTATATAGCTCTAACGTGAATGTTGTTAACTGGAAAATAAAAATAACCAATGATTTACTTAATTACTAAGGTAGGATATACTGGAATGATATATCCAAGAATCACCTTGGACATTTTTTTTAATTTTCTCAATATTGTTTTCCAAAAACTGATTTTTCTAATTCTCTTCTTGATTAGGTCAACAAGAAGTAAAGGATTATCATCAACAACTGTCAGCTGCCAAGAGAACTGCTGAATCAATTGCCACCCTTACTCCTGAACTTCAAAAGTTATTTCTTGAGGTTTGTTTTTCTTGAGTTGAAGCGGAACCTTGAAAACTTATTTTTCCTTTAAATTTGTTATGAGCACCTATGTTTCCGGGTTACACAAATTTGTATAAGTAAAACTTCATTCATCTACAGTGCTAAGTTCTTCACAAATCCACTAGTGTGGTTCCAGATGTATGAACTGAATCAACTTAAAAGCAACTCAGCTGGAGTTTTGCTCAATCCCAAGAGAATATATATATTTTTTGACTGATCACTGAAGAATATGTGCCTCAAGTTTGATTGCCATGAATTGCGGCTGAAATTTGCAATCAATTAATATTTCTTTTTGATGTTCAGTCAATTAGATTAGGTGACACGTGTCATATTTCAATACCTTGGGTAATTTTGATTTTACAGTTTTCTGGCTTTATTTTACAATAGGAATATAAATGGTCTAGATTCTTCTTTTTTGTTCAAATGTGATATTAACGTGAAATGTATTTTTTTCAAAATCCTCTTCTGAACACTAGTTTGTATCATCAGTTCAACTTGAATTGATCGTGCTTTTCTGTTCTCCAAATATTTCCATTTATTAATTTGTCCTAGTTTACCTGAAGATGCCAACTACGATTGAGGAATTGGAGGCTGCTATACAAGACAATATTTCTCAAGCCAATTCTATTGTTTTCCTAAACCAAAACGTACTGCAGGAATATCAAGATCGTCAACGTCAGGTATTTTTGTATTATCTTCACTTTTCTTTTGGTATGTTACAAAAACCTCATCCATAGTGCATATATTACAGATAGAAACCATTTCTGCAAAACTAGACACAGATAGAAAGGAACTTCAAAGGTGCTTAGCTGAGATAGATGCCCTGAAGGTGAGAGAAGTCATCTTACTTGTTGTAAATATGAATTGTGGCATTATGAAAGTAGATGATATAACTGCATGCTGGATTGTGGTAATGATTACTGTGGTCATGCGAGGCTTAAAAAAAGTACATGCATTATTTGGAATATTCTATAAATGGGACTCTACTGTTGGCTCCTTATAACATGTTCCCTCCTCTTTCAAACTGTTCGCTGTCTTGCTTGTGAGAATACTGTCCCATGTCACCTATAGTAAGGAAAATCTTCTAGGTACTGATCTTATTCAGTACAATTACTAAACGGATGTTCAATACAGTACTTGAACTTTCATCCTGTCTATCAATATAGTAAGGAAAATTATGTGCCAATCTTTAATCAAATGACTTTTCTTTCTATCTTTTGCATTTGCATTCTAGCAACTCTTGAAGCAGTGAAAGCAAATAGCAAAAAAAAAAAGTAGCCGAGGAAGCATTATTCTTTTTCTCCAAATTTCTTTTTTCTTATCATTTGCTCATGAATTTCTGTTTTAAAGCTGTCTTGACAATGATTAAGATGTGTTGGAAAGCAAGGAAAAGGGTCCTGGAAACTTAAATTTAATATTTTTTCCCATGAATACATTATTGATTTCAATATAGTCATGTAAGACTTTGGAGGTTTATTATGCACCCCACCTTGTGGAGAAGGCTTGGTCTCAATTTTGTTCGATAACTTGATAGATCTTGCAACTCTTTGCATGCAGGGAAATTGGCTTCCGACTTTGAGAAATCTTGTTAGTCAGATAAATGAAACTTTTAGTCGTAACTTCCAAGAGATGGCTGTTGCAGGAGAAGTTGCATTGGGTATCATATATTATTACCTTTTGGAGAGTTCACTATATGCTAAGCTGTGGTTTCCTGTTCTGATTCAATGTTTTCTTTCAGATGAGCATGACACCGATTTTGATCAATTTGGAATTCTTATAAAAGTGAAGTTCAGGTGGGTTTCTGAACTTGTTATCACCAACACTGAATTTTATATTTTTTGAGGGGTCAAAGAGCAATTTTACCATAAAGAATTCTAATTTTTAATATTTTTGTGGGGGCCGTGGCCCCCACTAGTCTTACTATAGTTCCACGAAAAACTCTAGTATTATGCTTGTCCATCCATAAACTGTGCCCATTTATGGAGTATAACTTTGTCAAACACCTGATTATTTAGACTGGTTCCACGTATATATCCATCTTAATAATTTGTTAGGTGAGATAAATATTCCTATGTATATTTATTTGTCTAGTGTAAGTTATATGTCCTGGGCTTCATTTCACTGCATTTTGTTATATAATATACAATGATTCTGAGTGGTTAATGATCTTGAATCCTTTTCTTTCTCTTTAATCTTTATTGGTGTTGTGCATCAGGCAAACCGGTCAACTTCAAGTTCTCAGTGCTCACCATCAATCTGGAGGGGTATTTCAATCAAATTATTTCATTCATGAATCAATTTGGAAAAGCATTTTTTCGCTGCAATTTTGAATTTCTTCTTTGTAGGAACGTTCAGTTTCAACTATTCTTTATCTTGTTTCTCTTCAAGATCTCACTAATTGCCCCTTTAGAGTGGTTGACGAGATTAACCAAGGTAAGCCCGGATCAACTTCTACACACCATGTTACGGATACCTGCTGCATCAAAAATCCTTGTGGTTGATATATCTTGTGTGTTTCCTCTTCTTTCCTTCTCCCAGGAATGGACCCCATCAATGAAAGGAAGATGTTTCAGCAATTAGTAAGGGCGGCCAGCCAGCCAAACACCCCACAGTAAGAACTAACATAAGCAGGAAATGTTGTTTCTTTTTGTAACTCCTAGTTTATTGACCTTGATTTGGCTAATCTTTAAAAACTGTGTTATAATTTAGTTGTCATTGAAAAGTTTACTCCTAGTTTACAGATGAAATGGACAGTGTTAAGTTAGTTCTCTTATTTATAAAAAGAAAAAAATGAAAAATCTAAAAGCTGGCATTAACTAAAAAGGAAAATGATTGATGTAGTGGACCAAATTAACTAGTTCGGCTTCTCTCTCTTTAGTAGCAGCTGTGGACATACCAATTGTCTTTCTCTTTTTTTTTATGGTACCAGTTGCTGTTGATTCTTATACGAACTATCTGATGTTTTTGTTTTAGATTTAAGTTGTTTCTGAAATATATAAAATAGTGGCTTGAAGTTTGTTTCCAACATTGTGGCAGGTGTTTCCTTCTTACCCCAAAATTGCTACCGAATCTAGAATACTGCGAGGCTTGTAGCATTCTGAATATAATGAATGGTCCTTGGATCGAGGGACCCTCTAAAGGTTGAACACTTGCCATTGTCATTGACTGCTTTTAAATGGTTTTAGTATTCTGATTTTTCTTAGACATGTGTGTAACTGTGTTGTTTAATTCAGTGTGGGGAAATGGAGGCTGCTGGAGCTCGGTTGCAGGAAGACGCCCTCAGCCCTGCTGAGCCTGTCGAGTAGAAAAGTTATCCGAAAATAAGAGGAGAGATCACAGTCAGTTGTTCTATTTAAATGAAGCTGAGGTTGTCTTGTAATTGCAGCTTTTGGGGAAAACATATCTGCTTCATTTTTAGCTGTGTAGCTTTTAAGTTAGTTGAGCTTCAGTGATATTAAAATTTCAAAGATAGAACTAACCAAATAGAAATGAACCAGCATAACTGATCAAATAGAGCACATTTCATGTAATTTTCAGCGGCACAGTTTTGCCTTTATTGTTCAGGGAAATTGTTGGGTACCCATATATATTGTTTGCAAACAGTGACCTTGTATATTGTTCCATGTCCCGTATATGATCTTTTAAAAATCTTTAAAATATATATTAAACATGTTGCACGTAATAAAGTTAATATAACTATAGTATATTAGTTTATATATACATTTGAACCAACAATATACAATAAAAAGGTTGTGTAAAGAAACAGTATCAAAACCCTACAACCCTTTTTACCTTTCTAAATATGCATTTTTTTCTTGATTTAACCCATTTCTATATACAATAATATCATTGGTATAATTTAGTTTCCTACACCGGCCTAAAGCACACAAAAGGCTCAGATGTTCACATTGCTTCCCATATATCAGTAGATTAAAATTAAAACAAAGGAAATTAATAACTGTATATGTATATGTATATTAGTATTCTATAATGAGATCTCCCATTGGAGCTCGATGAGGAACTCCCTTCCTCCTCCGGGCCGGAGGAGGCGGTGTTGACGGCGTAAAGCTAATTTGTTGTTTGTTGTAATTTGTACTCCCATTACTAACACTTGCTGTATTCATGGACTCGTCTGCTTCCTTGCACATTGTCTTTATCCTCCTGGATGTCCCAACAACCTGGAATAAAATAGTATCTTAACTCAGCATTCAAAAATCAAAACCAAAATGTAATGATGGATCATCATTTTTAATCTCTTGTAATAACCTTGCAACCGAGAGAGCAGAAGGTGAAGGAATCAAGGAGGCTGCGGTGGCAGACTTGGCAGGTATTGGTGACACCTTTGCCTAGCCTAGGCTGTGGTCTTTCATTCAAGAACACAATCCGAGCACTGTTTATTATGTATGTCTGAATCCCAGATATGTCCATCAATCTCTGTATCTCCGACACCCTTATCACATCGTGGTACGATGATCTCCTTATCTGCAACCACAACCACATTTTGTCCAAAATGCAATTTCATAAGTTTTACAGTTCAAGATTCCAGGCACAAAAAATCATTCGATGTAAACATACCTGAATAACTCTATGGTCTTTGTGGTAAGACAAGCAAAGAGAACAAAGAGCACCATTCCTGCAATCCAAGCAGTACATATTGCATTCACTCTTGTGAGCATCTGCGTGGAGCTTGCATTGACCAAAAAAGCTTGTTTGAAGCAGTGGTATCAGCCATGGCGGCCACTCATCTTCTGGCCCTCCTCCTCCCTGTATAAATTATAACCCAAATTTATTTATTAATCAACAATGATATTCATACTCCCTGTATAATACCAGTCAAACAGGGGGCTGGTGGCCTAACCATGATTCTTCTGCTTTTTGGTTTGATTTCTCTGACACTACTACTTGTTTCTTGATCAATACTCATCATCTAACAGCTTGTTCTAACTTCTAACAGAGAATTTTCTAGGAAAAGAAAACAGAAAAGTGGGTTAGTTTTGTAGTGGTGACTGGTGAGTGGTGTATGGGAAGGTGCTTATCTTTAGCTTAAAAGTCTTGAAAATCGAATCTCTATCCTAACCTAAACCAATAAACCGAAAAAATATTCTGGAAGCGTTGATCTTCATCAGATTCTTGTATTATTAATATTATTTCTGGGGTTTGATGAAAGTTGGTGCAGATTTGTATGGACAGAATGGACTGAGGCTGGCAACTTGGAAGCTGAGACGTGTGGTTCTTTCCAACGTATGACATCTGGGTGTTATTGATTTAGACATGTACATGAACGTAATGAATCACCCAAATTACAAGCACACTGATATTGACACCTGTTATTGGACGTGTATTTCTTCTTATAACAATAAATATAATAATTTTGCATGGTGATGGTGGAAGTTACAGGTTAGGGTTTTTGGAATTTTTTTTGACCAAAAGAATTTATGGAATTGAATGAATATCTATATATAGAGAGAGAGAAAGACAAATGTTTCAATTTAGAAACATCTTGTGAATCCTTGGTCCAACGTAGATGATAACGAATTCATGCTCATCTTATTTTGGTTTAGTTCTTTTTTATAATGTTAACTGAATTTTATTAAAAAATTATAAAATATATTAGAAATATAATATATCTAAAAGGGAGAATAATGAGAACTGGTCCACTAAAATTTTATACAAAATTTTATTATGTTTGTCTAAACGAAATGCATTACAAGATAAAAATGAATGGTGAGAAAGTCAAACTATAGGGCAGATTGCTCTGTTATCAAGGACTGATTACATCGGCAAACAACCATCAACTGAGTGTGGATCTATCTTTCTATGACCACCGACAGAACTATAATCAGAAATTAACGTCGTAGAGATCTATGTGCGCAAGAACCAAAAGATCACTAAAATATACTAAAATCATCCCAAACGAAAGATGAAACTAGAGTTTTGGCTATTTTGAAAGAAAATTAGGTTTTTGAAAACATTTTGGTTTAGTTATTTGCAGTAAGCCGCGGAACTTAATTTTATTTACGAAGGAAAATATTTAAACATACTATTAGGATTAGTTATATGTTGGTTATTGTTTGTTAGGAGCAGTTTTTTTCCAGCTAAGATTGATTAATAAAGAACTACTTTCTTTATTAGTATATAATAGATGTAAGTGTATTATGAAGGATAAGTTGAAATAATAAAAGCTTCTTTACTAAAACTCTGCGTTTTGACCAAACTCTTTGGTTTCTATCGAAAGTTAAAATCCCTCTTTCATTTTCTCAATATGGTATCAGTTGATTTCACGAGTTCTTCCACTGAGGGTACCGGCTTCAAGAACGATGATCCGACCGACGCATACTACATTCACCCGAATGAAAATCCGGCGTTGGTGCTCACTTCTTCCCTGTTGAACGGTGGAAATTACCACGCATGGGCGCGTTCAATGAAGATGTCGCTTATTTCGAAGAATAAGCTAGGGTTCGTGGATGGTTCGATCAAGCAACCACGGCCAGAAGATCCGAAGCATTCTGCTTGGATCAAGTGTAATAACTTGGTTCTTTCTTGGATTCAAAGAGCCTTGAATCAAGAAATCGCTCAGAGCGTTATCTGGATCAGAGCGTTATCTGGATCGACAGCGCTTCTGAGTTATGGTCTGACCTATTCGACCGATTCAATCAAGGAGATCTACTCCGGATTTCTGATTTACTCCAGGAATTTTATTCCTTACAGCAAGGTACACTTTCCGTTAATACGTATTTTACTCAGCTTAAAACTGTCTGGGCTGAGATTTGTAACCTGCGTCCGTTAGTTTCTTGCGATTGTTCATCCCTAAAGTATAGAAATCAGGATTTCTTGCTTAGGTTCTTGAGAGGTCTGAACGAGAATTTTTCTGTTCAAAAATCCCAAATTTTAATGGTTAAGCCTCTGCCTTCGATTAATGAAGTGTTTTCCATAGTGATTCAACATGAGAGGTCTGTTAATGCTGCTGTTAACTCTACCGAGTCCAATATTCTGTTGACTGATAGGGCTTTTAAACCTGGGAATCAATCTAGGGGAGAATCTAGATATTCTGCTAATAAGAAAGTTTCTTCTTTAGGAAATAAAAGGCCCTTATGTACATATTGTGGGTTGTATGGCCATGTAATTGATAAGTGCTATCGTAAGCATGGATTCCCACCTGGTTTTCGTTCTAGGAATCAAAATGGTAGAGTTAATCAAGTTGGTTCTAGTTCTGAGAATTTGATGTCCAATTCTGAGCATGGTATGAAAGAATCTGCTGATAAGGATGAAAATAGATCTGTCTCTTTTACTAAACAACAATATGAGGGCTTGTTGGCCTTGCTTCAGTCTAAGAATACATCTGCTGATATGAAAGAATCTGCTGTTAACATGCTTTCTTCCACATTTGCTTCTGTTGCTCAAGAAGAGTCAGGTATGGTTCTTGCTTCTTTAAATTCTTCTGATTCTTGGATTATTGACTCAGGGGCCACTGATCATGTAACACATTCTTTAAATTCTTTTTCTGAATATCATGTTGTGGTTGATAAGTTTGTTAGATTGCCAAATAATATGTTAGTAAAGGTTGAACATATTGGTACTGTGCAAATTAATAAAGATCTGACCTTATATGATGTGTTGCACATTTCTGCTTTCAAGTTTAATCTTATTTCTGTTTCTAAACTAGTGAAGAATGCAGATATTTCTCTGATTTTTTCTTCTGCTGGTTGTCATTTGCAGGATGTACACAATATGAAGATGATTGGTACAGCTGATTATGTTCAAGGTCTATATGTTCTGTATTCAACTGTTGTTGATCAGGTTTCAAAGACTGTTGTATGTTCTTTAGTACATTCAGATTTATGGCATATTAGACTAGGGCACCCCTCTCCTGCTAGGATGAAGTATTTTTCAAAGCTGTTTAATGCTATTCCTAGTTCTTGTTCTTCTCATTGTGATGTATGTAGGTTAGCTAAACACAAAAGGTTACCATTTCCTGTTAGTACTTCTGTTTCAGATAGGTTGTTTGATTTAGTTCACATGGATGTGTGGGGTCCTTTCCCTGTAAAGAGTTTGTATGGGCATACATATTTTTTTACTGTGGTTGAGGATAAGAGTAGGTTTGTTTGGGTGTTTCCTATGAAGAATAAAACTGAAGTTAGAACTCATATTACTGTTTTTTATCAATTTGTTGAAACTCAGTTTGCTGTTAAGATTAAGTGCATAAGAACCGATAATGCTCATGAGTTTAACATGATTGATTTTTACAATAGTAAGGGAATTGTTCACCAAAATTCATGTACTTACACTCCTCAACAGAATAGTACTGTTGAGAGGAAGCATCAACATATTCTTGTTGTGGCTAGATCTTTAAAAATTCAGGCTAATTTACCTTTAAATTTTTGGCTTGATTGTGTTTTACACTCTATTTTCTTAATAAATAGAACACCAACATCTATCTTATCTAATCAGACACCTTTTGAAGTTCTTTTTCACAAAAAACCTAAATTGGAAAACATTAAAACCTTTGGTTGTTTAGCATATGCTGCTGTTTTGCCTAAACCTAAGACTAAACTACATCCTAAAGCCATAAAATGCTTATTTCTTGGATATCCTCAGAACATTAAGGGCTACAGGTTATATGATTTAGAAACAAAACAAGTTTTGGTTTCAAGAGATGTTGTGTTTTCTGAAACTCATTTTCCTTTTAAAAATAGTAATTCTTCTTATGAAATTATTTTACCAAACTCTAATAAAAATATTTTTCATGGTGATTTTTTAAACAAGAAGTCTACTTCTGATGCTAATCTCATTGGTTCATCTTTAAAACAAAATGAGTTTATTCCTACTAATTCTTTAAATCAGAATGAGTTCACTGTATCTGAAGATCTTGATCAATCTAATGATCAAATTAATATTCAATCTAATGATCAATCTGGTAATTCCTCTGATCTTCCTGATGTTATTCATACTGATTTTATACCTACTGCTACTGTTTCTAATCAACATCAGAGGCCTTCTAGAACTGCTAAGCTGCCCAGCAACTTAAATGTATAAGAGTAACAATGGATTATATATATTTTAGAGGATTAATGAACAATTTTATTATTATGGAGTATCAATTTGTAATTTTTAAAATTTGGGACTGTGATATACCGCAAGTCCCTTCAACCTTCTGCCAATGTTTGTAGTATGTTGAGGATGATGATCTAGTTTGAGGGGATTTGGTTTTTCAATATTGTGAAAATTTGTATTTTTAATTTTTAAAGCTTTGTTCTAATTAATTCAGACGACTCGCGTCACACACTTGATTTTAATGAATAAATCATTCAGTAAATTTTTTTATATACAGTTTTGAATTCAAGACTTATTTAAACAATATCAAATTGCTAACCACTTAAGTCAATCCCGTTAATATTGTGCTAACAATTTTTTTTATATAGGGTAACTATATGAATGATCATTTTTTTTATCTTGTCAACTTTAATCATTAACATAGAAAATATATATATATAATATTTGATCACTTAGTTATTAATTTCTTACAATTTAATCCTTAAAATATTATTACCCTATTATCCCAACTGACGTGACGTGTAAATAAGTGATTTCTAATTTAACCATAAATTTTAAAAAGCACATTTTTCATCTATTAAAAAAAAGAATATAAAGCTTAAGAACAAAGGAATCACTTCAAGATTAGGCCAGTAAAACACATGAAGGTTTTTTTGTTTAATCATTGCCTAATAACCCAATGAAAACAAATGAATAATATCAACTCAAAATTTATGAACATTTCGATTCAATTGTTACAAGTTGGATAATATCAACTAAAATTTTATAAATATATACATAAAGCTTTATTTCTTTTTAATATTTTGTACTACTTTGTATACTAAAAAATTAAATCAAATATTTCTTTTTTTTTATGAAAAAAATTAAATATTTCAAGAAATGTTTCGTATTTTCCATTAAATTGTATTTTAAAAACTAAAATTGGACTTAACGCTATAGTATTGTGAAGTGGAATACTCTTGGTTTAAAATTTAAAAAACCTTTATATAAATAAAAAAATTAAAAATGCCAACAAATGGGTCTATAGCTCAGTGGTAGAGCATTTGACTGCAGATCAAGAGGTCACCGGTTCGAACCCGGTTGGGCCCTTTTTGTTTTTTAAATGTGTTATATACACATTATATAAGTAAAACATTATAACCTCAAGCAAATGGGTCCATAGCTCAGTGGTAGAGCATTTGACTGCAGATCAAGAGGTCACCGGTTGGGCCCTTTAACTTTTTTTATTCAATATGATGACTCGTATGGGCTTGGTAATGTCATATTCATGTTTTCTCCAAAGTATTATACATTTTACCAAGACAACTGAGGCTCTAATAATGTAAAAGATTTTGACAATCAAACATTTCTGTCATTGTCTATTTGTCTTAAACTTCAACTGTAATGGTATGTTTATTGCATTAAGTTTGTGTTTATTAAGGGTGTGGTGTTCATGTCATCCCCAGAATTACTAGCACCGCTTTCGATACTTGAAATCATGATCGAAGTTGGTGGATTACATGGCAGCTTCTACTTCGGGGTCCGTCAACTCAACTGGCACAGTTGGTGGATTTTTCGAGCCTCTCAAACGCGAGGATACATTGTCAATGGCAGAATTGAGTTGGTGGATCTTTGCATTCAGGGTCTGCCTGGTTTTCTGCTTTCAATAAGTGGACCTCAATTAACTTAAGAATAACAGCAGGTATCCACGGGACGAGTCATAAAATCAGGCAGAACCTCTTTACCTCTAAACCTCCATCATAGTAAATCGGTCGTTTTGCCTTCCGGAATCCATATTCATCTTCATTTAACAGGGATCTTCTAATCTAAATCAAAATAACAAATTAAGACTTCAGATCCAGCCTGAATAACCAAAATGTAAAATAGGAAAAAAGGAGGCAATTCATTGCACATAACAACAGCAAATAACACCTCATCACTTTCTGAAATAGGATAGGGACGTATGGGTAGTAATACCACTTACATCTACCATGACAAGACAAGAAGATTCATTGTTTACTGTATTCATTGTTCAGTAAAACCAGCCAGTGTGTAACAGGTCAAGAATTTAGGCCGAAAATGAATCTTTTGTGGTGTAAAAGAAGAAAAAAGTCCTTGATCGGATAGGTTAGAAAATGTGCAGGAAATTAAGTGAAGATGAAAGCTAATACTAATCACCTGTGGCGCAAAAACATATGCCAAAGTTCCAAATATAGCCCCTCCTAAAAGAAAACCAGCAGCAAAATCGTTTCCTCCGCCGCTAGTGCCATCACTGCATATATCATCAGAGTGAACAGCAACAGGATGAGAATAGAGTAGAAACAAGTAGCATTGCTGTCGACACAAAATCAACCCAAGTAACAGGCAAAATGTAACTTGGAGCAAATTTAAACATAGCACATCATCCAAAGAAGTAAGAATTAGCTTTCTTTAAAGAATCAGCTTAACATTAAGACATAAAGAATGGAATGCAATATTTTATGGAGTAGTTCAGACAGCTCCATGCTTTAAATCTTTTGAGTTTGTGAGTTGAGAAATCAGCCAATAAACAACTTAATAACCATAGGATATAGTAGAAGATCAATGGAGCTTTTAGATTCCACAAGCCCCTAAAGTATAGTAAACAATAGTAAATAAATAAAGCAAAATAAAGGAAATGGGATATACTGTAGTTTTTTAACCCCGCCGGTTGAGTTAGGCAGAAATGTTTCTATTGACGTCATTCTTCCAAATGTGTTCAACAATGAGACAAAAGTAACTCTATAGACAGGTTGTAATGACCAAGACTTCCATTTTGACGTTTGGCAATTAATTTTAGATTCCATATCGAGTTCCGAATATAGTCATCTTTAAAGAGCATGACTTCCTTGGTAGTCTGTTTGGCACCAAGGCGATTTAGTAAGACGGGATTTAGCACGTTAGTAACCGAATAACACAGCATACAAGAAATCTAGTTCGAACTTCAAACATAAAACCAAAAGCTTTAGAGAGATATGGCTGGAGTCACAATGACTAATATTCATCCAAGCCTATTTAACATGGATTATTCCAGATTGACGTACCGATACTCTGCACAAACAGAAAACCGGTGGTTGGATGCCATTGGTTTCCTCCGAACTGCCAAACTTGGTGTTTTCCCAAAGGTGCTGGACTTAGTGAAACTAACTTCACTTGCCTTGAGATGAGAACCACCTATAAACCAGAACAAAAGGACAGTAAATCGAGCACAAAGCAACAACTTAATAATAAATCATTTCAGTGTTATATCCAGCATTAACAACAATCTATCACAAGTCCGAAGATGAAAAAGCAATGCAATGTGAAATAGGGGGGAAATTACTTCAAGACTCTGTAGTTTAACTTCATAATACAGATTACAGAGCATTTGAATCCTCAAATCTTCCCTCTTCTGTTCTTGATTTCACACCAAACCTATGATACTTTCAGATACAGATATGCATCCAACACAGTTTGTTCATTTCATAATTCAAAGTTCTTCTATGTATGTTGAGACTTGAGAGTGTTCCAAATCACATATCGATACAAGTGACGGACATGACAGTGCAATAAAAATGAAAATCCAGAGCAGCATAGCGCCAAACACCAAGCAAATTCGATAATATCAATGAAAATATTCAGCAATTCATTTTTTTTAAAAAAACGAATACATAATGCAAAAAGTTAATTAAGATGAGAAAGAGAGATTAAAAGAATGAAAAACCTGAAATGGAAACGGGAGCGATGCAGGAAGCCATGAGAGATCTACAGTGAGAAATCGAAGAATGACGTATTGTAGCAATTCTTGGAAAAAGCACCAAGTCGAACGTTGAGGAGGGGTATTAAAGGGAAAATGTTATGAAAATCTTTGGGCATAAAACGACGAGTTTTGCCGTTAAATCCAAAGTAAACGCTTCGACGGATCCGCTCGCTTTTGCTTAATGCTTACCGCCAATGCCAATCATTGATATATACAAATTCATATCAATTTATTTTTAAAAATAATATTTAGTGTATATATTTATAAAAACAACATAATTAAATTTATTCATTTGTTAATTTAGTTTATTAAAATCTTACATTATCAATTCCCACATAATCTTGCCAAAAAAATCAGTTCACTTGCCATTTGATGCTTGTAGTTATGTACCACTGTTGAATATTATATTAACAATTTACTTGGCCTTCTATTAAATTCTACTATAAAGTACAAAATAAATTTGAAACATAGTGCCCAATCTAATTTAGATTGTAATTTAATTAGTTAATGCTCTCTTATTATAAAAAGGAGTTACGAAATTAGTGAATCATTTGAGTGGTCTTACTAATAAAAAGAATATTGTTATCTCTAAAACAAACCCGAGTTCGAACACGTAGTGTGTGCGGAATTGTTTTATTTTATACCTTAAACCAGAACCTTACAGTGTACTGATACTACACAAGGTCATGCTGAAGGAAAATCATCAAAGAGTACAAGTGTACAACTAGTCGAGTCTAGCTAGAACTTTTCCGGGACTTTTCTTGTATGAGATCCGGGAAATCTCGAATTTCACTTCATTCAACTATCTGCAGCATAGTTCCAATGTGGGTTTCGGAATTTCAGACAAATGGGACATACTAGGGAAACTATGGAGTTTGAAACTCACCATGCAGAGAATGAGAAGTGGTTGTGGAGAAATCAGACGACACCATCGGAATGGATATCGATAGCTGGGTTGTAGAAAATGAGGTCTGGTTGGATCTGTCGTCTTCGAGAGCTGACCAGGAGTTGGTGGTTTTAGGCCACTCATCAAAGAATGGTCGAAGAGAATGACCCTCGTGCTTTGCAGCTTCTCCGGAGTTGAAATCGCTGAAAAATGAATGCTCGGGGTAATCAGTCTGTAAGATCGGGTTGCTACCGGTTTTTGACTGAACTAACGAAGAGACTCTAGGTTGCATTAGAGGCCATGTGTCATGGTTGCTCCCTGGAGCTTCAAAGGAAATACTATGCCCACCGACCTCGGGATTAATTCCTTGAAGATACCTACGTGTTAGAAGGAATCGAGTAAAACGCATTAAAATCATGATCAACCAGCATCAGATTGAAACGCGATAATAAACAATAAACATGGATTTCAAAATGCAAATCAATAATAGTCAGCATTTTCAGACAGATGATCGAAAACACAAATGTTAAGTTCACTCTTTTGCATCTTTATAATCAAGTCAAAGACGATGAGTTCAATATAGTGCAGAGGCAGTTCACCACTTGCCGGGAAAGCAGCAAGGAGGTATAGTTAAAACAAATGACAAAATCCGAGTAATATGAATCGAATAGCAAAATTGAAAATGTCATGAAACTTGGTGCAAATGATATGATCAGCACAGGTCAAAACTCATGCAAATTGAGCATGTGTGCTAAGAGAAAATGACCGATGTAAATGAATATGCACCGCCTAACAGCATGCAAATCGTGAATACGGCATGGATATATCAAACATTGAAACACACAAACACATAACATGGTAAAAATACACAAACACTAAATGAATAAACATATTCCAGTAAAAGCAAATTCTACTTTTTTGTATCTTTCCCGTTTGACAGCAAACAGAGAGGGCCGATATGCCACTAATGCAGTAAACTGCTGTGACAATGAAATTTGACAGTGTACTAATGAACATAAGGGCCCCAAACCCTGGAAATTGTAGCAACTTCAAAAACAAAGTTACATGGAATCGATCCATTATCCGCATCGTAGGAATATACCAACTCAGTAATTCATTCCAAAGAAAATGTTTTTGAAAGTCACGACTAACTACGAATTACAATGGCTTATATATCACCATGCACCTTGTGACGGACCAAGGACCTAGTAGGCGGACTGCTTGACACACTCAGAAAATAGAAGGCAAATGCAGTTTTTAGCTTTTTACAACTATTTTCCTGAAATACGAAACTCGGAAGTGAAATAGTAGTTTAATTTTTGTTTGTTCTAGATTTTATGAGCAATCCTTGAATCAACTCTGTAAGAAAAAAAAGTACACATCCCATTAGGCAAAAACAGAGAGTGGATAATTTTGCATGCCTTAGCATGCTATCGACAATATCTCATGTTTGTCAGACAACAAAAGCGAACTACACTGAGAAAACAAAACCAAAAAATGGACCATAAAATATAACGGTCAGTGAAGAACAGATTTCAGTGGCAACATCTACTGAACTTGTCATCCGTATTTGAGGACACCAGGGCCCGGAACACTGAGCTTAACAGTTTAAAGTTTCTGCAAGATCTCCATTACCCTAATGACTATCTGCAATTTTACTCCTACCACACAATCTATCAAATACGGGACCAACAAATATTATATCCCGTATCCGTATCACAGCTAAAACCCCCGAAACTTATACTGCAAACCATATTTTCAACTATTTACTGCTCGAAAAGGTTAACATATTGAAGCAAAACTATAATCCCTTTCTCGAATTGTGTAGGCATTACAATAAGTGAAAGACGATGAAATGATTTGATCTTTCCTATGATGTGATAAGAATGAAACTATGTTAAACGAAAGGCAAAAAACGAATGTACCTATAGTCTTTCCTCGGGATTCCATATGGGATCGACTCCAGATGATAATTGGACTGACCGGTTGCGGAAGCAGTGACTTGTGTACTGCCAAAAGCATGTAATGGAAGGCTCTGGAAGCTTCCCGTCTCACCGGTGCTGCAGGAAACAGTCGATGATGTAACATTAGATGATGACTGTGTTATAGTTTGTGATTCCACATGCTTTCTTGAACGGTTACGGCCACGGTGCATATGGCGCTCGCAATACTTTGAGTCCGGATAGGCATCCTTCGAGCAACGCCATTTCTTTCCATCAGTCCTCCGACAACGTCCCGGCTCCGGATCCACCTTCTTTCCATAAAAGGAACAATACCCCACTGCAAAATTACATTTGAATCAGATTCATAACAAGGTTTTTCATGAACAAACAGGCACAAATGTGGCAAAACATGAAGCAATTTATGTTCCTTGATGAATAAAATACAAAACCAGCAATGAAACAACAAAATAAGAACAATAACATCATCAAAATTAACATATATCAGAATAAGAATAGAACATGCCGAAAGTGATACAAGATTTGATGATTAAGACACCAACAACGTCAAAAAAACAAACATATTTGGAATTCATCTGCAAGAATTTTGAGGGCAAAAGAACATCCATGAAATTATCAAACATTCAGTCATGTATATTAAAAAGTTTATCTTAAAACTCATTAAAATGGAAAAATCATTGCTTGAAAATCTGATTATACTTGCCTGTGTTTTCCAAAAACAAAATCCCTAAAATCAACAAAACAAACCCATAAAAGAGGGCAAAAAGAAAACTGATAAATAAATAGCATGTAATCTTTAAAAAATGAATAGAGGGTTTTAAAAAAGATGAAAAAAATTAATTCTGTGCTTACTGGTAGGGTGGTTAAAGAACCTATGAGAAATGGACTCAAAGCTCTTCTGAATAGGTAGCAGAAGATCAGATGGCACTGGCAAACCTGCCATCATATACTTAAAGATCAAAGCTTGATGCTTCAGTTCTTGCCACTGCGACACTGTAAACGGCGATGATGACCCCATTGCCACCATCCCTCCACCGCCACTCTCAGCCCCAGCACCGCCACTATTCATCCTTCAACCACCACCCAAGAAACTTATAGTTAAAAATATATCAGACAACTCTGGTAAAACAAGCAGTTAAAAAAAGAGAAAAGAACAGAAAACCTCAATTTAATCACTGTTTTTCTTTTCTATTCCCACAAGATAAGTTTTTTAAAGCAGCAAACTGAACAATTTATATATAAATATTCGTAGTGATGTTTGGGTAATTTTGGGTTAATCAAACCATTGTTCCATTAAGAATGTGGGTTGATTTTGATTAGTGAATGGTAATAAAGGAAGTTCCTTAAAAGGACAAGAGTGGAGCTGTCTGTCTGAATGGGAGTTGTTTGCTTCTTGTCGTTGGGAAGAGGTAAGTGTTTGTCTTAAGATGAAGTGACGTCACTTATGGAAACTAGTCAAATGTTTTTTTAGATTGCAGCAGCGGTTATAATTAAAATTACAATTATAATATAATATCCAAATAATTTTCTAAATATTTTTTATTAACTAGAGATATTATATTTTGGAGTCAAATGTTAAAATTTGAATTTATATAAAATAACTTAATTTAAGTATTTGTATTACTCGATTAATTAATGAATTTTATTATTTTTTATTTTTTAATGTACAAATAAATTAGTAAATACAATGACAAAAACTAATAATTACAATATGTACAAATTTAAATTAAAATAAATTTTGAGAAGTTTATACATAATTAAATTTAAAGACGAGTCTGTCACGCTCGACGAGCACCGATGAGCATCACTAACGATGAACACCGATGAGCATCACTAACGATGAGCACCGATGAGCACTATTAATTTAATTTATAAATATTTAAAATTTAAAAGACTTGCTGTATAATTGTAAATTATTAAAAAAATAAAAGGTAAATTAATTAAAATAATTTTTATTTTCTTTTAAATATAATTAAATCAAAATATCTACCCTAAATTACAAAACTCTTATTTTTTTTCTTTAAAATTCAATCAGTTGCATTCACAAAATAATCAACAATTGACAGGTAAATATGATTTCAACAATTGCCACATTTGCAATTTAAACAAGCATAAAATCAAAACCCTAAATCACAAGCAAATAATCAACAATTGCCACATTCACACCGCTCTTAATTCCAAAAGTAAGTTAATGTGTCTTAAAAATGGCAACAACCGCCACATTCGCCCGGCCACATCATCAATCGCGACCACAAAAGTGCAGTGGCGGGCTGTCCGCAGTGGCTAGCGGCGACGAATTAAATTTTAAAGAAAAATTTAAAATTTTGTAATTTAGGGTAGGTATTTTGATTTAATTATGTTCTAAAAAATAAAAATATATTTTAATAAATTTATTTTTTAATTTTTAAATAATTTATAATTATACGATAAGTTTTTTAAATTTTAAATCTTTATAAATTAAATTAATAGTGCTCATAGATACTCGTCAAACGTTGTAGAATTTTTATAAATTTAAAAGAATAATAATCGTAACTCACATTCACACCGATACATTTAGAGAATATGAAAATAAATTCTCTAATATTGATGTTGAAGTCTTTAAATATTGAGATTTTATTTTTAATTTCTCTAATATATCGTGTATGAAAAAGATAAAGTCACAGTTATATAATATTAATTATTATTTTATAATATAAAAGAGTCCTATTTTGAAGATATTACAATTGAAATTCATTTAAAAATTGGTTTAACTAAGCTCGTTTTATTTTTATTTATTTAGTAATTTATTTGTATCGATTTTAAAATTATGACTGCAATTTTATAGTCACGAGTTAATTGATATTATAATGATATTTTTTATGTGTGTATATATTATTAAATAAACAATTAAAAATATAATATTAGTGATAAAACTATATTTAATAAAATTCATATAAAAACTGTTTATCACTCTACCAAATATTATCATCGATATGATTTTACAATATAAGTACATCTTTTACGTATCTTTTCTTTCACCTCGCGTTTGACAAATTCTAGTTTTAACTATATAACAAATGTTATAAAAAATCACAAAAAATACCATCGATATGATTTTACAATATAAGAAATATTATTTTAATAATTTTGAAACTGGTTAAAATCACAAACAATCGACATAAAATGTTATTAAAAATTTAATGTTTTAAAATTTTAGACAATTTTTAAAAATTATTGTTTTTTAAATGTACTCTAAACATATTGTACGTCCGATTAACCCAAGAGCTTAATTCAATGAATAATTTAATTCTCTCCAAAAATGATTTTTTTTTCTTTCTAAATTGAGATGGTGAGACCCTCACTTAAACTTTTTGTTGATAACAAATATTTCTAAACCATTTTTTTTTTATTTTGTCAGGATGTGGGGTTTTAATAGCTTATGACCCACTACAGCTTTAAATTAGCTGGCAAAGTTGAATTCGATAAAAGGGTTCTTACATGTGTAACTAAAAAAATCAGAAAAATATTTATTTTTAAAGTTTTGTATGTCTTGAAGACAATTGGGATTAAAAGAAAAAGGTTTATGAAAGGGATATTACATGGTCCGAACAATGAATAGTTAAAAAAAAATCAACACCATGTAGTTTTAAAAAGTCGGCCCACATTTAAAATTCAGATATAAATAAATTTAATTGATATTAATAATGTTGTTGAAATGATAGGTTTCGCAATAAAACAAAGCGGGGAAATTAGATATGGCAATTCATGCATAAATGTTGCTTATAAAATTAGAGATAATTTGATCAAACTTATAAAACTAATGGAGCATGTTTTTATGTTGACATTGTATTTTTTATAACCATAAATATCTAATTTATTGACTGACTATTTCGAATTATATATTGCAATGGTTTATTATAAGATTGACATTCTTATTCTAATTTATTTTATTCACAACGTCAGAACTCAAACCCTTAAACCTTGTTAAAAAATTTAGTGTATAATCTCACTATATCAATTGATTATCCGTTTGACCTTATATTTATTTATAAACATGTATAATATCATATCATAAAAACATTTTAACATAAAATATTGATATTTATATTATTAATAATGTATTGTATCTATGTATCTAATTCATTAATAACATACATGTGCATTGTTAATTTAAACGTTTAATATATGTATTGTATTACCAACAAGTGTTGAGTGTATTGGTAATGCAGATTGCATTTTTAAAGAGATGACACGAGTTCAAACCTTGAAGAAAACATTATTGAAAGGAACAACCTCAAACCCTGAATATAAACTATAAGACAAACACGCTTATTACCAAACTTCTATAGTTATTTATATTAAACTTTGATGACGTGTCGGAGGTTTGGTTAGTAATAATTTGATGATAAACTCCACTAAGGGAATTGTTAAACTTTTAGTTCTCATTTATGTTATTTAATTAAGATATCAAACCATATCGTTATTTAATGTCTAAATTAAATATTAATAAATGAAACAGAATGAGCAAACAGCTACTATTTATCATGTAAGATTTTCATATTACCTTAGTACTTTACAACTGGGTGATGAATTTGTATTAGGACAACCAAGTTACTAGCTAGTGCGCATTTAAAGTACCATTACCATTTACCAAACTAACTTCATTTTGCTTCAGACATTTTAATTCTCAACTTTGTACTATATTTATAATTTTGTTTATTAAAAAATGAGGTGCTCGATAAAACAAAATTATAATTTTAAAATTCGATGTAATTTTTGATTCATTCGTGTCCATATTTTAAGGGTTTTTTTTAATTTTTTGAATTCTTTAAAAATACCCAATTACCTATTGATTAAAAAATGTATAAAATATATCATTAATTGATCAGATGACTAAAGATGCTCATCTACTTTAATTTTATGTGGGTTTGAATTAATCTTGTTATTTGTGTTGAAAATATTAATTATCACTCTATTGCAAAAAAGAAGGTGAGTCTAACGACAATCTAAAAAAGACTAAAAAGGACCAACTTAAAATAGTATCGAAAAGTATAACATTTTAAGTTGTGCATGAGTAACAATTTAAGTTGTAACTTAAAATATTATTAAAACCTATAACATTTTAAGTTGTGCATGAGTAACATTTTAAGTTGCAACCTAGAATGTTATTAAAACGCATAACATTTTTAGGTTGTGTGTTTTTAACAATTTAGGTTGCAAACATAAAAAATTACTTAGACTAACCTAGAATGTTATATGCTTTTTGGTAACATTTTTAGTTGCAACATAAAATATCACTCATACCAACTTAAAACGTTAAATATTTTAATAATATTTTAGTCTAGTCATTTTTAACCATTTTTTAAACTGTCGCACAGGAGACTCTTCCACGAAAAAATTAGTATAAACAAAAGTAAGAATGGTGAGCTGTCCAAATGTAGTAGTCCACAGTCACAGCATCAATTAGGTTTAGGGGGGAAATGTCTGAAAAAAGAAAACCCTAATAATTTGTTCCCACACCCACCCACTGTCACCCTTTTACCTGACAACACCTACCTCGCATCATGGGCTGGACCCTAGGCCCATTACCACCAATCAGGTACAGCCGGTTGCATGCCGAAAATTAGGTGACAAGCTTCAATTCACACACACATATTTCTTATTAAAAAAATTCCAACCAATATTAAATCGTGACACTAAAACCACGACAAAAATCACATGAAATAATAAAAAATTGAACCAATATTAATATAAAATAGTTCAGGTTTTATATAATAAAAATCTTATTGTGTGTGGCGAAAAGATTAATCTATTTAAAAATGATTAGAACAAAAAGGAATGGGACCGGTGAGAAAAAGAGAAAAAAAAATAATGATAAAAACATTTGATTCACATTAATTGATTAAAAAATTAAATAATAATATTATTATTTATAAATAAATAAAGGTAGGGGCCCTTGGCGTATGATGTAAACATTGAGGTTTTGCATCACATTATGTCGTGGGAATGTTCTTTACACGATTCTTGAATTTAGCAAAACTCTTTCTTTATGGTTTATTGTAATTATTTTATTTTTACTACATTATTAATTTTATTTTGTAGATGTGTATATTTGTAATAGATGTTATATGAAAAGTAAGTATTATGATTGTATAGTAAAATAAGAAAAATATTTTGATAAAAAACTATATTTATCGTGTTTTTCCAATTTAATTTTTTATGTTTTTGATACAATTTATATTCTTGATTTAGTAATGAATTCGCTTGAAATTATTTTTTCGTAATGACTTAATTTTTTTTTTTCATCTGAATCTCATTTCGTTAAATCTTCATTTTGAGCCAGATAGCATAGATTGACTCTATTTTATCATTGTCCTGGTACTAATCTAAGTCATCTACTCTGAAACAAATCGTATTGATAACAGCTCCTTAACCAGTTTTTCTATTCATCCATTCATTCTAGAATATCAAAAAAATTTCTATCTTAACACATAATGTTGTCTCAATCTGGAATGAGATACTTCATGTTCTTTAAAATAACCTTTTATTTTACAGGAAATTTAATTTAATATTAAAAATTTATGATTTAGTATTAGAATGATTTTTGTTTTTTGATTTTAGTTTGGGTTTATGATTTAAATTTCATATTTGTAGTTTAAATTCCATACAATTCATAAAAGAAACATCATAATTTGGTTTGAAAAATCTTTGATGAGAAAATCACCATAATGTTGAAATAATATAAAAATTATGAGTTTGTCCAGTTAATTTAATCATGAACTTAATAAATTTGATTAATTTAACTCATAAACTCGATAAATTACTATAAAAGATCAATGGCCAAACTGACTTCAATGATAATTTGATTAAACTTGTCCAATTTAGGGGTCAAGTTAATCTAAAAAATTTAGGCTCAATTCGACTAAATTTATCAAATTCAGGGTCCATTTTCAATTTTAAAAATGTTTTATGTTTACATTGTTTTTATTTATATACGATAAATAAATCATGATTATATCATATCGTAAAAAACATTTTAACATAAATACTTATATTCTATTATTAATAAGGTATAACATATTTTTTAAAAAGAAAAATCGTATCTATTTAGTTAGTAGTATATATACATACACATAATTAATTTACACGCTTAATGCATGTATTATATTAATTGTATTTTTTATATAAATATTCTTTTATAACAAATTTTTTTTTGATCAATTAGACAAATATTACATTTTTATATCGAAATTCGAAAACATACAACAAGATAGAGCAATACGAACTTTGATGTTATGTCGGAGGTTTGGTAAATAATAATTTAATGTGACGAACTAGAAATTAGTAAACTTTTAGTTTTCATTTATATTCTCTAATTAAGATATCACACCACACCGTTATTTAATGTCCAATTTAAATATTAATAAATGAAACGGAATGAGCATACACATTATTTATCAGGTAAGGCTTTCATAGTACTTTAGTACACGTAAAATATTATATATTTATATTTATACGAGTGTGTATTAATATGAATATTTTTTTTAACAAAAGTGATATTAAGATGGTGAAAAGTCATTGAAATTTAGTGTTTTATTTATATAAATAATATATTTTCGATTTAGTTTAGTTTGGTTGGTATGTTATTGGTACAATATATAGGTGGACGTAAAATCAAACATGTTTATTTGTAAAATATTATATTTTTATATTTATACATTTTATATCCTTATACGTTTATATTTTAAAATATAATTATTAGATATATTCTTAGTTTTTAAAGGGCGCTAGGCGCTCCGAGGCGCTAGGGTCCTTGGAGCCAAGGCGCTAGGCAAGGCGCACTTCTTATGCTGAAAATTTATAAATTAATTATTGAGCATGTATAACTCAAAACAACGTAATAATGATATTATAGATGTTTAAAGGTTAAAATATTAGTTATCAAACTATTTAATATTATTTAATAATTAAAATTTTGCACTTTGATGATCATCTTTATTTAATATATTAATAAAATATTTATAAATTAATTATTGAGCATGTACAACTCAAAACAACGTAATAATGATATTATAGATGTTTAAAGGTTAAAATATTAATTATCAAACTATTTAATATTATTTTTCACTTTGATGATCATCTTTATTTAATATATTAATAAAAATTTATAAATTAATTATTGAGCATGTACAACTCAAAACAAGGTAATAATAATATTATAGATGTTTAAAGGTTAAAATATTAGTTATCAAACTATTTAATATTATTTAATAATTAAATTTTTGCACTTTGATGATCATCTTTATTTAATATATTAATAAAAAATTACTTGTTTTTTATAATCATGTTACTTACTAATTAAATTGTTATAAAAAAATTCACATTACAAAAAGTAATATTGTCTTATATCTTTCGAGTTTCAACTTTCAATTAAAATTAATGTAATTTAATAAAATAAAAATAATTAAATTTATAATTTATAAACAAAATTACAATTACAATGCATCTATAAAAATTAATCATAATCAATTAGTACAAAATATTAAAAATTAAAATAATCTCAATAATTCAATTCAAAAATATATATACTTAATAGTACAGATAGAAAATATCAAAAAGTGATTAACTCAAAGCCTAAAAACAATGACAACCGACCATAGTCACACGTGTCTCACTCACCATTGTTCAACAGTAACATCTAGAAGAATCGTTACCAAAAAGAAAAAGAAAAGAAACCATGTTCAATAGTTTACGATTATGATAGAAAAAAGGAGATGAGATGAAATCAAAAATGAAGAAGAAGAAGAAGAGTCATGAGATTGAAAATCAAAGAGGGGTAGGAGAAGGAACATGTACCTGGAAATGTTAGGCTATGCTTTTATTCCCTATTTTCAACAAATACAATCTGGTAAGTTGGGGTAAGGGTGTCGGGTGGGTTAAAATTTATGTGTGTTTTTCTTTTTTTTCTTTTATTTCACAAAGCGCTAGAAGCGCTACGCTTACCGCTTGCCAAAAAGTGTCGTTTTTTGCGCCCAGCTGCATTTAGCGTATCTCGCTTCACCTTTACTGTCAGAGGCGTTTTCTTTCTCGCCTGGCTGCGCCTAACGCCTTAGGCGCGCTTTTCTAAACTAAGGATACATTGTTAAATAGGGTGTGCAAAAAAAATTGAAAACCGATCTCGAAACTCGAAAAAACCGAACCAAAAAATTAATTAATCAAACCGAAAAATTCAATTTCGGCCAAAGTCCCAAGATAGGCCAAAGTCCAAAATACAACAAGTCTCAATAAATAGTAAAAATAATAATTGTTTGAAAATATAAAATATGTACTATAAAATAAATAAATTTGAAAACGCAAGAGGTCCCCGAGTACCAAGTCTTCTAGAGCCAAAGTATCTGAAAAATAAATTATAGGAGAGTGAGCTATTAAGCCTAGTGTGTCTCTAAAGTGCAGCAAACATGGTCTCAATTTCACAGTATTAATTCAAAAATTATAAATCAAATCAAAACACAATGCATAAAATGACAATAAACACAAGACACAACTCAACTATATACTTCGATCACAGTGGTGGCAAAACCTACCGGTCACAGTGAAGGTAGTTCTCCCTTACCCCTTATTTTTCCAATTGCAGTGTGGTCAAACCACTTCTTTCTCCGTACAATCCCATCTCATACATATAAAATATGGTAATAATTGTAAACACAAATTCATATCACAGTTTATCGTACTTAATACGAAGATCACAATTTTAAAATTCTGATAGATTCATTTAAACACAATCTGACACAATATGCATGATATCTCAAAACACATTGTAATCGCAACACAAAAAGTAATCATGCAAGTTGTAAAACATTTCATAGAAAATATAGCACAGAAAGAGAATACACCTCTAGCGGCCAAAGCTCTAACGTCGGTGATGATGCCTCCCACTATCTAAACTAGCTCTAGGTCTACTTGAGTTAGAACCTACAATAAGAAGTTTTAAATTATTTCTCATTCTAGCACAAATAGTACTATGCCACCTAACTCAAATTCTAAAAGATAACAACTCACGTGCAGCTCTTGCAAAAGATGCCAGTACAGAATGCGTAGGTGGTAGAGGAAGGAAAACATGGTCTGAAACACATAATATCTTATATTAGACCTCAAATACAAATTCTCAAAATTTATTAGATAAAATTTCATTTATAACTAGCAAGACAAGACTTAAGGGTTTGAATTGAAGTTTGATCTGTCTGCTCGATGCATAACCAGTTCCTTAAAATCAAAATACATATAAACCTGATATGGTTTGATTCACATTGGGCCCCACTTGAATCTAAAGCCCTTAAGGATTTTCCATGCAAATCTGGTCACTCTCTGCCCCACAAATGACTCACGATACAAAGCCATACAATTTAAAAAAACAAGAGACCAAACAAAAGGCTCACGGTTTGGGATCCCAATTTCCAAATTATCACGTGTTAATACAACGTGCCTCACAAGCATACATATAAACCAACATATGAACCCTTGAGTTCTAAGATGACACAATGACGTTTAGCTTAATATGACGACAAGGATTGGATAACGACGACACATGATACTGCCCATAAAGAAAGCCCGAAAATTTTAACATAAAACTTAACCCAACAGAGATTTAAAGCAAGAGAAGAATGACCAAAACCTACCCAACTCGAAAACGGAAAGGGAAAGTGGACCGCGGTGAAGAAGACAACGACACAAAGAAACCGAGTGATTTTGACTCCGTTTCTCACACACGGAGGTTGAAAATGAGAGACTGCGACACGAGGTTGGTTCACGACGACGCAAAGATCACGATGAGGGGTGCGGTGTTGAACAAGGACGGCAATGACACCTTCAACGGAGGCTCACCGAAAATGCAAAGGGTGAGGTTTGGTGAGTTTTCAAATTGACAGAGGGAAAGAAGAGGGATATGCGACTGAAGAGAAAAAAGTGCAAGACGATGGGGTTTAAGTTATAAAAAATGACTTTATACACATGCAAAATGGTTAATTCACATGGTACAGGTTACAACTTGTCCCGTTTTTCTCAAAAGAGCCCTCAACTTCTGAGTTTCTCAGAAAGGTCACCAATTTAGACAAAATTCTAATTAAAACCCCAAATTCTCACTTGGGTTTTCTGGTTTTAATTCCCAATTCTTAAGGCTTAAATTAGGTAATTCCCACATTAAAATTAGGGTTTTTAATTTTAATTTTTAGGGTGTTACAACTCTCCGACCTCAAAATTTTACCTAGAGCAAAGAGATGGGGATACTGAGCTTTGACGACGGCCTTAGGCTCCCATGTAGCCTCCTCATATCCATGGTTGCGCCACAAGACCTTGACCGTCTTAATGTTCTTCTTTCTAAGGACCTTCTTATCATATTCAAGGATCTCAACTGGTTCATCTTTAAAATTCACATCGGGTCAAATCTCAATGTCCTCGACCGAAATAATGTGGGACGGATCTAATCTATAACGCCTCAACATAAAAACATGAAAAACGTCATGAATATGCTAGGGCTCAAGAGGTAAGTCAAGCTGGTAGGCAACTGGTCCCACTCGACGAAGAATCCGATACGGGCCAATAAAACGAGGACTCAACTTGCCTTTTTCGACCAAATCTAAGTACCATCCGCCAAGGAGATACTTTTAAGAAAACCTCATCACCCACATCATACTCAATATCATGACGTTTCAAATCGACATAAGACTTTTGTCTGTCAAAAGCAGCCTATCTTAGATCATTCTAACAGTCTCCTCAGACTCACAAGTAATATCTAGACCCAATAACCTGTGCACATTCAGCTCAGTCCAGCCTATAGGTGTGCGACACTTACGTCCATACAGAGCCACATAAGGTGTCATCTGAATACTGACCTGATAGCTGTTATTATATGCAAACTCTGCAAGCGGTAGAAAATCCTCCCAACTGCCCCGATAATCAATCACACAACCCCTCAACATGTCCTCAAGGATCTGAATAACACGCTCGAACTGACTATCAGTCTGCAGATGATAAGAAGTACTGAAGTTCAACCGAGTACCAAGAGCAATATGGAGAGACTCCCAAAACTTTGCTGTAAACCTCATATCCCGGTCAGAAATAATAGATACAGACACCCCATGAAGTTGCACTATCTCAACAATGTACAAACGAGCCAACTTACTGAGAGAATAGTCAACTTGAACAGGAATAGAATGCCCAGACTTGGTAAGACAATAAACTATAACCCAAATGGAGTCCTTCTTTGATGGAGTCAAAAGAAGACCACTAACAAAATCCATAGTCACGCGCTCCGATTTCCACTGAGGAATCTCAATATGTTGTAATAACCCAAATGGTCGCTGATGTTCTGCCCTTCATTTTCTGAGAAGTCAATCACTTGGATACAAAACCCACAACATCTCTATTGAGACCCTTCCACCAATATTGCCCTCAGAGATTCTTATACATCGTGTCCCCACCAGGATGCATAGAATAAGGACTGTCACGGGCCTCATAGAGAATAACCTGTTTCAGACCAGAATTCTTAGGAATGCAATACCGACCCTGGAAACAAAAAATACTATCCTGATCAAAAGAGAAATCCCTAGATGTACCCTTTTCAACCTCTCTCATACGGTGTACCAAAAACGGATCATTAGGCTGCTCAGATCGAATCTTAGAAATAAGAGTAGGAATAACCTGTAGCTCTACTAGAAGACTACCATCCTCATATAAACTCATACGAGCAAATAAAGCTCTCAGATCAGTGATAACATTACGACTCAAGGCATCAGCCACCACATTAGCCTTACCCAGATGATACTGAATCTCGCAATTGTAGTCTTTAAGAAGTTCAAGCCAACAATGCTATCTCAGATTAAGTTCTTCCTGAGTGAGCAGATATTTCAGGCTCTTATGGTATGTGTAGATATAACACTTCTCTCCGTAAAGATAGTGTCTCCAAATCTTAAGAGCAAAGACTACGACAGCTAGCTCAAAGTCATGCGTGGGATAGTTACAATCATGTGTTTTCAGCTGTCGAGATGCATAAGTCACTACCTTACCATCCTGCATAAGCACACATCCCAAAACCAGTATGAGAAACATCACTATACACAATATAAGCCTTCCCAGGCTCCGGTTGAATCAAAATTGGTGCTTCAGTTAAAACTGTCTTCAACTTCTCAAAGCTAGACTGTTGGGCCTCAATCCAGATAAAAGGAACATTCTTCCGTAGAAGCTTAGTCAACGGAATCGAAAAACCCTCTACAAACCTTCGGTAATAACCACTTAAGCCCAATAAACTGCGAATCTCCGGAACATTCTTGGGTTGTTTCCAGCCCATAATAGCTTTGATCTTCTTTGGATCAACCTAAATACCCTCAGCAAAAACTATATGCCCCAAAAACATAACCTTTAATAGCCAGAATTAACATTTGCTGAATTTCGCATACAATTGTTTTTCTCTCAAAGTCATGTAGAACAATTCTGAGATGTTCCTCATGCTCGACTTTAGATTTAAAGTAGACCGGGATGCCATCAATAAATACCACAACGAACTGGTCCAAGTAGGGTTGAAACACCATATTCATCATGTCCATAAACATAACAAGAGCATTATTCAATCCGAAGGGCATCA
Organism: Hibiscus tridactylites; assembly: GCA_958450335.1. Taxonomy (NCBI): domain Eukaryota; kingdom Viridiplantae; phylum Streptophyta; class Magnoliopsida; order Malvales; family Malvaceae; genus Hibiscus; species Hibiscus tridactylites. Next base: position 61,674,643 of record OY288286.1, on the reverse strand, counting down.
CAAGAAACTTATAATGGTCGTATCGTATTCGAAAAGTTATTTTAAAGACATCACAATCCTTAACCTTGAGTTGGTTGTAACCAGATCTCGGGTCTATCTTAGAGAAAACCTTGGCACCTCGAAACTAATCAAAGAGATCATCGGCACGAGGGAGAGGATACTTGTTCTTTATCGTCAGCTTGTTCAACTTTCGCTAATCAATACACAACCAAAATGTCCCATCTTTCTTTTTGACAAAGAGAACTGGAGCTCCTCATGGTGAAACACTCGGTCGGATGAAGCCTTTATCCAACAATTCTTACAACTGAACCTTCAATTCTTTCAACTCTTTCAATGTCACCCGGTAAGGTGCCATAGACACAGGAGCTGCACCTGGATAAACCTCAATGCCAAACTCAACCTTATCACGCTTTGGCGGTACACCAAGTAACTCTTCTGGGAAAATATCCGGAAAGTCTTTCACAACCCTAATCTTATCCAACCCAGAGTCTGACTATCACAGATCAAGAATATACGCAAGATAAGCCACATAACCCTTCTTAATCATTTTCTCAGCTTTAATGGCCAATATCACATTAGATAAGAATCTTCGGCGTCCCCCCGCAAGAATCACCTCTCTATTATCAGATGTTTTTAAGAAAGCCCTTTTCTTCTCACAATCAAGATTGACTCGGTGAGCAGATAGCCAGTCCATACCGAGAATCAGGTCAAACTCATTGAACATAATTTCCATCAGATTAGCTAGAAATACTTCCCCTTGAATCTTAAGAGTACAATTACGGTAAATTTTGCTAACATCAACCGAATTACCCACGAGACTTTGAACAGTTACTGAAAAATCAGTCTCACCAACCGGAATCTCTAAACCACCAGCGACCGCACTCGCCACATAAGAGTGTGTAGAACCATTATCGAGCAGATCAAAATAAGAAATGGAATGGATAGAAAAAGTACCCGCTATGACGTCTGGCTGATCACGATCCCCATGTGCTCTAGTGAAGTATACCAAACCCGACTGTCTAACACTTGAAGCAACATCACCACTACTCTGAACCTGTCTGCCCTTACCAGCTATACCCGAAGCAACGAATTTTCCCTGCCCCCTGCCTGAACTAGGTGCTTGAATAGAAGCCTGAGACTGACTCTTCAAATAAGAAGCTATAGGAGGACACAAACAAGCACTGAAGAAATGATCATGAGATCCACATTTGAAACAAGCACCAGTTTGTCTCCTACACTCCCCCACTATGCTTGTTATTACAATAAGAGCATATACGCAAAGAACGGGAGAATGTCGATCCACCTCTACTAGCAGTAGATACCATCGGTCTCGACCTCTAACTACCATGCTGATCAGAATCCTCTCTAGCTCTCTTACCAATAAGGCTAACTGAACCATGTTGAACACTAAAAAATGGCTATTTCTTGCCTCAATCTCTGTCCTGAACTGTCTGACTCTTCCAGAGTGTTTCCATTCTCTCTACTGTCTTGGCTCGGTCAACCAATCCACTAAACGACTTATCTTTAAACGAAGCAACCTTCACCTGAATCGTGAAGCGAAAACCCTTCAAGAACTCTCAAAATTTGTCCTTTTATGTTTCCACCAATCCAGATGCATACTGAGACAACTCTATGAATCAAACCTCATAAGCAGATATTGTTTTGTCCTCCTGCTTAAGATCTATAAATGCCTAATGTTGATCCGCTAGGTACTGCTTCCCTACATAACGATTCTGAAATGCCTGGCGAAAGGTCTCCCATGTCATCTGATCAGCTTTCAACAATCTTCGCTCAACCTTCCACCAACGTTATGCTTCACTATGCAGTAGTGAAATGGCAGCTCTCAGTTTCTTATTAGTAGGGTACTCCATCTCCTCGAAGAGTCTCTCAAAATCTTCCATCTATAATTCAGCATCAGATGAGTGCTCCTCAGACACACCCTCGAAAGTCCTCATCCCGACACTTAAAAATACTGTAGATATAGGCTTCCTCGAACCCTCTGACTGGTCACGAAAATATCTCAACAAATTCTGATTAATCGTAGCACTATCCAGCTCAATTGTCTCACTATCATCAGAGTTAAACAAGTCATCACCATGTGGCTACTAATCATGTGTGTCTCCATCACCAGATTGTTGATTCACAGTACGCTATCCCTCAGGCTGCGGGTTTCCTCCAAGATTCAGTATTTCCTCCTAATCTCAATCATGTGATCTACATCAGGTGAAGGTTCACTAGCAGTAGCAGCAGCGACTTCGAGCTCGGCCTCTACCTCTATCCGAAGCAAGTCTAACACTCATACGAGGTGGCATATTGAACTATCTACAATAACAATAACCTAAGGATTAAAATTGGTATTGGAGTCTCAAATTTTAAACAAACTTAAAACGATAATAAAATAATAATTTATTCAAGAAAAATTCCCATTTACGCAAAACATTTAATGCATGCACAAGATCTTAAATAACTTTGAAAACGATGGTTTTGAGCCTCATAGTCTGAGGGTTGAAGGTAGCTCTGATACCACTAAATGTAACCCCTTAAACTGAGCTCAAAGGAAAAAGCCCAATTTAGGAAGTCGCATTCGAAACTTTTCCCTTAAGTATCTCATTTATTGACTATAAGTGTAAAATCTTCTCGTTAATAGGTAATTTCAAAGATCAATAGATTTCATAAAAAATTATAATCGAATAACACAATAAAATATCCTAATAAAAAAATGAATGCATACTGAAAAATATCCTCAAATCCTAAGATAGTCCAAAGTCCAAAATACAACAAGTCTCAATAAATAGTAAAAATTATAATTGTCTGAAAATGATAAAATACGTACTATAAAATAAATAAATCTGAAATCGCAAGAGGTCCCCTGAGTATCAAGTCGCATAGAGCCAAAGTATCTGAAATACAAACTATATGAGAATGAGCTATTAAGCCCAATGTATCTCTAGAGTGCAGCAAACACAGTCTCAATTTCACATTATTAATTCAAGAAATTATAAATTACATAAAAACAAAATGCATAAAATGACAATAAACACAAGACGCAACCCAGCTGCATATCCGATCACAATGGTGGCAAAGCCTACCGGTCATAGTGGAGGTAGTTCCCCCTCACCCCTTATTTCTCCAATCGCAATGTGGTCAAACCACTTCTTCCTCCATACAATCCTATCCCATGCATATAAAATATGGTAATAATTGTAAACACAGAATCACATCACAATTTATCTTACTCAATACGAAGATCACAGTTCTAAAATTCTGATAGATTCATTTAAACACAGTCTGACACAATATGCATGATATCTTAAAACACATTGTAATCGCAACACAGAAAGGTAATCATGCAAGTTGTAAAACATTTCATAGAAAATATAGCACAAAAAGAGAACACACCTCTAGCGGCCAAAGCTCTAACGTCAGTGATGATGCTTCCCACAGTCTAAACTAGACCTAGGTCTAGCTGAGTTAGAACCTACAATAAGAAGTTTTAAATTATTTCTCATTCTAACACAAACAGTACTATGCCACTTAATTCAAATTCTAAAAGACAACAACAACTTACATGCAGCTCTTGCAGAAGATGTCAGTACAAGATACGTAGGTGGTGGAGGAGGAGGTAAAACATTATCTCTGGAATCAACGTGATCTGAAACACATAATATCTTATATTAGACCTCAAATTCAAATTCTCAAAATTTACTAGATACAAATTCATTTGTAACTAGCAAGACAAGACTTAAGGGATCGAATTCAAGTTTGATCTGTCTGCTCGATGCATAACCAGTTCCTTAAAATCAAAATACATATGTTCCTGATATGGTTCGATTCACATTGGGCCCCACTTGAATCTAAAGCCCTTAAGGATTTTCCATGCAAATCTGGTCACTCTCTGCCCCACAAATGACTCACGATACAAAGCCATACAATTTAAAAAAACAAGAGACCAAACAAAAGGTTCACGGTTTGGGATCCCAATTTCCAAATAAACATCGTGCCTCACAAGCATACATATAAACCAACATATGAACCCTTGAGTTCTGAGATGACACAATGACGTTTAACTTAACACGACGACAAGGATTGGATAATGACGATGCATGATGCTGCGGATAAAGAAAACCCGAAAATTTTAACATAAAACTCAACCCAACAGAGATTTAACGCAAGAGAAAATTGGCCAAAACCCACCCAACTCGTAAACGGAAAAGGGAAGGCGGACCGCGGTGAAGAAGACAACGACACAAAGAAACCGAGTGATTTTGACTCCGTTTCTCACACACGGCGGTTGAAAAGGAGAGACTGCAGCACGAGGTTGGTTCACGACGACGCAAAGATCACGATGAGCGGTGCGGTGTTGAACACGGATGGCGGTAACACCTTCAACGGAGGCCCGCCGGAAACGCAAAGGGTGAGGTTTGTTGAGTTTTCAAACTGACAGAGAGAGGGAAAGGAGAGGGATATGCGGCTGAAAGAGAAAAAAGTGCAAGACGATGGGTTTAAGTTATAAAAATGATTTTATACATATGCAAAATGTTTAATTCACATGGTACATGTCACAGCTTGTCCCGTTTTCTCAAAAGAGCCCTCAACTTCCGAGTTTCTCAAAAAGGTCACCAATTTAGAAAAAAATCCAATTAAATCCCTAAATTCTCACTTAGGTTTTCTGGTTTTAATTCCCAATTCTTAAGGCTTAAATTAGGAAATTCCCAAATTAAAACTAGGGTTTTTAATTTTAATTTTTAGGGTGTTTTTTTATCTCCCTTGTACTTATTAACTTTGAAGTAGCTTGAAGATGAGGTTGCATACAATGTGATCAATAGATCAAAATAATGGGCTTACATTACAGATAATATTCAAGAACATTATATATAAAAAATATTTTATGTTCGTAAATACATCTATCTACATAACTTTAAATATTGTTCATCGATAATCAAGAGGTAAAATATACTTCTTACTTTTGTTTTTTATACATTGAAAGTGTTTTTTTCTTAAACCTAGGGGGTACTTTAAAGCAAAACAAAAGTTGGGTGACTCCAATGAAAATTTTAAAATTTAGGTGACCGAAATTAAAACGTTTTAAAAGTTCGATGATCATTTATATAGTTTACCCTTGAAGAAAAGGAAAAGTAACAAGCCTTTTAACTGAGGGTAACGGGAGGGACCAAAATGAAACTGAAATAAAATTTGAGTGACCCGAATGAAAATTTTAAAAGTTCGATGACCAAAATGAACACGCTCTAAAAGTTCGGTGACCATTGGTGTACTTTACCCTTTTTTAAAATTTTTAATTTGAGGGCATGTTGGTCACCGAACATTTAAAACTTTCATTGAGGTCATCCAACTTTTAGTCCGCTTTTATTTTGGTCCCTCTCGTTACCTTTCGTCAAAAAATGCTGATGTGGCCATTATTTTTTCTTTTCCTCAATAAAATAATATACTTTATGGATCCCACTACTGATTAAAACACATGAATCTTATCTTTCCTTTTCCTTTTCAAACCTCTGCAACTTTTTATTCAGGCCATTAAAAAAAATCTAAATCAACAACATTACACAGAAGCAGCTATGGATGAGATAACAATCTAAAGCCGAACAACATTTTCTTCTCATTGTTGCTTTCTTTATCACATTGGTCATAAATGTTCCCAACCCCATTTAGTTGTAATCTGTGTACTCTACTTCTAGTACATGTATGTCCAGGGAAACATGAAGTAATATCTTTGCTTTGCTTTTCATGTGTCTGGCCAAAGGTCCTTTATTTTCTTTAATTAAATGTTAGTTGTTCTTAAAGCTTTGATTTGTTATGAATTTAAATTGTATCGTATAATTGATTTTATATTTTTATTTGATCATCCTTACAAGGATCAACTAATGTTGGAAAATATGCATTTATAAGTTTCTTACTTCCATATAATTTATCATGAATTGTTATATGAATTTATATCAGTCCCTTTTTTTCTCAATTTTTTTGATAAATTATATGATTTATCTAAATTTATACAATAATAATGTGTGTAATACTCGTATTTTGTCCGAATATATATATATATATATATATATATATATATATATATTCCTACATTGTCTCTGTAAATGAGGTCCACAATATATATATATATATAATTCATGATAAATAAATAAAGTCCATTTACAATGTCCAAATTACATCATAAAAAGTCTAAAGCCCAACCACAAATACAAGATCCCACTCCTAAAGTCATCCCGCCGAAAGTAGATCGTCGGGAGGTTGTCGGAGCTCGTCTAACACGTCGAAAGGTATATTTCAACTTCCTCTTTTGTTTTTCTGCATCCAATACGCAAAATAAATTAGATTTAAGTTCTAAAAACTTAAAAAAATAGTAGCTAAAACTAGAAGTTGAAGCCTAACGATCGAAGTACTTATCTTGTTGTTTGAGAGTGGTAATGAGTTGGTCGAAGTGATTTAAGGTGTGGCGGAGTCGGAAAAGGTAGATTAAGTTTGGTTTCAAGTAGTATAGGCTTAGGATGGGTGGAAAAGGGTGGCTTTGTTGAGCCATGAGTAGATCTAGCAAGACACATTTTTTGAGGGTTTTAGAAAAATTAGGGTTTCGGCGGACGGTGGTCAGAAATTGCCTGGTGGCGGCGGCCGACGGCCGAAGTTGCAATACTAATCAGAGAAGGTGATCGGAGATGTAGGTTTGGTCGGAGAAGGTGATCAGAATTTATGGTGACAGGAGACGTCGACCAGTTGTCGTCGTTGCCTCTAGCCCGCCGACAAACAGACTAAGAATGGTTTCAACGGTGGTAGAAGATCAAAGTGGGGAAACTAGAAGAACAAGGCTTGAATTTAGGTCGAATTAAGGGGTTTTGATCTGAGAGAAACAAGAAATTAAGGTTTTTTGGTGTTTGTGATGGATCAAAATAAAAAAAACGAAGAACAAGGGAAGAATTTAGGTGAAATAGGTGAGTTTGATCGAAAAATAAGGGGAATTTTGGTTTAAAATGTGTTAGATTGAGACGGAATTGAGAGAGAGAGTTGGGAGGAGAGATAAATCGCTCGGTTCAAATGATCGAGCTATCTCATGAAGAAGGTATTTATACCCTGAGTCAAACGGTGTCGTTTTAGCACTGGGTTGGCCCGACCCGCATGAATGATTCGGCCCTTCTTTCCCCTTTTCACACTTTAAACTTTCAAGTTTTACCTTTGTTTTAATTTGGTCCTATATCCTTGTAATTCGACTCTCCAAGTTTGAATTCAATTCAATTTAGTCCATTTAGCTTTTTTTCAAGTTTTAATTTCTTTTAATTTAGTCCTTTTCAGCTTTTGTAATTTAATTCTAATTTCTGTAATATATATCTATGCTTGCATATTTTAAAATTGGGCATATAAAATACTTGTTTAGGGATTAATCACTTAGTATAAACATTTAGAGCCTATTAAGTTTAAGTTCTCTAATTTAAATCAAGTAATTAAAATAGGAAGACAATTGTAGAAAATAAATGAAATTTAAGTAGAGACTTTAATATTCTAATTCGATTAGTGTCTCATTGAAATGAGATGTTAATAAAGGGAATATTTTAATTGAATATTTAATATTTCATTTAAATCTAGAATAATAAAATCACCTAGTTAGTTTAATTAAAATAAAATTAAGATAGGGTATAAGTAGTTAGTAACACTAAATATTTAGGAATATTATTAATTTAGGGCCTAGTATGGATAGTGCCCAATTGTTTGGGTGTTGTCACATAAACCCTAAACCTGATAATATTCATAGTTTCCTTAATTAATCAAATCAATGAAGCCCTAATTAGGTTTGAACTTAAAATTGACAAGAAAATAAATGGGCATGCATTAGTCCTTTTGTGTTGAGACACATTTTGAATATAAATTGTAGTGTCGTAAAGTAATTGTATGTTTCAAAACTTATATTCGCTTCAAACGTATTTTCTTACAAAACGATGTCCCCATTCGAAATAAAATTCAATTAACAATGAACAGATTTAATTAAATTCCAATTATTGCTCAAAATACCAAAATGCCACATGGAATTAATAAGGTACCGATAATGGGCGTTTGTAGGAGTGTTAATCCTTCCCTACACGTAATCGACTCCCGGGCTCAAAATTTAAAGAAAAAATCTTTGATTCGTTTTTTATGGTGTCTGGTCTACCAAAATGATCGGTGGCGACTCTAAATTGATTTTTAAGAATAAATAAAAGAAATTTGATTTAATATGAAAAAACCCTAATTTCAAGATTAAATTAAAAATGGTAATACCCCGATTTCAAAACTCTAATCGTCAGGCTATTTTTACACACAATTTTAAAAATGGCCGCGACAGCTTGGCGACTCCGCTAGGGACAAAATTGAGAGTCAGGCCTATTAATTAATTTCATGTGGCATTTCGGCATTTTAAGCAATAATTTGAATTTAATTTTTTCTAAGAGTTGTTGGATGAATTTTCAAGAAAAATGGAGGCAGCTTTTGTGTATGATATATCTTTCATTCATGCATAAACTCTCGACCCGATGTTTTCACCCCTAAGTGGGAGAAAGACAATATCCGACGTGATGCTCTCCAGCTCTAAGTTCAAATTTTTATTTTCTTCCAGTATACTAACCTTATGCATCATAGGGCTCACGCCTTTGTTATAAAGGACCTATACTACCGAATCAATTTCTTACTGTCACAGTAGATGGTAACGACAGTTTGGGAACTCAGAGGCTAGAACAAAGCCCACATTCTATTTTTAGAAACCTACCCACTAGAGCCAGATAGAGACCTAAGACATGTGCTGCTGGTTTAAATACTTTTCTATGGTTATTTTCTTTACTAAATATATCATGTTTTTATGTGTTTGAATATTGTTTATTTGCTTCTCATATTAATTCACAATACTGACACAAGTTTTTTTGTATTATTTTGTTATTTTAAATGAATCATGTCATATTGCATTTGTTTTGGCATCGAATCGGGGGTTAGTTAATTTGGAAGTATTCAATATGTCTAGAGGGTTTAAAATAGTTGAAGACAATACGACAGTCTGAACATGGTTGGAGCAGACTCAACATGAGAAAGGAGATAGCCTTAGTAAGGATGATGTGTCAAAGATGAAGGGTCAAGTCAAGATAAATACTAATAAGAATGTTTGTCTACCAGAAGTCAAAGCAATATGAGATCAGTGGGATAATGACATGAAAGAATCATTCAAGAAAGAATTTGGAGATATAGTTTTGTTGTTAAGTGTAAAAAGAGATCAGAAACTGCTTAGAGCAATGGCACAATTATGGAATCATGCGTATAACTGCTTCAGTTTTGGCCGAGTAGACATGGAACCTACACTCGAGGAGTACGAGGTACTGGTTAATTTCCTAGGATTTAAAGTGACAAGATCTACACTAGACCAAACAACACCTCAAGTTTTAAAAAGAAATTGATACCAATTACCAGAAAAACAAAAGAGTGGTTAGACGAGAAGATGGCCAATAGTGACAATACTGATCAAAACGAGGATAAGCAACATATCAATTGGAAGGTTCTTAAAGAGTTAATATCAGCAAGTAACGATGAACCAGTTAGGATGAAAATTCTATTCGCCTTATGCATATATGGGTTGGTTCTATTTCCAAGGACTCTAGAGCACATAGATTTGTCAACAGTAGAGTTGTTTGAGAGATTGGAGAAAGGGGTAAATCTAATGCCTACTATTTTCATCGAAACTTATAGATTACTGACCGCGTACAAGAAATCAGGGGAAGATTATGGGGATGTGCACAGTTGCTTGAGATTTGATTTAGAGGCCATAGGTGGAATACTCTTTACAGAGGAATTAGGTATCTCGATACATACTCATCGATAGAAGAACACCTAACTAGTTTCCCGTTAGAGAAAAAGAATGAGAGACAATGGGAAGAATATTTCAAGGGACATAAAGGATGCCAACGTTGTGTGGAAGGCTCCCTGGTTGAACAGGGGAACAACCTTTTTATATCGATGTGGAGACAGAGATTGGGTCTTGCTACCTGGAATTTGGGGAGGAACAACCTATTGCCCTCTATTGGTATCCAAACAATTTGGTTCAAGATTGTTTGTACCAGCCACTAAATGTATGGTAAAATTCGAGTATGCACACAAGACAAATGACTATAAAGGGATAGTAATTCAAACCGTAAAAGCATGGGAAAGGCTGAGAAGGGTTCAACCGTATTAGGACCTGAAAGTAATGGCAAGATATGAGGAATGAAGGACACAAAGGTTCAATGATAATACATTTCAAGAAAGATCGGTAAATGCTAGCTCGTTTGCTCAGTCTGTTAGAGAAGCACCTTTTGCACTGGAAAAACATATGTGTGATCGAGAGCTAGACTTGAAGAAATATAAGAAAGGAATCAATGACCTTACTGAAGAATTTACCATGGCAAAGCTGCAAGTGAACATGCACGAAGGAAAAGAAAAAGACCTGATAGAGCAAAACAAAAAGATCACCCGAGATCTAAAGGAGTTACAAGAACTTCATGACGATTACAAATCAAAGCAAAAGCGGGGGACAAGTAAGGTGGTGAAGAACTTATCAGAAAAATTGGATGCCATGACAAAAGAAAGGGATGACTACAGGAAAATGTACGAAAGAAGCTGGAAGAAGAACAAGCCAGAAACTTTGACCTAACAAGCCAAGGGACACAGTTAGAGTAGCTGATCACGAAGTACCACAATGAAGACAAGGTCAAAATGGAATTAGAGAAGGAAGGGTTGCAGAAAAAGATATCAGAGCTGAAAAATGTGGTACAAGATTTGAAGGAGAAGCTCGCAGGATACGAAGGAGGGTTGTACCAAGAAAGCGGAGCATGGAAGGACAAGTATGAAGTAGTACAACGCACAATCCGAAACCAGAATGACGAATTGGTAAACTTCAAGAAACAAGTTAGGAGCACTGCTTCATATGTGCAGATGCTGTCGAGGCAAGCCACGAGCCTATTAGAGCGATCAAATGTTGAGCTGGAACATGGAGAAGTCATCACTCGTCTGCTACATGAACTAGTCAATCTAAATTCTAAGGCTAGTAGTTTTTTGTAAAAGAAATTATCGTTTCCTTATAATTGGAACTTTGGATAAATGAATGTTTCCAAAATACTAGTTCTTGAATTCGATGCTTTTTTCTCTTGCATTCATGCACTTTAATATCATACTATATTCTGAAAAATAAGGAGTTTAATAAAGAAATGTTCAATGGCAGTTTGCTTTTAAGCCGCATTCATACGGAACTCGCTTATGCTCTAAAGTCATGGTTGTTGAGGATCTTATTGCTAGTTTGGAGAATGATCGGGTGGAAATACAGAACCGATTTGATATGATGGAGCAATCTATCAAGGACTATTTTGCTCAGACACAAACATATATTATCAATTAGCTGACCGCTCTATTGGGACCAAAGGAGCCTGGGAAAGGCCAAAGTACTTTGGGGTGCTTCCAATGAATTGAATGACCATGCAGAAACCACATCTCACATTAGGGTGCAGCCCAAAAAACCTCCTCCTGTGAAGAAGGTTCACATCAACCTGACATGAGCAACGCCTAGTCATCTAGTGCACGTTGGAGCAAATTTTGGAAGCGGTTAAAAGGTTTCTGATCTGAATACTCTGAATGAGATAGAGAAAATTCGTGCCAAGATTAAAAAGAAGTACGAGAAATGTTACAAAGCCTTAGAGGACCGCTTGCTGGAAATACAGAAAGCGAATGAGATAGGACATGTTGTTGCTAAAATGAGTCTACTTGAAAGCCTACCTCACAATGTACTGCCGAAAGATGGCTGCCCACTTGAAAGATGAAAAGCTGCTGAAAGATTAAAAGTTTAAAGTCTATCTGAATACTCTGGTATTTCCTTCGAAGTTTAAAGTCTCGGATTTTGAGAAGTACGATGGGACTACTTGCCTGAAAGCCTACCTCACAATGTACTACTGAAAGATGGTTGCCCACTTGAAAGATGAAAAGTTGCTGATACACTACTTTTAGGACAGTTTAACTTGTTCAACGGTGTGATGGTACACACAATTGAGTTGTATGAACATTTGCTCATGGAAGGATCTCTCGGGAGATTTCCTAGAACACTACAAGCATGTGACATAAATGATTCATAGCCGAGTTATGTTGCAAGGCATGGAACAAAGAAGTGATGAGACGCTCCGACAGTATGCCCAGAGATGAAGGGATATAACGGCTCAAATGGAACCTTCGTTGATGGAAAGTGAGGTTGCGCACATGTTTTTGCAGACTCTAAAATGACCACTTTTCGAGAAATTGATCAGCAATGCTACACAGAACTTTGCTGACATAGTAATGACTGGGGAATTGATAGATGCAACACTTAAAAGTGGAAGGATCGAGAGTGGGGAGAGTTCCCGAAGGAATTAAAAAAGGAAGGATAATGAGGTGAATAATACGAGCGCATACGAGGCTCTTAAGAATGTAACCATCACTTCACTCAGCACAACAATGGGAAATTCACAAAATTCGAAAAAGAAAGGTTCTCGTGGTCTAAGGAATGACAAGATGAATTTTACACCGATACCAATGACGTATACTGAACTGTACCCACAATTGTATGAAGCAGATTTGGTAAGGCCATATTATCTAACTCCTTTGCAGCCTCCTTACCCTTCATGGTACAAACCTGATGCCCATTGTGAATTTTATGCCGGAATACCATGGCATTCGATCGAGACTTGCATGACATTAAATAAGGTGGATCAAAATATGATCAACAATGGGATCTTGAAGTTTGATGAGCCTAGTATTGTAGAAAATCCCTTGCCGAGTCACAGTGGGCGATGAGTGAATGTTATAGAGGAAGATGATGAAGCAAAGCGGCTGAAGACTGACATTTGAAAAATCAGATCTCCGTTGAGATGTGTATTTGAGTAGTTATATAATGTCAGGATGATTGAAATTGGCATGAAAGCAGAGATGGAGGTGCAATCTGATATGTACTATGAGTATCGCCAGAAATGTGACCATGAGATTCAACATTGCCCAGAGTTCAGAAGCTTGGTGCAGAAGATGATGGATAATAGAGAAATTGAATTCTTTGAGAAAATAAGAGTGAAGAAGGAAGTGGACGTGTGTACTTCCAAGTGTTCTGGAGTCAGATACGGAGTCCACAAGCCTTTGGTTGTTTCTGTTAGACCCAAGACTGTGAGTTTGTTAGATGCAAAGCCGACAATAGCTCCAAAGGTTATGATTTCATCTCTCGCACCATTTTCTTTCAAAAGCACCCACAAGGTTCCCTGGAATTATTCAGCTAATGTGACTATGCCCAAGGAAAGAAAGCCACACGACGAGATAAAGTCACCAGATGAAATGAAGATATTACCGGAAGAAAATAAGGATGAACAGCCTGTAATAGAAATAGTAAATGAGGTGGGACACTTTACCCGTAGTGGTAGATGTTATTCTTCTCCTGAAGTATCTAAAGAAGTGGAGAAGATTAAAGGAAAGGCTGTGGCAGTACTTGAGAAAATTTTTGGGGAAGACCCTGCTTCAAATATAAATGAGCCGATAACAGAGGAGCAAGCTCAATAGTTCCTGAAATTTCTAAAGTACAATGAATATAATATAGTCGAGCAGTTAAAAAGGCAAAATACAATAATTTCTATCCTGTAGTTTTTGTTAAGTTCTGAGGGGCACCGTAATGCTCTAATAAAGGTGCTCAATCAGACGTTCGTACCTAATGACATATCCGTGAACAAGTTGGACATGATAGTGAATCATATTACTGCTGACAATTATATATTCCATGATGATGAGATTCCTGAGGGAGTAATGGGGTCCGTAAAAGCTTTAAACATCACTACGCGCTACAAGGGCTATGTGTTTCCAGGGGTCCTGATAGACAATGGTTCAGCTTTGAATGTTTTACCAATAGAATCTCTACAAAGGTTTCCAATTGATGATTCACACATGAAGACATATAAGAATATTGTGAGGGCCTTTGATGGTACTACTCAAGACATACTTGAGAAAATTGAGGTGCCGTTGTTAATTGGGCCAACGGTTTACAACGTGGATTTTGTGGTGATAGACATCAAACCCACATATAATTGCCTGTTAGGTAGGCCTTGGATTCATTCAGTCGGTGCATTCCCATCATCCCTTCATCAAAAGTTAGAGTTTGTGATAGAAAGGAAGCTAGTCAGCATTGGAGCGGAAGAAAATATCATTGCTTCGGTAACCACTGATGCCCCATATATTGAAGCCAATGAAAATGCCCTCGAAATTTCTTTGAGAGCCTTGGAATTTGTCAATGCAACTTTTTTCGCTGAGGGTAAACCGTTTCCTCGACCAAGGTTGTCAAATTGCACCAAGATGACTGTACGTGAAACACTCAGAAGGGGTACAAAGACAGGAAAAGGACTGAGAAAGCATCTTCAGGGGTGCATACGTCCAAAACCTGTTACCATGGAAAATGACCACTTTGGACTTAGAATCAAGCCTAACATACATGATAGGTTGAAAGATCTGAAAAGAAGAGAAGAACAAAGGAGAGCCCGCTTCTTGGGAATTGAAGTTCCTTCCAAACTCGTTACCTCATTTGATTTAGCTAAGATCTTCAAGTCGCGAGGATTTGAGAATATTGAGAAGCAACTTGAAGAGGTCAACCGTGAAACTGTGAAGTTACACGAGAAAGAAATTTTTTGTAATGATCTAGAAAGGCTTTTTGTTGGAAGAATCTTTGAGGGAGCTCAACCTGGAAGATTTCTAGAGAAGATTCGCCCATGCTTCCCTGGTGAAATGCTTGGCAACTGGACAACCGAAGAGCTTTCCCCAGAGTTTAAGAATAAAACAAAGTAAATACCATGAATAACTCTATATCTTTGCCCGCAAGTATTGGGAGCTACTTGTAAAGGGCTATCATATCAATTCATTTTAATAAAGATACTTTCACGCTGATTCACAAATGGCAAACACGTTTCTTGTTTTTCGCATCCTTTCTAATATATATATATATATTATTTTCTTTGCAGGTCTTCAATTATAGACTGTATGAATAATCCTAAACCTAATCCTGGAGTAGATTCTAAGCAGCCATTATGTCTAATGGAAGTCAATAAGGTCGAGGATGAAACAGAAAGTGAAATCCCGAAAGAATTACTGAGGTTGGTGGATAAAGAAGACAGGCAGAGTCTACCCCATAAAGAGGAGTTGGAGATTCTCAACTTGGGATCATATGAAGTTAGGAGAGAGGTAAAGATGGGGACTATGTTCTCGCTAAAAGCAAAACAAGGGTTGATCAATTTGTTGCGAGAGTTCAAAGATGTCTTCGATTGAACACCGACATAGTGGTACACAAATTTCCCATAAGGCCAGGGTGTAAACCAGTTCAGTAGAAGCTCAGAAGATTGAGACCGAAAATGGTACTAAAGATAAAAAAGGTACAAAAATAAATTGATACGAGTTTTCTCGGAGTGTCCCAATATCCGAAATAGGTGGCCAATATAGCCATGTACCAAAGAAAGATTGGAAGGTACACATGTGCATGAATTACATAGATCTAAATAGATCCAGCCCGAAGGATAATTTTCCCTTACCACACTGTTGCGGCTAAAAAAAATCGGGAGTGTGCCTTTTCATCATTTTTATAAAATCGGTCTCAAGTAATATATTTTAAAATACTAAAATTTCCTTTTTCAATAATTTATTGGAGTCGCCACCGATCGTTCAAAAAATGAGAGGGTAGACCGGACACCAAAAATAAAACCAGAGATTCCTTTTAGAAAATTGGGTTCGGGAGTCGGTTACGGATGGGGAAGGATTAGCACCCCCACACCGCCCAAAATTGGTACCTAACGGGTCGTATTGTATTTATTAGAAAATCTTAAAATTTCGGCCCAATTCAATTAATAACTTCCAAATGCATGATCATACAAGATATAAAACCGTACCCAGTCCGCGATATCAAAGAAGATGACGCCCAAATGATTGGGACGACACTCCCAATAGAATATCGGGATTATGAGCACTATCTTTACGTATTTTATATAACAGATAAATATGCATGAACAGGATATTGACGGTAACAAAAATTTAAGCACAAAAACCAATTTTAAATATATCAAACCCTGAATTATTATAAAAAATTATATTTACGGGATAAATTAAAACTAGATTAAAAATATTTAAAATTATCACATTTATTTACATTAATTATTTACCTGGTGGATTAGACATAAAAATTGTTTCGAACTTTATTTTACTAAAATGATAACATGTACAAATAATGACGTTTAAAAAGGATACAATAATTGACGATGATAACAAGGCAAATTAAATTAAAGAATCGAATCGAAATAAATTACATGGCAAATATACTAACTCAAAGAATCAAAAAATTGAAATTAAATGAAATGAAAGCTGTAAAATGGAATCAAAAGGACAAAATTGAAACTTAAAAGAATCATGTGCAACAAATATAAAACATGAACTGAAATTAAATGAAAATAAAAAAATAAGGGTAGACATGAAAATAAATGGAAATAAAGTGCAGAAATAAAAAATAGATAAAGGACTGAAATTAAATAAAAATGAAAGAAAGGTGCAGAAGTTAAATAAGCAAATTTATTAGGGGTACAGGGGTAATTAACCCGTCATAATTTGAATTAATTATTAGTACAGGGTCCAGATTGCAAGGTGGGAACGAATAACAGGGACCCGAGGTGTAATTTTCCCATGCGGAATGGTCTCTCGCGCTATTATCCCTGTGCGGAAGGACTCACGAAGCAATTATACCATTTTTAAAATATTTAGTTAATATATAATCTAACTTTAAAAAAAAACTGGTTCATTTTATCATCTTCTAAAACAAAACCCTAGAGATCCTCTCTACTTCCTCATCTCTTCCGACGCCGCACCCCTTCGCCGGCCGCCGCTAATCGGCGACGGCGAACCTAAACCATCACTTGTTTTATTTTTTTTATTTTTTTATCTTAGAAAACGAATCCCGTCTTGGATCTAACCCCACAAAGCTCTCTTTTCTTTTTTATTTCAAAACTTGGAACCCATGATAGCTATCTTACCACTCACCATGCATGTAGACGGACCGGCGGCCGGTTATCGGAGCACGACGCAAGGGTTCGAAAAAGGTAACCTCTTTATTGTTTCATTTTTTATATATATTTTCGAAATAAAAAAAAAAAAGAAAGAACAAGATGAAACTGAGTAAAAAATACCTCTGGATCTTTCTCTATTTCACTTGTTTGGAAAAGTAAAAAATCTCCTCCTGATTTCTTTACATTCACAGATATATATTAGAAATTTTACAATGATGATTTTACTGCTCTGACATATTCTCTGCAAATTTTGGCTCAACTTGAAATGGGCGGTGGCATCGTGGCCGTTGGTGCCGCAGAGATGAACGGCCAGATTCAGTTTTGAGATGGACGGCCATGATGACGTACGTGGCCTACACGCGCGCGTGGAAGTCGACTGGTTGGCGCGTGTTCTTCACGCGCGATCCGAGGGGTCGCCTGAGCTTTGATCTTGACCGTTGGATCATGTTTTGATCCAACGGTCACAAGGTGGCTGCGCATGGGACAAAACACAAATTAGGGTTTCATTTTTGTAATATTGGGCCAAAGTTGGGCTTATCATTTTGTAATGAACACTTAATTTAGTGACATTTATTTAATATTTATTTATCATTTATTATTTTATTATTATTATATCAGAATATAAAAAGAAACTAAATAAACAATTAATTCAAAAAATTAGTGTTTACAGTTGCCCCTCTTTGCTCATTCTGGTGAAACAAGAATATAGCAAAGATAATAAACACTAATTTTGCCTTACTTCCCTGTTTAGGAGATTCGGAACCACGTGTCCCTTCTGTATAGAACATTTGCGTTCTCTCTCCGTCTGAAGCCTTGAATCTGCAGGTTCTCCATGTATAGAATTCTTAGCTTTTCCTCGGCAACATCTCTTTGGGTCACGAATTCTTCTAACAGAGTCTTCATTCTTCACGTTTTGGAGTTGCAGGTTCTTCCTATATAGAACCTTTTTCACTCTTTTGGTTGGATTCTTTGAGCTAAGTTCTTCCTATATAGAACTTTTTCAATCTAAAATTCAAAAGTTACGAGTTTTTCCTATATAAAACTCTTTGCTTCGAAATTTTGGGCTTCTGGTTCTTCCTATATAGAACCTTTGGCTTGTCTTCAACTATGCATTTTCAGGTTACAAGTCCTTCCTGTATAGAACTTGTCATCTTCATTTGGGGTTCTTCCTATATAGAATCTTAGAGTTTCAGGTTCTTCATGTATAGAACTTTCATCTCAAAATTTGTGGTTCTTCCTATATAGAACCTTGGAGTTTCGGGTTCTTCCTGTATAGAACCATTATCTTAAAATTTTGGGGTTCTTCCTATATAGAACCTTGGAGTTTTGGGTTCTTCCTGTATAGAACCTTTATCTCAAAAGTTTGGGGTTCTTCTTATATAGAACCTTGGAGTTTTGGGTTCTTCCTGTATAGAACCTTTATCTCAAAATTTGTGGCTCTTTCTGTATAGAACTTTTATCTCCGAATTTTTGAGGCTCCTCCTACATGGAACCTTCATCTCGAAATTTGCGACTCTTCCTATATAGAATCTTTATCTTTGAAGTTCTTGAAATTCTAGAAAATTTAAGGTGACGCTTCAGCTTCTTGTCCTCTCCCTGTGCACACGGCTTGGGCGACTCTTTGAGTTTTCCTGTCAAAAGCATAGACAATTTTTTTATCGATGCAGTGGGTTAGCATGTTCCTATCTTAAGGATGCTTAACTACAAATGATGCATGATTATTGATTTTTTCATTTCTTTCAGACTCATTTCTTGTTGTTTCTATTCTTTGGTCTCGGTGGTTTGCCATCTCAAGCTTGGGTTCGACCCTTTTCCAGCCAGCCCCTTTGTTTTCAGGTGATCTTCAATTTTCCCCCTCTTTTCTTCTTCTTCTTTTTTATTTCATCTTTGCTTTTCTTTCTTTCTGTGGTTTCTTCATTTTCGCGACCATTTTGTTCTTCTTTCAGTGAGGAATCTCATTTTATGCCAGTTTTGATAGTTCTCTTCTGACGTATCAAATGTTGGAGTTTTTGTTTTTAAATTACCTGTATTTCAAAGGATAGATCATAGTAATGTCGCAAAATCTTCTGCTTATTTTCAACTTATGTTACTCTGCTTATTGGATACTTAACAATGAATAATGAAGGAAATGACAAAAGAAAAGGGAAAGGTTATATTATCATTATTGACAGATTGGCAAACACAAGAAAACAAAACACTGTACAGAGCCCTAACATGCACTATATGAATGATGCGCGAGCCTGTCGATCAAGGTGAAAATCTTGTTTCAGAGATCTTTGGTCCTGGATGTGGTTTGCTTGTCAGATGCCTGATCCTTGCTTCTTTGAACTGCCCTGTGCGAGTTTTCAGCTCAAATCTCCTCTTTTGGCTCCAAGGTGCCCATTTTGGGTTTTCGCCTTGAAACCCTCCTTTTTTCTTTTTCTTTTTTCTTTTTTCTTTTTTATTTTTATTTTTCTTTTTTCTTTTTTCTTTTTCCTTTCTTCAGCATAATATTTTTTTACTGCGTCGGAGTTTATTGGGTTTTTCAACTCTTTCCCGTCCATTTCTGCTAAGATCAATGCTCCTCCAGAAAATGCTTTCTTGACGACAAACGGTCCTTCCCAATTAGGTGTCCATTTTCCTCGAGAGTCTCTATGGTTTGGCAAGATCTTTTTTAGCACCAAATCTCCTTCTTGAAATTCTCGTGGGCGAACTTTCTTGTTGTAAGCTCGCATCATCCTCTTTTGATACATTTGACCATGGCAGATGGCCTTCAATCTTTTTTCCTCGATGAGATTTAACTGGTCATACCGTGCTTGTACCCATTCCGCGTCATCTAGCTTTACCTCGTTTAGAATCCGAAGCGAAGGAATCTCGACTTCGATAGGCAATACTGCTTCAGTCCCGTAAACTAGGGAGTATGGTGTTGCCCCGGTGGAGGTACGTATGGACGTCCGGTAAGCGAAAAGGGCAAAGGGTAGTTTCTCATGCCAGTCTTTAAAGGTGTCTGTGGTTTTGGATATGATCTTCTTAATATTTTTATTAGCCGCCTCGACTGCTCCGTTCATCTTGGGACGATAAGCCGTTGAGTTATGATGCACTATCTGGAACTGCTCGCACACACCAGCCACCATTGAATTGTTCAGATTGGAGGCATTATCGGTGATAATCCTTTCTGGCATTCCGTATCGACAAATGATTTCTTTCTTTAAGAACTTGCAGACTGTTGCTCTGGTGATACTAGCGTAAGAAACTGCTTCTACCCACTTGGTGAAGTAATCAATGGCGACAAGAATGAAACGATGCCCGTTGGAAGCCTTTGGGTGAATTTGCCCTATGACATCTATCCCCCATGCGGCAAAAGGCCATGGTGAGTTCATGGTATGTAAAGGCAGCGGTGGGGAGTGAATCCGGTCGGTGTATATCTGGCATTTGTGGCACTTTTTGGCGTAGTCAATGCAATCTCCTTCCATCGTGGACCAGAAGTAGCCATATCTCATTATTTTTCGGGCCATCGAGAAGCCGTTGGCATGTGTTCCACACAACCCTTCATGTACTTCAGCAAGAATAGTTTTTGCTTCTCGCGCATCGACACATCTCAACAGTACCTGGTCTTTTCCTCTCTTGTATAAAACTTCACCATCTAAGACGTACCCAGCTGCCATTCTCCTTATGGTCTTCTTATCATTCTCATTTGCTTCTTTAGGGTAATCTTGGAATTTGATATATTGCAAAATATCGTAATACCAGGGATTCCCATCTACTTCCTCTTCTAGGTTACAACAATGAGCCGGTATTTCAAAAATCTGCATCTCTATTGGTCTCATTTCGGTCTTCGTGCTTGCCTTGAACATTGCAGCTAAAGTTGCCAGAGCGTCTGCCATTTGATTTTCTTCTCTTGGTAGATAGGCAAAACTGATTTCCTCGAATTCTTTGTTTAGCTCTTGAATCAAATTATAATACTTGATCAACTTCGGGTCTCTAGTTTCCCATTCTCCTCGGAGTTGGTAAATCACCAAGGACGAGTCACCGAAGACTTGAAGCACTTTAATTCCTCTCCCGATAGCTGCAGTTAATCCCATGACACATGCCTCGTATTCCGCTATATTGTTTGTGCAAAAGAATTCCAATCTACTCGTGAATGGGTAGTAGACATTTTCTGGTAAGATCAATATTGCCCCTATGCCATGGCCTAGAGCATTGGACGCCCCATCAAAGTAAAGCTTCCATGGATTCTCCTTTTGGACAACAGACTTTTCGGTTGTGATACACATCAAGTCTTCGTCTGGGAATTTGAAATTCAGTGGTTCATAATCATCAGATGCACGACTTGCTAAGAAGTCAGCTATGGCACTTCCCTTTATTGCTTTCTGATTAACGTACACAATATCGAATTCTGACAATAGCATCTGCCAACGGGCTATCTTCCCGGTTAAGGCTGGCGCTTCCATCAGGTATTTTAACGGGTCCATCTTGGATATCAACCAGGTGGTGTGATACAACATGTACTGCCTGAGTCTTTTTGTCGCCCAGACCAGAGCACAACACAACTTCTGTATTGATGGATACCGTGTTTCACAGTCGGTGAACTTCTTGCTTAGGTAGTAGATGGCCCTTTCTTTCTTCCCGGATTCATCATGTTGTCCTAGGACGCACCCCATCGAATTTTCATAGACTGTTAAGTACAAGATTAGTGGTCTGCCTTGCACCGGAGCTACCAAGATTGGAGGATTCGCCAAATATTTTTTGATCTTCTCCAAAGCCTCTTGACATTCTATGTCCCATACCCCTGGGTTGTTTTTCCGAAGCAGACGGAAAATAGGGTCGCATTTGTCGGTTAATTGGGAAATAAAACGTGATATGTAGTTAAGCCTCCCCAAGAAACCTCGAACTTCTTTTTGTGTTTGAGGGGATGGAAGATTGTGGATAGCCTTGACTTTGTCAGGATCGATCTCGATTCCATTTCTACTAACCACAAACCCTAAGAGCTTTCCAGATGTAACTGCAAATGTGCATTTGGCGGGGTTAAGCTTCAATTGGTACTTTCTTAATCTTTGGAATAGGTTTCTTAGATTCTGAATATGTTCTTCCTCTGTTTTGGACTTGGCAATCATGTCATCCACGTATACCTCAATTTCTTTGTGCATCATGTCATGAAAAAGGGTCACCATAGCCCTCTGATAGGTTGCCCCAGCATTCTTCAGCCCGAAAGGCATTACTTTGTAACAAAATGTGCCCCATTCAGTTACGAATGTAGTCTTCTCCATATCTTCCGGGTGCATTTTTATTTGATTGTATCCCGAAAACCCATCCATGAAGGAGAACCATGAATGCCCTACTGTATTGTCAACCAGGGTATCAATGTGGGGTAAAGGAAAGTTGTCTTTCGGGCTTGCTTTGTTGAGATCCCGGTAATCTACACACATGCGAACCTTCCCGTCTTTCTTTGGTACTGGAACTATGTTAGCAACCCATTCGGAATACTTGACCACCTTTAAGAATCCTGCGTCAAACTGTTTTTTTACTTCATCCCTGATCTTTAACAACATATCAGTTCGCATTCTTCTGAGCTTCTGTTGGACTGGCCTATATTTAGGTTTTATCGGTAGTTTGTGTACTACGATATCTGTGTTCAGCCCTGGCATATCCTGGTAAGTCCAAGCAAATATATCTTTGAATTCTTGAAGTAAGACTATCAGATCGTGTCGGGTCTTTCTAGCAAGAGCGGTGCCGATTTTCACTTCTTTTTTCTCTTCACCAGTCCCCAAATTGAGAATCTCCACTTCTTCTTGGTGAGGCAGGATTTGCTTTTCTTCACCTTCCATCATTCTCAACAATTCATTTGGAATTTCACAATCTGTTTCATCCTGTGTCTCATCGGACTCTTCCAGACACAAAGGTAACTCGAATTTCACCTCTATGTCAGATTCGGAATCATTCATACAGGGAACGGTCTGGGCCCTGCATAGCGTCATAAGAAGGATATTTGGAAAGGGAAATGTGTTTGGGTGAAATGAATGGTAAATGAAATGAATAATAAAAAATAAAAAATGAACAAATAAATGCCCACCAGACGGATGGGAATAAATGATAAATACGCAGAGTAGATGATATGTTTGCCATTTAAAAGGGTGGAAACGACATCATCTTATTGAATTTAAAAGCAGGTTAACATAGTTGCCCTTTACAGAAGATCCCTAATGCCTGCAGGCCACAGCAGTAGGGGTTGTTTGAGGCATTACTCCGTTTCTTTCTTAAGAGTTACAGGCAAGTCGAAGCAGCTCCAATTATCAAGTGATTCCCCCGGGAAACAAGGACGAATTCCCGTTAGGAACTTGCTACTTCTTTCACTATCGGATATCACATTGATGGACATTCCTTCAAGCCATTCATTGAATGCTTGTTCTTCATTGAGCATGTTGCTTTCTCGGTTTGCTTCTTGTATCTTTTGTTCGGCATTGATAATTCCCCCAGACACAAAGGTGTCTTTGAGATGGGGAAAAGTCATGGGTTTCCATGGGATGGCCATTCCTTTGAACCTGGCTCTCCTCCTTTCTGCTTCCTCTTTATATTCCTCCATTTTTTGCAGTACATTGGGCTTGTGGCCTAATCCATGTTTGCCCTTCTTGAAGATGACCCTCGTTGCTCGTAGTCTTCCTTGCAAATTCTTCCCCAAACCTTTTCCAACTTTACCCCCTTTTCCCAAAGTCTGCTTGACGACCATTTTCGTGCAGTTAGACAGCCTGGGACACGGGATCTTGCACCCTTCTGTGACAAAGGTTGCATTGATGAATTCTAAGGCCCGAAAAACACATTCTACGGCCTCTTCGTTTGGTGGGACATAAGGGGCATCAAATGTGACCGAAGCTATGATTTCCTGCTCTGCTTCGACACTCACCAATTTTCCTTCGGTTATAAATTTCAACTTTTGATGTAGGGATGAAGGAACAACGCCAGCTGAATGAATCCAAGGTCTTCCCAACAAGCAATTATATGTTGGGCGGATATCCATCACCACGAATTCAATGACATACTCTGTCGGCCCGATTAGCAACGGTACTTCTATTTTCCCCACTACTTCCCTTTGAGTCCCATTAAAAGCCCTCACAGAGCTATGGCAAGGTTTAAGATGGGAACTATCTATAGGTAGCCGTTGTAAAGTTGTCATTGGTAACACATTCAGTGCAGACCCATTGTCAATGAGTACCCCGGGCAAGACGTATCCCTTGCAGTGGGTGGTAATGTTTAAAGCCTTGGTGGATCCCATACCTCCATCTGGGATTTCGTCATCACTGAACGTGATGTAATTATCTGCAGCGATGTGCCTCACAATCCGGTCTAGCTTGGCCACCGAGATGTTTTCTGGAACGAAAGTTTGATTTAAAACTTTCATTAAAGCATCGCGATGCTTTTCTGAACTTAGCAACAGTTCAAGTACTGTAATCCTTGCTTGTTGTTTTCGCAGCTGCTCCACAACGTTGTACTCACTATGTCTTAGGAATCTCAGAAACTCCTGTGCTTGAGCCTCTGTCACAGGCTCGTTGATCTTCACAGGGGGATCTTCACCAAATACCTTCCCCTGTTCAGTCATAGCGTCATTGTTTTGACCATTAGTTTCCTTTATTGCCCCCGATGGAAGGCACCTGCCACTTTTAGTGAAATGGCCTGCTTCATTTATAGCTTCGGTTCCTTCTTCCGTCTGTTCCTGCCCTTGCATTGTTCGAGCATCATCGGATGCAAGTCCTTCACGATGCATTGCAGAATTTTGTGATACAGATATATTGGCTGTATAATTCCAAGGAACCTTCCTCGTATCCTTAAATAGGAAAGGGGTCGGAGCTGAAATTATGAGTTTCGGGGTCGTCTTTGAACTTTCCCCTTGAGATGAACTCCCTTCATTTGATCTGGATATGACGTATGGTCTACCTACCCCGTATTTAGCCTTGGGGTGATCTGACGCACAGACGTCCCATTCCTTCTTTCCTTCAATTTCCTCAAAGAATTCAATTTCTTTGTTGTTCATCATTCTCTGGAACACCTGTTTGAACTTTTCACACTGTTGAATTTCGTGCCCTCTTTCTTGATGAAATTCACAGTAAGGCTCACATCCTCCCTGCACTAGTTCCATGCCCCGATCTATTAATCGAGCCGCACACAGTTGCTGAAATACCTATTGAAGAGGGGACCTGACTTCTGCAATTTCCATTTTAGCCTTTCTATTGCCTTCGTTTTCAATAGTGTTCACACCACGACCTCCATGGTTTGGTAAAGGATTGGCAGCCATGTTAGGTTCATCAAATGATAGCACTCCGGTGTTTATCAGATTTTGAACGACCTTCTTAAAAGAAAGGCAGTTTTCTATGGAGTGACCAGGGGCACCGGCATGATATTCACACTGAGCCTTTTCGTCATACCAGGCAGGAAAAGGGGGCTTGTATGGAGTGACGTAATATGGTCGGATTATGTCAGCCTTGTGTAATTGTGAATACAATTCAGCATAGGATACCGGCAATGGGGTAAATGACATTTTTTCTCTTTCTTTTCTAGTAGTTCTCTCTTCCCTTTTGCTTGAGCCTTGTGTGTTTCCAACAGAAGCTTGGGGCTGCGAGATGGTGAGGTTTGTCGGGACGCAGTAAGCACTGGTGGCGTTCACCTCATTGTCTTTCTTTTTGTAATTTCTTCTGGCATTTTCCCCGTTGTCAATTCTTCCACTTTTTATTGCGGCCTCAATCGATTCCCCTGTCCTCACAAGATCAGCAAAGGCTTGAGTGGTGTTGTTTATCAAGCGGTCAAATAGTGCTCCTTTCAAAGTGTTTACGAACATAGGGGTGATCTCATACTCAGGGATTGGTGGTTGGATCTGAGAAGCCATGTCACGCCATCTTTGAGCATACTGTCGTAGACTTTCATTTGGTTTTTGTTCCAGACCTTCTAGCATGATCTGATTTGGGGTCATGTCTGTTACATGTTTGTACTGTTCGATGAATGCTTTCGAAAGGTCTTTCCATGACTTAATGTTTGCCCGGCTCAATTGTGTGTACCAGCGGATAGCCGACCCAGTCAAGCTATCTTGGAAGCAATGAATTAACAACTTCTCGTCCTTTACGAAGGCAGTCATTTTCCTTATGTACATGGTTATGTGAGCAGATGGGCAAGTAGTCCCGTCATATTTATCAAAGTCGGGGGTTTTAAATTTTGGTGGGAGGACCAGGTCCGCGACGAGGCTTAGATTGTTGGCCTCGTTCTCTTGCTCACCCCTTTCATGTATGGAATGAAGTCTTTCTTCAAGACCACGAAGTCTCCCTTCGTATTTCATTTCAACCTCTGCCTTGATTCGTTCTACTATGTTCAAGTCCGGCATTTCTTCCTCTTGACCTACTTCTATGTCAACATGTTGGCCTGCAGGTCCCCCAACTGGGTGTTCAGCCGACACACCAGTGGTATTGATGTATACTCTCTTTTCAGGAGCCGGTGTACTAGGTCGAACCCTTGCATGAGATACAGCTTCCCCTGTTTCTTCGCCCGTGTTATCAGGGATCTTCATCTTGCCAGTCACTTTTTCCAGTAGAGCAGTTATTTGAGTCATTATTACAGCCTGAGATTGTGCGATCTGGTCAGTAATATTTTGTTCAGCCCTATTGACTCGGGTTTCGAGATCCTTTTGGCCCTTTTCCAAGCTGGACACTCTATCTTCCATTTTTTTGGTTCGGAGGCGGGTACCGTATTTGTGCGGTATGATTGCTGCCATATTATTTTCTCACGATTAAATATTGTCATTTTAACCATTAAATGCAATGTGTAATATGATAATGATGCATGAGAATGGATGTAATGGGGGTGTTGATTCTTAGAACAGTCCTTAGAAAGACTTTTATTTAGTAGAAAAGGTTTGCATTACAAAAGTAGTAGTAACGAGTTACAGATAATGGCTCGCTTCTGCGCCTAACACTGTTACTTCTTGAAGTAGAGCTCGGACTCGAGTTCCTAGATCTGTATCCGGGTTGATGCGTGTATACAGTTCGGCTGCAGCTCCTGCTAAGTTTTGGATGTAGTGAGCGACTTCTCGTGCATGCGACATAACATCCATCATAGCTCTATGTTGGTCTCTGATCAGTTGGCCTGCCTGTTGGAGCCCCCAAACTATCCGGCTATTGTCTTCCTGAATGGCCCCTTCAAATGAAGCAAGTTGTTCCCTGCACCCCTGTAAGGCTGCCTATAACTCAGTCACCCTTGCCATCAGTAGTTCATTTTCTTGCTGGGCAAAGTCCAAGGCCATGTTACCTTGGTTTCGATCATTCATAAGCCCTTCTACTTGAGCCACGAGCTCTCCGTTCGTTATAATTAGATCTTGATTCAGGGACTGGCTAATGATGAGTTCTTGAGTCATTGCATTTAACTCGGCCACTTTTTGCTCAGTCAAAATTTGGCTATCCTGGTAAGCTATTCCCGATTGTGTCAACTGAGCCATCAAGTTCTAAATCTGTTCCTCGCTAAGGGCCAATTTTTGTTGAGCAGCCCCCAGCTCCTCATTCTTTCTCATGACCTGCCTCTGACTTGCTTCATATTTGCAGGCGTAACCATCAGATTTCTTCCTTGCTGTTACTAATTTGTTGGTTAATTCTCTGGCAGTAGTTCCCAATCCATTTCTCCTCAAGTTCTGTTTCAGCTCTACCCACTCATGTCTTAAGTCTTCATGTTCTTCTTGTAGCGCCTTCTTTTCTTTCAGCAGTTTTTCTCCTTGGTTTTTATATTTGTCTGTATCAACCGATGCTAAGTAGTTTGCAGATTCTAATTCAGAAATTCGTTTTTCCAAAGCTTGTACTTCTCTTCGATGGGCCCTTCTAGCCTTTTCCAGGTCGGTGGGGGCATCTCTCATGTGTTCTTCCAAGGGTCAGACATTTGCCTGATTCGATCCTGGAAGGTTGTCATTTACACGGGTAGTCCTCCAGTGCTCGTAGGCAGAAGTGAAAGGTGTTCCATCGTTATATATTTCAACTTTGTATAGATTTCTCCAAGCACGGCTCATCTTCAGGACCTGAGCCTTGTAGCCATTTCCTTCGTGTGGAAAGCTAACAGTTTCTAAATCATGTGTCACAGGGATGAACTGCATCGAGCCAAATTGGCGTGATACTAGTAGTGGGAAATAACCAGTTCCTCCCCATACTCCTGGCAGTGGTACCCAATCATACTCCCCACAACGATACAGAAAATCCTCTATAATGAGCCACGGGACTTTCCATTTGACCATCTCATCCTGGAGGTCGCGGAATGCTGCTATCCATTGTTCTTCCGTCATAGCTTCGGCTTGATATTCTTTCAAGAAGGCCTTTATAGGTGAATAGTTGGTCATGCACATTTGGTATGAAAATTTCAGGTCCCAGAAATGACTACGAATCCATACTTCTAGGAGCGGAACACAACACAAAAATCTATTCCCCTTTCCTTTGCGGCATGCAGTCAGTGATCTGAAGGTTTCTGCTAGAATGGTCGGGGCCGGATTGATCCCCTTTTTCAGCTTGACAAACATGTCAGTTGTTGCATAGTCTATATGCCCTCGCGTTTTGGGGAATATGATTAACCCGTAGACGCCGTAGGCGAACAACTGCCTCCTTTTGGGTGGATCGGGATGCAGCTGGATCAATTCCCTGATGTGCCTCCAAGCTATGCAATCACTGTTCCCTGGCTTTGTGATTTTACCTTCGAACCAACTCCCACTCATTCCGGTGACGTCCATCAAGTTTTCCACAAAAGGGCGCAAGTCCCTGGGCCTTGTATAGACTTTTCCTTCTTTTGTCCCCGGGCAACGGAGTAGTGACGTATATTCTTCTATGGTAGGTGTCATATCTATCTTTCCGAACGTGAAACAATTATACCCCGGATTCCAGAATTGAGTCAAGGCTCGGAATAGATGCTTGTCACTCTTTACACTTAACAAAAGGGCTATGTCTCCAAACTCTCTTCGGAAGTCTCGCTTTATCTCTTGATCCCAACCTTGCCATATTTCTTGTAATTCAGCCGGATTACTTTGAGTAGAAACGATTGCCGTATCTCCGATGACTTCTGATACATGTCCTATTTTCAAGCTGTCCTCTTTTTCCATGTGCATGCGTTCGGACCAACCCCATACATAAGCATTCTCACTTTTGGTAATATTGATCCTTTCTCCCATTCTTAAATGCCTTCTAAAACGGATGTTCTTTAGATCAACACCTATGTATGTAGTATGATGCGAGTTGTATGCAGATGAAAGGAGATGAAAAGAGAGGAGAAACAAAAAAATAAGTTAGTATGGCGTAATGGATAGATTATACAAAATGAAGGTGATAAACATATTGTTAAGTAAGACAGAAAAATTGAAAGCACATACAAAAGCAGTAATTTTAAATGAACCTAGATTTACCTTGACTGTATTTCGGCATGGTTCCTAGGGTTTAGCTCTATGGCTTAACTATATGCAGTTTGAATCTAGAGTAAAAGGGTACTCGAACTGTCGCAAGGACATCGATTCGAGGGATCGCGACCAGTATACTATACGAGAGCGAAGCTCTACGGAGTATACTGACCGGATCCTGGGAACAAATTACAACACCATACGGAAGTGGCAACTTCACGAGGCGAAGTAATTATTCCCACCTAAGGGTTCATGATGACAAAAACATATATCAAACATCGCATACTCAAACAAGGTTGGAAAATCAGTAATTAAATTGGGCCGAAATTTTAAAATTTTCTAATGAATTCAATACGAACCGAATCTAAGGCTTGACCCTCTTTTTTGTTTAAACACAAAAAGTCATCCCCAGCGGAGTTGCCATGCTGTTGCGGCTAAAAAAAATCGGGAGTGTGCCTTTTCATCATTTTTATAAAATCGGTCTCAAGTAATATATTTTAAAATACTAAAATTTCCTTTTTCAATAATTTATTGGAGTCGCCACCGATCGTTCAAAAAATGAGAGGGTAGACCGGACACCAAAAATAAAACCAGAGATTCCTTTTAGAAAATTGGGTTCGGGAGTCGGTTACGGATGGGGAAGGATTAGCACCCCCACACCGCCCAAAATTGGTACCTAACGGGTCGTATTGTATTTATTAGAAAATCTTAAAATTTCGGCCCAATTCAATTAATAACTTCCAAATGCATGATCATACAAGATATAAAACCGTACCCAGTCCGCGATATCAAAGAAGATGACGCCCAAATGATTGGGACGACACTCCCAATAGAATATCGGGATTATGAGCACTATCTTTACGTATTTTATATAACAGATAAATATGCATGAACAGGATATTGACGGTAACAAAAATTTAAGCACAAAAACCAATTTTAAATATATCAAACCCTGAATTATTATAAAAAATTATATTTACGGGATAAATTAAAACTAGATTAAAAATATTTAAAATTATCACATTTATTTACATTAATTATTTACCTGGTGGATTAGACATAAAAATTGTTTCGAACTTTATTTTACTAAAATGATAACATGTACAAATAATGACGTTTAAAAAGGATACAATAATTGACGATGATAACAAGGCAAATTAAATTAAAGAATCGAATCGAAATAAATTACATGGCAAATATACTAACTCAAAGAATCAAAAAATTGAAATTAAATGAAATGAAAGCTGTAAAATGGAATCAAAAGGACAAAATTGAAACTTAAAAGAATCATGTGCAACAAATATAAAACATGAACTGAAATTAAATGAAAATAAAAAAATAAGGGCAGACATGAAAATAAATGGAAATAAAGTGCAGAAATAAAAAACAGATAAAGGACTGAAATTAAATAAAAATGAAAGAAAGGTGCAGAAGTTAAATAAGCAAATTTATTAGGGGTCCAGGGGTAATTAACCCGTCATAATTTGAATTAATTATTAGTACAGGGTCCAGATTGCAAGGTGGGAACGAATAACAGGGACCCGAGGTGTAATTTTCCCATGCGGAATGGTCTCTCGCGCTATTATCCCTGTGCGGAAGGACTCACGAAGCAATTATACCATTTTTAAAATATTTAGTTAATATATAATCTAACTTAAAAAAAAACTGGTTCATTTTATCATCTTCTAAAACAAAACCCTAGAGATCCTCTCTACTTCCTCATCTCTTCCGGCGCCGCACCCCTTCGCCGGCCGCCGCTAATCGGCGACGGCGAATCTAAACCATCACTTGTTTTATTTTTTTTTATTTTTTATCTTAGAAAACGAATCCCGTCTTGGATCTAACCCCCCAAAGCTCTCTTTTCTTTTTTATTTCAAAACTTGGAACCCATGATAGCTATCTTACCACTCACCATGCATGTAGACGGACCGACGGCCGGTTATCGGAGCACGACGTAAGGGTTCGAAAAAGGTAACCTCTTTATTGTTTCATTTTTTATATATATTTTCGAAAAAAAAATAAAAAAAAGAAAGAACAAGATGAAACTGAGTAAAAAATACCTCTGGATCTTTCTCTATTTCACTTGTTTGGAAAAGTAAAAAATCTCCTCCTGATTTCTTTACATTCACAGATATATATTAGAAATTTTACAATGATGATTTTACTGCTCTGACATATTCTCTGCAAATTTTGGCTCAACTTGAAATGGGCGGTGGCATCGTGGCCGTTGGTGCCGCGGAGATGAACGGTCAGATTCAGTTTTGAGATGGACGGCCATGATGACGTACGTGGCCTACACGCGCGCGTGGAAGTCGACTGGTTGGCGCGTGTTCTTCACGCGCGATCCGAGGGGTCGCCTGAGCTTTGATCTTGACCGTTGGATCATGTTTTGATCCAACGGTCACAAGGTGGCTGCGCATGGGACAAAACACAAATTAGGGTTTCATTTTTGTAATATTGGGCCAAAGTTGGGCTTATCATTTTGTAATGAACACTTAATTTAGTGACATTTATTTAATATTTATTTATCATTTATTATTTTATTATTATTATATCAGAATATAAAAAGAAACTAAATAAACAATTAATTCAAAAAATTAGTGTTTACACACACATAGACATCCTGGTTGATAATACATCAGGGCATTCATGGTTCTCCTTCATGGATGGTTTCTCGGGGTATAACCAAATAAAGATGAACCCGGAGGATATGGTCAAAACGACGTTCATAACCTTATGGGGCACATATTGTTACAAAGTGATGCATTTTGGATTAAAGAATGTCAGGGCAACTTATCATCGAGAAATGGTTACCTTGTATCACGTCATGATGCATAAAGAAGTTGAGGTGTACGTGGATGACATGATCGCTAAATCTCATACTGAAGAGGAACATATTCAGAACCTAAGAAAGTTGATTTTGAGGTTGAGAAAGTATTAGTTGAAACTTAATCCTAATAAATGTACCTTTGGAGTAACGTCGGGAAAGCTCTTGGGATTTGTTGTTAGTAGAAAAGGAATTGAAATAGATCCAAATAAAGTGAAGGCAATTCAGAACTTGCCACCACCCATTTCACAAAAAGAAGTTTGTGGATTCCTCGGCAGGTTGAATTATGTTTCTCGGTTCATCTCTCAATTGACCGATAAATGTGATCCAATCTTCAAGCTGCTTAAAAAGAATAATTCGGAGAATGGAATGAAGTATTTGACGAATGCTCTGATACTAGTTGTACCGGTTCCTAACAGACCATTAATTCTTTATTTAACAGTTTATGAGAACTCAATAGGATGTGTACTGGGACATCACGATGACACGAGAAAGAAAGAAAGAGTTATTTACTACTTGAGTAAAAAGTTTACAAAATGTGAAGTACGATATCCACCAATTCAAAAGTTATGTTGTGCCTTGGTTTGGGTAACTCGTAGACTTAGACAGTATATGTTATACCACTCTACTTGGTTAATTTCCCGCCTTGATCCATTAAAGTTTATGATGGAAGTGCTAACGTTGACTGGAAGATTGACACGTTAGCAAATGTTGTTGTCAGAGTTCGACATCGTATATGTGAGTCAAAAAGCAATAAAAAGAAGTGCTATAACAGATTTCCTAGCAAGCCGTGCTTCAGAAGATTATAAGCCCCTAAACTTTGATTTCCCAGATGAGGATGTGATGAATATCTCCACAAAAGAAATTGGAATCCCATATAATGAAACTTGGAAATTATATTTTGACGGAGCAGCCAATGCCCTTGGACGTGGAATTGGACCAGTATTAATTTCTCCAAACAATGTACACTACTCTTTTAAAAGCAAGCTAGAATTTATTTGTACTAATAACATGGCAGAATATGAGGCTTGTGTTATGGGCCTGCAGGCTGCTATTGAAAGAAAAATAGAGGTTCTGAAAGTATACGAGGATTCAGCTTTGGTTATCTACCAGCTTCGTGGAGAATGGGAAGCAAAGGACATAAAGTTGATCGAATATAAAAAAATTGACCATGGAGCTAATAAAAGAGTTTGAAGAGATTACCTTTATATATATCCTAGGGAAGACAATCAAATGGCGAATGCCTTAGCTACACTGGCTTTGGTATTCCTAGAAAATAAGCTGAAGTATATGATGCCAATTCGAATGCAAAGTTATGAGACCTATGCTCACTACTGTAGCATAGAAGATGAGGCAAATAAAAATCCTTGGTATTTTGATATCATGCAATACCTTAAAATTTAAACTTATCCCTTGGGGGAAAAAGATAATGAAAAAAAGAACTATCAAAAGAATGGCTTTAGGATACGTGCTCAATGGAGATATTCTGTACAGAAGGGGAAAAGATTTGATTTTGTTAAGATGTGTCAATGCCAACGAAGCAAGAAACATTATGGCAGAGGTACATGATGGAATATGTGGAACACATGCAAATGGATTTTCAATAGTCAGGAAGATCATGAGATACAACTATTATTGGACAACTATGGAAGGAGATTGCATTGAATATGCCAAGAAATGTCATAAATGTAAGATATATACGGACAAGATTAACTCCCCACCAGTACCTCTTCATACAATGAATTAACCATGGCCTTTTGTTGTCTGGGGCATGGATGTTATTGGGCAGATTCACCCAAAGGCTTCTAACAAACATAGTTTCATCCTTGTATCCATTGACTATTTCACCAAATGGGTAGAAGCATCCTCTTATGCCAATATCACGAGAACAACAATTTGCAAGTTTTTAAAGAAAGAGATAACTTGTCGGTATGGATTGCTAGAAAGAATTGTTACTGATAATGCCACCAATTTCAACAATAAGGTAATAATAGAAGTGTGTGAGCAGTTCAGAATTATACATCACAATTCTATGACTCACCGCTCTAAGATGAATGAGGTAGTGGAGGCGGCAAATAAAAACATCAAGAAGATCATAAGAAAGACTACATAAACTTACAAAGATTGGTATGAGAAACTAACCTTCGCACTGTTTGCATATTGAATTTCGATAAGGACCTCAACTGGGGCAACACCCTATTCTTTGGTCTACGAGACAGAAGCAGTACTTTCTATTGAGGTTGAAATTCCATCTCTTCGTGTTTTGTCTGAAGTAAAGTTGGATGATGCAGAGTGGCTACAAGTTCGATTTAATCAACCGAATCTTATTGAAGAAAAGAGGTTGAGGGCTATCTACCACAGTCAAATGTACCAAAAAAATGATGCGGGCATATGATAAGAAGTTGCGACCCAGAGAGTTCCGAGAGGAAGATCTTGTGCTGAAAAAGGTTCTACAAATGCATCGAGATGATCGTGGAAAATGGATGCCTAACTGGGCAAGACCTTATGTTGTTAAAAAGGCTTTCTCTGGAGAAGCGTTGGTTCTAACTAAAATGGACGGTAAATAGTTACAGAAACCAGTGAACTCTAATTCAGCCAGGAAATATTATGCTTGAAGAATTCAAAAAGAGAATAAAAAAGGAAAAAGGAAAAAGCGGAGTGAAAACCCGAAAGAGCGTTTCACAAAATGAAAATATCTATGGTGAAAACCCAAAAGGGCGCCTTAGATATCTCAAAAAATAATAAAGAATAAAATAAGGGGGGGGGTAAGATGAAAACCCACAAAGGTCGTGTTGAAACCAAATGAGGATCTGGGTTGAAAATCTGTAAAGGGCGGCTCAGAGATGTGAGGTTATGCAACTGATAATTAAGACCTCTCGAACACCAAGTATTTCGGAAAGGATTTCACATCTATAAGAATCATGACAACGTTCAAAGTCTGTTGGACAAGGGTTCAAGCTTAGCGCTATATCTGGTCAATGGGGTGGTTGTATCCTTCATGCTTTGGATGCCCGAAGATCTGACCATTGTTCCTTGATTTTGTTGTTTCAGTTTGCCATGAATTTTTCAAAACTTCATTGTATTTCAATATATAAGCCTTAATAAAATTCATTAATTCACTTTCGAGCTTTCTTTTTATTTTAAAGCATCACAAAATGGCTGATATAATTCATAAAAGCATATAATTTCTTGGTATTGCTATGTTTTAAAGGTGCAGGTGAACTTTAACACTCTGAGATATTGAAGAAGAGACGATGCTGAATGCCATACCAGTGTGAACTCAAAGAAACAATTCAAGGCTCATGAAAACCGTTGCAAAAAAGCGTCATGATAAGCTTCAGCAGAGATTCTCAGATTAACATGGACTATCATTGACAACAAAGTCTGTCACCTGAAGAACAATGGTTTTTTATTTCTATGTTAATGCTAGGATGATTGGAACCACAAGACCAACATATTATCATGACTAGAACTTGTCCATTCCTTGTCATGTATATGTCAAAGAAACATACTTGTTATCATTGTCATTGTTCCGACCCGTTGCAAACACTTGGGCAGTATCTCACTTAGGATAGTTTATGAAGTTTAAAGTGGATTCTTAGATATTGACTGTCAAATTCTTAGATTTGTAGAATCTTGTTGGAAAAGGAAAGTGTGAATTGTCAATTGCCAAGATATCAATGTAGTCTATTTGAGTTCAAAAAAAGAAAGAAAAGAGAAAGAAAAAAGGTAAGAAAAAGAAAAAGAAAAGAAAAATTAAGGTGAAAATCTGAAAGGGTACATTGGAAAAAAGAAGGAAATAAAGGGGGGAAACAAAGTGAAAACCCGAAAGGGCGCTTTGAGAAAAGCAATCTAAAGTGAAAATTGAAAGGGTGCTTTAGAGAAAAGGGCAGAAACGCAAAAGGGAAATCTTGACGACCAATCCTAAATGTGAGATGGTGCATCAAAGAAAATGAGAATTAATAAAGAAGTGGAAAGGAAGCACCAGAATGGATCCTCAGAGAGCAGAAGCTGATTGATGAATCTCAGCAAGTCATGGTTCATGTATCATGTAGAAAATTAGGGTCATACTAACCCTCATATCCTAGTTTGTTTTGACAAGAAATTGATAAAGAAGAAAGAGCTCATAATGTGAAGAGTTCGCCTAACAAAGACAGAACTCCTAATGAGAAGAGTTCGCTCAGCAAAGATAGAGCTCATAATGTGAAGAGTTCGCCCAGCAAAGACATAATTTCTAATGTGAAGAATTCGCTTAGCAAAGACATAGTTCATATTGTGAAGAGTTCGTTCAGCAAAGAAAGACACCTAATGTGAAGAGTCCATCCCCAACAAAGAAAGAACTTCAAATGGGAAGAGTTCATCCGGTAAAGATAGAATTCCTAACGAGAAGAGTTCGTGCTGAGGTTCTAAATGAGAAAAACCTATTTATGAAGAATGAGGAAGTCCACAATAAGAAGAGCTTTCTTATTCGACGTCTTTATAGAGAGACAATTTAGCAGAGAAGATTGAAGTAGTTCATAATCAGAAAAACATCTCAAGTTTAGATGGCCAGACAGTTCGGACAAAATCCGTGTCTTTTCAGTCTTTGCCCTATTCATGTTCCACAACAATGAGCAAAGAGGGGCATCTGTAATACCCGTATTTTGTCTGAGTATATATATGACTACATTGTCTCTATAAATAAGGTCCAAAATAAATATATAAATAAATAAAATCCATAATAAATAAATAAAGTCCATTTACAATGTCCAAATTACATCATAAAAGCCTAAAGCCTAACTGCAAATAAAAAAGCCCACTCTTAAAGTCATCCCCGCCCAAATATGGTGACAAAGGCCCAAAGAAACACATTTGTGTTTCTTAATCTTGCCAAAGGAGCCACATAGCGCTCTGTGATTCGGTCGCTCCCCATTCACGTGGATTAAGAGTCTCGCTGATGTTAGTGCTTACACAAGCTATAAATAGCCTGGAGAGAGAAAAAAACACAATAACTATCCAATCAATAAACAATTAATAGTGGCCATAATTGAAGAGAGATAGAGGGAGAAGAAAAGGCTTACCAGAATGTGAAAGGTCGCTAGAAGTAGATTGTCGAGAGGTCGTCGGACATTGTCTAGCACGCTGGAAGGTATATTCCAACTTCTTTTTTTTTTTGTTTTCCTGCATCCAAAACATAAAATAAATTAGATTTAAGTTCTAAAAACCTAAAAAAAAACACTAGCTAAAACTAGAAGTTGAAGCCTAACGGTCGGAGTGCTTATCTTGTTGTTTGAGAGTGGTAACGAGTTGGCCGAAGTGATTTAAGGTGTGGCAGAGTCGAAAAGGGTATATTAGGCTTGGTTTCGGGTAGTTTAGGCTTAGGACATGTAGAGAAGGGTAGCTCTGTTTATTCGAGAGTAGATCTAGCAAGAACGGCAGTGAAAAACACGTTTTTTTAGGGTTTTTGGGAAATTAGGGTTTTGACGGACGGTAGCTGGAAATTGCCTGGTGGCGGCAGACGACGAACAGAGTTGCAAGACTAGTCGAAGAACATGATCGGAGATGTAAGTTTGGTCAGATAAGGTGATCGAAATTACATGGTGAACGGAGAAGATGACCGGAGACGACGACTAGTGGTCGGCGTTGCCTCCGGTGGCCGACAAACAGACTGGGAATGGTTTCAACAGTGGTAGAAGATCAAAGTGAGGAAAGTGGAAGAACAAGTCTTGAATTTAGGTTGAATTAAGGGGTTTTGATTCGAGAGAAACAAGAAATGAAGGTGTTTTGGTGTTTGTTATGGATCAAAATAGAAAAAACGAAGAATATAGGAATAATTTAGCTGAAATAGGTGAGTTTTATCGAAAAATAAGGAGAATTTTGGGTTAAAATGTGTTATATTAAGAGAGAATTGAGAGAGAGAGAGAGCTCCGTTCAAATGACCGAGTTGTCTTATGAAGAGGGTATTTATACCCTTAGTCAAATAGTGTCGTTTTGGCACTGGGTTGGCTCGACCCGCATGAATGATTCGGATTCGGGCAGAAGATCTGCACCCTTTTCACACTTTGAACTTTCAAGTTTTACCTTTGTTTTAATTTGGTCCTATATTCTTGTAATTCGGCTCTCCAAGTTTGAATTCAATTCAATTTAGCCCCTTTAGCTTTGTTTCAAGTTTTAATTCCTTTTAATTAAGTCTTTTCAGCTTTAATAATTTAACTCTAATTGCTTTAAATTATATA
The DNA here is from genome assembly GCA_958450335.1 of Hibiscus tridactylites. NCBI lineage: Eukaryota > Viridiplantae > Streptophyta > Magnoliopsida > Malvales > Malvaceae > Hibiscus > Hibiscus tridactylites. The sequence continues at coordinate 61,636,141 of OY288286.1, read as the reverse complement.
TGTTCTTGCATATTTTAAAATTGGGCATATAGAATACTTGTTTATGGGATTAATCACTTAGTATAAACATTTAGAGCCTCTTAAGTTTAGGTTCTCTAATTTAAGTCAAGCAATTAAAATAGGAAGACAGTTGTAGAAAATAAATAAATATTAAATAGAGTCTTTAATATTCTAATTCGATTAGTGTCTCATTAAAATGAGATGTTAATCAAGGGAATATTTTAGTTGAATATTTAATATTTCATTTAAATATAGAATAATGAAATCACCTAGTTAGTTTAATTAAAATGAAATTAAGATAGGACATAAGTAGTTAGTAACACTAAATAATTAGGAATATTATTAATTTAGGGCCTAGTATAGGATAGTGCCCAATTATTTGAGTGTTGTCACATAAACCCTAAACTTGATAATATTCATAGTTTCTTGAATTAATTAATTAAATCAATGAAGCCCTAATTAGGTCTGAACTTAAAATTGACAAGAAAATAAATGGACATGCATTAAACCTTTTGTGTTGAGATACATTTTGAATATAAATTGAAGTGCCCTAAAGTAATTGGATGTTTCAAAACTTATATTCGCTTCAAATGTATTTTCTTACAAAAGGATATCTCCATTCGAAATGAAATTCAATTAATAACTTACGGATTTAATTAAATTCCAATTATTTCTAAAAATGCCAAAATGCCACGTGAAATTAATAAGGTACTGATTATAGATGTTTGTAGGGGTGCTAATCCTTCCCTACACGTAACTGACTCCCGAACTCAAATTTTAAAGAAAAAGAATCTTTGGTCCATTTTTATGGTGTCTGGTCTACCATAGTGATCGGTGGCGACTCCAAATTAATTTTTAAGAATAAATAAAAGAAATTCGATTTAATATGAAAACACTCTAATTTTAAGATTAAATTAAAAACAGTAAAACCCTAAGTTTCAAAACTCTAATCGTCAGGCTATTTTTACACTCGATTTTAAAAATAGTCACGACAATATGCTAAAATCTCTTTCCATTTAGCCCATTAAACGATATAAATGATGGCATAAAGGGATCCAGTAGCTGCAGCAGCACAAAAGTACAAACCAACACAATCTGTTGTTCCTTGAACTTCTCTGGGTCCAATCTAGATTGATGCTTTCCTTGGAGGAAGGATATGCATTATCAGTTCATTGCCTGAACTTCATCTGACCTTCTTAGCATACTGTTTCTTTTTTTTTTCAAGAATCTTTTGGAATTTTTTGTTAGTCACCTGATTATTTATTCTTTTATAATACCAATCAATATTTTTGTGGTTATGTCTTCCTGTTGAAATTGTATGATAGACCATGTGTTCATCTTCACCACAGGCAAGCAGTAATAGTTCACTCAGAAAATTTACCTATCCTTGCTGCCTTAGTAGTCACCATACACTTTATATAAAAATAAATATTATTTTTCAGCTTCAGATTGTTATCTAATCCATAGCTGCCTTAGTGTAATGTTATCCGTTCAGATTTTTTTAATGGCATGGATAAATAGTTGCAGAGATTTGGAGAAGAAGAAAAGGAAAGAAAAGGTTGACGTGGTTTAATTAGTACTGGGACCTACAAAGTATATTATTTTATTGAGGAAAATAAAAACTAACGACCACGTTAGTATTTTTTACGGAAGATAACGGAAATGACTAAAATGAAAGCAAATTAAAAGTTAGATGACCCTAATAAAAATTTTAAAAATTTGGTGACCAAAATAAACGCGCCTTAAAAATTTAGTGATCACTTATGTACTTTACCCTAAATTTAATAACACCATCAATTTAAACATTTTTCACATTATTGTCTTAGTTATCTCTGTTACCCTTTTCATTTATCATTAGTTTAATATTTTTATTATATGTACTTAGAAGGGAAATCAAATAAAAAACAAATCGTGTTTTACTTATTTATCGTATGCTCTTTCTCTTTAATATGAAGTAATTCTATATTTTTATATTTAGTTAGACTAAAGATTTTAGTACCATCGTCAAACAATATCTAGAGCAAGTGGTAAAAAGCTCTCATTTGACACATTCTCTTAAGTTTATTAAGAGCAAAATTTTCCTTCTCCTCTCCCTCCCCCTAGGTAGAAATTGTTCAAAAAAAATCTTATTATCATTGAAATTATAATTTGTATTACAATTTTACATGTCCAACAACATTAAAACGGTCACCAATCTCTAGAGCAAGTGATTATAGCTCTCAATTGACACTCTCTCTTTTCCCTTAAGTTGTGGTTTCAAAACCAATTAGAAGCAAATTTCTCTTTCTCTAGATAAAAATTGTTATATATATATATTAAATACGATATTTAAAAACCAATTTTTATGTTACAAGAAATATAAGTATAAAGTATTATTAGTTGCTATTCTAAAAAAAGTTATTATTAGCTGTAATAAGGCTATATATGTTGTGAATAAAATAACAAAGAACAAGAATGGAAGAACAAAGAGATGAGAGAAAGATGAAGATTTGTATTATTCTCAAATATAGAATTGTATACAATGCCTTCAATGAATCATCTATTTATAGGCATAAGAAGTACATACTACATCAAACTCTAATCCATAGAGATAATATTCCTAATAATAAATAAATCAAACTCCTTTGATAAAGTTCTAATCATGATAGACATCTACATAGATAAATATTCATAACACCCCCCTTGGATGTCTATAAAGATAATGTGCCTCGTTAAAACCTTACTAAGATAATAACTCAGTGGGAAAAAATTTCTTTAGTGAAGGAAAAAGAGTACACACATCTTTGATACGCATAACATGTTGCCTCATTAAAAACCTTACCAGGAAAGCCCATTAGGACAAAACCTTGGTTAAGGGAAAAAGAGTGCAACGCGTATTTTACTCCCCTTCATGAAAACATCACAGAAGATCTTTGAATCTTCATAATTTGATCTTGAATATTATTTTTCTAAAGATCGTGAGGGATGAAACTTTGGAGTAATATGTTCCATGATGTATCCACTTTCAAACTGAGATATACATCTTGCATTATCTTCACACAAGATAGCTTTTATCATATCTTGTAAAAGTAAATCCACATATCTTTTGGATATGTTGGGTCAATGATCTTAGCCAAACACATTTTTTGGCTTGTCTCGTGCATGACAATTATTTCTACAACATTTGAGGAGGCGTCAACGAATGTTTGAAGATCTAAATGTAATGATCTTTGTATATTCATAGATATTTCTTGATCAACTAATATATAGTGCTTCAAGACCAAGAAAAGATATAATTATCTTTATTCACATCCAACAATCTTACAACTATTGGGATACTCAATAGAGATGCTCTATTCATATTGAATCTTTTTAAGATTCTTTCATCTTATGTCTATTCATAGACAAAAGAAATATATAAAAATGCTCGATCTTCAGGTCGAGATAAACTTGATGTCAAGATTCAAGTACTTGTATTGAAAGTACTTCATGAGTTTCCAATTTGAAGCTCTTTAGGAGTTCTAAAATTATCATAATGGATCTTGATCCAAACTCCTTTATTAAATACATAAGGAAATCTGATCATTCTTATAGTATTTTCTCAATTAGTATTCACTAAGGCGATTATACCAAATGCGCCAAAATATTCATGAGACATGTCTAAATAAATTTCATCGAAAATTTTCAAATGCTTCTAGCATTTTAAATCCTTCAAGGATAAATATGAATCCATAAATAATTAGACGCATGTAAAATCTTTCATAACTGCTAAATTAATTGCATCCACCATGAAGTAATTAAAACTTTTCATAAATCATAGTTCAAGTCGTATTTACGACTACTTATTTCTGCCTCACTTGCATTACTCCTTTAGGTGTTTGGACTGTTGGTCCAAATACTTCTCTTTTAGAAGTTCAAAGCGTCTTTCTATATTGGCCAATTCAATATCTATACTTATTGATAGATTTCTATACAAGATCCTCGATTTTTTTCTTTACTTCTATAGAAGTGTTTTATGTAAAATTGTTTGTAAAATCGTTGTCGACAACTTTCCAATTTTCTGGTTCTATTCTGTAGTGACATAACTCATCGAGATCTCTTTAAGATTTCAATATTTATTTCAGGTACCTGAAACTCTTCAAGAGTTTTATTATTAGTTATATCTTGGGTCTCTTTAGAAGCACTTGCCTCCAATATGTGACCATCTCATAATACTTTTCATTTACGAGAATTTTGATTATTGGAACCATTTCAACTATCGTGTTTCAAGCATGATTTACATCCACTTGCTCTGACTTGTAATTTAAACTTAGAGCATTTCAACTGGTATATGAGACTTAATTACTCTCATTAGGTCAGTAAATATGTCTAGCAGTTGACATGTAATAACATGAATTATCTTATGAACTTGTAGTTCATATACGAGGATCTAGATAATGATAATTCATTTCCTTCTTTATCCAGCTGATTATTCTCTCCCCTTGATGTTGAGAAAAATCATCTAATAAATGATTCTCCAATTAATGTTTAAACATAAAAGGAGACTCGTACTCAATATATATTCTCAATCATTTTTACTTGCCCATTTTGTGCGTTATGGTGGAGCAATTCAACTATATATCGCACATTCAAAAATGGGAAATATGACTTCTAACCAAAAGTCAAATTATAATGGGGAGTTTATTATAACTCGTTGGCTTGATGCGTATAAGTGTTGCTATATGGAAATACCATATAAATAATAAATGTTTTGTTCTCACAGTTTAGCTATTAAATAGGAGGCATCCAATTAAAAATTTGCTAAACCGTATTTTTCATAATCAATAGGCTTTGTAACAACCGATATAGCCTAAAATATAAACCCACAATCTTTTGCAAAACGAATAGTCTAATTACATAATCTGAATCTTTTTAAAATCAATCTCACAAACTTCTAGTTGTAAGTTGATAGAACAATGTAGATGCATCTACTAAAATCATATAAAACTTTCCACATTTGTGGATATATGAGCCCATATTTCGTTCAGATATTCAAGACATACAGTCTCAACTTCAGTACAAGAACTTTAAGTTCTAATTCTTTTAGTAAGTGGGATCATCTATATCCTTTGAGAACAAACAACACAAGAACTTCAGGTTCTTTTAGTAAGTGGAATTCAATCAATTCCTTTAAGCAACACAAGAACTTCACGTTCTTTAATAAGTGGAATTTAATCCATTCTTTTGAGAATAAGCACCACAAGAACTAAAAGTTCTTTTAATACATGTGCATGTAAATCTCAATAATTTCTGCACCATTATTGATCAGGGTGGTCTAACCAATCATGCCAACTATATATATGTGTGTATATAACTCTAAATTTGTAAACTTCTTGTTTACCATAACATGTAATTCAATCTCACTCGTACATGTCTAGTACGACCATCAAAATTGTTTCTTTAAATAGGAATATATTTAGCTCTTTCGGAGCTTTCAATTGAAATTATCTTTTGGTAGCAATATATAGCTCTTCTAGAGCTTTCAACTGACTTTTGGCTACCAGAACTTATATCCATATTGGCTTATTGCAAATGCCAATTGATAACATATGTTATCTATAATTCCCAAAGGGATATTTTACGAACACATATTGCTCTCTTAAAATGTCCACTTATAGTGATGACAATATTATTACCATTAGCGGTAATTATTGCAATATTCGCAATTCTGCACTTTTCATAATGTGCTTTCTCTCAAGAATTTATTGTTCTTCTAGAGCATCAATATTTGTAGTACTTTGAGATATAATACTCACATTATTCCCTTGCATTTAAATGAGAAAATATATCTTATGCTTATGTTGAGTATAAATCGTCACTATAGATTGTATTTGACAAGTAATTAATGTGTGTAAAATAAATAAACGTAAAGTAAAATAAAAATAAAAATAAATGAATAAATAATTCTCTTTAAAGTTATGAGAATAATTAGAAGATGATTTATTCCTTTCGAGGGTTATAAGAAAATCAACAACGTCCAAAAGAGTTGGACCGAAAATGTCCAAATAAAGTTGGACCAGTATCATCTTCGTCATGTTTCGCAAACAAAATTTGCCTTTATTTTCTTTCCTTTATCATTCAATGATTCTTGATTTTTCAACATACAACACGTACGAGACCAATGGTTTATAACATCGCATTGGTAATAAAAAGAATTTTACTTCAATAGAATGATCTTTATCACTCTTGCCATCCTTATAACCTCACTACCAGTCGGTAGAAGTATTCTTAAAATGATCATATTTTTCATGTCTATATTTATAGCCTCGATCACGACCACAACTTCTAATATGATTTTTATTCCTTCCATAATATAATCTCACATTCACTTCAGGGAATGGAGTAGAGCCAGTGGGCCTTTAAAACCTTTTTCACATATCCTTATCACAGAGAACAAAGATTTAATCATCGTACGCGGCATTGTTAAACATGTCCACAAGGTCCTTTAAAAACCTTTTTTGAGACCAGTAGCCTCGCAGAACGGGGTGTCCAACCAATATACTTGGATTATATCGAAATTATGTCTCTAATTGAATAATGATTTACCATGTTTGCATTCACTTCAGGGAATAAAACAGTTCCAATAATCGCATGGAATAAACATCATGCTTGCATTCACTTCAGGGAATGCCCCATCATTGATAATCGCATGGAATAAAACATCATGCTTTGTATTCACTTCAGGGAATGCCTCCCATAAAACTTTTGGATCAAGACAAATTTTCGTAACTTGAAATTGGGAGAAGTCTATGGTCGAGTTTTTCGACGAAGAAGAAATATTGCTTTCGAGCAAATATAGACTTTATAACAATCTTTTTATAGATTGAAATTCACCATGATTTATCGCACTTTAAAATCATAGTTTAAGGGGAAAATAGATTTTACTGATAATGATTTTCCTTTCGAGAACGATGGAGACATAGCAAATGAACGAGAAAGCTTCTCATAATCCCTTTATATCACGTCTCTTTCCAAGTCATTTAAATACATGTAAAACTCAAAACAACGTTAAAAATATTAGCTTTCACCAATAGAATAACGTAAATAAAAATTGATCTCAATATAAACATATTGAAGAAACGTACCTCTTTTGATTTTATCTTGATTCAAGCCATATCAAAATACATTAACCAATTTATAAACCTCTTATGTGGATGTACGCACATCACCTTAAAGCAGTGTTAAAGAACAATGCTACACCAATGACATCAAAATGGTTGATCGTTGTTTGATCAAATTCACATCAAAATGGAAAGCACCATAACCAAGTGCATTGATACTCGAGATTGAATCGTCACCAGACTTTCCAAGCTAAATTGAATATATTGAATATATGGTACATGTGATCGCCAATATCAAATTGAAATCTTTTCGAGAATCACCAACAAGAATCAGGGTAATTGGGCGAGATTTCATGGTTCGCTCAAGCCTTCAATATATGTTACCATATTTTTTCAAAAATAAAGACCAAGTTAAAATATCAAGATAAAAGCAATCAATAACAAAAAAAGTGGAAAAAGAACTTATCTTCGGTTCAACGTAGAATCAAATTTGTTTCGGTGACTACTTTGGGATTCAAACAAAGAGCGCCAAAATCTTTCTAGCAAACTCATGCTGATAATGTGTTGCGAATAAAATAACAAAGAACAAGAATGGAAGAAAAAAAAGAGGAGAGAAAGATGGAGATTTGTATTATTCTCAAATATAGAATTGTATACAATGCCTTCAATGATCATCTATTTATAGGCATAAGAAGTACATACTACATTAAACTCTAATTCATAGAGATAATATTCCTAATAATAAATAAATCAAACTTCTTTGATAAAGTTCTAATCATGATAGACATCCACATAAATAAATATTCATAACAATATATAATATTTAAATTTAATATTTTTATATTATTCTATTTGTTTTTCGATTAATCCAAGCTTACAAAGCAAAAGAAAAAAAACTGCTAAAAACATGATTTAACTCGTAAAACCTTTTTTTCAATATTTTCAAATATAATTTATACTTAGAATTAAATATCCAATAATTTATAAGGTTGAATTAAATATAATTCAATAATTTTAATTTCTTTTTCACACAAGTAGTTTTAATATATTTATGATTTATATATTTTTAAATAAAATAAAATTAAAATAAGATATTTAATAAAAAATTAAAATTATTAATTAAATTAAATAATTTAATTTAATATTATGTATATTAAATTATTAAAATAAATGTGAAAAATATTTAATTTAATTTAAAAAGGTAAAAAAATCATAAATTTATTTTCATTTTAAATATTGATTTAACTATACATTAAATATATTTAAAATATTTTCATTTTTAATTTAATAATTTGAATTGATTCAATTGTTTGAGTGAATTTTATTGAATATGATTCAAGCATGGTATTTATTTCACTCAAGATTGAGTTTTTCTACCAGGTGTTATGCCTGTAGCTTCGGGGTATTCACATTTGGCATATGCCTGCTTTAACCGAGATCTTTAGAAATGATTCAGTACTACAATTCAGAGGAAGGAACTTTAGGACACTATTGAGAAATGCATCGGGTGCCGTATCGAATCGAGTAGCTTTAGAAGTATTTGTACAAGCTCGTAACGAGGAACGTAACCTTGCTGCTCAGGGTAATGAAATTATCTGTGAGGCTAGCAAATGGGTACAATTTACTTATTCGAATCTTCATTCAACTATTTTTACTTATTCCCTTTAACATTTAATGCATAATAAGATATATAATATGGCGCAATTTATATTAAAAAGATTTAGTTGGCGCAATGGTAAAAATTTTAATTTTTTTAGTCAAAAAAAGACTTGGGTTTTTAACCAAGAGGTCAAACCATATTTTCCTTTTAATTTTCATTTTAACCAGGTGATGACACATGTCACATCTGATTAGAGAAAAATAAATAAATTAAATTAAAAATAAGAAAAAAATAATCTAATCAGGTGATGACAAGTGTCATTACATGTCTCAGCATCATATTGGTTGATTAATATTACTTAACTAAATTAAAATTAGGACCAAATTTGTAACACCCGAGTTTAGAGGTTGGGTGAAAATAATAATAAAATAATATTTTTAGTTTCGGGTTTATAATTAAAGAAATCTTTTGGGCCTCGGGTTTCAAAACAAATATTTATGTTGGACATGTTTTGATATTAAAGCCCAACTCCATGGAATTTACAAATAGATGAAATGGCCATTCATTAATGGCATTTTTGTAATAAAATGTTCTTTCAAATTTTAAACCCCTTTTCTATTAAAAATAAAACCTTGTCATCTTCTTCACTCTTCCAATCCCCATTCCAACGACAAAGAACCCCCTCCCCCTCCATTTTACTATTTCATTTCCTTGCTCCTTCGTTTCAGCTCGATTTTGAAAGGTAATTACGTTTTCGACTTGCTCTCATCGTCCTCTCTTCAAAAGTACCTTTAGATTTCATTTTTTTCCATGTTTTAGAAAGTTGGTTTTCCATGGAAAAATATTAAAGGTTGCTACTTTATGGGTTTTGATTTAAGTCTTCGATTTGTTAATGTTTGTTATGATCTTAGAAACCAAAAAGGGCCAACATATCTTAATTTTGGATAATTTAAACTAATTTTCGGAAATGGGTTTTTTTGGGGTTTTAGAGAGGTTTTAGAGTTGGTTTAAGGGCTTTGATGAGTGGGAAAATGCTTAGTTATGATAATATGATATATGAGGGTCATATTGGGTGTGTTTGATGATCGTTTGGTTGATTGAAATAAAAGATTTCAGTGGGTTTTGAGGGCTGCTCGAGAATTCTGTTTTGGGCATGAATTTGGGTGTCAATTACTTGGAAATGTTAATCCGGGTTGTTTCCGACGGCTAGTAATTGATTGTTGGTGTTTGAATTTGATTAGAATCAAGGTTTGTCATCGGTGAGACATCAAGAGTGAATCCAAAAGCTTGAAGGTGTTGGTTGCTTGGTAGTTGAGCTTGGAAGTGAAGGTGAGTGGTTTAATGTTTTCAAAAATAGTTTTGAGTATTTGGTTCAAGCATGTGGACTAGGTTGAGCTTGGTAGACCCACCTAGAGTTAGGATTTGAGTGGTAGCCTAATCCTAAGCTTTAGGTAGAGACATTGGTTGAACTCTTAAATTGATGTTTATGCCTCATGATGATTGTGTTATGATGGTTATGTATAATGTGTTATACATGTATGATGAGGCATGGTTGTGATGCATTGTGGTATGCAAGTGGATTGTTCATGATTGTGATCATGGTGAGTACGTGCTAAGCATGGAAGTTGATATTAAATGATATTGTGGATTGAGTTAAATGTTGGCACTAGTATGCTTGGGTACAAATGGTCGATCATTAGGATGTTAGTGTGCACAGGAGAGTCAAATGCGCGTGTGGTCTTGATGATGGTAGTCATCAAGATGGAGTACAGGTTCGCCCGGAAAACCTTCTTATATATATTAGTCGATGATGAGTGTAATCCCATCGACAGGGCGTGAGGATGAGTGGAATCCCCTTCGCGAGAACGGTGATGAGTGTAATCCCACCGTGAGGTAAAGTTGTTGTTGGATGTGAGTTCCAACGTGTTTATCCGCGTATTCGAGTCATAGCTAGGTGCCAATATGAGTTGATATGTGTATCAATGTGTTTTGGAATGTGTTTCCCTTTTGGATTAATATATGTATTACATATGTTGTGGAATTGAGCTTGTTAAGCATGGCATATTATTGGATAATTGTTCATGCATCATGTACATTTTGGCTCTTGTGGATCGAAGGTAAGGACATGCATTTACCTTGTTGTGCTAGTGCTTGGACCCTGCATTGTCGAGGTTTGTTTTTAAATAGCTTACCCTCACTAAGCTTTATGCTTACGCTCTCTTTTGTTCGACAATGCAGATCCTTAGTTCGTGGGTTGCTAGTACAAGAAGGGGCCTCGAAGTGTGCCTTGTGGTACTATCTAAGCTATCAAGTATGGGCATTTTAATTTAAGGATGTAATGGTCAAGCAATGGGGCATGTATATGTTGTTTGAGCCTTTTGAAGTATGTTGATGTTGGTTTGTTTATGAGCATGATTAGACTCCTTTCATATGTTATGCTGATTTGGCTTTTGGATGTATGCCTTGCTTGTAAACCATGTTGGATTTGCCTATCTTAATTATCTAAGTGTTGACCTTGTTGAAGCATGCTATCTGTAAGGCCATGTTTAATCTTTGAATGGATGTTCTACCATGTATCCTTGTGTATTATGAGTATGATGCTATAAGGTGCATGCCTCTAGAATGTATTTGTATGCTTCGTGTAGTCGTTTCGGACGTTTGGGATCAATTGGAGATGTCTAAAACTGATTTTAGGAATTTGCAGACAACATGTGTTTCGAAATGGGTGTGGTTCCAGTGCCCCCGTATCGGAACTCGTTTCTATACGTTTTGGCTAATGTGAGCCCCTGTTTCGAAATTAGTTTCGAAACACTTTGGCTACTGGAATTGCCTGTTTCGAAACGAGTATCGAAATGACAAGGCAAAACGAGACCATGTTTCGAAACGGGGTGGATACGTTTCGAAACGGGTGTCTGACTTTTCAAACTGGGGCTTGTGTTTCGAAACGAGCTTTGATTGTTTCGAAACACATGCCTGTTTTTGGGCTTTTTGACATCTCTAAAGGATTTCAAGGGTTGGGCTTAGGCCCGGTTTGTTGCTGGGCTTCCGCTTAGGTGTAATTAATGCATTTAGATAAGATAAAATGAAAAAGTTTTTTCCTAGGGCCGGTAACCGAAGTAGAACCTTAACGGGTTTCATCTCGGTTATCCCCGTGTAGCCACTCGGATCAGTCAAACGTCCGGATCGGGACGAGGGGGTTACAAAATTGATATGATATGTAACTAATAAGGACAAAATATGTAAGTATAGAATTTTTTAATTGTCACGTCACCTCTCTGTTAGACTTTAACAGCTGGTGGTTGAAATATGACCAATTAAATAGTTTGGTGGTCAGATTTTAAATTTTTTTAATTAAGTGATCAAAATAATACAGACTCAATATCTAAATGGTCACCCAAATAATTTACCGTAATATCTAATATTATGATGCAATTCAGATAACCCAAAAACATACCGAGTCAATTTCCCAGAAAGTGTGGACCCAACACTACATGCTATTGGCATATTTTCAAGGGGGACATTTTTGGTAATATGTAGTTAGGGTCAGTTTAACATTGTTTTTGAAAAGTGCAGTGGAAAAGCTAGTTTTAAAAGCAGTTTTTAAAAGTGTTTTTAAATTTTTGAGTTTAAAATTTAAGTATTTAGTATTGTTGTCAAAAAATATTTTTAATAAGATAAATTACAATTTTAGACATAATATCGTAAGTTATATATATATATAATAATATTCAAATTCTTTAATGTTATAATATATCATCTTAAATTATTATAAAAATATTTTTATTAATAGTTCCATGAAAATATAATAAATTTTAAATATTTTATTAGTAAAACTTGACATGAATAAATATATATTATTGTTAAACTAAAAAATAATTATTAATTATATCTTTGTAAAATTTATAAATTATAAATAAACACAATAGCAAATGAAGGTTAAAATTGTAATTTAGCTCCCATAAGCACTTTTACAACCGCAAAAATTAAAAAATATAGCTTTTGCGTTTGAGTTAAAAAACACTTTTTAAAAGCATTTTTTTCTCCAAAACTAACTCTTTAGTATTACTTATACCTCCAAACCATCTTTTAGCCTCAAAAATTAATTTAAAAAATAACGCTAAACAAAACCTTAGTTTCCCGCGCCATTACAAACCCCCATTTTAAATGATTCAACTACATATGAAAAACAATAAATACTTTAATTAGCCTTCAATTTGTATCCTCAATAAGTTATCAATCAACCCATGGTTACTATTTTAGGAATAAAATATTTATATATTCTAAAAATAGGCAATAATGAGAGAAATTATTATATGGATCTGGTTTACCACGTCATTTATAGTTTTTATCTACTAAAAATCACTCAATTAATTTTTATTTTTCATGTCATTTTTTCATTCATAATTAATTTTTATGTAACAACCGCTACCTATTTAGTATTTACATAGCAAAAAAGTGAAGATTCATCATTAGAAAAATGACATGAAAAATATAAAAATTAATGGCTGATTTTTAGTGAATGGGACCACGGATGACGTAGTGAGCCGGGACCATATAATAATTTTTCAATGATGTATATTTTAGCTCAAATAAAAAACATATTTATTAATATATTTTTTGTTAATTATTGTCACGAATTAATCAAATATCAATTCATGTGAGAATTTGAAAAATAATGTAAATTATTAAACAATATTTTATCATATAATATATTTTAAAAATAAATGCGTCAAACTAACCAAAAAAAACATCCATCACGTTTCTCCCCTTAAACAAGTTATTATGAAGGAAATCTCAACATAATATATTTATGATTTAACTGCATTATATGTCCCTAAATTATTACCATCATTTTAAATTAATCTTTAAATTTTTAAATATTTAATTTTATTTTTAAACTTTTGAGTATTCTAACATCATTCTCAGACTACGACTCTCATTTTAAATTGATCTCAACACTTTTAAACGTTCTAATTAAAGCGACATGTAGGGCAAATAACTATATTTATCCATATTAACTTTCACAGAAGAAAACGCAGGTACAAGTAGTAGCCCAAATAAGGCCCATAAAGAAACTAAGCAATGGGCAAAAAATGAGGCTTAGCCCACCCGTGAGATCAATGGTAACACAAATATATAATATGGGTAGATATCTAAGTTTAACGGTAAGAAATAATTTATATTAGGACGATTTTAAAACATGAGTTTTTTTTTAATAGTCTATGAATATCATATGCTTTTCCAATGTGACACTTGTTGAGTTCTAAAACATGAGATTTTTAAATACCGATAAAATAAATTTATACAATACAATTTTAAAGTATGTAATTCTTGTTGTGTTATATTTTGAACACAAATCGTGCAAAAATTATTCTACAATCATTTTTATAAAATTTAAAAATCAAATCGTAAAACCCTAACCCTTAGATTTAGTGAGTTTGTTCCGTTCTTATTATACACCCATCAATGTACGATATATTTTTTTCTTCAAGGTTTCATTTAAGCAATAGAAAAATCATCAAAATGTATATGAAAAGTTGTAAAAAGACCACACCTCCTTAGGCCTCGGCATGATTAATGAACCCACATGACATTCTCTTTCATTCAATTAAACGCAAAAACAAATAAAATCCTTTAATTATCTCTATTTTGAGACAAATTAATTTTAAATAAGACTCCATTGACCATTAATAACAAAATTTACCAAATTTGTAAGACAAATCAAGGTAATATAGTAGCTAAATTTGACTGAATATAAACTTGACATTGTAAAAGGCCATACTCAATGTCTTTCCATTTGTTTTAGGATTTATAGTGGTCCCGTTTAATACTGTTGTCACTAAGATTTTCTTTTTTCCGGCTAAATTACTGAAATGATCATTTATGTTTAGGGTTTGTACATTTTTAATCACCGATTTTTAAATTTGACCATTATGGTCACTTACGTTTTCGATATTTAAACTTATGGTCACTGAGACGTTTGTTGCAGTTAAAAGCTGATTTGGCACAGTAAAAAGAAGGATAAATTACTTGGATAGCCCTTAAACTATTACTTTACTCCTATTTTGAACACTGAAATAAAAATAATTTGTATAATTACACATTTAATCCTCCATATTTATAATTTTTTTTATTTCTTCTCTATAAAACTAGTATTTGATTTTGATATAACAAAGTGTTTAAGGACCAATTTGTAAAATTGGATAAATTTTTAAGTATTCAAAAAGTCTCACAAAATGACAAGGATCTGAACTTAAAATTATTTCTAAGTAAAAAACTTAAACCCCAAATATTTTCTAAATGTTTTGATACTCAAATAACCAAAATCGCCCAGGCGTATCGATACGCCATTGGGTGTATTGATACACTTTTTAGCTACTGGAAACTGATGTTAATTTAATAGCTAAAAGGTACCGATACGGGTGTGTCCGTTTCGATACGACCTTCAACCTGAGAATTTTGTTTAGGCTATGAGTATCGGTATGAGTCTTAGTGTACCGATACGGGGTGTTAAGATTTTCAAAATCTTTGCAATTAGTTTTTGACCGTTACCTTGTTAGTTGTTGGAATCACCAAACTTTAAAAATTGGTTAAACCGTACCGATACGCCCCTTTGGCGTACCGATGCAATTTCCATGTACTTTTTCCTCAGATTTCAATCAGCAAAAATTGTACCGATACGATCTTTTCGTATCGATATGCCCTTTGTAGAATACACTATTCGTATCGATATGCCCTTACGCGTATCGATACCCCTTTGTAAAACGACTATTTCTTCTTATGGCAGGTACCGATACGATACCTCGTGTACCGATATCGAGGGTTGGCAGACTACATTTATTGTGAGAAAGGTGGCTTCCAACGGCTATATTCAATACCCCATCCACCCAAACAATTAGAAATCAATGAGAGGAGTATATAAATAAGTCTCTAAAGCTACAACAACGACTATTGAACAAGTCTTAATCATTCAAGCATAAATCTAATAATCTTGAGCCCATTAGAGTCAAATCTTTGTAACCCACTTGAGTGATCTTTCTTGTAATTTTTTTATTCAAGTTTTTGGGTTGAGTGAACTTGTAATTGGGTAAACAAACCACCTTTGAGAGGATTTTTAGTTTGCTATTAAATTTCTTGTAAAAGAGTGAGCTTGATCAAAGCTTTGGGTAGAAAGCTTTGATTGTGTAAAGGGTTGCCTCCTTAGCCTAGAAAAGGGAAAGAAATTCATAGTGAATTTGTGAAAATCCAAATCCTTAGTGGGAAGCTAAGGTAGTGGATGTAAACCTTATTAGAAGGTTGAACCACTATAAATCTTTTGTGTCTCAATTTTTACCTTTCTTTTTGCTTCCCTTCATTTTTTAAATTGCCAATTCACGCGAACTTGGCCAAATCACTTCGATTGATCATCCTAACAATTAGTATCAGAGCCTTAATCATTGGAAGGATTAACATCCTCTTAAGAAGATCTGAAGGTGATTCAATCAACTAGAAGTCAAGCGATGACCTCTACTTTCAGGAACAACCTCTACAAGTCTCAATCCATCACCAAACCTCCTTATTTAATTGGGGATAAGTATCCTTATTGGAAGAATAAGATGAAGTTCTTCATCAAATCCAACGACTACCTTCTTTGGGATGTTGTAGAATAAGGGCCATTCATTCCTATAAAGATCGAAGGAGAAAGGCACATTCCCAAGACAAGACAAGAATATACCGATGATGATCGGAGAAAGATGCAAGTCAGCGAAAAAGCTATGCATATCTTGTTTTGTGCTCTTGGATCAGATAAGTATTCCAAGATGTCTTATTGCACAAGTGCAAAAGAGATATGAGAAAAGATTGAGACCACCTATGAAGGCACCAACAGTGTCAAGGAGACTAAGATTAGACTCCTCAACTTGAGCTATAAGAACTTCAAAATGGAGCCGGGTGAGGACATCACAAAGATGTTCGATAGATTCTCCGTAATCGTCAATGAGCTTAAGTGTCTAAGAGAAATCATTCTGGAAGACAAGCTCATTCGAAAGCTCATCTACTATATTCTCGAGTCATGGGATGGAAATATGACCGCCATTATCGAGGCCAAGGATCTCAAACCTTGAAACTCGATACTTTCATGAGGTCTCTTCTAACTCATGAGATCATGAAGAGAATATGAAAAGAAAAGAGAAGAGAAGAAGGTAAAGAAGAAAGAAGTAGAAAAGAAGAGCTTCGAGAAGAAGAAGAAGTTCAAGGCTCGTGTTGCTACTTGGAGTGATAAGGAATCATCCGATGAAGAGGAGCAAGAAATGGCCAACCTTTGTCTCATGGCACTGAAGAGGATCGTAAGGTAACCTCTAACTCATCTACATTTGATTTCACTTTTGATTAGGTTCAAGAAGCTTATGATGAGTTGCAAGAGGTTTACAATGAGTTGGTTGAAAATATAAGGAATCGATTTTGAAAAACAATAAAACAATTTCCAATTTGAAAAACCAAAACGATTCCCTTTCCAAAACCAACTCAGAACTTGAGAAGAAGGTTATTGGTTTACAAGAAAAATAAAATGTTTTTGAAAAGAAAACCAAGATTTAAACAACCTTCTTTCAAAAGTTCATGATGATCACCGAAGGGAAGTTGGTGATCTCAAAGCTTCTCTAAGCAAAGTTGGGAAACCAAGTTTTGAAAAAGAAAGTTCTTCAAAAATCCAACTATGTAAAGAGAAACTTTAATGGCTACAAACAAAGAAGCTTCCCAAGGCCCTCTAGAGGTGAGAGGATTAGAAGTGTTTGGGTTCCTAAAGAACTTGTTACTTCTAATGACACTAGTGTTATTTCTTATTGGATTCCCAAGGGAACCAAGATTTTGGGAGCTAATACTCATGGACCCAAAATGATTTGGATACCAAAAATCAAGACTTGATATTTGTTTGTAGGGGGAGCATTGCTACAAGGCTGAAGCTTCAAGTGCAAATTCGTGGTACCTTGATAGTGGATGCTTAAGACACATGACCGGTGATAAGAGTCAGTTTTTGGAGCTAAAACCAAAGAGTGGAGGAGTAGTGTAAAACCAAAATTGATTTTTATATAACAATTTACCTTAAGGACTAAATTGTAAACCAATAAATTTTTAAGTATTTTCAAAGACTCACAATTTGACAAGCCGTTTTGAACCAAACACTATTTCAAGTCAAAACACATTAAAATGGTTCAAATTTTATAAGTATTTTTAAGCCAAAAAAAATGTCAAGGCGTATCGATACCTTTATGCGTATCGATACGATTTTTCAACACTGGAATTTTAATCGTTCATAGCGTACCAATATGGTCTAACCCCGTATCGATACGATATTCATCTGGGAAAGACTTTAAGCTATAGCGTATCGATACGCATCATGACTGTATCGATATAGTTTTCATATAAAAACATTCTTTGCTATAGCGTATCGATATGGTATGTCACCGTGTCGATAAGATATGCTGAACTTTGCAAAATCTTTGCATTTAATATTCGAACACTGGCTTGTTAGTTATTAGAATCCAAATTTTTAAATGACCGTTGAACCGTATCGATATGCTAAGGTAGTGTACCGATACGCTTTTTAGCAAAACTCAATTTAGGATTCTAGTGAGCAAAATCTGTATCAATACATCATTGCGTATTGATACGCCCCTTAATACCGTACCGATACGCCCTTCAAACGTATTGATATGCCTTATTTTTCAGTCACAACAGCTCTTTCTTCTTTGAGACAGATATCGATACACCCCCAAACCGTACAGATACAATAGGTTGTTAAAGAGCATCTATTGCGGGAAATTGCAGCCCAACGGCTAGATTAATGACCTTAACCACCCAAACGGCTAGAAATCAATGCAAGGGTATAAAAACAAGTCTCAAATGCTACAACAACTACTATTGAGCCTTAAAGCAACATCAAAACATTCAAATCCAAACTTTGTTCATTTAGAGTCAAATATTTGTACCCAAATCAATTGAGTTTATCATTATAATTTTTATTGAGAGTTTGGGAAGTGTTTGATTGTATTTAGGTAAACATCAACCTTTGAGAGGTACTTGTAAGGTTTACCAAATTTCTTCTTTGTAAAGAGTGTGTTGGATTAAGCTTTGGGTAGAAAGCTTAATCGGTTTTGTAAGGTTTCCACGTCATCCAAGAAAAAAAAGAAGAATCAATCAGTGAATTGGTTGAAAATCCTTTATGGGAGCTAAGGTAGTGGAGGCAGAGTTCATTTAGGAACTTGAACCACTATAAATTGCCTTGTGTCAAATTTTCATTCATCCAATTTCCACCTTCAAATTTTTAATCGCCAATTCACCCACCTCTTGGCCATTTGCAATCGTTTGATCAACTCAACAATTGGTATCAGAGCTACACTCATTGGAAGGATTACAACCCTCTTGAGTTGATTCTAGGAGAGTTTGATCAAAAACAACTTGAAGCAATGACATCCACCTCCGGCCCCAACCTCTATGAGTCTCAACCCACCACCAAACCACCATTCTTCAATGGGGATAACTACCCATATTGGAAGAATCAGATGCAACTCTTCTTCAAATCCAACGATTACATGGTATGGGACATTGTAGAAGACAGACCAAGAATTCCTATGAAGAGAGATGGTGAAGGAAGATTAGTCCTAAAGATCAAAGCCGAGATAACCGATGAAGATAAAAGATAGCTGCAAGTCAATGATAAAGCCTTGTATATGATCTTTTATGATCTCGGTCCCAATATATATTAATAGGTGGCTTCCATCAAAAGCGCCAAGGAAGTTTGGGATACCCTCGAGACGACATATGAGGGAACTAGCGATGTTAAAGAGACAAAGATTGGACTGCACAATTTAAGCTATGAAAATTTCAAGATGGATCCCGATGAAAGCATCTCCAAGATGTTTGATCGGTTCTCGGTCATCGTCAACGGATTAAAGGGCTTCAATGAAGTTATTCCCGCAGACAAGCTAGTTCGGAAACTCCTATATTCTCTTCCGAAATCTTGGGATGGAAAAAGAACGACCATCATCGAAGCTAGAGATTTGAAAACTCTCAAGCTTGATGCCCTTGTTGGATCTCTACTCACTCATGAGATCATGAAACAAGGGAGGGAAAAAGAGAAGAATAAAGAAGAGAAGAAAGTTGAGAAGGAGGTTGAAAAGAAGAAGATTGGAATCGCACTTAAAGCTTCATACAACGATAGCGATTCTAGTGAAGAGGAAGATGATGAGATGGTCATGTTGGCCAAAGAGATTTACACGATTCATGAAGTCCAATCGAGGAAGAAAATTCAATAAAAAAAGGGACTTAAAGAATAGGAGTAAAGAAGAACATAATGATCAAATCACTTGCTATGAGTGCAAGAAGACCGACCATATCCGATCCGAGCGCCCTCAATTGAGAAAGAAAAGCTTTGGGAAGAAGAATAAGCTCAAAGCTCAAGTGACAACTTGGAGTGACGAGGAGTCATCCGAAGAGGAGGAGGAAGTGGCCAACCTTTGTCTCATGGCATTTGAGGAGGAACCAATGGTAAACCCTTATTCATCATCTCTTACTTACAATGAATTATATGATGCCTATAATGAGTTACAAGATGTTTACGACGAGTTGGTTGAAAAATATAGAAAGTCTATTTTGAAAAAAAAATATTTCCGATTTGAAAAATCAAAATGAGCCTCTTTCAAAAACCAATTCAGAATTGGAAAAAAAGGTTTTGTATTTGATTAATCTTTCAAAAGATCTAAAAAAGAAAAATCTTGATTTAGAAAAACTTCTTTCCGATTTTCAATATTATCACACCAAGGAGGTAGATAATCTTAAAACTTCTCTTACTATTGGGAAAAATGATTTTGAAAAAAATAAGTTCTTCAAAAACCCAATATGTTAAGAGAAAACCATTTTACCCCAAACAAAGAGGTTTTCAAAAGCAATCCAAACTTAAAAGAATTAGAAGTGTATGGGTTCCTAAGGAACTCGTTGTTTCTAATAATGTGAATGATATTGCTTCTTGGATTCCTAAGGGAACCAAGCTTTTAGGAGCTAACACTCATGGACCCAAAATGATTTGGGTACCAAAATCAAGAAACTAATCTTTGTTTGTAGGGGGAGCATTGCTACAAGGCCAAAGTTTCAAGTCAAAACACATGGTACCTTGCTAGTGGATGCTCAAGACACATGACCGGAGACAAGAGTAGATTTAAGGAGCTCAAGCCAAAGCATGATGGAGTTGTGACATTTGGTGACAACTCCAAAGGCCATATTGAGGGTATTGGCTCCATTGGTAATCTCTCAACCGTACTCAATGAAGATGTATTGTTTGTCAATGGTCTAAAACACAACTTATTGAGCATTAGCCAATTATGTGATAAAGGTTTTAATGTCCTCTTTAATCAAAGTGGTTGTAAAATAATGAACATTAAAACAAATCCATTGATTCTCATAGGGCATAGGATAGACAATATATATATAGTGCACTTAGATGAAATAAAAACATCCAATGCATGCTTAGTTGCATACGATGAACATGATTCATGGCTTTGGCATAGGAAATTAGGACATGCGAACATGAGTATTTTAGAGAAATTAGTCTCCTTTAATCTAGTTAGAGGTTTACCCAAACCTAAGTTCTCCAATGAAAAAATATGTGATGCATGCTCTAAGGGTAAACATCATAGAACTTCATTTAAATCCATTAATGATGTTTCTACTAGTAGATGCTTACAATTTATTCATATGGATCTTTTTGGGCCAATTAGAACTATGAGCTTGGGTGGTAAATCATATGCTTTTGAGCTTGTAGATGACTAATCTAGGTTTACTTGGGTTCTATTCTTAAGTACAAAGGATGAGGCTTTAGAAAAATTCATCACATTTTCTAAAATAACATAAAATGATCTTGAGCTTAAAATTACTCATAGTAAAAGTGATCATGGAACCGAATTTCAAAACTTGGGTTTCGAAGAATTTTTAAATGAAAATGGGATTAGCCATAAGTTTTCCGCACCTCACAGTCCTAAAAAATGGGGTAGTTGAGAGGAAAAATCGAACTTTAGAAGAAATGGCTAGAACTATGCTTTGCGAAAATAATTTACCTAAATATTTTTTGGGCGGAAGCCACAAATACCGCTTGCTACATTATAAATCGAGTAATGATTAGGCCTATTTTAAAGAAAACACCATATGAGTGTAACCCCCTCGTCTCGGTCCAGACGCTTGACCGGTCCGAGTGGGCTACACGGGGATAACCGAGGCGAAACCCGTTAAGGCTCCATTTCGGTTAACAACCCGAGAAAACTTTTTCATTATTATTATCTTGTCTAGAGGGATTATTAAATCCTATGTGAGAAAGGCAACAGCGAAAGAAGCAAGCGAGGCACACATCCAAACAACCAATCAAAACAGCCCATTTTAAACTTAAACAGCAGGCCGTATCGGAACGCCCATAGGGTGTTTCGATACGCCTTGACTAGGTCAACTGGCCCAAGTCAACATGAGGAGACTGTTTCGAAACAGGGGTGGACCGTATCGAAACGCCCTCAACGGTCAACTTCTCGTGGTCAACGATACGAAGACCGTTCCGAAACGCCAAGGCCCGTTTCGATACTTCAATTTATCGTCAAAATCTCAGATTTCTAGTGGCAAAACCGTATCGAAATGACCCCCTTGCGTACCGAAACGCCTGGCCAAAAACAAAGGGACCGTATCGAAACGGGACCAACCGTTTCGATACGCCCTCTATCTGCAGATTGGTTTTAGCTGGTTTATGGTACATGGTTGTCCCAAAACACAAACTAAAACCTTCCAACAACCAACATGCATCACTCTAAGGCAAAACCAAACAACACAAGCAAACTTAGCACAATTCAAACATACAAAAGCCATACGTAGATAGGAAGCATCAACATCCAACATAAGAGCATTCATAGCATTCAAGATACATGCTTCAACAAGAACGTACACTTAAGCATTCAAGGTAAGCAACTTAAACATGGTTTACAATCCAAACATAACATCAACAAGCCACACCAACAACAACATATTAAGGAGTCTAAGCATGCTCTTAACACATCACATCCACAACTCACATCCAAAAGCTCAAGACAACAATACATATCCCATTGCTTGACTATTACACCTCATAACTTAAAAGTCCATACTTGAAAGCTAAGATAGCACCACAAGCACACTTGGAGGCCCTCTCCTTGCGCAAGCAACCCACGAACTATGGATCTGCATTATCGAACAAAAGAGAGCGTAAGCATAAAGCTCAGTGAGGGTAAGCTCATAAAACAAACCTCAACAATTCAGGGTCCAAGCACGAGCAACAACCAAGGTAGAATTCATGATCTTACCTTCGAACCATAAGAGCCAAAATATATTATAATGCATGAACATAAACTCAATATTATGCCATGCTCAACAAGTCATAAGCTCAACACATGGAAATACATATATCAATGTATAAGCAACACATATATCAATCCATATTGACACCTAGCTATGACTCGAATACGCGGATAACCGTTGGAACTCACATCCAGCACAACCATTACCTTACGGTGGGATTACACTCATCACCGACTAACATATATAAGAAGAATTTCCGGGCAAACCCGTACTCCATCTTGATGACTATCATCACCAAGACCACGCGCGCATTTGACTCACATGTGCACACTAAACATCCTAATGATCGATCATTGTACCCAAGCATACTAGTGCCAATATTAAACACAATCCACAACCTTTCACAACATCATTTCATATCAACTTCCGTGCTTAGCACGTACTCACCATGACTCACCGTCATGCACAATCCACATGCATATAACAATGCATCAAAACCATGCCTCAACATACATGTATAACACAATATACATAGCCACCATAATCACAATTAAACATGAGGCATACATAACATTTAAAGATCAACCGTAGTCTCTAACTAAAGCTTGGGATTAGACTACCAATCTAATCCCAACTCTAGGTGGGTCTACCAAGCCCAACCTAGTCCACATGCTTGAACCAACACTTGAAAACCATTTAAAAACATTTAACCACTCACCGACTATTCCAAACTCAACACACTAGCCGATCAAGCTTCCAACGATTCCGGATTTGTTCTCGAGGCTTCACCGACACAAGTTATTGCTTCTAATCATCTCAACACAATCAAAACAACCTCAAATCAGTTCACAAATCAAAGTAGCAAACCCGGAACACTATTCAAGCACAAAACACATGATTCAAGCTAAAGATAACCACAAAATGTTCATTCTCGAGCAGCCATGAAACACAGTCCAAAACCAATGATTCAAATACTTTTAACACTCTCAAAATCTTTCAAAATAACCTTTATACATAGCCTAACCATCAGCCAACAAATTCCAACATAAAACACCCTTAAAACTCAACATTAAAACCCCTCTAAAACCCAAATCCGAGAATCATCATAAAACCCTTTAAAATTCATATGTGTTGGACCTTATGTTTTACAAACAACTTATCTAACCACAATAAATCAAAAGCTTAGTTAAAAATCCAAAAAGCTACAACCTTTAACAAAGTCTTTGAAAAACCCAAAACCCAAAACACTTGGTTTTATTGAAAACTAAAGGTACCAACATGAAGAGGAAGGTAAGGACAAGTCAAAAACGTATTTACCTTTAAAAAATCACCAACAATGAGCAAGAGAGGTGATGGAATAGTGAAATGGAGAGGGAGAGCTCTTTTGTCGTGAGTTTTGAAAATGGGAGTGAGGAAGAAGATGAGCAAATGGTCTTCTTCTCTTGTTTTTGTTTTGTTTTACCAAAAAAACATATTTACAACAATGCCATTAATGAAATGGCTAAAATTCTCTTCTCTTAAAATCCATGGAATTGGACTTAGAAGATAGGCCTAACATAGATTTTAATTATTTTGGAAACACGAAGCCCATAAAAATAATTTTAATTATGAAACCGAAACCCGAAACATTATTTTAATATTATTTTCACCCGACCCCCAAACTCGGGTGTTACAATGAGATTTTAAAATCTAAGAAGCCTAACATTAGTTATTTTCATCCATTTGGTTGCAAGTGTTTTGTTTCAAACAATAGTAAAGACAACTTAGGTAAATTTGATGCTAAAAGTGATGAAGCTATTTTCTTAGGATATTCTTTAAACTCTAAAGCCTATTGTGTATTTAATAAGAGAACTTTAGTAGTAGAAGAGCCTATGCATGCTATTTTCGATGATAACCTCTTTTCGAGGAAGGATTCTTGTGATGATGATGATATAGGGATCATTGAAGCCATTGATGGAGGACAAATATCAAAGGTGGATGAGATTCCATCCAAAGAAGAAGATGCACATGATCCACCCCTTGAAGCCTTGAAGAACTTGCTCTTGAGGAAAATGAGGTAACATACCCAAGGGAGTTCAACTATGTCAAAGGTGGTGAAATCTTGGGTGATCCATCCAAGGGGGTAACTACTAGATCCTCTCTCAAACTAATGAACCATGTTGCATTTGTTTCATGCATTGAGCCTAAAAATATCAAAGAAGCATTAAAAGATGATTTTTGGATTTTGGCCATGACAGAAGAACTTAATCAATTTGAGAGAAATAAAGTATGGACATTAGTTGCAAGGCCTAGTCATCAATCTACTATAGGAACTAAACGGGTCTTTAGGAATAAACTAGATGAGAGTGGTAACATAGTGAGAAACAAGACTAGGCTTGTTGCTCAAGGTTACACTCAAGAAGATGGAATTGATTTTGATGAAACATATGCACCCGTGGCTAGAATGGAAGCTATTAGGATGCTTCTAGCATTTGCATGTTACCATGATTTCAAGCTTTTTCAAATGGATGTAAAAAGTGCCTTTCTAAATGGTTTTATAAACGAAGAAGTGTATGTTAAACAACCACTGGGTTTTGGGGATCCTAAATTTCCAAATCATGTTTTTAAATTAACCAAAGCTCTTTATGGTTTAAAACAAGCTCTTAGAGCTTGGTATGAAAGGCTTTCAAACTTTTTGATTGAAAAAGATTTTGAAAAAGGCAAGGTGGACACTACACTTTTCATAAAAAGATATTGTAATTACATCTTAGTAGTGCAAATTTATGTTGATGATATAATTTTTTGTTCTACTAATGAATGTTATTGCAAAGAATTTTCTAAGCTAATGCAAGGTGAGTTCGAGATGAGCATGATGGAGGAGCTCTTATTCTTTTTGGGGCTCCAAATCAAACAAAGGAAGGATGACACCTTCATCAATCAAGCAAACTACGTGAATGATATGCTCAAGAAGTTCAGCTTGGAGAATATGAAGCCACACCTATGAGCTCTTTTATAAAGCTTGGCAAAGATGAATGAGGTAAGTGTGTCGATTCTAAGCTTTATAGATCTATGATAGGTTCTTTGCTTTACCTTACCGCAAGTAGACCATATATTATGTTTACTGTTTGCTTGTGTGCTAGGTTCCAAGCTAGTCCTAGAGAATCACACTTAGTAGCCAATAAGAGAATTTTTAGATACCTTAGAGACACACCTAACTTAGGTCTTTGGTATCCTAAGGATTTCTCCTTTAGCCTTCATGCTTATTCGGATGCGAATTATAGGAGATGCAAGATAGATAGGAAAAGTACCTCCGGAACATGTCAATTCTTAGGTAGTATGCTCGTATCTTGGTTCTCTAAGAAACAAAATAGCGTACCCTTATCTACCACCGAAGCGGAGTACATATCCTTAGGGAGTTGTTGTGCTCAAGTCCTTTGGATGAAGCAACAACTCTTAGATTATGGTGTTCAAGTAGATGCTATACCCCTTATGTGTGACAACACTAGTGCTATTTTCTCACTAAGAATCCCATTCAACACACTAGAACCAAACATATAGAAATTAGACATAATTTCATTAGAGACCATATTTTGAAAAATGATGTTGTTCTAGAATATGTTGACACCTTGAACCAATTAGCGGATATATTTACCAAACCTTTAGATAAAGAGCATTTTGGACCCTTAGGAGAGAGTTAGGTTTAACTATCCTTTCTTGACTCTTTTAGGTCCCAAATGGTCAAAAAAATTTGCTTGAAATTGGGTGATAGTCATGCTTATTTTAATTTGCCTCATTTTGCTTCTATGCATGTTGCTATGGGGAGTATGCATTAATTTTAGTCAATTAATATTGCTCATATGTCATTCACATGCATTTAAGGATGTTTAAAGTTGGATTTTTGGACTTGAAATTGTCCAAAATGCACTTTCTGGTAATGGAGTATCGATACGGTTTGAGGCGTGTCGATACAATTTGAGGCATATCGATACGGGTTCGTCAATGGAAAGTGATACATGTCAAACTATATCGATACGGTCACACATATTGATACGATATTAAAAATCAATTTAAAATTAGGGCAAGGAGTATCGATACGCTCTACAAGCGTACCGATACGGTTTCGGCAGAAACTTAAAATCGAGCCTTTAAATGTGCAATCCCTTTCACATTAAAATTTCCCCTCCTTTTCTCTCTAACCCTAACCGAAAATACTCATAAACCCCCCTCAATCTCTCAAATGCTTCACATCAAACTTCGAATTAATTGAGGGTTTTTCATCAACACATCAAAGCCAAGCTTTGTTAGCAATCTTGTGCATTCTCATCACCCCATTCATCCATTCTCATAACTTAAGGTATAAACCTTTTTTCCTTATTTTTCTTTTTAATATTTGTTTGATTTTATTAGTTTTTTTCAATTAATTTTTGTATAAAACATATACATATGATATGGGTTTTCAAGTTTTTACAAAAACTTTTCAAAATCTGAAGATTTTTCATTCGAATATAATTTTATACCATATATTTTTATAAACTGTTTTTTAAAAAAATTCACCAAAATTTTCTTTTATATTTGTATTTATTTTTAACATTAAATTATTTTTTCAATACGTTGAATTATTGGAATTTATTGTTGGATTGAATGAGATGATAATTGCATACATATTCGATTTGTTTTGATGTTGTTTCAAGATTATGACACCCAAAAAAAGAGCGAAATGATACTTAGCCTCTACTTCTGATCCTATCGAGGATGATGAGGGTAATCCTAAAGCTAACCTCCCTTACATAATCCAAAATAGTTTTCCACACCCTTCGGACTTGTCACGTTATAAACTATTCCAATGATTTACTCTTAGGGAAGAACGTGTCGTGACAATCCCATGTTTGAACTCTAAACGTTTTAAATTTGAATATCTTCCTTTGATTCGAAGATGGAAATTTATAAACTTTTTGAACCTACCTCTTATTTTATATTGAAATTTGGTCATAATTTTCTTTTCAAATGCCAAATGCATTCATGATGCACAAAGGGAACATGTTGTTGCTATAGTGTCTCATCTTATGCGCACAACTTTTCGAGTCGATCAAGATGTTCTTTGTAACGCTTTTGGTTTTGAAAATGTCGGGATTGGTGATGATAATTCCTTAGGTCATGGTCCTCTTGGTTCTGTCAATGTTTTAAATGCCCGAAATTGTATTCTTCATCTCATAATTTCATGGTTCATTCGTCCCTCGGGTGGGAAATTTTCAACTATTCATCAAGTTGACGATTTTTGGCTTATGTGTTTTCGTGAGGGTAAGCGCCCTAATCTTTGTCAAATTATGTTTGTCGATCTTGTGTACCTTGTTCAACACCGTCACACAGATCAAGTTAAGTCTTTTTACTATTCAACGGTGTTGAGTCATTTGTCCCACTCCCTTAAGATAGATTGTACCCATTACTATCTCGAACCCCTGGGCCTACCCATAGATGAGCGTTCCCTCACCCGTGCTCACTTTGTCTACGTCAACAATGAATAGGTCCGTGTCCCTCGAGCTCCTCGCCAAGATGTTCAAGCCGAAGCTCCACAAGGCTCTCAAGGTGCTCCTATTTCTCCATCCTCCATGGAAACTCTCATGACATTTCTTAATGAAAAATTCAATAACATGAAAGCCGGGTTTACCGCTATTGACACTCAATTCACATCATTGGAAGATCGAGTCAAAGGCCTTGATACACGCTTCACATCTTTGAAGGATCAAGTCAAAGTCATTGCTCTTCAACAAAATTCCATGGATGTCTCTCTCATCGCCTTCCATGGTGGTTGGCTCAATCAAACTAGGAGGCCTCAACCGAATCAAGATGATGAGGATAAAGAGGACGAGGATGACGATGATGGTGGGAACGAGTAGTCGTGCATTTTATCACATGTCATTTAGTTTTTTATTGTTTATGCACTATCTATTAGAACCCTATGCTTTCATTTATGTTGTTAGGATTTGAGTTTGGCTTTATGCTTTTGAACTATTGGTTGCTTTGAATTCTTAAGTTTGCAATTTGAATTTAATGATATTATGTTGCTATTATCCTTACCTTGTACTATTATGTTTGATCTAAAGAAAAGGGGGAGAAGTATTATATAGAGCCAATTTTGAAGTTTTGAAACTTAATTTTAAAAACCTATATTAAATTAAGGGGGAGTAAGTTTTTCAAAGATTTCAAAACTTAAAAATTTATATTTGGTTTTGTTATATCAAAAAGGGGGAGATTGTAAAACCAAAATTGATTTTGATATAACAATTTACCTTAAGGTCTAAATTGTAAAACAATAAATTTTTAAGTATTTTCAAAGACTCACAATTTGACAAGCCGTTTTGAACCAAACACTATTTCAAGTCAAAACACATTAAAAGGGTTCAACTTTTCTATGTGTTTTCAAGCCAAAAAGCAACAAAATGCCTAGGCGTATCGATACCCTTATACGTATCAATATTGTTTTTCAACACTGGAATTTTAATCGTTCATAGAGTATCAATACGGTCTAACCTCGTATTGATACGATATTCATCTGGGCAAGACTTTAAGCTATAGCGTATCGATGCACATTGGGACTGTATCGATATAGTTTTCATATAAAAATATACTTTACTATAGCGTACCGATACGGTATGTCACCGTATCAACTCAACAAGTAGTGACTTTCGGTGACAACTCCAAAGACCACATTGAAAGAATTGGTTCCATTGGTAATCACTCTTCAATCTTTATTGATAATGTTTTATATGTCAAGAATCTTAAGCATAATCTTTTGAGCATAAGCCAACTTTGTGATAAAGTTTTCAATGTGCTTTTTGATTTAAATAGTTGCAAAATTATCAACATTGAAACTAACAAAATTGTGCTTATTGGTCATCGCATAGGAAACATATACATGGTGCATTTAAATGACATTCTTATTTCAAATGCATGTTTTGTTGCTAAAGATGAGCATGTTTCATGGTTATGTCATAGAAAACTAGGGCATGCCAACATGAGTGTTTTAGAAAAATTTATTTCAAATGATCTTGTAAGAGGTTATCCTAAAATAAAGTTTTCATATGATAAAATTTGTGATGCTTGTGCAAAAGACAAACATAAAAGAGTTTCTTTTAAACCTATTAATAATGTTTCTACAAGTAGAGTTTTACAATTGACCCACAAAGATCTTTTTGGCCCTACTAGAAAAATGAGCTTAGGTGGAAAATCATATGCATTTGTTTTAGTTGATGACTACTCTAGATTTACTTGGGTTCTAGTTTTAAGTACCAAGGATGAGGCTTTAGAAAAATTTATCATATTTTTAAAAATTATTCAAAATAATGTTGATCACTCTATTTCTAGGGGTGTAAACGAACCGAGCTTGAATGAACAAGGGTATGTCTGTGTCCGTTTATTTATTTTTAAAGGTGCCTAAACTCTGTTCGTGTTCGTCTAAGTTTTTAATAGCATGTTCGAGCTCGGTTCGTTTATATTTTGGTGCGTTCAGGCTCGGTTTGTTTAATGTTCGGGAACGTGTTCGTCAATTTGTTCATTTAGTGTTTGTGAACATGTTCGTTTAGCGTTCATGAACATGTTCGTTTATATATGTTCGTAATCATGTTTGTTTATATATGTTCGCAAACATGTTCGTTTATATATGTTCGTGAACATGTTTGTTTATATATGTTCGCAAACATGTTCGTTTATATATATTCGCGAACATGTCCATTTAGCGTTCGCGAACATGTTCGTTTATAATTTCTAGAATTTTAACTAAAAGAAAAAACAAAAATTAAATTAAATAAAACCAACATAAACTTTACATCATTAACTTATATAACCTACCACAACAACAAAATAAAAGTTTAAAAAAGTCAAATTAAGACATGTTCATTTAGTAACATCCACAAATATTTTCATCCTAAAATATCCACGAGCATTTTCATCCTAAAATATTTGTTACTCTGTCATAACCAGCTTCTTTTCATTTTCTTGGGTTTTTGTTTCTTAGACTTCTGCTCCTCCGTTTTCCTTAGGTGTGTAAATATCACAATCATCATTCACAATTTGCCAAAAGAAATCAGATGAAAAATTCATAACAAACATCCAACATTATATATAGGTATAAAACACATGCAATATAATTTCTTTCAATGTCCGGAATAGCTTTTCTTGGCAAGATAAATAAAGAATGCAATAATAGCCACTTTTGTGCTTAAAAACTCATCGATTGTTTAAGAGTTTTCTTCCGCACTTGTTTCAAATAGTAGGGTAAAAAAGTAAGGCACAAAATACTTAATGTTCAATTAAATTTATGGAGGGAAAAGACTCGAATAGAAGTGGAGACATACCTCTGCAAATAGGAGCTTCTTGCTCAGAAGTTGAATAATGGCCGCTGAGCCCACAAGTTGAAGTACATTTTCTGTCTGATGATGATGGGAGAAAACTACAATATGAGTTGTTTTGATGAAAAATACCCAAGTATTATTTATTAAGAAACTATTAGAAGGGACTTAGAAATTATATCGAACTCTTCATTTTTCTTGTTACTCATGTACAACACATTTTCGGAAATGTATGTAAGGACATGTTCCTCCAAGGACCATCCAAATGCATAAAAACTAGGAAAAAGTTGAGCCAAGTAACATTGCTCAAACACCATACCTCTAAAATTGCCAATAAGCCTAATCCAGTAGCAGCAGCGAGCCCCAATATAACAGACAAGCCATCCGACCCCTCATGCATATCATCACAAAATATAAAAGAACGCGAAAGAAAAGGTAGGCAGTAAAACTTTTTGACAAAGAACACTAAAATTGACGATATAAAGGTAACCAACCTTGATATTAATCGACCACTTTTCTTGGCAGCTGCAAGCCAAGAAATAAAATGCAAACATCAGGCCGAGAAAGATGAGATAGGCCAACAATCAAAAGCTGCAATCACCCAACATAAACATGAATCTAATACTCACCCAACACACACAAGCAGAGGAGACTACCAGAGAAGATGAAAGGATGACGACACAAAGATTCGAATGAAAAAGTGGGGTTTTCGATGCCTTAAACCGTCAACGATGAACGAAGAGAGTGGCGGAAAACAGTGGGGCAAGGGAGAACCAAAAGGCTGGTGGTTGGAGGTTGATCGGAAGAAAAGGTGAGGAGTATTTATTTTTAGAGAGATTTAAGAGAGGGGTGCGGATACAAATATCATAAATTAGGGAAAATGTGATAGAGGTTATAATATGGTTTATATACCTTGAAATTAGGGTTATAAACGAACATAAACGAGCTTCTAAACTAACATAAACGAACATATAAACGAGCTTCTAAACAAACATAAACGAGTTTATTCGTGAACATAAACGAGTCGAACACACCTATGTCCGTGATCGTTCGTTTATTAAACGGGACATAAAATTTTTGTTCATACTCGTTTATTTAGCTTAATAAACGAACATAAACGAACGGTTCACGAACATTTCGTCGAACGCTCTGTTCATTTACACCCTTATCTATTTCTCACATTAGAAGTGATCATGAAACCGAATTTCAAAAACTAGGCTTTTAGGATTTTTGTAACTCAAATGGTATAAGTCATAATTTTTTCGCTCCCCGAACACCTCAACAAAATAGGATAGTTGAGAGGAAAAATCGAACTTTAGAAGAAATGACTAGAACCATGCTTTGTGAAAATTATTTGACTAAGTATTTTTGGGTAGAAGCCACAAATATCGCTTATTATATTTTCAACCGTATAATGGTTAGGCCTATTTTAAAGAAAACACCTTATGAGATTCTTAAAAGCAAAAATCCATTAGCTATTTTCATCCATTTGGATGCAAATGTTTAATTTTGAACAATGGAAAAGACAATTTGAGTAAATTTAATGCTAAAAGTGATGAAGCTATTTTCTTAGGATACTCTTTAAACTCTAAAGCATATAAAGTATTTAATAAAGGAACTTTAGCACTTGAAGAGTCTATTCATGTGGTTTTTGATGATAACCTCATTCCGAGGAAGGATTCTTATGATGATGATGTAGGAACTCATGATGCCAATGATGGTGGAGGACAATAATCAAAGGTGGATGAAGTTCCAACTAAAGAAGAAGCACAAGATCCACCTCTAGAAGCCTTAAATGATATAACTCTAGAAGAAAAAGAGGTTACATATCCAAGGGAGTTCAACTATGTCAAAGGTGGTGAGATTTTGGGTGATCCATCCAAAGGGGTAACCACTAGATATTCTCTTAGAAATACTTGTAACTCTGTTGCATTTATCTCATGCATAGAGCCTAAAAATACCAAAGAAGCTTTAAATGATGATTATTGGATATTGGCTATGTAATAAGAGTTAAATCAATTTGGGAGAAGTAAAGTGTGGGCATTAGTTGATAGGCCTAGTAATAAATCTACCATAGGAACAAAATAAGTTTTTAGAAACAAACTAGATGAGAGTGGTAACATAGTGAGAAACAAGGCTAGACTTGTTGCTCAAGGTTACACTCAAGAAGAAGGAATTAATTTTGATGAAACCTATGCACTCGTAGATAGAATGGAAGCTATAGGATGATTCTTCCCTTTGCATGTTATCATGAATTCAAGCCTTTTCAAATTGATGTTAAAAGCGCTTTTCTGAATGGTTTTATTAATGAAGAGGTGTATATAGAACAACCACCTGGTTTTGAACATCCAAAATATCCAAACCATGTTTTCAAACTCTCAAAAGCTTTATATGGTTTGAAACAAGCTCCTAGAGCTTGGTATGAAAGATTATCAAATTTTTTGATTGAAAAAAGTTTTAACAAAGGAAAGATAGATACTACACTCTTCATAAAAAGAAAAGGCAAAGACATTTTAGTAGTTCAAATTTATGTTGATGATATTATATTTGGTTCTACTAATAAATTACTTTGCCAAGATTTTTCTAAATTAATGCAAGGTGAGTTTGAAATGAGCATGATAGGGGAGCTCTCATTCTTCTTGAGACTCCAAATCAAACAAAGGAAGGGTGGAATCTTCATCAATCAAGTTAAGTACATCAAGTATATGCTTAAGAAGTTCAGCTTGAAGAATGTGGAATCTAAAGCCACACCAATGAGCTCTTCTACAAAGCTTGACAAAGATGGAGGTAAGTGTGTTGATTTAAAGCTTTATAGATCAACGATAGGATCTTTGCTTTATCTTACTGCAAGTAGACTGTATATCATGTTTAATGTTTTCTTGTATGCTAGATTTCAAGCTAGTCCTAGAGAATCACACCTACAAGCAATTAAGAGAATCTTTAGATACCTTAGAGACACACCTTGTTTAGGTCTTTGGTATCCTAGAGACTCATCCTTTAGTTCGCATGCTTATTCGGATGCAGATTATGGAGGTTGTAAGATAGAAAAAATACCTCAAATACTTGTCAATTCCTAGGTAGTATGCTTATAGCATGGTTTTCTAAGAAGAAAAATAGTATAGCATTATCTACCATCGAGGCGGAATGCATTTCGGCCAGAAGTTGTTGTGCTCAAATCCTTTGGATGAAGCAACAACTCTTAGATTATGGAATTGATGTAGGTACCATTCCTCTTAAGTGTGACAACACTAGTGTCATATGTCTCACTAAGAATCTCATCCAACATTCTAGAACCAAACACATAGAAATAAGACATCATTTCATTAGAGATCATGTCTTGAAAAATGATGTTGCTCTAGAATATGTAGACACCTTGAACCAACTAGCGGATATCTTCACCAAATCTTTAGAAAAATAGCGTTTTTGTTCTCTTAGGAGAGAGTTAGGTTTAACTAGCCTACCTTGAACCTTATAACCTTTTTGGTGTTAAATCTTGCTTAAATTTGGTTGATTTCATTGCTTATGTGTCGTTGCTCCTATATGCATCTATGCTTGTTGCTAGGGGGATTATGCACATGTTTTGCTCATACATGATTATCTCATATCATTATCATGCATTTCGATTTAAGTAAAATCGATTTTTTGAGCTTATTGTTGCCAAAAATGTTATTTTTGGCACAAGGGTATCGATACAGGGTATAACGAATCGATACATGTATCATGAGACAGCTTCGGTACAAGTTTTCTTGTACCGATACGGGTCAGGGATCAGTACGGAGTATCTCCGTATCGGTAAGAAATTTCGATACGCACAGGTGGCGTATCGGTATGCGTAGCCGATGAGGTCTTTAAATGTCAATAAAAGAGGCTTTTTCTAATTCTATTCAAACTCTAAAACCTTAGGTCGAAAATCCTCTATATAAACCTCACAAATCCCTTTGTTTTTCACACAAATCATCAAAATATTTTGGGGGCTTTGGGTTTTCTTGTCAAACCCAAGCAAAATCATCAAGTTTTGTGCATCACCATCTCCTCATTCATCCATAATCTCATAATCAAGGTATAAACTATTTTTCTTTTATTTTCATTTTATTCTATATTGGTATATTGTTTTACATAAAAAATTATATATTTAGTATATATATATATATCATAGTTTTTTAAAAAAAATTACAAAAAATTCTTCAAAAATTGAAAAATTTTTATTCGAATATAAATTCATACTTGTATATTTTTCAAAACTGTTTTTCAAATTTTATTTTACCAAAAATTCTTTTTATACTTGTATATGATTTTAAACTATACAATATAAGTTTTTACAATACCTTGATCATTAGATTGTTGATTGGATTGAATGTGATGTTTTATGCATACATTGTTTTTGTGATTTGATTTTGATTTCAGGTTTTTACCATGGCACCAAAGAAAATAGCGAGAAAAGAATTGGGAAAAACTTTCAATCCTAATCCCGACAACAATGGTAAAAAACCCAACCTAACCCATATTTTCAAAATTGTTTTAATGAACCTCAATATCCAAATGCCATGGATCGTTTCAAACATTACCAAAATTTTAAAATCTATCGTGAACGTGTTGTTTCTATCCCTTCCATTTCTTCTGATATTTTTCAATTTAAATATCTTGATTTAATGAATCAATGGAAGTTTATGCCAGTTTTGAGCATACTCGGCTTTCTTTACCAAAACCTTGTTCTTATTTTCTACTTTAATGCCCAATATATTTATAACCAAGCCAAAACCGAGGTTGTAGCTATAGAGCCTTACCTTATGGGAAAGAAATTTCAAATTGATTCCTTGGATATAGCTAATCTTTTGGGTTTAGAGGATGTGGGAATAGATAATGAGGAATTTTGGGACATACTCTTGGTGCTTCCATGACCGTTCTTGAGGTTCATGATAGCTTCCTTCACCTTCTTATCACTTGGTGGTTTCATCCATCCGGTGGTAAATTCTCTACGATCTGTCAAGTCGATGATTTTTGGATCCGTTGCTTTCGTGAGGGTAAGCGTCCTAACCTTGCTCAAATTATGTTTGCAGAGACCGTCTACCTTGTGCAACATCATCATACTACCCTTGTTTCATCATTCACCTATGGCACCGCTTTAAGTTACATGTTTCACAAGACCGGTATTGATTGCTCCTTTGATCTTGATGAACCTCTCAGCGATCCTATTAATGAGCGTTCTCTTCACCGAGATAAGTTCACTCTTTATAATAGTGAATGGATACATATTGCAGATCTTCCTCAAGATGCTCAACCCGATCCGGTGACGGCTCCTCATGCAGTTTCGGAAGCTCCAGTTGCTCAACCTTCCCTTGACGCACTTATGACTTATCTTGATGGGAAGTTTGCTTCTTTGGATACAATTATGAACACCAGTTTCACAAATCTTGATACTCGTTTGACATCTTTGGAGGCTCGAGTTACTTCTATCGAAAATCGTCAAGCTTCGATGGATATAACTCTCACCACGTTTCATAGAGAGTGGCGTGTACATTCTCTTGGAAAAAATGCTTTGGATGAAGATGAAGACGATGAAAATGCTCCTTAGGCTCTTGCATCCCATACATATCATATCATATTAGGATTTAAGTTTAAGCATTTATGTCTTTTGTTTTATGAACTCATATGCTTCATGTTTATTTGCTTTGGTTTATGTTTTTTAGAT
This sequence comes from Hibiscus tridactylites, assembly GCA_958450335.1. Classification (NCBI taxonomy): domain Eukaryota; kingdom Viridiplantae; phylum Streptophyta; class Magnoliopsida; order Malvales; family Malvaceae; genus Hibiscus; species Hibiscus tridactylites. Next base: position 61,599,109 of record OY288286.1, on the reverse strand, counting down.
TTAAGTTGGATTTTAATGTTGCTTTGAATTATTTGCTTTGAACTTTAATGATATCTATGTTGTTTCCTTTATGCTTGGAGTACTTCATTGTTTATATCTTGCTTTAATTATATCACATTGATTTTGATCAAACAAAAACATGGAGAAGAAATTGAGATCAAATTTTAAAAGTTTTTCAAAATAAAATCTTTTAGTCTTAAAGAAAGGGGAAGTGTTTTTTTAAAACTTACTTAAAAATTTACTTTGGTTTTGTTATATATAAAAAAAGGTGAGATTGTAAAACTAGTATTTGATTTTGATATAACAAAGTGTTTAAGGACTAATTTGTAAAATTGGATAAAATTTTAAGTATTCAAAAAGTCTCACAAAATGACAAGGATCCAAACTTAAAATTGTTTCTAAGTCAAAAACTTAAACCCCAAATATTTTCTAAGTGTTTTGATACTCAAATAACCAAAATCGCTCAGGCGTATCGATACACCTTTGGCTATATCGATGCATTTTTTAGCTGTTGGAAACTGATGTTAACTTAATAGCTAAAAGGTACCGATACGAGTGTGTCCGTTTCAGTACGACCTTTAACCTGGGAATTTTGTTTAGGCTATGAGTATCGGTACGAGTATCAGTGTACCGATACAAGGTGTTAAGATTTTCAAAATCTTTGCAATTAATTTTTGACTGGCACCTTGTTAGTTGTTGGAATCACCAAACTTTAAAATTTGGTTAAACCATACCGATACACCTCTTAGGGGTACCGATACAAATTTCATGGATTTTTTTCTCAGATTCCAATAAGCAAAAACTGTACCGATACGATCTTTTTGTATCGATACGGCCTTTGTAAAATACACTCTTCGTATCGATACACCCTTACGCATATCGATACCTCATTGTACAATAGCTATTTCTTCTTATGACAGGTACCAATACGATAGCTCGTATACCGATACCGAGGGTTGGCAGACTGCATTTATTGCGAAAAAGATGGCTTCCAACGGCTATATTATTAGACAATGTTTTTTTAGCATTTATTGTACAATGTTTATATTATTAGACTCTTCTTTATCCATAAGATATTGAGAAATTAAGCATAATCAATCATACGTTTTTTATATATTATACCAACAACAATATTAATTTAACTATATTTATTTCATAAAAAAGATTTTTTTATTTAAAATTGAGTTAACTATACTCATATTTATTTTTATACACATAATTTCCCTTTTCGGTCCAAAGTTATAATCTAAGGATACTCTTATTTGAGTGAACTATACTCAATATATTATTCACTTTCACTTTTGAAAAAGGCATACAAATCCCTTCACCCTTTACTAGGCAAAGATTATTATTATTTTTGGCAATCTGTCTTTTTCAAATCAAACAATTCTTTACTATAAAGCATTTCTGTAAGATTAATTATTGATTATGTTTGATAAATATCTTTTTGAGCTAATATTAAAAGTTTGAAGTAATTTTAAAGGTTTAATTAGTTAAATTCGTTAATTTAGATGTTTGGTAAATAAAAGATTATAATAACGGATTGATGTGAAACTTTTCATTTTGAAAAAGCTCATAAAAGGAGCTTTTTGAGTTAGAGGTTTGGATAAAACTTATAAAGACTATTTTATCCTCGATAATTATGAAAAATTTCTCTAAAAAAATAGCACAACATTGTTTTTATTGCCAATAGCTCAACCAAATCTACTCCCGCAGACCCAAAAATGACTCGAACGACACCTTCATCAGTGCACAAAACATCTCCTTTGCAGACCCAAATCAAGGCTCGTAATTTAGTATTGAATAAGATGCCCTTCAAAGACGATGACTTATCGATGAATGTTTTGTCGTTTCATGCTAGCCAAATACTCCACAACGCAGCAGCTACAGAAATCAACCATAAGCCTTTCAACACACCTGCAAAAGGGGATGAAAAACAAAACTCATACAATCTGTTAAAATAAGAATACTCGTTCCTATCTTTCTTCCACCATCTGAAAAAAACTCTCCAAAAGCATCCAATGAATTTATAACTTGCAAAAAGGTGATTAGCATCTTCCACACCCGAGTCATACCAGCAGCATCGTCTAGAACCCGTCAAGCCTTCCAATCCCCTTAGCTCCAGAAATTCCTTAGTTGGAAGCCGGTCAAAGAAAACTTTTTCAACTTCCATACTTAATTTAAATATATAAAATGTTAATAACTAATAAATTATTGAATATAATCATGTCTTTATATGTCCAAATAATCAAACAACTATCAGCTATCAGTTAATTTTACGAAATGCTTTTATACAATCAGCTAATACAATATGCTAGTCAAATAAGCTAATGATATCAGCTAACTATTTTAATCATTGATATCTAACTCATTAGCTGATTAATCCGAATCAGATATTGCAGAGGTCCGTTACGAGGGTGATCCTCTTAATCCAATTTCATCCATTCACAATACTAAGATTTGAACTCATGACCTTACTTATGTTTCATCTCACTAAACCAATTGTTGGCAATATTTTATTTGCAGCGGTGGTATTTAGATTTATATATTAATCGATAAATCTATTTAGTTTTTTAATATAATCACTAACATTTGATTTATTAATAGACTAATTAAGATTAGATACAGTAAATATTTGTTAAGGAGATAACAATTTCAACTTAATATATTCTATTACAATATCTGAATTCAAATTTTTAACTATTTTTAAAGAATTTAACAATTCATTCTACAAATTATCTGATGACCGATAATTTATGCAAAATTTTAAAATACCGGACAAAAATATTATTATGCATAAAACAAGTTTAAAATATTAGGTGATCACAACTGACTGGATACTTGTAACTTTTTTTTTTTGAAAAATATTCACAACCAAATTTGTTTACTATTTGCTTATTATCCGATTCGGCAAATCCATATTTTGATTAAAAAGCATTTTTGTTGGGATATTGAGAATCCACTAAATATCTTGATTTAGTAAATAAATTTTCAAAAACGTTTAATTTAACAAGAACTAAAAATTAATGGACGGAATATGATTTTGAAATTCACTGTTTATGCGTATTTTTTTCTTATGACTAAGTTTAAAGAGTTTTTAATGATACTCTTATAATATTATTCTAACAACGTGCATTAAAGATTAATGGGAGACCCTCGATATTTGTCACATTTTCAGTTGTATCCTTATTTTTTTTTGGCAATTTAAAATCATATATATATATTTTTTTCTTCAAATAACTACTTTGTGGATAGTAACGATTAGCTAGCAATTAACACTTTACTGATGTGGCATGATAACGTTAATGGTGTGATTGATAAACAAGCAAACATTGACAACTTTATGTTTTTATGCCTTTTTTGCTCTTTATTTATAAATTTTAGTTGTTTTATTAAAAGATAAAAGAAAATTAGGAATAAGAGTGAAAAAAGGAATAATAGCAAAAACGTTCTCAATATTTATTTGTTTTTTCAATTGCACCCTTAACTTATTTAAAGAGAGTTGAAACTCTATGATTTAAATTGCCAATTTTTTTAATAAAATCAAATATTCGGTCGTAGAAATAAATTAAAATATTCGTAAATGTATAGAGTAGTTTTCCATATCTATTTTTTAAAATAGCTAAAGAATGAGCAAAATTTTGGGAAAAATACAGAAAAAGAACATTATCCAAACTCAACAAACTTAAAACAGAAATAAACGAGAAAATGAAGGCCAAAGCCGACACGCGTGCAACACGACGCGGTAAAACCCTCCGGATTATATATATATATTATTTTATTTAATTAAAAGAAAAAGGGAAGAAAAAAAAAGGAAAGAAATTTATGTATCAGCCGAAGCCTAAAGCAAAACCCGCCATTTGAAAAACCCTCTTTTAGTTGCCATTTCTAGAGAGAGAGAAAGGGCGGGAGTGAATAGTAACAGTGAGGGAAGCAAGCACTTGCCGAAAGCGACGCCATTGACGGAGGTTCCGGAGAAACCCTATCGAACTAAACCCTATTTTTCTTGGATGAGGTTCGCCTTTGCCCGCAGCCCGCTCTTTTATTTCTTCTCCCGCTTTGTTTTTTGATCGATATCTCATCTTTTTGTTGATTAAGATGATAAAGTTTGTACTTTTAAGTTTCGGTTAATGCGAGTTTTATTTGCTTGATTTCTTAGCTTTCTTTCTTTTCCATGAATTAATAACCCAGAGAATGAGAAGAAATGGAAAAGGAAAGGTTAAACATTTATGTATTTTGGGGGTTGGTTGGTTTAAAAGTGTTTAGGAGTTTTATTAGAAACGTGTAGGACTGTATATTTTTAACAAGATTATATTTTTCTTATGTGTCCATACTTGCAGGTGTTGAGAGAATTGTGAGCACCGTTGTAGACAATGGATAGCTTTCTTGTCCGTGAAGAAATTTGAATGCTATTTCTGCTTTATTGTAGCATTTAGGCATTTGATTTTAACTTGACCTCACATGTTTGCTGTTTTTAATTTGTCTTTGGTTATTTCCATCTCATTTGATGGTATACACGCATAGCTAAAATGTTGTGTAACAGATGAGTTTGTGGAACAATAATGTTTTTTTAGTGTAGGATAATATGACATTAGCGTTCTTCATTGCTTATGTTTATTTTCGTTATGATTCATGGATTGGCACCCTTTTTCATGTGTATTTTTGTAGGATTTTGATTTTGTTGGTCTTAACTCTTAAGCTCCTGATTCATCTGTTTTTAAGATGTTGTCTAGTGTTTATAAGCTACTCGACTGCCTAAATCAGAATTATAGGACCTTAAACGTTATTATGTGGTTTAAACATGTAATGCTTGAGATATTGATGTTTGCGTTTTCATTTTTAACATTCTAACTATGTATGTATGATATTTCACTTAACATGGACTAACCTGCTCTGTTGTAAGTTGAACGGCTTAATTGATCCTTTTTTGTTATCTAACTTGTTGCATAAAGCATAGCATGGGGAGAATTTTGTGGCTTTGTTATTCAAAAGGTTTTGATCTTGGATGTGATGTATGACTTTGATTTTATTTCCTGTGACAAAAGCTTATCCATCAAGAGCCACAGATACTTTTTTCTTATGGAACCATCTATAAAAAGTAAAAAATAAAAATAAAAATCTATAATGTTTAGAAGGTCTGTGGGGTGTCAGGAGATTGGGAATTGATTCTTTATTTAAAGACATCTAATAGATCTCAAAAAGTTGTTCAATTGAAGAAATTTACATAAATATATTTAGTTCACATTCAAGTCTCAGACCACTTTTGTTTCTTGCGAAGAATTTGTAAACTCACTTCTTTCTTGAGGTTATTTCATTTAACTTTTGTTCTACATGAACAGTAATTGCATGTTGTTCACTCTGACTGTAGGCTGTATTTGAGTGATTCAGAGTTTTCCCATCTGACCCCTACTTGCTCTTAAAATGAATACAAGAAACAGTCGGGTATCTAGGGGTCAGAATTCAAAAAAAATTCAGGGTGAGGGGACAAATTGGATTCTCATTGCTGGTGGTGCTTTGCTAAGTTCCTTATCAGTCCGACTTGGTTACAAGCTGAAGCAGTCACTTGACTTAAAGCAACTGGATAATGCTACTGCCAGCTTGAAAGGTATATTGATATCTCTATTGCTCCAATAATTTGTATTGAATACATAACTGTTTATAAAGTTAGAGTTTATTACAGGGAATGGATCTTCTGACAGAAGGAGATCATCGAGTTGCCAGTTACATTCAAACATGTATTTGTTCACTGAAGAAAATGGTGGTTGTTTCAACTGCATGTCAGGTGTGATGCAGCTATGTTACTGTTTGAGATGTCCAAAGTTTTTCGTGTATACAAGCACTTGTTTTATTTTTCACCTTGCAAAGCTTCTGTTTTGGTCTTTCGAGTGGGATGATAAAAGTGAAGAAATTGAATTGTTGTGAATCCTCTAGTTTGGGTTCTTTCCCAAAATCTCTTTTCTTTGTGTAAATAGTCTCGTATGGTCTGGAAATAGAAGAAACGAAATCTCATTTTCCTTTTCTACTTAGTACTGAGCCTTTTATGAATCCCATGCTAATATCAAATTCCTTTCCTTTGTGTGTTAATACTTGGCAACTTCAGTTTTTCTTAGTTTTTAATCATACCCACTTCGAGTCTTGAGGTGTTAATATGTGACTGACACTGGTAGTTTAGAAAATTTTAGGGTTTAGATTGAGTCTGAAATTTTGGGTGGCATTTGTATTTCCCTTTGCCTTATGATCCTCCCAAGGTCTATTTCTTGCCATTCTTACATTGGCTAATCATAGATACGCTTTGTCTTTTCTCATTAGTGCAAAATATGTGTGTTTCTAATATTCCGTGTAATTGTCGGTTTCTTATTTAAGTTTGGGTTCATAACAGGAGCTGACAACATGGGTGAGAAGCACCCACCCAATGGTCAGATGCTGCCCGAATCCGAAGTTGCTCTCCCTCTGGCAACAGTTCCCACACCTGAGTTCAACAAGGATAATGGTGTTATGTGGGCATCATCTCCAGATCGTCTTGAGTTGCCTCCGAAGCCATTCCATCATTCTAACTGCTCTGACTCACCGTGTGTCTCGGAATCAGGCTCTGACATATTTAGCAAGCGGGAAGTGATACAGAAACTAAGGCAACAGCTGAAAAGAAGAGATGATATGATTTTGGAGATGCAGGATCAGATTATGGAGCTGCATAATGCACTGAATGCTCAGGTGGCACATTCAACTGACTTACAGTCACAGCTGGATGCAGCAAATAGAGACTTGTTCGACTCCGAGAGAGAAATCCAAAGGCTGAGGAAGGCAATTGCAGATCACTGTGTAGGACATGTTGGCACAAATAAGAAAACATCAACCAATACAGCTTGGCCATCTGACATGAGAAATGGCCATGCCAATGGGTATCTTGATGTGGAAAGCAACTCGGGTTCCCCTGAGAAGGGAAGGGGAGACGGGGAGAGAATCGAGATGCTGAAGAGAGAAGTAGGAGAGTTAAAAGAGGTAATAGAAGGAAAAGAGTTTTTGTTGCAGAGCTACAAGGAGCAGAAAATGGAGCTTTCCATGAAGATCAAGGAGTTGCAGCAGAGATTGGATTCCCAGCTCCCCAACATTTTGTAGGTAGCGTTTAAGATTTTGTGCATTCTTGCTTGTTTTCCCCTGTTTCTTTCTTCGCTTCGAGGTTCAAGAAATGCCTCTATTTTCCCTCCTTCCTTGGTTGGGTCTAAGTTCCATGTTGGATGATATGTTCTTCGCTTTCGCATCTGTATGTATGAGAGTGAGATATGCGTGGGAGAGACAGAAAAGGGAAAAGCAAAGCAGTAGGCACCATCATATTGTTTTGTTATTTACTTTTTCTCTTTCTTAGCGAGTGTCTTAGTTCCTATAGAAATTAGAAATCAAGTTTTCTCAGTCTTGGGGACTTTTTTTTCTCTAGATCTTTTTGGTACCGAGTTGAGTGCATCTCGGGATAGAAGAAACAATTGCAAATATTTTGATTTAGATATCAGGCTTGTTCGGTATGATTTCTTAAGATTGATTGCATGAATCATCTGGACTGAGTTTTGAATTGATTTTGTCTATGTTATTGGCATCCATGAAAATGTAGTGATGTTGAAGATAAAGATCATTTAAAAGGATAAATGGAAGACACAAGCAGCTCACCACAGCAAGTAAACTATTTGCTTTCGCTTTTCTAAGACAATAGATACGACAGGAACACAAGGTAATGGAAATGTTATCTAAGCTTTTACTACGAGTTTTCTTTTACAATCAAGTTACAAATAAACAAAACACAAAGACAATAACCAGTAACCACCACCATTCATGACTTATCTACTGTTCAAATCAAACTCCCCAACTTCGCGCCATTCATTCTGCACGTCCATATCTCCATTGTCCGTCTCTTCGTCATTTAAGAAATCTTCAGATGGCTCCTTTTCGTCCCTCAGTGCATTGTTCCCCCAGCCATTCATCATCTCATCAGGGTTCCCACCCTGTGACTGCTCCCCAATGTCATGACTCATCGGAAGGTTGCCTGCCTGGGATCCGAGTGCATTTGCCCTTATGGGGCCTCGGGCCATTATTTCAGCATGAGCTTGGGATTCGGCTCGAGCTTGCTCTGCCTGCACCATTGCTGCCATCCGCATCTTAGCCTCCTGAGCCTCCCGACCAGCCTTCTCCCTAGATTCTATTTCTGCTCTCAACTCGAGCATGGCTCTCTTCTCTTCATGGAGAAGAGCCTGCTCAACCATCAACCTTTCCTCAGCTCGAAATTCCCCCGCGGCTCGTTTGCAAGATATCATATTGAAGGCTTGTGCCTGTTTCTCGAATGTAGCTGTGAACTCCGCAACTTTGGCAGCAATGTTGTGATCCCACTGCTGAGAGCGAGATGGCATCTGGCCAGTAGGGTCAGAATCGAGAATTCTGTCATCCTCCTCAGCTTCATAATCTGCTACAACATGGTAAGGTAGTAACCTGCATATTTTCATGAAATACATAAAGAAAGAAAAAACTATTTAATCCCAACTGATGTAATGCAATTCTTCAAGTACAAAGAGAGATAGAGCTCAAATTACCACTATTTTGTCAAGACCTGGCAATAAATGACACAAATATTCCAAGATCATTTGATATGCATAGGAATTACTAATATCCCGATTTATACAAATAAAAAAATACCTTAAACATGATTATGAGTTATGACGCAACAAATGACACTGCCAGGTCTGTTATCCTCCATAGGATGAAGTGATTCATGTGAGAAGCAAACAAATCTTGCCTTCTTATCCTTAACTACATTCCCTTTCCTCCAAATACAGTCAGTCTAGACCATAGAACTTGAGAAATGAAAAAGGAATACTCGAAACAGAGATACTTAAAAGCATAGAACCATAGCCATCCAAAGGTCAATGGTATCGTAACCCTGTCTTCACTTAATTCAACACTAGCTATTGTCTTCAGTTCATACCCTCTATATCTATAAACTAAATCAAAGACAGACTATTTCCAATAGCTGACACAGCTAATAGAGAATCAGACAGACAATAAATAAAAGGGATCATATATGACGCAAAAGAGGAAGGGGAAAGGATTCAACAGTAGGAGGGAGAAGCAAAATTATTTCCGCATGTTCTCAATTTTATTAGTTAATAGAATTCAAAAGAAGCAAGACACCAAACAAGTACACAGTTGACAGTAATAAATAAATTATTTAGAAGCCTCAAGACATAACTAGAGGAAACATCTAACTTTCTAAAACCTTGACCAGGAAAATGCAAAGTAAAGTCTGAAAAATGGGTGAAACATCTTGGGTAAGATGATGGCAGTACAAAGTACAAACACTAGTCAGGACACTATAAATATCATTTAGTCATTTTGTTAACTCCAATTTGCGCAATCAAATAAACATGTGACATATGAATGCAATTAAGAAGATGCAATTTTAAGAAAATAATTTCAAGTAACTTTGAATGTTACTGATTTTCATTTATTTGTTTGTTTCTCACTTTTTCCCATGAGAGATTATAAAGCAGACCAAGACGAAACTGTAACGGGACGGATTTCTAACAAATGGAGCATAATTCCGAACATAAACATCTCGAATGAGGTTCAAACTGATTTTATCTCCTATTTGCTAGGAAACCATGCAAATTTACTTCACTAGTACTTGTCATACACATGTAGATAAATACCACAATTCTTGCCAACAATTTGCCATTTGTCCCAGTGTATCAACAAATTTTCCGTCTTAAGCATATAAATTTCAATAAATTAGTGCATACACACGAATTATTGTACTCTCCTACGTATATGCACTCAACCTCAGAGGAATTAGATTTTTTTTAAATAACTACATGAAACAAACCAACATTATCTCCCACACAGTTTCTAAAGATCTCATTTACAATCATATGAGAAAGCATCCTAATATCTGACATAAATTGTTCCTAAATCTTTATAAATGGACTTATAATTCTAGTACCATTGAAAACTAATGTCAGTCAAACCCTAATTTCTCTAGCAGAATTAACATGCAATGAATTACACTATAAAACTGTCCAAATTCACTCACCACTAGCAATGAGAATACAATACAAACTTCAAATTTCAACTAGAAAATAGCATATAAGTCCCTATAAATTAATTTTACAAATACTACACATGCAGACCCAAATTCAATAAAATAATAAACATATCTCATTATTCAAAACCCCATATTTTCATTATTTGCTCCATTATTTTAAACTCCAGAATTTTCACCTTAACACCAAAACAACAAAACTAAAGAAGCAACATATATCTATTTTTCACATCCCAACAAATTATCATTTTTCCCCAATTTCTATACCAACCAACGCATGTAAAAGAAAAAGTGAAAAATCGATAACAAACCCAGAATTTCATTTCCTCAAAAGTTAAAGAGAATTTCCAGACAAACCTCTCACATGCATCTTCAAGGGAAGAAAAGGGTCGTTTAAAATCAGGGTGGCAAACACGCAAGGCATCCTGGTAAGCCATCTGGAGTTCCGCTTGGTTCAAAGGTCGGATCTGCTTCTGCTGCTGCTGCGGCTGTGATTGTGGAGGCTGTTGTGGACCTTGTGGTTGTGAATTAGCAGCGGAATTAGGGTTAGGGTTAGGATTGGGGGCAGAATTAGAGCTTTGGTGGATGTTAATAGGACGATTGGGAAGAACACCGGGAATAGTACGTAAATGGGCATCGATGTTGGAAGGGAAACGAGAAATCGCCTGCTGCTGTTGCTGTTGGGCCTGTTTCTGAAGCTGTTGTAAGAGAAGCATTTGCTGCTGTTGCTGCTGCTGTTTCTGTTTCTGTAAGAGAAATTGCTGCTGCTGCTGAGTCATCGACTTCGCCTCCTCCATTTCACAAAACAAGTTTTTGCTTCTGTTTCTCTGTAATGAAATCTGTGAATTTTTTTTTAAATATCAGGGTTAGTGCACTTTCCTTTCGGATTCAATCAAAGGTTTAATTTAGGGATGGCAAACGGTTACAATTATGCGCTGTATTTATTCGATTACGACGGACATGTGTATAAATTTCATCGGTGTAAATGTACTTGCCGTTGAGAGTAGGTAGGTGGTTGATTTAAGACCTTAATCTTATTGTATCTGTCAATTTCACCCCGTATTTGTGTACGTCTACTGCACATCATTTCAATTTTGGACTACTATAAATTTAAGCATAAGTTTATGTGCTTAGGGGTGATAACGAGCCGAGCTTGAACAAGCTGGGCTCAACTCGAAGCTCGTCGAGCTCGAAATTTTAAGCTCGAGCTCGAATTGGACAGTTTGAGCTCGACTCGGCTTGTTGCTTTCATTAAATTGCTTTTAAATAATTTTATTGAAGTTTTGAAAAATAACATGTGAAAACTGTTTAAGAAAAGATAATATTTATTTTTAAAGTCCACAAGCAACTATAATACACTTTTTTAAATTATACAAGTCAGCAAAGACAAGGGATTTAAAGTATTTGACCATGATAAAAGTTAACAACACTGAAATATACAAGTGTGTGTGTGTATATATATATTTTCGAGCCTGTTCACGAGCTTTTCGAGCTGAGATTAGGTCGGCTCGGTTCAGCTTGTTAAGGTCTCAAGCTGAGCACGAGCTTGAATTAAGTTTTGACCGAGCCGAACCCGAGTAACTTGCAAGTCGTCCATGCTCATTATCCCCCTTTCATGTGCTATTCTGAAAATTTTATGATTCTAAAGGGGGTGTGCCTTACAAATTGTCCAAAATCCTAAATATAAATTTCATATTCAATTGATTTAGCTTGAAAGTATTTTTTTCGTTATGTTTATAATCAATGGCTGTTTGGCTAACAGGTTTGGCAGGTGCATGTAGCGCGGTGAATACTCAGCTACGTAATAGGTGCATATGAATTTGAAAATGTATTTGTGTAAGCATATATGAATTTAAAAATTTTACCCACCATAGATGGGAGAGATGATAAATATAAAAAAATTATGTGGGTATGGGAGAAATTATAACATAGGCCCGGCTCGCCACGTCATTTATGGTCCCAACTAATAAAAAGCATCTATTTCATTAATTTTTTCCATATCATCTTTTACCGAGTGAATCTACAATTGGTAAAAAAGTGTTTTTTAATTTAATTTACAGTAAATCTGAGTGAAGATTCACTCGGTAAAAGAATGACATGGAAAAAATTAATGAAATGGATGCTTTTTATTGGTTGGGACCATGAATGACGTGGCGAGCCGGGCCTATGATATAATTTCTCGTGGGGATAGTATGGGGAGGGATACTCACACCCACTCGTTCTATTTATCATAAATGTCTGTATTGATTTGGTTCAAATTAATTAAAAAATAAATTCTATAAATTTATAAAAATAAGAATATATTGAGAGCGTTACATGCTCGTTTGTTTTGAGTTTTTTTTTAATTATAGTAATATCAAATAATAATGTTGCCCATCTTTTTTAATTGTATCAAATTAGTCATTGTATTCTTCTAAAATCAGCAATGTTACCTTTTATATGAAAGGAAATGTTGCCTTTTTTTAATTTATTAATTTATCCTTCCGACTTCTGAATTGTATTGATCTCACCCTTTGATTGGTGTTGAGTGGCAGAGCCGTTAAACTATGTGAATGTGGTCGCTATTTGCCTTCACACCGGTCGTTATCGTCAATTGTCTTACTATGTCGATGATGACAAGTCAATTTTGATGACGTGATAATACAGATGAAGAGTTTTAGAATTAATTAATTTATTTAAAATTACAGTTTGTTAAAAAGATTCACATCAATTGTATTGTCACATCATCAAAATTGATTCATACCATTTTATTAAAGGATATTAATTTATTAGAGAAAATGACATATGAATGTGCTAACTCAGACGATGATAATTATTTAACGTTTGAGTGTCTGGAATGACAAAGGGTGATTTGTGATAATTGTTATGTTAGTTAACAAAAGTCAAAGGGTGAGATTGACCCAATTTAGGAGTTTGAAGAATAAATTGATGCAATTACAAAGAAGGGCAACATTGTTAATTTAGGACTACTACATGGGTAAAATTACCTATGAAGCCAAAATTTTAAATATGAATGGTAAAATTTAATAAATTATTTTAAATTAAGATAAAATTAATAGATTTAATTTATATTTTTCGATATGATAATTTTAAGTTATGTAATTTAGTTGTATAGTCTTTATATTATTTAAGTCGTGGATTGAATTTTTCTTTTAAACACCAAAATTAAAATTGACCGAACAATAAAATTTACAATTCATGCAATTATACATAATACCTATACAAATAATAGAATTTACATTTTAAAAAGTTGATAATCATAGAAAAATAAAATGTTGTTTAGAACATGCAAAAATGTTTAAAAACATACTACTATTACATATTTTATAAATATTTTTTAACAATTAAATAATAATTTTAAACTAGCTATCAACCATGGCTGAATTCAGTCTAAATAATTTTAAACAAGTCTGATTTTATATGATACTTTTGTTTTTGTTAAAGAAACCCTGCAAAATATTAAATTATTTGCTTTTATGGTAATAATGGAAGAAATGATATTGTTCATTTTAGGATACTCATATTTGAACATTTTTGTGGGTAAAGTGTGTGTATCTTATTAAAAAGTTAAGAAAAAATATAAACAAATACTACATTATAATTACTTAAAACTATTAAAAAATAATTTCTAAAATATATATATAATATGTTTTTTATATATATGGTAATATGAATTAGATACAACATTTCTTACCAAATAATATTATAGACAACAATTCTTGCCAATTGAAGGAGAAAAATTAAAGACATTTTCCAACTACTTCCACTATAAATTCCAAAGAAGAAGAAGAAGAAGAAGAAGAAGAAGAAGAAGAAGAAGAAGAAGAAGAAGAAGAAGAAGAAGAAGAAGAAGAAGAAGAAGAAGAAGAAGAAGAAGGCCATGAAGAGTTTCCAAGTCTATGCTATTCTTGCCATGTTTGTTCTTCTTTTCGCTGCTGGTAAAATGAAAAACCCACTATTATTTATTCATACATCTATTATTAATTAATTAATTAATTAACACATGTATTTATTATTATTATTGGTGAGGAAACAGGAAAAGAGGTGGTGGCAGCAAGAGAAAATGCACACACTTGCAGTGAAGCAATAGTAATGGAACCCTGCAACAAAGATGCGTGCATGGGTTTGTGTAAGAAAAGACATGGAGCTGAAGCTGTTGGAGCTTGTCTTGGGAATGGTTGCCTCTGCAACTACCCTTGTCCTTCCTTCTAAATCACCATTCTCATGTTCTACATCCCTTTTAATGATGCCAAATTCCTACCAATTAAGTTGAATAAAACTCACACCTATTACTCTTTCCACATGAGTAATTATTAGATTTTTTTTAAAATTTTTATATACCAAAGGGTAAATGGTTGTTCGGGATCCAACACCAGATCTAATATTAATTTGAGGTAAGATGATGTCTTTTTTCCATTATACTACCAAGGGAAAATAAGAAAATTATCAAATATACATATCACACGTTCCTAAGGGTGTGGTAAAAATTTATATAAAAATAAAGATATGAGGACTTTTTTATTTTACTTTGCGCTTGGTACGAATGGTTAAATTTACTAAATTGTTTTTAATTAAAATAAAATTAATAAAATGCTTACACAAATAAATACCTAAAGTATATTAATCTTTTCATTTAAGTACCTAAAATATTTTTTTGGTCAAAATAGGTACTTAAAGTATATATATTTTTCATCTAAGTTCCTAAAAGATGACATCTGGCATTGATTAAAAAAAATACATTAGATACCTATTTTGACCAAAAATACTTTAGGTGCCTAACTGAAAAAGTTGGTATACTTTAGGTACTTATTTGTTATATAAGCCTTAATAAAATATATAAGTTTTATGCACTAAAATGTTATTATATCACGCCATATTAGATGCATGTTTCAATTTTAATGACATGTGATATATTTGTAACAATAATTTTATTGAATGACATGCTTATAACTTTTTTAAAAAATATAACATCTATTTCGCAAACCAATAATTAAGTAATTTTAGGTGTAGCTTAACCTTAAAATTTTGCAATGATTTTAACATTGATATTTTTTTGAACAATTTCTACCTGGAGGGAAGGCGAAGGAGACGATGTCAACTGAAAGCTTTAACCACCTGCTCTAAAAATTGTTGACTATGATACTTTTATATAGTCCAACCTTTGAAACAAGTCTAATCTCAGCTTTATATGATGATTATTTTTTTTTAAAAATCTCACAAAATATTAAATTATTTTCCTTTAAGGTAATAAATCTTTTATATTTCTATACAATTTAAGTGTTCTTTTATATTTTTTATTGATGATATAATTTCTCCCCAGTATAGAGTTGGTCACCGATTCTGAGAAATGACCAATAAGGCCACTTACGTTTTCGGGATGTAAACTTTTAGTCATTCAGTCGTTTGTTGCCGTTAAACGTTGACGACTTGCTGATCTGGCATCATAAAATATAAGGGTAAACTACTGCAATAACCACTTATGTTTATCCCATGTACATTTTTGGTCCCCGATTTTAAAAATTAAACGTTATGGTCACTAATAAAAATATTTATTTTTAATTTCACCCTTAAATTTTTAATAATTTATTTTTCAACCCTAAAATTAAAGCAAATCCTTTTCACATTCATTCAAATTCTCCATAAACACACACAGAGAAAAAGAGCTAATTTCCAATAGAATGTAAAAAAAACATAATTAGATTTTTTTTTGATATTAACAAAATTAGAATCTTGAATAAGCTAAAGAAAATCAATTTCCAAATTACAACCAAATCCTTAATAAATCCCCTAAAAATATACCATTTTAGTACACAAATTTTAACAAAATTAAAGTAAGATCCAATTAAAATCCAATCAAACCAAAAGAATAAAAGCAGCCCAACAACCCATTTTCAATTTCTAACCCCAAAATGAATAAAGCTAGAGATTTTGATTTAACAAATAAATAAACATAAATTAGCCAAAATACATACCCCACTGGCAATGATAACCCCGATAACAACATGGATGAGGGTTGTTGCACGTATTGAGTGCAACGCAAACGGTACAAGTATACACGTCGCAAGTAATAAAGTGATATGATAAGTATCGAGTACCGTCTCAACATGGATTGGTTTGGGCCACTTTGCTTAAGTTACTGCGTTGAAAAATAAATAGATTGATAGGGATGAATAATAAGTAAAATAAACTAAATAAAATAAAGAAAATAGAAAGGAGTGATCGATTTAAGAGAGTAGGCCAGGTTTTCGTGAGACGCAGAGTGATAGTTGAATGGACCGTCATGGTAATGAGTACTAGAGTAGCTCAATCATTTCGTCAATTAGATCCAGTAGAATTGCCTGGGCAATTAGGAATGGAGCGATTGCCTGGGCAACTGAGCGACTTCCTTCAAAGTTCGACGAAACGTTCTTCAATGATTTTTCGTTATCCCTAACTTGAAACACTGTTAATTGTGCATGCCTTGATAATACATCCCTGCGTGAACCAAGGGTGGACAACAACCGATCTTTCGCTCCTTTTAGCCGATCAAATTTGCAACTTATCCCTAAGTCGAATTAGTCTTCACTATCGATTGATTGAATAAAGACCATGCCCATTCATTTCTTGAATCTAACTCTCCCGGTATTAGTTAAATGGATGAATTTACGAGATCCTCTTCCAATTCACTCGCAATAAAAATTAAGAACTAAGAATGAACAAACTTTGAATTAAAATTGCAAAATCAAATACCTAAACAAATCCAATTGTTCTCACAACCACACAAACACAATAACCCAAGCCAAATAAGTTTAGTTTATGGTTAACATGAATCTAATTGAACAAAGAGGAAAACATGAAGATGTTAGTGCAACCCTTAGTCAAATTCTATCCCAAATCGCACTCCCCTGAAGTTGGTGGCTAGTCTTCTTATTTATAGGAGATGGCTAGGTCTAAGTCTTTCTTGAGATGGAAGTTAAGTTGGAATTAAATAGAATAAAAGAAATAAATTACTTTTATTATTATAATTTTATTCCTCCAAAAACTCCTCATAAAACTCTTGGAATTTAATCTCCTTTTAATCTTTTCGTGGAACTCCAACTCTTCTAGGATTTATCCTTGCTTTTCGCAATTATCTCGAATTAAATGGATTTATCCTATCTTCAAAATCGGCAACTCCTCTTCTTATCCTAGATTTGCTTTAAGAATTTTTAAATCCTGCACACATGCACAAAAACATGCATACCCGCAGTACCTTTTTTCCACAAAATCGACCAAATTATGAAATCAAGCATGACGGTGAAGGAAATCATGAATTAATGCATGAATGACTAGTTATGCAACTAATATGAGCCTAAGTATAACAATAATATGAGTAAAAACTAAAAAGGGTAATAAAAATAATACTTTTGAACACTTAACACCCCCCAAACTTGAACTATTGCTTGTCCTCAAGCAATGCAAAACTAACAATTACTTGCCAAGACTTCAATCATCAAAGACATGCTTTTAACTTGAATTCAAAACTCAAAATCGTGGCACAAAGTATGATCACCTTTTGAATTTTTTGGGTAGTACAAAAATTTCTCGGAACCAAACTATAATGCTTGTGACAATGTGTGCGCGTAGTTGTGTACAAATTGATTTTCAAGATTCTATGTGAACAATAGATTTTTAACAATTTAATTACCAGGGTATTTATTTTTGTTTTCAGTAGAGCCAATTTCGGGCACCTCTAGCAATTATTTAATGTGCATTAACTACTAGAGCCGGTTTCGAGCACCTCTAGGAAGAAAATTAACTTTTAATTTTTAATTTTAATTTACTCAAATTTTAAACAACCTAAGTTCACTAAGTTTCTATCAATCAACAAGTCACAACCGTGTCAACAATATTTAGCATCATAGTAAGATTCTAAGTTCTTTTCATGCAATCCTAAAATTAAAGGTTCTTTTTTTGAAAGGTAAATTGTATGATTAATGAAAATGGATCATACAAATGAGCACATATATGAGCCTCATTAAAAAACCTCCCTAATCCTAGATGGAGGAAAAAGAGTGCATCATATCTGGCTAAATAGTCGTACAACAAATCCAAACCAACCCAGTAATAGACACGAGCAAAACCCAAATACAAGAGACAAAGTTACACAAGACCAATCCCAAAGCCGCAAGACAAAACACGATCCGGGAAAGCCACTATTAGTCTCCCTTATCTGCTGCGCACCTGCACATCACTACTCACACAAACAAGATCATAGTAAAAATAAACCAATAATAAAAAATACACCTCCCTTAAACCTCTCCCGGACAAGCCCAAGATCCTCCTACCAACAAATTAGCCGATTCCTTGTTTAGCTAGCTTATCAGCCTCAATGTTGCACACTCTCTTAACCCAGCGAAAGCACATACCTCTGCTCCGAGCTAGCGCCACAAGGTTCGAAATTCTTTCGCGAAGAGGGAAGGGGGGAACCACCTTCTCAAGACACCAGTCGACATCAATTTGAAAGTCCGATTCTACAATAAGTCTATAATTATCGGCCCACGGGGACATAAGAAATTTTCTAATGCCCCTTTCCAACGCTTCCACTTCCAAGACTACAGGAGGGGCAATGTTAGTACACTCAGAAAACTCAAAGAGAGTCTCACCTATGCTGTTCCTAAGTAGGCCTCCGACACCCCCTATCGCAAAGGACAGAGTAGCAGCATCCGTGTTAAGCTTCAAGAAACTAGGAGGAGGGGGGACCATCGTGCGAGGGAGGTAGACGGGTGTTTCCGGCCAAGGGCCGATGACCCCACCGCAAAATCAGCCATAAGGTCGGCTAGAGAGATATCACATTCTGGATACTTGGCCTTGACCCAAGAGGCGAGCTGAAATTTAACCAAAAAATCCAACTGTAGCCAATCTATCTCTTTCTTTCTGAATATGATTTCGTTCCGGAACAACTAGACTGACCACACCAGGGCAAATAGGACGAATTTTAACCAGGAAAGGTTTTCTGCCCTTATCAAGCCGGTCCAAGCAACAAGAAAAACGGACGGATCGCAGGGGAGCACAGTCGAGAGACCAGCCAGTTTGCAGAATCCCATCCAGATACGCCAGACTCCTACGCAAGAAAAGAAAAGATATGCGCAAGATTCCGGGGCAACCTTGCAGAGAGGGCACAGTAGGCCGCCAAGATTACTCACGCCCCGTTTTGCCAATTCAGTTTTCACCGGGATACGGCCCCAAAGGAGTCTCTAGATGAAAATCTCAACTTTGGGGGGGGGGGGGCGAAGCCTAGCCAGACTTGATCCTTCCAAATCGGGTTCGAGGAGTCCCAAGGCGCAAAGATAGACCGAAAGGTTTTAGTGGAGAAAGAGCCATCGCTTGAACCCCCCAACAAACCCAGTCTCTATTAGAAAGGGAAGATTTGAAGTTCTTGAGGCAATTCATGAATACATCCCATGAGGGTATCTCCCAATCAAGATAAGGGCGACGAACAGGGATGGGCCAGCTCCAACCTGAATCAGTTTTGGTACCAAATTCAGAGATGAGACCCGATTTTTGGGCTGCCAGGGCGAAAATGCGGGGAAATCTATCTTTCAGGGTAAAATCCCCAAGCCAACGATCGGTCCAAAATAATATAGACCTTCCATCACCAACTTGGAAGGACATATTTTGCTTTATTTTGGTACCCATCGGATCATTACCTAGAGAGGAGTTCACTATCCCTTTCCAAATCCAGGAAGCTTGCTTGGGTTTCGGGAGGGCCGGAAAAAGGGGAGGAGAAGGGTTGGGAACTTTCGCATTAATCACCCGCCTCCACAAGCTGCTCTGCTCATTGCCAAATCTGATGACCCATTTGCACAACAAACCTCTATTTAACAGTTCTAAATTCATGACCCCAAACCACCTGTAATTCTTGGTTTACAGATCTGGTCCCAATTCACCCAGTGAATGCAAGATTTCTCATCATTCCCCCCCCCCACAAAAATGAGCCATTAATTTATTTAACCGGTTTCGGACTTGAGCCGACATACGGAAAAGGGATAAGAAATAAGTAGGAAGACTGCATAGGACAGATTTTAAGAGAGTGAGCCGCCCGCCAATAGGCAAGGATTTAGATTTCCAACTGCTCAGCTTAGAAGTGACGTTGCTAAAGATATGATCCCATAGCGTAGCCGTGTTCCGACTGGTCCCGAGGGGAAGACCTAGGTATTCTGTTGGAAGCTTGCCAAGGGAGCAACCGATATCCATAGCCCAGTTCTCAACCATTTCCTCACTAATGTTAATACCAAAGACCCTGCTCTTTTTCAGATTAAGTTTCAGCCCGGATGCTAATTCGAAGATACCCAGGATCCGTTTAACATTTCGGATTTGGTTTTCCTCGCCCTCACAGAAGATCAAGAGATCATCCGCGAACTGTAAGTGGGAGATCTCGATGAGGGAGCTGTTCCTCCCAACTTTGCAATATGAGAATAAGTTCAGCATGGTGGCCTTTCTGAATAGCAGATTTAGGGCTTCGCCTACAAGGTTGAAGAGGATGGGAGAGAGAGAACAACCTTGTCTAAGGCCACGCGAAATATTGAAGGCTTCGGTCGGCGAGCCATTGACCAAGACTGAGATTGACGCCGAGGAGATACACCTAAAGATCCAGCCACACCATCTGTCTCCGAAATTGCATTCCTTCATAACGCGGATCAAAAAAGCCCAACTCACCGTGTCGTAAGCTTTTTGGAAGTCTATCTTAAAGGCGATACCCTTTTCCCCCCGTCTTAGCCATTTAGTCAATGATCTTGTTGGCAATTAGTGAGCAATCAAGGATTTGACGCCCGGGGATGAAGGCAAACTGTTGCTCTCCAATGATGCACCCCAAGACCGCGCTTAGACGTTTTGCAAGAACCTTTGACAGAAGTTTGTACATTCCTCCTACCAGGCTTATGGGTCTAAATTCATCCAGAGTGGTAGGATTTTTTACCTTGGGGATGAGGGTTATAAAGGAGTGATTAATGCCTTCATCCCAAGGGCGACCACATTAGAAATCATCAAAGAACTGCATTATATCCCCCTTTAAGCTACCCCAATTTTTTTTGAAAAAACCCATGTTGAAACCATCAGGCCCAGGTGCCCGATTACTATCTGAAGAAAACAATACCGCCCAAACTTCTTCTTCTTTAAACCTGTCTTCGAGGACGAAGGCTTGATCATCACTCAGTTTGCAAAAATCCAGGTTTAGATCCTCCACCTCAAGGGCAGTGGTGGTATTATAGGAGTTAGAGAAGTGTTCTCTAACCATCTTTTTCACCACCAAGGGATTGCTGATTTCCTCTCTGCCTCTTTTCAGGAACTTGATTTGATTAACCCTTCTTCTTTCTGTAGCCGTGAGATGGAAGAATCGGGTATTTCTGTCGCCCTCCGAAAACCATCAGAGACGCGACTTTTGAAGCCATTTACTCTCCTCCTTACGGTAAGCATCCCACAATTGGGATCTCAGCTTTCTCAGAGACTCATACGAACCAGGGTTGGTAATACCCTGCTGTAATTGGGCCTCAACTGAATCAATTTCCTTGGCAATATCCGCCGAGTTCCTCCCCTTGTTTTTTAGGAAAGTCCCGGACCACGTCTTAACAACCTTTTTGGCACCTTTCAAAATGCTCCCAATCCCATATGCTGTGGAGTTTTTCCTTTGGTCCTTAATAGTTTTCAAAACCATAGCTTCAAAATACTCCATCTCCAACCAATAATTGAAGCATTTGAAGGGTTTCGGACCCCAATTGGACTGCTCAGAGATAAGAAGCACAACATTATGATCAGAGAGTGATCTGGGGAGAACTTTCTGAAGAAGGCCGGGGAAAGCCAGATTGAACTCTGTTGAAATCTAGAACCGATCTAGTCGCACAAATGTTGGCGGATCGCGATTATTGCACCATGTAAATTTACCACCAACCAAAGATAAATCCATCAACTCAACTTCAGAAACGAAATCCCTGAAAACATCTATCAAATGTACATTCATAGACATTCCCCGTTTTTCTTCATGGTCTAAGAATAAGTTGAAATCGCCACCCAAACACCACGGAATGTCCTTCGATTTTAAAAACTCTAATAACTCAGAAAGGAAATTAGGTTTGTTTGAATTTGTTGACGGGCCGTACACGTTCACTAAACCACAATGGAAACCACTGTTTTTGATAACCCCTTTAATAGCAATAAACCTATGGAATACAATTTTCTCGCCAATTTGGAAAAAATCAATATCCCATATGCATAGTAAACCACCAGCTGATCCGGTAGCAGGAGAGAAAACGAAGTCAAAATTACCTAAGTTCCAGATAGATCTAACATCCCTTAGTGACACCTCTTCCATTTTAGTCTCTTGGAGAAAAACAAAATTCGGTCGACACTTGAGGATAGTTTCTCTAATGGCTCTTTTTTTCTCCCTACGTCTAAAACCCCTAATGTTCCAAGTGATGGCATTAAAATTCATAAAATTCATAATTAAAAAAGTAGAAAAAATACCTTATGTGAACCGAATCAGACCCTGCTTCTCGACTCCTTTTCCAAGCTGTACACCCTCTTGATGACTGCTTCCCGCCCACCTTTAAAAGAAATTTCCAGAAGATTACACATATTCCATACCGATTCTGCTTCAAGCCCGATAGCTGAGTCTTCCAAGCCCAAATCGGCTCCTTGTTCAGCAAAGGACGGAGATTTAGTTGTGTCTTCTAAGGAATCTCTAACAAGACGTCTCACCCACCGCCTTGTATTAGCCCGAAAAAAACTATTATATCCGACCAAAGGGGAAGCGTTTGGCAGGGCTTGACCATTATAGTGCATCAAATCTGTAGCACCACTGACCCGACCATCCAGGCTATCGGGTACGAAATCACACGATAGAGGTGATCGATTAGAATTATTAATAGAGGGCTTAGGCACCAAAACGGACCAATTAAAAGAGCTAGAATGGACATCAGCAGGGTTTGTGACCCGCACTGGCCCACCAGCCGCGATAGGCCCACCACCATCAATCTCTAGCACATTCACCGCATCTGACCCAACGTCCAAATAAATTCCAGTTGTACCAGAACCCTCGGGGGAGTCAACCCAATTTTCCACAACAGCCGCATCCCCATTTTCCAAGACTCTGTTAACATTCTCTGAGAATTCCTTGGGACATGAACCAACATTATCGGAGCCGTTAGAACAATTATGACGACCCTGTTCCCGGTGTGAAGAGACCCCGTCATTGTCGCGACCATTCCGGTCCTGACCTACCGTCGAAATGGGCAACACGAAGTTGCATCTAAAATCCGTTTCCGACAGATCATCATCCTCTGAAAAATTCCAGTCATCAACACCAACGCCATTCTTTTCTTCTGAAAATACCGATGGAGATTTGTCTTTGAAGTCGCCTAGCGAAATATTAATATGGTAAGGGTAGCCCAAAGACGAGATGGTTATTCTCTTCAGAATTACGGCCGTACTAGCAACCCTGATGAAGAGTTTAGCAGCATCTAGTCTTTCCTTGTTCATGGTGACTGGATCTATACTGACAAAAGCACCCCACCGATTCCCCAGTTCTGCGAAGAACTTTTCATGCCAACAAACGAGGGGGACGCCGCGGAGAATCACAGAAGCGTAGTAATGAGGGACACCTTGAACCATTAACGGACCAATGTGGATGAACCAATAAGCTAGCTCATCACGCTTCGAAGTCAAGATTTCATCCATATAGGCCACTGATTTAAACAACAAAATTGAACTTTCATTATCGACGCCCCATTTAGACACCAATACCTCAATACTGTCATTCAAGAGGGCTCTTTGGACGAAGTCATGGTCAAAGCTTTCTTTAAGCACTCCCACCATGCACCTGTTTAACCATTCCATATCTTTTGCAGGAAATTGGAAGTTGACAGTGTCATTACCCGGGTCACACGTACCACGATCAATAACCTTCTGCTTTGTGGCATTTCCAGAAACCGTTTCCTGCTGTTGATTCTCCAAGAGAGCTTCTCTATAAGTTCTGGAATCCCTACCCATATTAGCATAACCCTGACCATGGCTCACACTCTGTTTACCCTTATATCGGGTTGCATTATGGTTGTTTGTTGCCTGCGTCTTCCCCCTATGAATACCACTATCAGTGGACGGCCATGGAAACCTGGCCTTTGATACGCTAATGACGTAACCATCTATGCGTATTCCATTGGTTTTAGCAATGGCGTTCACCATATCAACTTTCGAAGCCAAAGAAATGAAAGCATATGTAGTGTTTTTGTACTTTGATTTTAGGTTTACTCTAGGAATAAACACCCTGCGGACATAGCCATGGTGGTTGAAAAGTTCCTTTAGGTGAACCGGGAAATCCTCCTACTTAGGTTATCAATGAACACAGTCCACTCTTCATCCTTGGTCGGAGCTGCTCGAGTTGCCGCCGCCGGAGGAACTCTCTGTAGTGGCAAAATTCATCATTGGGTATTCGACAAGTCCAAGCAATTAAATCCAATCAAAGGCATGGCAAGTAACATATGCAACTTATATCCAATTACTAAAGATGAATGCAACTAAAGATGAAATAAATAAAAACAAACACTCCTCCCCAAACACAAGGGAAACAATGTCCTCAATGCATGCAATTACAGAAAAGTAAAAATAAACTAAAATGCAAACGGGTTAGTCAGAAAGGTCGTCACCTCGAATGATGAGTTTCTTTCGGGTCGTTTGCTTGATTCTTTTTCTGGTCCGCAGTGGTTTGATGTGTGTGGTTGGTACCACATGAATAGCATTTGTTGGGCCTCCATTTGCTCCAATCGGTGTGTCAAGGGGCGGAGCATTGCTTCGATTTGATCCATGTTTGCCGAGGTAGGTTCACTTGCCTGGGCATCCGTAGTTGCCGAAGCAATTGTTGTTGCTTGGGCAGTGGTCGGTGTATGGGACTTCCTTGGCATGATGGTTGTGATTTGTGATGTGGAAAAGAAAAGAAAACAAAGAAAACTTGAAAGCTAAAGATAATGAAGACAAATAAGATGAAATATCTCCTAAATTTTTTGAAAATAAATAAAGAAAAATAAAACAAATCCAAAAATAACCGAAAATAAAATAAAGGTCCAAAAATTAAAAACAAAAAACTAAAATTTCTCAGAAAGAGCATTTTCATGCATCTTCTAAGGTTACTGCATATTTGAGACAATTTGAGGAGGGTCGTTTCTGATACTTCTTATAGTCCATCTGCACCCTCCATCGAGTGACAATATTGCCCAAAAAGAGTTGGGCCAATATGCTTGCAGCTACTCCCATTTGCGTTACCATGGTGGATGTGTCTTTCTTTCGTGTTCCCTTGTAGTCCATGCACATCTTCCACCTTGCTATTGTTCCTGAAGGCATGAATATATATTAGGAAAAAATATATCAACATCCAACCATTTAATTATCTCATTCTCATCGAAATCCGTCATGGTTGGATGTAGCCTTCGTTGTCGTGGCAATTGCTGCCACTACAACAAATTTGTTTATTATTGACGTTGAAAATATTGTCACTAAAACTTACATTTACGTCACTATTTGTATTTTGTGACATAAAATTCGACGTCACGACAATCGTCACGCTAGGTGTGTCACTAAATGTCTAACGTGACGATGTATCATTTTTCGTCACGCATTATAAAACATATAGTGACATTTATATAAGATGTCACCTTACAATTTATATTCAATGACAACTAATTACGTCATCAAATAATATAGAACTTCGTCATTAATCATTTGTATCGTCACCAATAATACAATAATTTTCATTGTATTCGTGACAAATTATTAACGAGGCACTATATCGTCACCAAATAGAATATGAATGACGATAATAAATTTGTCTAAATCTTATTACAAATTACAATGAATGCCTAAACTTTTCATAAATTAAAATAATGGCCAAACTTTTTATAAATTATAATAAAATCCTGAACTTTTTATAAATTACAATAAAAGCCCAAAATTTTAACAAATTGCAACTACAACCCAATATTTTTTCAAATTACAATAACAACCCAGTATTTTTATAAATTACAATAATATCCCAAGCTTTTTACAAATTAAAGTAACTGCCCAAGCTTCTTACAAATTACAATTTGATCACTTCCCTCTAAAATAACCTTGCCAAATTTGATTCTTCTAAGAGGTTCTAAAGGAAGTGTTCCTTCTCCAAGAAAGACATTGCCTTAGTTGACAACTTTATTCACACTAGAAAATTTCAGATACTCTTCAACCTTTTTTCCTTCTTTTTCATCTTCTT
Organism: Hibiscus tridactylites; assembly: GCA_958450335.1. Taxonomy (NCBI): domain Eukaryota; kingdom Viridiplantae; phylum Streptophyta; class Magnoliopsida; order Malvales; family Malvaceae; genus Hibiscus; species Hibiscus tridactylites. The sequence continues at coordinate 61,572,782 of OY288286.1, read as the reverse complement.
CTTGATGTTTTTTATGCAACTCCTTTGTTTTTTCGTTGTCCGACTTGCCATTCCTAATCAAGATATAATCAATGTTAATTTTTAGTCATTATTAAAAACAACACTGATTAAAGATAATAAAAAATTACACAGACAAGGGCATCAATCCATCTATTGTATATTAAAAATTGCTCTAGGGCCAAGTGTGTCAAATAAAAATACAATTAATACAAGCTACCAAAACTAGAGATACATACGTAGCAATGTCAATAAAGAAGATGGAATTCCCAACTGCAGAAGACATTTGAATTGAATCCGTCAATCTAAGCTTTTTAAAATAACAACATTACTAACTCCAAACTCGTAACTTTCATCAACTCTTATACATCATACAGACATACAAAATTCAAACTCAATCAGCAAACCAAAATACCAAAATTTACCCTTCAAACTCTTCTAGGCAAACATAACTTAATCAACATGGAGTTGTCAAGGTTACTAAGCAGAATTAAACACAAAAGGTAGATTATAAGCAATATTAAACTCTATGTAAGTCAAGGGAATGACCAACTTTCTAAATAGCTTTACGAAGCCAACCACCATTTTCTTTAGGCCTCTCAAATATGTCCATTAGTAGAGATTCTGATGGCATCAAATCTACCAGCATTGGTTCTTCGAGAATTACCTACAATAGAGGATATGAGGTTTTAAAGAATTCAAAAGATTCATCCATTAACTGCTAATATTCTATTAGCGAAGTATTGCCATCTCGTTGCTCTTGCATTTGGTCATGCAATTGCCGTGGCAAATGTGGATAAGAGCAATCTTTATATTCTTGCTTCAACATCAACGTTGTAATATTTTGGGCACCAGATTTCTCAGAATTTGTTGTAGCATCACTTTTCTCAGCCGCACTGACTGTTGTTGCAGCATCACTTTATTCAGGCTCCTCAATCTTTGTCATGGCAATTCGTTGCATAGGCTCATCATATGTTGGACAGTCTCTCTTATTGGCAAGCTCTCGACTTGGAGGTTTTAGTTGGTCCTCATACATCGAAGAGTTATCTTCGCATTGCTCCTTGTCCCCTTGCCTTGGGGCTTCAATATCCTTAGGAATGAATTACTGGTGCATGTTATCCATGACATATGTTAATCTCCTCTATCGATCTTCCGCTTCTCTCAAGAGTACATCCATCCTGGCTATACTCGCATCCATAAAATTTAATAGCTCTTGACAAGGACTACATTGCCATGACATATATGTTGTCGTGGCACTAGGTTGCTGATAAGAACTACATTGTCGAGGCATGTCTATTGCTGTAGCAAAATTGTTATGGTAAAAAAAATTTGAGCTTTTTGATCATACCATGAAAGATTTTGCTGTTGGTTCCATCTATGGTCATCCATGTGTAGTCATATGCACCGGAATTGTGAGGGAAATTTTTAAACACATGATGTTCTCCACAACAAGCACACGAGTTTTCCACAGTATAGGCTCTTTGGGCTTTTCTCGGTTGGTATAGGTAACCATTGAAGGGTGTAAGAAAATCTTAAGTGGATTGATTTCTATCTTCCCACATCAACTCTCGAATAGATCGACTTTTATTACCCCACATGTTGATGTCCTTTAACGTTTGTAGTGCACCTGAATTTTTTTTTGATAAAACAAACACAAAGAAAATTTAGCAAAAATAATAAGAAAAGTGCAATAACAAAAACAACTAACACCAATTGTCAATCCCCGACAACGTCGCCAAAAATTTGTTGCGTGTATTGAGTGCAACTCAAACGGTGCAAGTATACACGTCGCAAGTAATAAAGTGATTTGGGAATCAATCAAAAAAAAAATTGGATTGCTGCAACTAATTTTGAGATTTGTGGATAAACTGAATGCAAATTAAGTGAAAAATACTTAAATCAAATCAAATTTAAGATAATTAGGGTTTCAAAAATTGAGAATAAATTACCTAATTGCAACGAAGGATTAGGACTGGCAGCGGCTGTTGACGACGGTGATGGTGGCTTTCGGCGATGACGGCGGTAAAGGGTGTCGGCGACAGCATCGGTAAAGGGTGTCGGCGACGGCAGCGATTGGCGGTGGGTGAGGCGGCAATTGGATTAATTTCAAAGAAAAAAAAACTTAGATATTTTGATTTGGGATAGTTTATATTAATTTAAAATAAATTTAAAACTAAAAAATACTTTAATTAAATTACACTTTTAATTTTTTAAAAAAATTATAATTACGCATAAAGTACTTTGAATTTAAAATTTTTATAAAGTAACCTATCAGTGCTCATCGGTGCTCGTCGAGCGCAGAAGAACTATTCGATGATATTTTCGACTCAGTGACTATAGTTTAGTGGTATCCGGTGTAGTTAATCCTAATTAAAAATATATTGTTTTTTATATTATTTATAACATACAAAAATATTTAAATATATATTACTAATTATATATTTTACAATTAAATTTTAAATACTCTTATCAATTAAATAACAATTCTAAATTAGTTATCAAACTTGTCTTGATTCAATCTTAATTTATCAAATCAAGCTTATAATATGACCTTTAAAACAAATCTAATTTTTATACGATACTTTTGTTTTTGGTCTAAAAAACCTCAAAAAAAATATTAAATTCTTTGCTTTTATGGTAATACCAATTTTTTTGGTAATAAGTAATACCAAATTTTAAAATATATGGAAACATGTTTTTTTTAATATATGATAATATACAAGATTTCTTACCAATTAGTATTATATACGAGCATTCTTGCAAATTGAAGAAGAAAAATTAGATACATTTTCCAACTACTTCCTCTATAAATATAGGAGAAACTTCATATTCCTTTTCGTAGAAGAAGAAATGGCCATGAAGAGTTTTCAAGTCTTTGCTATTCTTGCCATGCTGGTTTTTCTTTTCGCTGCTGGTAAAATAAAAACCCACTATTATTCATACATTTTCATTCATATGTATTTTCCATCAAAACAACTGTGTTATCTTCTGTTTTATCTTGTAATTTAGGGTAATTATTCCGCACACAGTTGGTTTAAACAAAAAAATTCATAAAAATTTTACTTTTAGGGTTTATGGTTGTTTTTTAGTGTTTAGAGATTAGAGTTTAGATTTAATAGTTTAGAATTGACGGGTTGTTGTTATAATTTAGGGTTTAGGATTTTGAGGTAAAAACTAAATTCCTAACCATATTACCTTAAACTCTAAAATTTAACCATAAACTTTAAATTCTAAATTACTTAACATCTAAACTCTAAAATTAAGATGTTTGTGGAAATTTTTTGTGTCCAGTGTATTGAATATAAAGTTTATAATTTAATATTGTAAATATCATTAATTAACTCTTAGTATAATATCGGTGGGTAAACAGGAAAAGAGGTGGTTGCGGCAGGAGAAGATGTATACAGTTGCACTGAAGCATTAATGATTCAACCTTGCGAGAAAGTTGTCTGCACTGGTTTGTGTAAGAGAAGACATGGTGCTTATGCCATTGGAGCTTGTCTTGGTGGTGGTTGCCTTTGCGACTACCCTTGTCCTTCCCTCTAAATCATCGTTTTCGTTTTCATTTTGGTTTTGAAGTTCTACTTCCCTACCAATTGAGTTGAATAAATTCATACTTATTTCTCTTTTCATATGAGTAATTATTATTATTTGAATATGAATATGTCAATTTTATTAATAAAGGAGAAATCTAAGATAAAAGTTAATTTTATTTATAAAGGAGAAATCTAAGATGAAAGTTTACAATGTAGGTAAATAAACATGACCCGAACATATTTCTAAAAGCATGAAAACTAACGTCTATAGATCATAAACATGATCCAAGAAAGAAAAGGTAAAACCTAATTCAAAGACACCTACAAAACATCACCAAAGCTCGATGATGAAGGTAAAAACTATTAACAAACGACATTAAAAAAACATATTACAGAATTGAGGCGATAACACGTTTATTACCACAACTCAATCGCAAACAAGAGTGGTGACGAAACTTGCATCAAAATCCAAATTGAGGGTCCAAAATCAATATGATAATCAAAATAGTCATCTTGATTAGTCGTGGCGACGTCAATTTCAACCCTGACAAAAAACAAAGAACAAAAAAATGTACCAAGAGGCAGAAAAACATGCTAAGAAGCAGAAAAAACATACCAAAAAATAAAAAAAAAAGCGTGTCATAAAGATAAATTATTAAATTAAAAAAATTAAAATAAAAAAACGAAAGAAATAAATAAAAGAGGGTAACTAGCGGTTGACAACCAGCCCTAAGACTGATGTCGCCGTCGGCCATAAAAATTAAACAAGTAAAAAAGTGGCGACGTCGCTAAATATGAGAGAAAACTAGTCTTGTAATTATTAAATATTTATTTTTGTTTATTTTTTTGTAGAAAATAAAAGGGGTTGTTCCGATCGAATACGAGACTTAATATCAATTGAAATTAAAATGACGTCTTTTATCATCACACTACAAACTTGATTAACTTTATTTATCTTGGTGTTAAGTAATGTTTAATATATTGTCAGAGTTAAATATTAAATAATACTTATTGTATGATAAGAAAATGATTACTCTATGGTTCAAAGGCAAATATGGTTCGATAATGATCACATTGTGCAAAGTTATTGAAAAATAATTGATACAATTTGTTATTTTAAATGATGATTTGTATAAGATTCAAAACTATGTACAAATTAACTATATTTTTAAGGTAAATTAACTATATTGTTACTTGGTATCATTGCAGTAATAATATTCAAGAAGTCGTGAGTTTGAGTGCGTTCATACGTTATACCTTCTATTAAAGTTTAATAATATTTTGAATATTATAATTAGTATAAAAAGTAAATTATATATCTAACATTGGCTAACATACGATTAATACGTCTATTAATCATGGAAAATGGATGTATTATCCGTATGTTAGCCATACTTTTGGTCATTCTTATTTTAACTATATGATTTTCTAAGTCAAATCAATTTAAAATATAGATATCAAAATCTATTTCGGTTTATCTATATTTTTTATTTTTTAAAAGATTGTCAAAGATTGAATGTCAATCAAGATTAAAGGATTAACACTTTTTAGGAAAGAGGTAAATTAACATAATTAACATAATTTTATACATAATCACATTAATTTCAGTTAAAATTATATTATTGTTATATTTTTTTAAAACATACACAAATATTAAAAAAAACTATATTACAGTTTACATATTTTATAATTATATATATTTTCAATTAAATAATAATTTTAAACTAGTTATAAAATGTGATCGGATTCATCAAGCTTATATAGTACAACCTTTGAAACAAGTGTAATCTTTATATGATACTTTTTTTTCTTAAAATATCTCACGAAATAATAAATAATTTTCATTTAAGGTAATATATCTGTTTTTTAATTATGGTAATAGTATTTAGCCACAATCACACAAATGCCTTACCAATTAATATTATATACATCAATTCTTTCCAATTAAAGAAAACAAATTAAATACATTTTCCAACTACTTCCACTATAAATTTAGGAGAATTGCATATTCTTTTAAGAAGAAGAAAGCCATGAAAAAATTCCAAGTTTCTGCTATATTTTGCATGCTGGTTCTTCTTTTTGCTGCTGGTAAAAGACCACTATTTTTTAATATTTTCTCATTCATTTCTAATTATGTTATCTTTTATTTACCTTCTAATTTAACATTGTAAATATCATTAGAAAAATACTAATTAACCCAATATTATTGGTTGGGAAAAAATAGGAAAAGAGGTGGTAGCAGCAAGAGGAAATGCAAGAAGTTGCAGTGAAGAAATAAGATGGCCAGACTGCAATCCGGATGCTTGCTCCACTCAATGTAAGAAAAAACATGGAGCTGAAGCAAGTGGAACTTGTTTAGGGTTAGGGGATGGTTGCCGCTGCAACTTCCCTTGTTCTTCCTTTTAAATCAAATCGAATCGAATAAAATTATATTTTAGTTTTCGTATTGGTGTATTATGTCTCTTTGACAATGCCAAAATCCAACCAATTAAGTTGAATAAAACTCACATCTATTTTATACTATATCTTATTGATGAGGTTTTGTTTTGTGTTTAATATATTATCAAATTATTAAATATTAATTTAATATGTTATACGAGATCCATTAATTTCTATAGTGACCAAGAATGTTTATATTGTCTCATCTTTTATGAGTTTGAATCTTGACATTTATCTTGAGAATGTAATACATTTTTATTTAATAAAAAAATAATATATTATATGATAAGTAGGGGGTGCTTATTGAGTTGAGCAGCTCGCAAATAACTCGAGCTCGACTCGATCAAAACTCAGTTAATGCTCGACTCGAATTGATTCAAGTTGTAATTGAGCTCGACTCGAGATCTTATCGATTCAAATCGAGCAAGGCCCAACTCGACTTGATAAGTTCGTGAGCAGCTATTATTTTTTATAAAGTTTTTATGATTTTTTATTGGCTACCTTAAAAACTTATGTTATAAGAAATTTAAATGTTAAGTAAAAACTCTAAAAAAGTTAAGTGAATTGCTAGTTAATTTACTCATACAATTTTTGTTTCGGGTTTTCAAAACGGTTTGAATTTCCCGAGAATTAAAAAAGTTCAATTGTGACACCCCTAGTAAAAAAATGAAATGAAATGATGAAAAATGAATAATAGAGTTTGTAAGGTTTGAACCGATGACCACTACTTGGTGAGCTCAAGCTTTAACCAACTGAGGTAAAGCTCTTTTTGGTTTTATTTCGCTCCAATATAATTTTAAACCACTGTCTTAGGATATTCGAAAATAAAATAATAATAATAAGTCTGATAATATCTCAACTACCCCATTTTGGCTCATTTAATTCGGTCTAACCCCCCCCCCCCCCCCCAAAAGAATCCAATTACAGGCTCTTCACCTTCCTAAACACCCAAACTCATTCAACCACCCGATCTCCCTCACCGTCCTTCGGTGTTGATCACAATCGTCACCAAAGTCACTATCGTCACTCTCGACCTCGGACTCGTTCTCTACTCGTGGTGGAGCCACGACGTTCTCCGTGAAACCTTGGTTGAAAGTTTGGAAGATACCCAAGAGTTTTCCTCTGTTTTTCGTGTATTTCGGCCACCTCAACCATTCATTCGCCGTGATGCCTACATCAACAAGCTCATTGTGTCGAGCCAATCAAAACCCAGCCCTCGGATAGTCCACTCGTCGTTGTTTAGAGTTTCGTCGAAGCTACAACAGTTTTGAACGTTTACCTCCTATTTGGGTAAGTTTAGGTAAGAATGATGACTTGATACCAGTTTATAATTAAAATGGATATGTTTGTGGTTGTTTCTGCTCTCCCTGGTGGTGTTTTTTTTTGGCAAAATGGGTCGCGTGTGGCCTTCACGCGTCATCTGAGGTGATTTTCGGCCGCCCTGGACGATGGCCATTGAATCGGCCTACCCAAACCTGGCCTGACTTGTAGACCGAGCCGAACCGAGCCATCCAAATTTGCCCAAATCGACATGAGCCCAATAATAAATCGAGCCCACTTAAGCTGACTTGACTCTAACCCATATCCGACCCGATTGAGTCAACCTATCTAAGTCAACTCAGCGAGTCAACTTGCACGAGTCAATCCAGTTGACCGATGATGTCAATGTTAACTTTTACCGTTGATGTCAACATGACTGCTGACATCAGCGTTGACTTTGACCAAAAAGTTAACTTTTTCCAAAATCCCTTTATGTTTTTCGATGTCCTGAGTCCATTTCACGAAATTCTAACATAAAAGCCTCCAAATTCGACTTTGAACCTGAACATGCTTATGTACAAAGTTAATTTATTTAAGAGAACTTATTGAATAAAGACTGACATACGATATTGTTTGATTATAGTTGCTCACGGCTCTCCCGATCGTGTTTTCACCCAGTTCGGGTCATCCCGACCTTCTTAGTCGCATGAACCTATAGTAACCTGTATGGTTTTAACTTTTAGTAAATTGTCCTGAGGAAAACATAACTCTTGAAGTAACCATAATCTTTTTCGATCTAGGTCCACTACCGTAGCTGAGCGTGGTTCTAGTGCCTAGTAGATTATCAGACTTACCTGACTTTTGAGGTGTGTTCCTTGTGTGCTACATGCCTGTTTTGCATATTGTTTTATATGTTTTATTAAACTGATCATGTGCACATGATTGACAAGCTTGATTTTGCATAAACATAACATGTTTTCTAAAATTAAGCATGATTATGTTGTATGTTTAACATGTGCCTTAGTACCCGATATGACAAGCATTCTCTACTGGTTACATTTTATCTGTACAATAACGTGTTTATTATGTATTGCTATCACTATTTATTACATCATACTATGATAATGCCTAGACTGATTCACTGGGTACTTGGGTTATGATATGAAGTCTTTGAAGGTTCATCCCTGATCAGGCTGGTAATTCTGCCCGTATTAGGTTCCTAGATTCGACTAGGGTGATTCCTCTCGTACTAGGTTCCTAGCTTCGGCTAGGGTAATTCCATCCGAGACCTAAGGTAGCCCCTTAGGTCGGTACCTACGCCCATTTGGTCTAGGTTAACGCATGTATGTGGTCCATACGCTTCGGCTAAGGTAATTTTTCCCATACCTAAGGTATTCCCTTAGGATGGTACTCACATCTATTGGGCTTGGGTTAACGCCTATATATGATATCGTTCTGAGGAACTATATCCTGAAGTTCGGTTGGGGTAGATAGGTTACATGAAACTTTAGATTCTCTTATAATATGTTTTCTTAAAATTGTAAAACCTAATTTGATTTTGATATAACAAATTGTCTAAGGATATATTTGTAAAGTAAATAAATTTTTAAGTATTATAAAGTCCCAGAAATTGACAAGCTTTTGACCTACAAAATTTTTCTAAGTGTTTTAAGTCAAACTATACATTTACGCCTTGGCGTATCGACACGCCTTAGTCAGATCGATACGGTTTTTAAGCACTTGAATTTTTGTCAACAAAAGCGTGCCGATACGATTATACATGTATCGATACAACATTCATTTTGGGCTTACTTTTATGCTTTAGCGTGCCGATACGGTTATCTCTGTATCGATACAGTTTGGTTTGATTCTGTAACACCCGGGTTTAGGGGTCGGGTGAAAATAATATTTAAATAATATTTTAGGTCTCGATTTATGAATAAAATAATATTATATATTATTTGGACTTTGTGTTTTTTAAAACAAACGTTTTATGATTGGACTAATTTGAAATGAAACATAAATTACATGGATTTTAAAGTAAAGGAGAATTGTCATCTCATTAATGACATTTCTGTAATAAAGTGGACTTCTTTTAAAACCCCTTTTAATTAAAAGAGAACATTGTCTTCTTCCTTCTCCCATTTGTATTTTGAACGACAAAAGAAGCTCTCATCCCCCTTCACTATTCCATTTCATCCCCTCTTCATCTTAGCTCGGTTTTGAAAGGTAACTACATTTTCATTTTGCTCTCATCTTCCTCTATCCAAAAGTACCTTTAGATTTCATTTTTATTCATGTTTTGGAAGTTTGGTTTTTTATGGAAAAATGGTAAAGGTTAAAGCTTAATGGGTTTTTACTAAAGCTATTGATTTAATAATGTTAGTTATGTTGTTTAGGATCATTGAAGTCCAACATATATGAATTTTAAGGTGTTTTAACATGATTTTCATATTTGGGTTTTCATGGGGTTTTTGAAGGGTTTTGGAATGGTTTTTGGGGTTGTTTTAGGTTGGAATTTGTGGGCTAAGGTTAGTATAATAGTTGGGGGTTGTTTTGGAATCATTTGGAAGTGTTAAAAGTGTTGAAATCATGAGTTTTGATTGAGGTTTGTTGGCTGCTCGAGATTGTGGTTTTTGGGGATTGTCCATGGCTTGAATTGTTGTGTTTGATGTTTGAATAGTATTCCAGGTTAGCTACATTGATGTATGAGCTGATTTGAGGTTGTTTGTATTGTGTTGAGTTGTTTAGAGACAAGGACGTGTGTTGGTGAAGCCTCAGAAGTGAATCTGGAAGCTTGAGGGTGTTGGTTGCTTGATAGTTGAGCTTGGAAGCGAAGGTGAGTGGTTTAATGTTTTTAAAATGGTTTTGAGTAATTGGTTCAAGCATGTGGACTAGGTTGGGCTTGGTAGACCCACCTAGAGTTAGGATTAGAGTGGTAGCCTAATCCTAAGCTTTAATTAGAGACTTTGGTTGAACTCTTTAATTGATGTTATTGCCTCATGATGATATGTGTTTATGATGTTATGTATAATGTGTTATACATGAATGTTGAGGCATGGTGGTGATGCATTGTTATATGCATGAGGTATGGGCATGATGTTAATCATGGTGAGTACGTGCTAAGCACGTAAGTTGTTATTGAATGATATTGTGGATTGTGTTGGTATTGGCACTAGTATGCTTGGGTACAAATAATCGATCATTAGGATGTTAGTGTGCACACGAGAGTCAAATGCGCGCGTGGTCTTGATGATGGTAGTCATCAAGATGGAGTACGGGTTCGCTCAGAAATTCTTCTTATGTATATGATAGTCGGTGATGAGTGTAATCCCATCGACGGGGCGTGAGGATGAGTGGAATCCCCTCCGTGAGAATGGTGATGAGTGTATTCCCACCGTGAGGTAAAGTTGTTGTTGGATGTGAGTTTCCAACGTGTTTATCCGCGTATTCGAGTCATAACTAGGTGCCAATATGAGTTGATATGTGTATGAATGTGATATGAAATGTGATTCCCAGTTGGATTAATACATGTGTTTACATATGTTGTGGATTGTGCTTGTGGAGCATGACATATCATTGGATAATTGTTCATGCATCATGTATATTTGGCTCATGTGGATCGAAGGTAAGAACATGCATTTATCTTGTTGTGCTCGTGCTTGAACCCTACATTGTCGAGGTTTGTTTTTTTAAAGAGCTTACCCTCACTAAGCTTTATGCTTACGCTCTCTTTTGTTCGACAATGCAGATCCGTAGTTCGTGGGTTGCTAGCGCAAGAGGAGGGCCTCCAAGTGTGCTTGTTGGCTTTTGAGTTTATCAAGTATGAATTTTAAGTTATGAACATGTAATAGTTAAGCAATGGGATTTGTGTTATTGATGGATATTGTTGGTTGTTTAGGAGCATGTTTAGACTCCTTATTTTGTTGATTTTTGTGTGGCTTGTTGATGCCATGTTTGGATTGTAAAACCATGCCTTATTTGCTTACCATGTATGTTGGCCTTGTGCCTTTTGAGGATGCCTAAGTGTATGGTTGTTGAAGCATGAACCCTTAAGTGCTTGTATGCCTCTTTTGAATGAATACATGAATTCCTTGATTGAATGATGTTTGTTCATGTTGGGTGCCTCGTATGTTTAGATTTTGGTTGATAGGTGTTGTATGTATGTTGAGTGTGGCTAGGGAAGTCTCAAAATGCATTTAGAGTCGAGTTTCGTGTTGTTTTGCTGCAATTTAGTGTCTTACAGTGCAGGGCGTATCGATACGCATAAGGGCCGTATCGATACGGTCCTACACTCTGGGACACAGAATTGGCTAGAGGTATCGATACTCGGAGGTGTATCGATACGCCCAAAGCTCACTGGAATTCTGAGATTTTCAGGAGACTTTGGCGTATCGGTATGGGTCTTTGGTGTATCGGTACGGTTTTATCTCGTTGACCACGAGATGTTGACCGAGAAGGGCGTATCGATACGCTCAAGGGTTGTATCGATACGTTCTTCCTGTGTTGACTGATGGATGTTGACTTGGTCAAGGCGTATCGATACCCTCTCTTAGAGTATCGATACGGTCTGCTTTAAAAAGGTAAAATGGGTTGTTTTATGTCTTATGTTTGTTTGTTCGATTTGCTCGTTGCTTTCGCTGTCGTTTGTTCACCTAGGATATATAAAATGGCATCTAGAAAAGATAATTAAATTAAAAGGAATTTTCTAGGGTTGCTAACCGAGGTGGGACCTTAACGGGTTTCTCTTCGGTTTTCCCCGTGTAGCCTACTCGGACCGGTCATCCGACCAGATCGGGACGAGGGGGTTACATATTCAACAAATCTTTACATTTAATGAAAATAGTCGTTGCTTGTCAGTTATGGGAATCATCAATTTTCAAATGGTCGTTGGACCATATCGATACGCTCCTATAGCGTATCGATACACTTTTTGCTTAACTATCACTCAAGATTCTAGTGAGAAAAATCCATCTCAATACGATCATTGCGTACCGATATGCCCCTTATTTTACACTATAACCATACAGATACGCCTTCTCGTGTATCGATACGCCCCTCTTAAATGTTCACAATGACTCTTTCTTTTTTGAGACATGTACCGATACGGTGATTTGAGTACCGATACGGTGGGCAGCTGAAGAGCATTTATTGTACTAAAAATGTAGCCCAATGGCTAGATTAATGATCTCAACCACCCACACAGCTAGAAATCAATGCAAGGGTATAAATGCAAGCCTCCAAAGCCACAACAACAACTATTGAACCTATTTGCAACATCCAAGCATATATCCAAACCCTTGAGCTTAAAAAGTCAAATTCTTGTACCCTACTTGTTGTAAGTTTCATTATATACGTTTCTTTTAAGTTTAGGGAGAGTTTGTTTGTAATTTGAGCAACATATCAATCGTGTGAGAGATATTCTTAAGCTTGCCATTTCTTCTTTGTAAAGAGAGTGTCTTGGTTAATCTTTGGGTAGAAAGATTAACCGGTTTGTAAAGGTTACCTCTTAAGCCTAGAAAAAGGGAAGAATATCTAGTGGATATTGTTCAAAATCCTTAGTAGGGGCTAAGGTAGTTGATGTAGAGCTTGTTCAAAGCTTGAACCACTATAAATTGCCTTGTCTTCAATTTTTACCTATTCAATTTGCTTTCTTCCACTTTAAAAAGTCAATTCACCCCCTCTTGGACAATTTCGATTCGATTGATCCACTCAACATAAATGTTTTAGTTTATCTAAATCATATAGATGTTTTACCTGCATTGTTGGTGTAATCACTAATTTTGTCCGGACCTTGAACCCCTTTATGTTTGTGTTGGGCTTATCGGGCTATTAGGAAATTTAAAAATAAAAAATAAAAAAAGTGAAAAAGGAAAAAGAAATATATATATATATATGTGTGTGTGTGTGTCATATTATTATTTAGTATTGTTACCATACAATTATCATTAATTAGTGCTATTTATTGTATATGTATGCATGTGACATAATAGATATAGGTGTGTTTTGGTTACATATTGTGTACATATTATTATTATTATTACTATTAGGGTATATATATTATTATCAGTGTATATATGATTATTAATTATTATTGTTACCCTTACCATTAGTATTAGCATAATATTACTATTATCTTAGTTATCAGTTATCACTATCACCTTTATTATCTTTTCATTTGTTATGATAATTATCACTTATTATTATTATCTAATTTTATTTTCGTTATTGCCATTATTGTTATTATTATTATTATTACTATTATTAAGAAAATAAAACACATGAATAAATGAAAGCACAAATCATGTTTGAATTAAATAAACACAGTCCATTACATAAAATAAAAGCCCAAATAATACATAGCCCAGCAACTAAAAAGAAACCCTAATTTCATCCTTTCTTTTGATGCAACCGCCCCTCTCCACAGCCGTCAGATCTGCTGAGATCTGACGGTCCAGATTGAATATCAGGAGAAACCCTAACAGAGCACCCCTTTGCCATTCGCGCCGCACGCCCAATACCATTGGATCTGGATGCAATCCAACGGCCCAGATCGTGTCTGAAGGAAACCCTAATGAGGGTGTTGTTGATCCGCGCCGCACGCCTCCCCCACCGTTAGATCAAGATATGATCTAACGGACCAGATTGGCACGTGCTCTACACCGGACGTCTGCTCGTGTTCCACGCGCGCGTCCATAACGACCCAAACCCCTCCACGCGCGTGTAACTCGGTCCCGTGACCCCTCGTCTGCACGCCTCTAACCTTCTGTCCCCGCCGCGCACCCTCTGCCGCCCCTACGCTAACACCATTTTGGGAGGTTTCGTCATGCAACAGTGAAAAAAAAGGAATCAGATGACCAAAAATGTAAACTGATACACAAAAAAGTAAAATGTCAACCAGACATGAAAAATCAGAGGGAGAGAGAGGATTAATCTTGTTTTGTTTTTTCTCTATGTAACCCGGGTATAAGAGTAGCCCGAGAATCTGTACCCTTCTTCTTCTAAAGCGAAAAAGGAGAGGATTTTCAAAAAAGCAATAGAAAAGCATTTTCTGAGGTATATTCCAATTTATTTTTTTGCATGCAATAGTCAAAGAAGAAAATACAAGAGAAGTTGATTCTTTTACCTTTCGAAAAATCTTTCCCTTTCTGATTTTTTTTGTGTTACCGGCGACAAGCCTCTGGCTTCCGTCTCGGAAGCCGTCGGGTGAGCCACCAGAGTTACCACGTGACTCTTTTCTTAAGATTCGAATGAAAGAAAGTTTTTCCTGGGGTTTATCTCCGGGTTTTTGAAGAGAAAGTGGGGGTTTGTTTTATTTTTCTGGTTTTTTTGAGGTCACCGGTGCCGGTTAACGGCCGACGGCACCGGAAAACTTTTTTTGTTTCCAAACCCTAACCGGGTAGGTGCAAAAAGGGGAGGAGGTTATGTTTTTTAGGTTTTCAGAAATATCCAAAAGAGGCAAAATGGGTTCTAAAAATGGTATTTATACCACTTTATTTTTTTTAAATGGTTTAACTCTTTTCTAAGCCCCTCCGCGTTTCTGTATTTCCACCAAAGGGGTTTCCGTTTTCTTAAATCACGTCTTCAATCCCTACATCTTTACCATTTCTTTTAATTTCGTCCCCTGTGTTTGTCGGATTAGTTTCGAATGGCCTAATGGCCGATTCAGTCCTTGGAACTTTCGACGAGCTTTAATTTTAATCCCCGTTTTGACGATTTGGCACCCTTTTTTTGGTTTATTTCTTTAGTCCGTCCCTGGAAACAGTCCCGAATTCATTTTTAACCACTTTCAGATTTACTTTTTATTTTGTATATATTTGTTCACGCATTTAAGTACCATTGTTTATATACTTGCTTTTTTTATGCTATGTTTATTTCATACGCTTTTGTTGATTTACTCGTATTGTTACATACAATGTTTGTTTATTTTTGATATACATGTGATCATGTGTTACCCTAAGTTGCATCCTAATTTTTTAAATTGCAATGCGAGTGTCTCTTTATTCGGGAACGAACGAGGCCAGTACTAGTCGTAGTGGTGGTGGTTCGGACGTTCTTTCTCGAATATTAATACCTTTAAATTTACTAGCTCGTATAACCAAATTTCAATACGATTTGTCACTTTAATTCGCAAAATTTAATATTAATTAAGCGGTAATGTTTTGGTACCGATTTTCGGGCACGACGGGGGTGCTCATCCTTCCTCGCGTGTAACCGACTCCCGAACCCATTTTCGAAAAGAATCTCTGGTTTTATTTCGGTGTCTGGTCTACCATTTTTAAATGGCCGGTGGCGACTCCTCTATTTTTATAAATCTGATTAAATTTTTCAAAAACCATTAAAACCCGCAATAGATGGCGACTCCGCTGGGGACAAAATATTGTTTTCAAAAACAAAAAAGAGAGTCGAGCCAAAAAAAAACTTTACCGCTCAATTAATATTAGAAGTTGTGAATTAAATTGACCGAATCGATCGATATTTGTTTATAAATGCGAGTTTATTTTAAACGCATTTAAAATCGGCATTTAAACTCGTTCGTTTAAGTGGGGGGAAAACGCTAGTGCTTTCGTGTGGATATTGTTCCTCCGTCTGGGCCTAGCAAGTACCTTTGGGGCTCGAATACCCTATATCTTCGTGAGAATATCGTTTCTCCGTCCGGATATAGCTAAAGGGTCCCCTCGAATTGAACTCGGTTGAGAGGAGCCTATAATGGGTGATGACCGGGGGCCTTGCTACCCTTTAGAAGGGGACAGTGAGGACAGTTCGAGTACCTCCTAGAACCAAAACTGCATGTAGAGAACTAGAATGCCCACCCCTGTTAGAGCCATGTGGACAACCTAGGTTTGTTAGATGGGATAAATAGGTTTGCTTGCCTTATTTCTTTTATCATATGTTGACCGCGTTTATCCGGCACTAACACATTTCTTTTATGACTTTTTGCATCTACTTTTCATGCATGCATTTCATGAGTCAAGGAGGTTCTACCCATTTTTGGGGCTATCATTATGGACGGGAGGTTGCTAGAAAGTATAATGTCAATTAGCAAGTCCGACATCGGACAGAACAGATATAGGGGCAGTTTACCGAGCGAAAGCACAATGTCAGGTCATTTAATGCCTACCATTGAAGAAAGCACAACATTTCTCCATCCCGAGGAAGTCAAGCGAGATCAGATCTACTCCAAACATCCCGAGCCACAAATTTCGAACCGTCTATCGGATCAACATCTTTGGATCACAAGCGGAAGCATATTTGTCAAGACTTTGCTATGACTGTCTCGTAACAAGGAACCTCCTTCACGTTCGAATGATAGTCGACCTAAGGGGAATCACCTATAGGGCCAACACATTTCATCCACATACACATGTGTACATATTTCATTGCATCATATGTTCATACATCATCTCACGACATGACATGCATTGACCAACTAAATAATGAATTAATATTGAAAAAATATTATTACAGTGGTGAAGTTTCCAATCTACAACCATTCCGCGTTCGTACGATACCCGTTCTCAGTCACGAGCAATGGAAGAAAGGATGGCCAGGTTTGAACAAGGTCAGAAGGACCTCGAGGGGCGATTGGATAGAATCGAGCAAAACATTAAGGATCAGATTGCGCAATCACAAATCACCATCATCTCTTAGATGACCGAACTGCTTGAGAAGAAGTTCAGTAAAGAAGGAGGATCAGGGGGCAATTCAAATGAGAGGGGAGTAGGTGAGACTACATCGCATATCCAACTAGGAGCGCCAACCACCGGGAAGAGAGTGCATATCAACCTCGAGGGAACGCCCGCTAATCGTCCTACAGGGGCACTGGCTAGCCGTCACTTGGACCAACCTGTTGAGTTAGGAGAAGATCTCGAGGTTGAAGTACCGGATCCAAACATGTTAATTGAGGCCGAAGAAAGGATTAGGGTCGAGGTGGAAAAGAAGTACGAGGAGAAGTTTCGTCTCTTTGAAGAAAAGTTCATGGCCTTGCAAGGAATGTATAAGCAAGGGAATGATGCTAGTGATTTGAGCCTTGTAGCGGATTTAGTTTTACCTCCGAAATTCAAGGCCCCCGACTTCGATAAGTACGACGGGACTACTTGTCCTTAAGCTCACATCACCATGTATTGCCGAAAGATGACGGCTTTTATAAAAGACGAGAAGCTACTTATCCACTGTTTTCAAGACAGTTTAATTGGTTCCGCAACCCGTTGGTATACTCAACTTAGACGAGTCGACATCAAGTCATGGAGCGATCTTTCGAAGGCGTTCGTGGGCCAATACAAGCATGTAACTGATATGACTCCGAATCGGCTCATGCTACAAGGGATGGAACAAATGTACGGTGAGAGTATTCGTGAGTATGCCCGGCGTTGGCGAAACGTAGCAGCTCAGGTGCAGCCCCCACTTTCAGAAGGTGAAATTATTCCTTTGTTTGTGGACACTCTGAAAGGAGTCTTGTACGATCGCTTGATAAGCAATCCCTCCAGCAGCTTTGTGGACATGGTCTTGACGGGAGAACGTATTGAGGACGCCATCAAGAAAGGGAAGATAGTAGATCCCTATGGCGCAACCGCCCACAAGGGGCATGGGTCCCAAGTTCACATGGTGGGTTCTCACTCGAACAACCAGTCTTCTGGCCACTACCATAATCAAGCATCCCGGTCTGCAAAGCCTCAAAAGAACCTTCATCCAGTTCCTATGTCGTACACCGATTTGCTCCCAATGCTTATTGAGAAGAAGCTTCTAACTCCGGTTCAGTCCAAACAAAAGGATCCTCCCTATCCCGAAGGCTATGATGTCAATGTCGTTTGTGACTACCATGTGGGAAGCACGGGCCACACTACGGAGAATTGTGGGGCACTGAAAAACATGGTGCAGGCTCTGATCGAGAACGGTCACTTGACATTCTGAAAGGAAATATCGGGATTGTGACTTTTGGGGTGTGCTAATGCCCGACCATCTTTAGGAGTCTTGTATGTTGCATTTTTCTCTTGAAGTAATGCATGGAACAAATGTTGCTATCCTTTTGCCCGAAAGTAGCAATGATTTTTTATTTCAAGGGCACTTGTTATGTTTACAATTTGACGTTCTAATGAAATGCACTTCTTTTTTTACATACAATGACCTTGAAATCATGTAAATGCATATATCTCTCCATACCTCCGTAGATCCTCGGATATCATATGCATGATGTGGTATTGATTCTACTCAAAGAGATCGATCGAATGTTGTGAAAACGATGAAGTATGACGTCCCGCTCTGTCTGCTCAGGTTGGTAAAGCGAGAGAAGCAAGGTTACTTTTCCTTCGATGATGTTCGATGATAAGGGAATCTCCTAAGAAAGCCCAAGTAGAGTTACTCGAATGTGCAAAAAAATAAATAAAAAAATAAAAGGGAAAGAGAAATGAAAGAAAAAAATATATACTGTTTCAAAACAAAATAAAATTTCAGAGCCTGGTAATAGGCATTAATCGAAAAGCACTCCAATGTTCGAAACCTGGTAATAGGCATTTTCGGATACGAGTGTGGAATTCTTGGGGCACTCCGCTGAAGCCCGAAACCCTTCGTTTCATGAGTGATGGTAATATTTTCAAGTCGTGACTATGCCGAGTAACTCGGGGTATTGTTGTATGCTCCATCAGTATCCTCAAGACAAAGGACTGTGGCGATTTGAATTCCCCTAGGAAAAAGAAACGAATGAGCAAACTGAATAAGTCTCGAATGTGAATCCTTGGGGACACTGATACAATACTAATTGTAATCAGAAGCATATGCTTACATTTAAAATTCTGGGAGTGACATTTTCTATTCAACGGGCTAAATTTTTTTTGAAAGCATACGGAGAAACGTTATGAGAACTAGAAGGAATAGTAATCGAGCCAATTAAGCAAATACCATAATCATGAGGATGAACCGAGCGATTTGGAAAAGGTTTCACAACTTCGCATATCGCCACAACATTCAGAGTCTCCATTGACTCAAGCTGATCATCGGAAAGTAGGATCTAAGACGCTCTTACATTTGATATCTGGGGCATCCTATTCTATTTTTTTCTTTTAGAATTTTGAATTCAAGGTTCTGTATGGTAATCAAAAAGGGCATTCTTCATTAGAATGACAATCCTTAAACTGGTACTTTTTAAACCAAGAGATCTCTCTGTATTACTTCGGAGATAAATGCATCAGCAAGGCCCAAAGTTTGAGGGGCATGACGTGAGGAGGAATGACAAAGAGTCAGTGAAGCTAAATTGTCGTGATAGGGCACTATTGTCCGTGGCGGAACTAAGGTTTCATGTAGAGAGGTTCAAACCAAAATGTATGAAAGATAGCACAATACCAGAAAGTATTTGAAATGCGACCGAGGTCACTCGACTTGAATACTTGAGTGAAAAATGAGCGACACAAGTTTGGGGGCCAGATTTCTCAAGACACAAGATTGATGGATGGTTGTAGTCCCAAGACAACGACCACTAACCCTATGAAACGAAGACAAACTAAATCCATGCATCTTTGCATTCTCATAAACACATGCATCTTTGCATTCTCGTAAACACATGCATCGTTGCATCCAGAAATATGCTCATGCATCATCGATAGCTAGATATCACCCATGCTAGGAGCATGCTAAATCATATCATCATAGCATTTTGGTTTTCTTTAAACAGACATTTGAAGATCGGTAAAAGAATAGATCTACAGCTTCATGAGAGGAGAAGCGGATCTTACAAGAGTCAAGAGTCCTTCGACTTGCGTAATTCGGATTTCTAAAATCCTTCCAACCCCCGATTTTAATCTTCCAGATGGTTTTCTTAAAATTCGATTTTATCCTTCCAAAAGGTTGTTTTTCTCAAAACTCAAAATTCTCAATTTTTATCCTTCTAAAAGGTCGTTTTCCTCAAAACTCGATTTCTCAATTTTATCCTTCCAAAAGGTCGTTTTTCTCAAAACTCAAAATTCTCAAATTTTATCCTTCCAAAAGGTCGTTTTCCTCAAAACTCGATTTCTCAATTTTATCCTTCCAAAAGGTCGTTTTCCTCAAAACTCAAATTTCTCAATTTTTATCCTTCCAAAAGGATGTTTTTCTTAAAACCCAAATTTCTCAATTTTTATCCTTCCAAAAGGTCGTCTTTCTCAAAACTCAAATTTCTCAATTTTTTATCCTTCCAAAAGGTCGTTTTCCTCAAAACTCGATTTCTCAATTTTTATCCTTTCAAAAGGATGTTTTCCTCAAAACCCAATTTCTCAATTTTATCCTTCTCAAAGGATATTTTTCTTAAAAGTCAAAATTTCTCAACTTTATCCCTTTTAAAAATATGTTTTCCTCAAAACTATATCCTTCCTAAAGGATATTTTTCTTAAAAAGATCAAAATTTCTTAATTTTATCCATTTACACAGATTTTTGAAAGACAACTTGAATACCTATCGGGACGAAGAGAAAACGATAAAGCGAGAACTAAAAGGATTTCAGGCGAAGCCTTTCAAGCCGCCGCTCCAGAATGTCAGGCGAAATCTTCATATTCGCCACTCAAGGATTTCAAATGAAAGCTTTCAAGCTTACCAACATATTTCAAGATAAAGGATCCTACAGAGAAAGGGCCCAAACAAGCTCTATAAAGGAAGAACTCGTACGACTTCAGGATCTCGAAAGCGGAGGGTCCTACGGATAGGGGACTTGTAAATACTTGATTTCAGATAGGAGTTCAATAGAGAAGGAACTACTACTCGGAGGGTACGCTAAGGAAGAAAAGTTCTGTGGAGAAAGAACTCAGAATCCTAAGGCTTCAAGATCTCGAAAGCGGAGGGTCCTACAGAGAGAGGACTTGGAGATCTTTGATATCATAAATACGATGACGAGAGTTCTATATAGGAAGAACTGCCACTCGAGGAATATGCCAAGGAAATGAGTTCTATGGAGAGAGAACTCATATTCTCAAAGCTTTAGAGAGAAAATACTCGGTCTAGCGTGTTGCAGCTCCGGGAGAGTAAATCGTCCAACAGAGAAGTTGGACAGATTTAGTTATGACCAGTTTGCTTTTAGACCGCGAAGGGAAGACAAAGTTGTTTGGATGACTAGCTTGTTCTTACAAAAAGGGAAGACAAATGTATTTGAAACCTGCCTATCCGTTCGGGCACTTGGAGAATGGAAATCTGCAAAAAAAAAAAAACTCTCTGTCTACCTGTTCGGGGCATCCGGAGGGAGAACTCACAATTGGAAGGCTTTGGGAAGAGGAATTACCTGGAATCGCGTGGCTGCGTCGGGAGTAAACCGTCCAATAGGGAAGTAGGACAAAATTAGTGCTTATGGTCTTTGCTTTATTCTTGTTCCACAAGTATAAGCAAAGAGGGACAGCTGTAATCACTAATTTTGTCCGGACCTTGAACCCCTTTATGTTTGTGTTGGGCTTATCGGGCTATTAGGAAATTTAAAAATAAAAAATAAAAAAAAGTGAAAAAGGAAAAAGAAATATATATATATATATATGTGTGTGTGTGTGTGTCATATTATTATTTAGTATTGTTACCATACTATTATCATTAATTAGTGTTATTTATTGTATATGTATGCATGTGACATAATAGATATAGGTGTGTTTTGGTTACATAATGTGTACATATTATTATTATTATTACTATTAGGGTATATATATTATTATCAGTGTATATATGATTATTAATTATTATTGTTACCCTTACCATTAGTATTAGCATAATATTACTATTATCTTAGTTATCACTATCACCTTTATTATCTTTTCATTTGTTATGATAATTATCACTTATTATTATTATCTAATTTTATTTTCGTTATTGCCATTATTGTTATTATTATTATTACTATTATTAAGAAAATAAAACACATGAATAAATAAAAGCACAAATCATGTTTGAATTAAATAAACACAGTCCATTACATAAAATAAAAGCCCAAATAATACATAGCCCAGCAACTAAAAAGAAACCCTAATTTCATCCTTTCTTTTGATGCATCCGCCCCTCTCCACAGCCGTCAGATCTGCTGAGATCTGACGGTCCAGATTGAATATCAGGAGAAACCCTAACAGAGCACCCCTTTGCCATTCGCGCCGCATGCCCAACATCATTGGATCTAGATGCAATCCAACGGCCCAGATCGTGTCTGAAGGAAACCCTAATGAGGGTGTTGTTGATCCGCGCCGCACGCCTCCCCCACCGTTAGATCAAGATATGATTGTTGAGTGTGTAAAAGTTCTATTATTTACACCCTTTTTAACCCATATTTCTGCTGCATTCAAGCATCATTGCATTGCATTTAGGTTAGTTTTCAATAAAACATCACAATTATATAAAAGGCACGGATTCTACTAAAAGATGGTGTATTTTGCAGGTAGCTGCCATGGTTGACGATGAAGGCAGGCGCAGGGCAGATAAGCAGGAAAGCTGAACTGGACAAGCAGCCGAAGAAGACGAACCTTTCATGGACCTGTCACGACAGCATGGTGACAGAAGATTTATGAAGAGGAAAAGTGAAGTGGACCTCGATAGATAGAGAAAAATCTGCTCGTCTGTCGTGTGGAAGCCGAATATTTTTCCAAGCCCCGGATCAAAAGATGTCAAGCCAAAGCTCAAAGGAGAGGAAATCCCTAAAAACAAGGATGCGGCTGGAAAGTAGGAGTCTTTAGAGATTTAGTCTTTACTAGAATCTTACTTTTAATTAAAGTTGTAATCCTTGTTACCTTAGATAACTTGAGCCCAAAGCTTATATAAAGGGCATAGATTAAACCTAGGGCATAACCGATAACCCCATAACCGAAACCAAACCCCTGCCGTCCACCCGTCACCGACATGTTCTAAATTCCCCCTAGGGCTACGGGTTGTTTTGTAAAGTAGTTGCAAGGGTTGCTTTGTTTTAGGATTTTTCAAGTTCAATAAAATAAACTTCAAGTTCTTTTATCTTGGTTTTAATATCTTGCAAGAGCATCGGGAGAGCATTGTGAGGTTATCTATTTACTTAGCATCGGGAGAGTTAAGTATACGAAAGAGATAAAAGCGCGTTCTCTAGTTTATAGTTGAACCATCTCGTGCTTAGGGATAAGGCGAGGTTAAGTGGCTAAGGAAGAATTCATACACATCGGTGTTCATCCTTCGATTCACGCCGGGAGGTATCATCAAAGACATGTTCATCGACAGACTTGTGCCTAGGGATAGGGCAAGGCAGATATGGGATTCTTGCCAAGCTTGAAGTACGGAGTTAGTGTCTGCTGCCGCGACAACTAACGGACAGACGCCGCGACAGGTGCTGTCGGCGACGGGAGCGACGACAGAACTGGAGATCCTAAGCAATTCAATACCTGCACTACCGAGCAATTCAATACCGGCCCATTCTCTCTATCTTGATAACTCAATCTTTTATTTACGTTTTCATCTTATTATTCTCGTAACAATTCTAAACTATTTCCTTTACTTCGTGCAGTAAACTAAGGTGAAGTCATTAGCCCAATCCCTGTGGAGACGATATCCGATACTTCGTATCACTTTACTACTTGCGTCGTGTACACTTGCACTACCATTGCGATAGACTATTTTACACGCAACATGTTTTTGGCGCCGTTGCCGGGGATTGGCAACATAACTACATCTTTCTTTTATTGCACTTTTTGCTTTTATTTTTATTTTTGTTTTCGTTTTTATTTTTAATTTGTCTTTAATTTTATTTTTGTTTTCAACTCTTGCTTTTCACGAGGTTCTCTTGTTTATGCGCAGATCGAAAAGAGGCGAAGATCCTGAGTATAAGTTAGATCCGGAAATCGAACGATCATTCAATCTCAAGAAACAGATTCGCCACCTTTTAGACAGGAACGAATACCTTGAAGAACAGCTAGAGCAGATGGCCCGTAACCAGCCTGCTGGAGGAGACATACCACCTGTCGGCGACCCGCCGAGGGCAGATGGACGACGGTCATGTCGTGACTACATGCTGAATGACCATGTAGAGCTGGAGACCACGCTGCCGGATATTGATGTTGACAACTTCGAGCTTAAACCCGTCATGTTTAGTATGATCAACAACGCCGGACAGTTTAGTGGTTCTGCGACAGAAGATGCTAGAGAACATCTCAAAACGTTCCAGGAGATCTGTGGTTCGTTTAGGCTGCCAGGAGTTAGTCCGGAGATACTGAGGCTTCGGTTATTCCCCCATTCATTGAGGGACAGAGCTAAAACTTGGTGGAATAAACTTACACCGGGTTCTATCATGACTTGGGCAGATCTAACTCGTGAATTTTTATCTCGTTTTAATCCTTCGCATTTATCTGAGCGATTACATAATGAAATTGCTACTTTTCAACAGGAAGATGACGAGCCGATGCACGAGGCCTGGGACAGATTTACTACTCTTCTACGGAATTGCCCAATGCATGGATTCCCTGTCTGGAATCAGGTAACTAAATTCTATAATGCTGCTAACTTACAAACTCGCATTCGCATTGATTCTGCAGCAAATGGACTATTATTGGATAAAGATCCAGACGAGGCATTGCAAGTTCTGAAAAATCTAGCCAAGAATGAGGAGCAGTTTCCGACAGCTAGAAGAGGGAGTAAACGGGTACTTGCTGTCAAGGACTATGAGGCCGACAGCACTATGAAATCTCAGGTAGCATTTCTTACTAAAGCAATGAAACACTTATTGAGTGAAGAGGAAGTACGAGGGTTTGCTGTCGAGGAAATTTGTGCTACATGTGAGGGAAATCATAGTAGGGAAGAGTGCCCTATAAATATAGAAGAGGGAAAATATGTTGGAAATTACAAGCCAAACTACAATTCCAACAACTACAACCCTAATTGGAGGAAAGATCCCAAATTTTCCTGGAGTAACCCTAACAATGCCCTAAATCCGCAAGCATATAATCAGAATCAGGGGGGTCCTAGATTGTTGACGCGACAGCAACTGCAGCCGCAGAACCTGCCGCCTCAGCAACAACAGCAGCCACCACCTGCCACGAGTAGTGTATTGGAGCAGACTCTGGCCACCTTTATGTCTCAGACTGGCACGTATATGGATAATATTAATCAGTTTGTCAAGAAGACAGAAAATTTTATGGATGAAACTAAGATGAGAATGACAAACCATGAGGCCACCTTGAAATCTCTAGAGACACAAATGGGTCAGGTGTCGCAGCATATTAAACCGAGGCAGAATGGAGGTTTCCCTAGCAATACTGAAAATGCTAGACCACCCCCACACGAGCAATGTAAGGCGATTACTACTAGGAGTGGGAAAAAGTTACCAGGGCCGGAAAAAGAAGTTGAAACAGAACAGGACCCTGCTTTGAATAAACCTGCCGAGGAAGCTGCCCCGACAGGTTACAAACAGACTGCTGCCGATGAGCCTGTCACTACAGCAGAAGCGACAGAGGAGAAAAAGGAAGATTATCGTCCTCAGATTCGCATGCAGTGGGAAGGACGCATTGCTGATTATCGTCCCCCACCACCCTTCCCTCAACGGATACAACAAGCTAAGCATGAATCTCAACTCAAAAAAATTTATGATATTTTTAAACAGGTTCATATTAACATTCCGTTGTTAGATGCTGTTAGGGAGATGCCCGGTTATGCTAAATTTCTCAAGGATGTCATGTCTAAAAAATCTAAGCTTGGGGAATTTGAAACGGTAAGGATGCAAGAAGGTTGCATGAGTATTCTTCATCGGCAACCACCCCAGAAAAAGAAGGATCCGGGGAGCTTCCTCATACCTTGCGTAGTTGGCGATAAATTTGTGGGTAAGGCACTTTGTGATCTTGGTGCTAGTGTTAATCTAATGCCAAAATCTGTTTTTCAGAAACTAGGTATTGGCAAGGCGCGGCCCACGACAGTTACCCTACAGCTAGCCGACCGCTCTTACGTTCACCCCGAGGGAAAAATTGAAGATATTTTGGTAAGAGTGGATAAACTTATTTTTCCTGCTGACTTTCTTATTTTAGATTGTGAGGCAGATGAGAACGCACCAGTCATCCTAGGGTGACCCTTCTTAGCCACGGGAAGATCATTGATTGATGTGGAGAAAGGAGAACTCACCATGCGTGTGAATGATCAAGAAATTAAGTTGAATGTTCTCCAAGCAATAAAACATGCTGATGTGGACGAGGAATGCAAGGCCCTCATTGAGGTGACCTTTGATCAACCCTGCATCAGGACGGTCTGCCGAGATATAAAATTTGGTCACTGCTGCGACAGCCACCTACAAGCCTGTCATGACAGTGACGACGACAGCGACGATGACAGCATTGACGACAGTGACCCCTCTGAATCCGATACATCTGATACTGAAGGTCATGAGGAGGTAAACTGGCTAGACCATCGTCCAGGTAAGTTATTCGAACCTTTGAATTACACTTCGGATAACCATTTAATCCAAAAGCCCTCTACTATTGAACCACCTGTCTTAGAACTTAAGCCCCTGCCAGGGCAGCTTAAATATGCTTATCTTGGTTGTGATGACACGCTGCCCGTAATCATCTCTGCTAAGCTGCCGCAGGAACAGGAACGACAGCTGATCGACATGCTGAGGCAGCATAAAAGGGCGATAGGATGGACGATAGCAGACATTCAGGGCATTAGTCCGGCAATCTGTATGCACAAAATCCTCCTAGAGGAAGATCATAAGCCGACTATTGATGCCCAAAGGCGGTTAAACCTTGCGATGAAGGAGGTAGTGCGTAAAGAAATAATTAAATGGTTAGATGCGGGTATTATTTACGCCATCTCCGACAGCAAATGGGTAAGCCCGGTGCAATGTGTCCCCAAGAAAGGAGGCATGACCGTAATAACCAACGAAAACAACGAGTTAATCCCAACCAGGACTGTGACCGGTTGGAGGGTTTGTATGGACTATCGGAAGCTTAACAAAGCTACCCGAAAGGACCACTTTCCGTTACCCTTTATTGATCAAATGCTTGACAGATTAGCGGGTAAACCTTACTATTGTTTTCTTGATGGTTATTCAGGGTATAATCAAATTGCTATTGCACCGGAGGACCAAGAGAAAACGACTTTCACATGCCCCTACGGAACATACGCATTTAGGAGGATGCCGTTCGGCCTCTGTAACGCACCTGCCACCTTCCAAAGGTGCATGATGGCAATATTCTCCGACATGGTAGAGGACTTCCTCGAAATCTTCATGGATGATTTTTCCGTCCTTGGAGACGATTTTGAGAGCTGCCTCGGCAACCTTAAAAAGGTACTTGAAAGATGTGAAAAAGCTAATCTTGTTCTTAATTGGGAAAAATGCCATTTTATGGTAGATGAAGGGATAGTCCTAGGCCATAAGATTAGCTGCCGTGGGATAGAAGTCGACAGGGCAAAGATTGAAGTCATAGAGAAGTTGCCGCCGCCAACCACAGTCAAGGGCATTAGGAGTTTTTTAGGGCATGCTGGTTTTTATAGGAGATTTATTGCCAATTTCTCAAAAATCACTAAACCCCTATGTCATCTCTTAGAGCAGAACCGACCCTTTGACTTTAATGAAGAATGTACTGAAGCATTCAAGGTTCTGAAGGAAAAGCTAGTGACAGCCCCCATAGTACAGCCACCAGACTGGACGCAACCGTTTGAAATTATGTGTGATGCTAGTGACTATGCTGTCGGGGCAGCACTTGGGCAGCGCAAGGACAGGCTGTTTCATGTCATATATTATGCCAGCAAAACGTTGAATGATGCCCAAGTGAATTATACCACCACAGAAAAGGAGCTGTTAGCTGTGGTGTTCTCCATCGACAAGTTTCGTTCTTACATACTTGGAACGAAGGTTATAATACACACCGACCACTCTGCCCTCAAGTATTTATTTGCAAAAAAGGATGCAAAACCTAGGTTGATACGGTGGATCTTACTATTACAAGAGTTCGACCTTGAGATAAAAGATAAAAAGGGGACAGAAAATCAGGTGGCAGATCACTTGTCGAGGTTGGAGATGGGACAGAGTCTACCTTTAGATGAGACACACATACTAGAGACCTTCCCAGATGAGCAGCTCTTTGCTGCCGCAATAGCTGTCGCGACAGCCATGGTGGCAGGTAAGTCTTCTAACCTTCCCTGGTATGCTGATTTCGTTAATTTTATAGTTAGCGGAATATTACCTTCTGATCTCACTTATCAAGCCAGGAAGAGGTTTCAAAATGATGTTAAACATTATTATTGGGACGAACCTCTTCTTTTCAAAATGTGCGCAGATCAGGTTATAAGGAGATGTGTACCACAAGAAGAACAAGAAGACATTCTCCATCACTGTCATGCTTCACAATATGGAGGACACTTAGGAGGCAATAAAACTGCTGCCAAGGTGCTGCAGTCAGGGTTCTACTGGCCAACAATGTATAAGGACGCACAGGAATTTTACAAACACTGTGACAGGTGCCAGCGGACAGGTAACATCTCGAGGAGAAACGAGATGCCACTGCAGAATATTTTGGAAGTCGAAATCTTCGACGTTTGGGGGATTGATTTTATGGGACCTTTTCCATCTTCGTGTGGAAATCTTTACATCCTCCTAGCAGTAGATTATGTCTCCAAGTGGGTAGAAGCAATCGCAACTCAAAAGAATGATGCCAAAACGGTCCAAAAATTTTTGCACAAAAACATATTTTCTAGATTTGGCATCCCTAGGGCGATTATCAGTGATGAAGGGAGACATTTTGACAACAGGGTAATTGTTGCTGCCTTGAGAAAATACGGTGTCAAGCACAGAATCGCGACAGCATACCACCCACAGACCAATGGACAGGCTGAGATATCAAATAGGGAAGTGAAGAACATTCTTGAAAAAATGGTTAAACCAAATAGGAAAGATTGGTCTTTGCTTCTGAATGATGCACTATGGGCATACAGAACAGCTTTCAAGACTCCATTGGGCATGTCTCCATACCGTTTGATTTATGGGAAAACCTGTCACTTGCCTGTCGAGATAGAACACAAGGCATATTGGGCGATCAAGGCAGTAAACATGGACTTGGACAAGGCAGGCCAGAAAAGGCTGTTAGATTTGAATGAGATCGATGAAATACGGACAATGGCCTACGACAATGCAAGGATTTACAAGGAAAAGACTAAGAAGTGGCATGACAAGAAGTTGCTGCCACGACAGTTCTGCCCAGGGCAGCTTGTGTTGTTGTTTAATTCTAGGTTGAAACTCTTCCCAGGGAAACTCAAATCTAGATGGTCTGGCCCGTTCCAAGTAGTTCAAGTTTTTCCCCATGGTGCCATTACAATTCAATCACTAAAGGACGGGCACCAATTCAAAGTTAATGGACAACGCCTCAAGCACTATCAAGGGACTGAAGCCCCAAGAATACAGGAAGTGGTTACTTTAGGTGATGCCCCACAAGGCATCCCTAATTTAACCTAATTTTCTATTTTTATTTTTATTTTTATTATTAATATTATTTATTAGGAATTAGATTTATTTTATTCAAATAATGTTTCTATTTTAATTTCAGTTTTTAGGAAATAAAGGAGTCAAGTGAGAAAGAAGAAGTGGCCCAAGCCCACCGCTCATCCACCAGCCCTATAAAGTCCATTTACGGTAACCTGTCGTTTCGGCTGCCGGCGCAGACGGATTTGACAGGCTGTCAACAGACGCACTGCAGACGAAGAAGCGTGCGGCAGATGCACAACAGACGCATTAATGCACGTTAGACGCGTCAGACACGCTACATTCAATCTGCCGCCCCGTTATTCCCGCCTGCCGTTGCGGCATTAAATGGGCAGCTACTCGACCGCTATATAAACCCCTTCCCCTTTTCATTTTTCATCACTTCTGATTTTCTCTCTTGTTATTCTCTTCTAGTTTTATCTATTTTCCTTCTTTTTCAGCCCCTTGCAACCAAAATGTCTTCACGACAAACCCGACAGAACGCTGCTGCCGCTTCTTCTTCAGCAGCAGCATCCCCATTCGCTAAAAAGGAACTATGGGAGGAGCGGAGCTTCATCTATAACAGAGATGCCCCCCATATGGGACTCCGGCCATTCATTATGAAGGCCATAACAGCACAACTTTGGGAGGACTTTGCCGAGCAGCCGGCAGAGCTTAATGACACTCTGGTCAGGGAATTTTATGCGGCAATCGAAAGTAAGACGGCGACATCTGTCACCGTCCGAGGAGTGACAGTTCCTTTCACCGCCAGCAGCATCAACCATGTATTCGGCCTCTTCTTTGGCCCCAATGATGATGCTCATCAACAATTTTGGGACACCCTCGACGCTGCCGGACATGATGCTGTCATGAGGGAGTTGACAGAGGCAGGCACGACATGGAGCACCAGTAAGAAGAACCCCCACTCTGTCAATAGGGGGCAGCTACTACCTGAGGCAAAGCTATGGAACGCTTTTATCAAAAAGCGTATCCTGCCCTCGTCCCACCATACGACAGTTAACAGACAGCGGTTGGCCCTCATCCATTCTATCATGCATGACAGGCCCATCAATGTGGGCAGATACATGCGAGACAGCATTCTCGATTGTGCCTTCCGATCAGACTCACGACTCTGCCTGCCGTTCACCATCACCGCCCTCTGTCGCTGCGCTGCCGTACCGGAGGACCCTTCAGACAAAATCAAGCAGGGCAGCGGCTGGACAGATAACAACATCTCCAGCCTCATGGAGATCATCGTCGTATCGCCCCTCAACGCCTTCGACCCCAACGCCCCTCCTGCTGAGTCTGATGATGAGCCTGCCACCGAACCTGCCCCAGAAGCTGCCACCAACACCGCTCCGGCAGTTCAGAACGCCCACATCCTTGCTGCCATCTTGAGGATAGAGGAGCGCTAGATGGGTTTGATGACTTTCATCTGTGATTTCTCCAATGCAACGGTAAATTTCATTACCAATACTTTGAATTTTCCGGATGTCATTTTCCCCACCTTCCCCGCCCATTATTTCAATATACCCTCCCCCACTCCCACACCACATGTCTCTCCCCACGGAGAATCTGCCTCCTCCACACCTTCCCCGACAGCAGCCGGCAGCCCACCGGCAGACATCTCCCCTCGAGAAACCAAGCGAGCTGCCACTGATGACAGCCCTCTTGTTCGGAGGAATTTGGACAGCGCCTTCACGCGGGTCAAACGTATTAAGCATGTGGCCAACAAGAGAATGCTGTCCAAAGCCATCACTAGTAGCAGCTGGGACAGCAGCAGCAGTTCCGATGTCAGACTAGTGGAGCCACCTGCCCTTCAACCTGCTGACGACCTTGTCCCCCAACTGGAGGAAGAACCTGCACCTCAACAGGCTGATGAACCTGTCGATCTACATGCTCCGGAACCTGCCCAGCCACCTCCACAACGCAGACGCCGCCATCAGATCCGCGTCAGCAGCAGCAACGAGGACAGCGAATAAAATTTAAGTTTTTATTTCTTTTTCTCCTCTTATTGCTGCCTGCCCTTATATATTTGTGATGTACTTTTTTTTACCTTGTTTTTCTTTATTTTTGTGTCATTTTGCATTGAGGGCAATGCAACCCTCGAGTTTGGGGGTAGCAACCCTCCATATCTAATGGAGTCTTAGTACATCTTTTACTAATTTTTTGTGTCTTATTATTTACTCATTTTTCTTTAAAAAAAATTTAAAACTGTTGGCTTAAAACTGTGAAGTTAACTAACCTGTCATGACGGCTCTGTCGTGGCAGCATCTTTAGGACAGGTTAAGGAAAAGTTTAGAGCCTTTCTATAGTTCTGAAAAACTTAAACACTTTTGTGACTGTTATATTGCTTAGATTTCTTTTAGCCAAACTAGAATAGGAAGCTTAGAACTTGAATAGCCCCTAGAGGTGCCTAACACTGGCTCTAGGAAAGAAGTTTAGCAAAAGAAAATTAAAAACCTAGAGGTGCCCGAAACCGGCTCTAGGAAGCTAACTAGAGGTGCCTAACACTGGCTCTAGAAAAATTTAGCTTGAAAACAAAAGAAAAAGAAGCATGAAAATGTGCCTTCTAAAAAAATAAAAAATAAATAAACTTTGGCATAAAAATTCGAGTTAAGGAGTTGAATATTCTAGTGAAACTAAGAGAGTCTTAGCATATAACTGTTCACAAGCATGCACACACTGCACGAGAGCTATAGGGAGATTCCGAACAGATCCTAACCTCTCCGACAGATTGCTGCCGCCATGGAGAATGAGCGACGGGTAAGGGACAGTTCACTGTTTGAAGGCCAACACAAAAATTTTCATTTTTCTTTAAGTTTAATTGCTTGAGGGCAAGCAAAGACTTGAGTTTGGGGGTGTGTTGAGTGTGTAAAAGTTCTATTATTTACACCCTTTTTAACCCATATTTCTGCTGCATTCAAGCATCATTGCATTGCATTTAGGTTAGTTTTCAATAAAACATCACAATTATATAAAAGGCACGGATTCTACTAAAAGATGGTGTATTTTGCAGGTAGCTGCCATGGTTGACGATGAAGGCAGGCGCAGGGCAGATAAGCAGGAAAGCTGAACTGGACAAGCAGCCGAAGAAGACGAACCTGTCATGGACCTGTCACGACAGCATGGTGACAGCAGATTTATGAAGAGGAAAAGTGAAGTGGACCTCGATAGATAGAGAAAAATCTGCTCGTCTGTCGTGTGGAAGCCGAATATTTTTCCAAGCCCCGGATCAAAAGATATGTCAAGCCAAAGCTCAAAGGAGAGGAAATCCCTAAAAACAAGGATGCGGCTGGAAAGTAGGAGTCTTTAGAGATTTAGTCTTTATTAGAATCTTACTTTTAATTAAAGTTGTAATCCTTGTTACCTTAGATAACTTGAGCCCAAAGCTTATATAAAGGGCATAGATTAAACCTAGGGCATAACCGATAACCCCATAACCGAAACCAAACCCCTGCCGTCCACCCGTCACCGACATGTTCTAAATTCCCCCTAGGGCTACGGGTTGTTTTGTAAAGTAGTTGCAAGGGTTGCTTTGTTTTAGGATTTTTCAAGTTCAATAAAATAAACTTCAAGTTCTTTTATCTTGGTTTTAATATCTTGCAAGAGCATCGGGAGAGCATTGTGAGGTTATCTATTTACTTAGCATCGGGAGAGTTAAGTATACGAAAGAGATAAAAGCGCGTTCTCTAGTTTATAGTTGAACCATCTCGTGTTTAGGGATAAGGCGAGGTTAAGTGGCTAAGGAAGAATTCATACACATCGGTGTTCATCCTTCGATTCACGCCGGGAGGTATCATCAAAGACATGTTCATCGACAGACTTGTGCCTAGGGATAGGGCAAGGCAGATCTGGGATTCTTGCCAAGCTTGAAGTATGGAGTTAGTGTCTGCTGCCGCGACAACTAACGGACAGACGCCGCGACAGGTGCTGTCGGCGACGGGAGCGACGACAGAACTGGAGATCCTAAGCAATTCAATACCTGCACTACCGAGCAATTCAATATCGGCCCATTCTCTCTATCTTGATAACTCAATCTTTTATTTACGTTTTCATCTTATTATTCTCGTAACAATTCTAAACTATTTCCTTTACTTCGTGCAGTAAACTAAGGTGAAGTCATTAGCCCAATCCCTGTGGAGACGATATCCGATACTTCGTATCACTTTACTACTTGCGTCGTGTACACTTGCACTACCATTGCGATAGACTATTTTACACGCAACAATGATCTAACGGACCATATTGGCACGTGCTCTACACCGGACGTCTGTTCGTGTTCCACGCGCGCGTCCATAACGACCCAAACCCCTCCACGCGCGCGTAACTCGGTCCCGTGACCCCTCGTCTGCACGCTTCTGACCTTCTATCCCCGCCGCGCACCCTCCGCCGCCCCTACGCTAACACCATTTTGGGAGGTTTCGTCATGCAACAGTGAAAAAAAAAGGAATCAGATGACCAAAAATGTAAACTGATACACAAAAAAGTAAAATGTCAACCAGACATGAAAAATCAGAGGGAGAGAGATGATTAATCTTGTTTTTTTTTTCTCTATGTAACCCGGGTATAAGAGTAGCCCGAGAATCTGTACCCTTCTTCTTCTGAAGCGAAAAAGGAGAGGATTTTCAAAAAAGCAATAGAAAAGCATTTTCTGAGGTATATTCCAGTTTATTTTTTTTGCATGCAATAGTCAAAGAAGAAAATACAAGAGAAGTTGATTCTTTTACCATTCAAAAAATCTTTCCTTTTCTGATTTTTTTTGGTGTTACCGGCAACAAGCCTCTGGCTTCCGTCTCGGAAGCCGTCGGGTGAGCCACCGGAGTTACCACGTGACTCTTTTCTTAAGATTCAAACGAAAGAAAGTTATTCATAGGGTTTATCTCCGGGTTTTTGAAGAGAAAGTGGGGGTTTGTTTTTTTTCTGGTTTTTTTGAGGTCACCGGTGCCGGTTAACGGCCGACGGCACCGGAAAACTTTTTTTGTTTCCAAACC
The DNA here is from genome assembly GCA_958450335.1 of Hibiscus tridactylites. NCBI lineage: Eukaryota > Viridiplantae > Streptophyta > Magnoliopsida > Malvales > Malvaceae > Hibiscus > Hibiscus tridactylites. The sequence continues at coordinate 61,538,172 of OY288286.1, read as the reverse complement.
CTAACCGGGTAGGTGTAAAAAGGGGAGGATGTTATGTTTTTTAGGTTTTCAGAAATATCCAAAAGAGGCAAAATGGTTTCTAAAAATGGTATTTATACCACTTTATTTTTTTAAAAATGGTTTAACTCTTTCCTAAGCCCCTCCGCGTTTCTGTATTTCCACCAAAGGGGTTTCCGTTTTCTTAAATCACGTCTTCAATCCCTACATCTTTCTCATTTCTTTTAATTTCTTCCCCTGTGTTTGTCGGATTAGTTTCGAATGGTCTAATGGCCGATTCAGTCCCTGGAACTTTCGGTGAGCTTTAATTTTAATCCCCGTTTTGACGATTTGGCACCCCTTTTTTTGGTTTATTTCTTTAGTCCGTCCCTGGAAACAGTCCCGAATTCATTTTTAACCACTTTCAGATTTACTTTTTATTTTGTATATATTTGTTCATGCATTTAATTACCATTGTTTATATACTTGCTTTTTTTATGTTATGTTTATTTCATACGCTTTTGTTGATTTGCTCGTATTGTTACATACAATGTTTGTTTATTTTTTATATACATGTGATCATGTGTTACCCTAAGTTGCATCCTAATTTTTTAAATTGCAATGCGAGTGTCTCTTTATTTGGGAACGAACGAGGCCAGTACCAGTCGTAGTGGTGGTGGTTCGGACGTTCTTTCTCGAATATTAAGACCTTTAAAATTTACTAGCTCGTATAACTAAATTTCGATACGATTCGTCACTTTAATTCGCAAAATTTAATATTAATTAAGCGGTAATGTTTTGGTACCGATGTTCGGGCACGACGGGGGTGCTCATTCTTCCTCGCGTGTAACCGAATCCCGAACCCATTTTCGAAAAGAATCTCTGGTTTTTTTCGGTGTCTGGTTTACCATTTTTTAAATGGCTGGTGGCGACTCCTCTATTTTTATAAATCTGATTAAATTTTTCAAAAACCATTAAAACCCGCAACAGTTGGAACACACTAAGCTCCTTAGCTCAACCAAAAACATTTCTCCCTTTTAGATATTTTGGATAGGCTACCTTGTACCTAACACTCGGAGGATCGACACATTCAGTATTCTACCTATATTGTAATGTTTCTATCCACCATTTTGTTCTTTAGGGTGACATGTGCCTATATTTTGGGATGTATGATGTCTATTTTATGAGTATTTTGCTATTATACTTAATACTACTTACTTTGTAACTATTTCTCTGATATGATTATATATACGATATCAACATCCTATATCGGTTTACGCAGTTATGTTTTCAAAATTAGATGCTTGAATCTTTGATATGTTTCTACTTAGATTTTAAAATGGAGATGTACCCTGTTAGACATGGTCAATTCGCATAGGCCAGCCTAGGAGGTTACATTTAGTTGGTATTAGAGCTTTTGGTTTTATAACCCCAGATTATGAACGAGTCCATTTAAAGTATTATTTTGAAATGTCTTTCAAAAATGTTATTAAATGGGCCATGTCACCAAATTTTATATGTTTAATTGTGTCCAAGTCTCTAGTGTCGTAAACTGACCTTTGGTTCTCTCCTTTGTAGAGATTCTCTGATATGAGCACCAAAAGGGGTCGTCGACCTACCCGTGGGGGATGTCAAACCGCCATATTTAAAGACTGATGATTGATCCATCTACCCATGTGGTTGCTCTAGGCCCCGTAGATCCTCCAGCTTTTATGGAGCCTCTCTCCCCTCGTGGTCCTTCAGTTTCGACTGCTCCACCACCCGCCTCTAGTACCTCTAGTATTGATATGACTACTCTGGTTAGAGGTCTAGCATCGTCGAGTTCCAAGCCATTGAAGACAATTATTGATGAGACTCTCAGTGGACAGTTCTTCTAGTTGATTCAGGGGGTAGTTAGAGCATCAGGAATCATGCCTGAAGTCCCTATTTCTCGGACTATGATCGCTAATGGGATCAAGATCCTCTCAGGATCCTCTGGCCAGGGAGTCTCTCGCGCGCCTTGATAAGAGGGCCCGCATGACAACATATCAGAGAGGTGGTTTGAGTTATAGGCCTCTGACATTTCAGGGCCCAACTGTCAGTTGAGGTGTTTCATTAGGGTCCACTCATATACCTGTATGTGAGAATTGCGGTACATTACATCAAGGAGAATATAGAAAGATGTCGGGTGCTTGTTTTCGATGTGGATCCACTAAGCATCTTCAGAAAGAGTGTCCACACCCACCTTCTATAGAACGAGCATCTACTCAGTCTCCTACTCGTTCTTAGACTCTAGCCCGTTCACAGATATCTATTCAGACACTGGGTACAGGGCGTTATCTGAGTAGAGCTCATAGGTCTGCTGCTAGATCTGATAGTAGAGGTCGATCATATTAGATTAGGGGACCAGTTATGACTGAGGCTAGACAGCCTACACTTATTTATGCCACCAGACATCGTGATGAAAGAGATGAGCCATACGTCACTGCAGGTACATTTACTATATATTTTGTTCCATACTTTGCATTGCTTGACAATGTTTCCACATATTTCTATGTTTCGAGATCTGCATCCCGAGACCTTTAGATTTCGGATGAGACCACCAAGAGTGCAATTACAGTTATGAGTTTGGTGGGATAGTCAGTGGTTGTGAATAAGGTTTTCAAGCGATGTCCCCTCGAGGTTCAAGGGGAATTATTTCCAGCTGGCCTCATGGAGCTCTCATTAGAGGAGTTTGATCTAATTCTGGGTATGGATTGGTTGACTGAACATCGGGTTAATCTTAATTATGAGTCCAAGAGGGCGACTTTGAAGACTTCCGATGACCGGGCAGTGGTTTTAGTGGGAGAGAGAGGCAATTATCTTTCTAATGTGATATCTACCTTAACTGCTGACAGAATGATCTGAAAGGGTTATAAGACATTTATTTCTTGTATCCTAAATACAAAGGGCTATTTATCCAAGATTAAAGACATTCACATTGTTAGCGAGTTTCCTGATGTTTTCCCTGAGGAGTTGTATGGGTTACCTCCGGATAGTGATGTCGATTTTGAGATTGAGACCTATTCGGGATCTGCACCAGTTCCATGAACCCCTATCGTATGGATCCTAAGGAGCTGAAGATTCACTTGCAAGAGCTCCTTGATCGAGGTTTTATTCGACCTAGCTCTTCGCCTTGGGGACCTTCAGTTCTGTTCGTAAAAAAGAATGATGGATCTCCCAGGTTGTGTATTGATTATCGGAAGCTGAACAAGCTGACGATCAAGAATAAATACCCTTTACCCAAGATTGATGACTTTTTGATCAATTTTAGGGAGCCATAGTTTTCTCAAAGATTGATATTCGTTCTGGGTACTACAGCTAAAAATAAAGGGATCTGATGTTGCGAAGATGTCCATTCGCACTAGATATGGGCATTACAAGTTTCTAGTGATGCATTTCGAACTAACTAATGCCCCCGCTACCTTTATGGATTTGATTAATCGTGTATTTCAGCTGTACTTAGACCAGCTTGTGGTGGTGTTCATTCATGACATCATGGTCTACTCCTGGATTGAAGTAGAACATGTTGAGCATCTGAGAATTGTTCTGCAGACCCTTAGAGAGCATCGATTGTATGCTAAGTTAAGCAAGTGTGAATTTTGGCTCAACGAAGTGACATTTCTTGGGTATGTAGTATCGGCCCGAGGTATTCAGGTTGATCCGAGCAAGATAGAGGCCATTGTAAGGTGGAAGCAACCTAAGAACGTTTCTGAGATCTGTAGTTTCTTGGGTTTAGCTGGGTATTACAGACGCTTCGTTGAGGGTTTTTCTATTATTGATGCTCATTTGACGAAGCTTTTGGGGAAGAATGTTCCATTTATCTGGACTGACGCTCAGCAAGAGAGTTTGAGAAGTTGAAGACAACTTTAACTCAAGCTCTAGTGTTGACCCAACTTGAGACTAGGAAAGACTTTACAGTTTATAGTGATGTATTGCACTCCAGACATGGATGCGTTCTGATGCAAGATGGCAGAGTGTTTGCTTACACGTCCCATCAATTGAGGCGGCATGAGTGTAACTATCCTACCTATGATCTAGAGTTGGCCGATGTGGTCTTTGCCTTGATAATTTGGAGACACTATCTCTACAGAGAGAAGTCTTATATATATATATATATATATATATATATATATATATATATATATATATATATATATATATATATATATATATATATATATATATATATATATATATATATATATATATATATATATATACAGATCATAGGATCATGAAGTATTTTCTTACACAGAAAGAGCTTAATATGAGACAACGTTATTGGCTTTAGCTTCTTAAAGATTATAATTGTGAGATTGAGTATCACTCGGGAAAAGCCAACGTTGTTGTTGATAGCTTGAGCGGAAAGGTTGTTTCAGACTTGAGGTCCTTATTTGTCAGGATGAGTATATATGATGATGGCAGTTTGATGGCTGAGCTACAGGTTAAGCTGACTTTGGCCGAAGAGATTAAATCCAAACAGCTCTTAGACAGTTCCTTACTTCCTATCATACAGCAGGTTGAGCGGGGATCTATGTCTATTTATGCTTTCGATCAGGATGGAGTCATATGCTTTAAGGGTCTTTATTGTGTACCTGATGATGAGGAGTTGATATGGGTCATTCTCAGTTAGGCTCATAGTAGCCCTTATGCTATGCATCCCAATGGGGACAAGATGTATCAGAATCTGAGACAGAGATACCGTTGGGTTGGTATGAAGAAGGACATCTCTGATTATGTGTCACGGTGCCAGACTTGCCAGCAGGTTAAGATAGAACATCATCATCCTTCTGGTCTGTTGTATCCCATTAATATTCCCAAGTGGAAGTGAGATCGCATCACGATGGATTTTGGTATAGGGTTACCTCTGACAACTTCTAAAATGGATTATGTCTGGGTGATTGTTGACTGACTCACCAAGTCAGCTCATTTTATTCATGCTCGAGTTACTTATTCTCTAGAGAAGTTGGTTAGATTGTATATCTCATAGATTGTCAAATTGCATGGTGTGCCTTTATCTATCATTTCTGACCGAGATCCGAGATTCACCTCTTAATTTTGGTTGGACCTACAAGAGGCCTTGGATACACGTTCGAATTTCAGTACATCCTTTTATCTGTAGACTGATGGTCAGTTAGAGAGGGTGATTCAGATTCTTAAGAATATGTTGCGGGGATGTATGATTGACTTCCGCGACAGTTGGGAGGATTACTTGACTTTGGCCGAGTTTGCATATAATAATAGTTACCAGGCTAGCATCCGTATGGCACCTGTAGAGCGTTTGGATATTCTCTAAATATGAGCGCAAGTGCACACTCTTGTCAAGTTATACTATAAAAGATATAGTCTCCCACGAGGATTTGACAACTAATTTGAATCGCAATTCTTGCACAAGGAAAATTAAATGCACAAGTAAATTTTAGTTTGTAAAAGAAAAGTAAATAACACAAGTAATTTATAGAAGAGATCAGAGTGATAGTATGGGTCAAGTTATGCTGCTCAGTAGTGTGAAACTGCGTTGAATAGGTTGAGTTGTCTTGCGCTACCATAATCTGTTGCCTCGGCGAAAGATGGCAGATTGGTGCTTCGACGCTTTCACTACCTCGGAAGTGGAACGAAGGAGTGGCTCGGCGGCGAACTCGGAAGAACGCTTCGATAATGATCCTGCTCATGTCTAAGTTAGAGTATTGTTGTTACCCACTGCAGATAATACCTGTCGGTGTGAATCTTGCAACGAACAACAACCTTGGTCTCGTCCTCTTTTAGCCTCCTTAAACCCCTAACCTATGTCTAGGTTAGATTGATCAACACCTGGTATTGATGAGATCGTGCTTAATTCTTTCGTGAGTTTGACTCTCTCGATGCCAAACAAATGGATTGCTCACAATCGATCTCTCGACTCAATTGAAAACAATGAAGAACATGAAATAAGAAAACCTTGAATTTATAGCAAAAACAAACTTAAACCTAAACAACCGTTCTCACAACTACTTTACAACATAACCCAAACCCTAAAGAATTTAGAACATAGTGGCGACAAGAAAACACAAGAGAAACCTAAGCTATGCCGACTATGAGTTGTCTCAAATACAAGGTATGATCGGATATATATAGGGCATGGCCTAGGGTAAGTCCTCCATGGAGTAGAAGTCTTCTTTATGATAAATTAGCTTTTGCATTGAATGCATCCTTTAAATATGACTTCTTTGACTTGAAGTTTGACTCCTTGTGCCACAAGTAACCTTAAGCCGCCTTGGACAATTTTCTCTTGGGCGGCTCAGTCTGCTATTTTCGGCATCAAAAAATAGCATGGATGGGCTCATTGGACTCAGAAAATTATGATCTTCCAATCGCACTCCAATTCACCAATTCCTCTGATTTCTGCCCTGGGAAACAAGTATGGCGGTGGTAGCTACTCGACAGCTTCTCTCATTGTGTTGAACTGCTTCAGTACTGTAACGCCCCGGTTTTGGGCTTAGGAGTTTTGGGCGTTGACCGGTTGGTCAAAGTGCTGTTCGAATCTAAAGAGGTGAAATTAGGAAAGCCTAGTTCGGGTTGCATTAAAAATATGGAAAAATGTTCTAAAATCATCTTTTAATATAATTCAGTGAACTGTGAAATCAATTTTGGAAAAAGAGTTTTGGAAGTGTGACATTTTGGCTAGTGACCAAAATGTAATTTTCGAAAGTTTGGTGACTGTTTTATAAAGGGTTGGAACTTTGAATCTTTAAGGAGCTATTATTCCAAAAGTAGTTTCTCCAGATTTTTCTAAGATATTTTAAGCTATATTCTGATTTTAAACATATTAAAAGTGGAGGGAAAGCCATTTTGGCTATTTTGGATAACTAACTTTCCATTTTCTTTCTCTTATTTTCTCTCAACCCAAACACTTTCTCTCCAGAGAATTTGATCTGATTTTCTCACCTAAATTCCTCCTTTCAACTCTCTTTTGATTCCTAATCATAATATCTACAAAACCTCATCATTTGCTACTTGATTCATCAAGGTTTTTGATTCCAAAAAGAGGAGAAACTCAAGTTTGGAGGTAAGAACGTCCTTCTCCTCTAAACTATCAGTTCTTTACTGAAATTCCTAAGTTTTAAATCCTTAATTGATGTTTTATTAAAGGCTTTTGAGTTGTGAATTGGATCTTGGCTTATAATGCAAGATTTGGTGATTTTTGATGATTTTCGTTAGATCTGATTAATCTGTGATTTGAGATGTGTTTTTGATGTTAAATGAACTCTAAATTGATAAGGAATTGAGTTTTGATTAATGCAATCCCGGATAGGTTGAGTTTCCTAAGTTAAGCTTGTGGTTCTTGATTGTTTTTGAGGTGATCTTGTGGATCTGATGTTGCTGGAGGTATAAGGATGTTAATAGGTTCTTTTTAGATGTTAAATGGTGTTAATAGATGTTTGGTTTTGATGGTTTATGGCTGGGCTTTGTTGAGAAGTGGTTTGGATGCATTTTCGGTTGTGTTTGGTGGCCGAAAATGGAGTGTGGATGAGAGCAGCGAGTTTAGGTGCTTTCATTGAAGCAATTAATGCATGATGATGCATTAATCCTCTGCTTTGATGTGTTAAAACAGGGGAGGCATCTTTGGATCCAAGAGTTGTTGATCCGGAGGCTTGATTTGGTGCTTCGGCAAGAGGCGAAGTGGAATCGGTGAGTGAAATTGGGTTTTCGGCTTTGAAACCAATGTCTTGGGAGCTTAGTTTAAGTCTAAACAACTTTGCTAAGCTCAAGTGTAAGTTTTCGGAAATACTCTCTAGTGGTGGCCATGATTTGATTGTTGTGCAATGTGTTTATTGCATGGTTTAAATTCTGTTTTGAAAGCATGATTTAGCATGGTTAATGCTGTTTTTGTAAGCCATATGTTGAAGGAAGCTCAAGGTAAGAGTTCCTTGTTTTTGAACATTGATTAAATGTGGTTTGATGCTTTAAATGCATGATGAATATGGCTTGGTTTAAATGCTTTAAAACAGTGGATAAATTGATGATAATGATGTATATTGGCAAGTGATGTTTTGAAAAGGTTAAGGTCACTAAGGTGTTTAAAAGTCCTTGAGTGAGCCTTGTTACTTAAGAACATCAAGGTGGTTAAAAGTCCTTGGATGATTCTTGCTACGGACACAAAGGTGGTTAAAAGTCCTTGTGTGATCCTTTCCATGGTGTTTAAAAGTCCATGGGGCCATGGTGTTTAAAAGTCCATGGGGCCAAGGTGTTTAAAAGTCCTTGGGGCCAAGGTGTTTAAAAGTCCTTGGGGTGAAACTTGATACGGACACAAAGGTGGTTAAAAGTCCTTGTGTGGTCCATTTCATGGTGGTTAAAAGTCCATGGGGCCAAGGTGTTTAAAAGTCCTTGGGGCCAAGGTGTTTAAAAGTCCTTGGGGTGAAAGTTGATGAACTTGTTTTTAAAGAAATGGAATTGATCACTTGTGGCCAATATGACATGTTATGATATGAAGCATGAGATGCTTGTTTTAAGTATGCTTTTGAGCATGTGCAAATGTTGATTTGAAGCATGATTTATAAATGTTTTATAAATGCATTATTGAATGGTTTTTGTGAGCATACCTCACTAAGCTTTTGCTTACGCTCTCTTTCGTTTTCTTAATTCAATAATGCAGAACATTAAAGTATCTTGAGGGCAGCAAGGAAGGCAAGCAATCAAGCGGTGGTAAAGCTCAAAGTATGGAAGGTTTTCTTAAGAACATTTAGCTTTTGGTAATTTGGCAATGGGGGACCAATGTGTATGTTTTGGGAGATGTTTGGAACTCCCTAAGTATGTTGAATGTTGATGAGAATGTTGGTTTTTGTGTTTAGCCATTATATGCTTGAATTGGAAGTTTATGCTTGAAAGGTTTGCTTGTGTAGGAAGCATGCCTATAGATTTGGGCCTTTTTGTATATGATGTTATTTGGTCGATTTGTTGATGCATATAAGTCTCATATATGTTGAATTGCATGCTGGTAAAGTTTGGTAGCATTTGGAGCATGTTTGAATGATCAATTGCATGTTTAGGTAAGCTTTATGCTGCAATCTGTGCAGGGTGTTTCGGAACAGTGCACACCGTTCCGGAACGGGTGCCTTGAATGAACCCAGGCGTCCGAAACGGTAGGCACCATTTCGAAACGGAAAGGCCACTGCCAGCCCCTGTTCCGGTACGCGTTGCGGAACGGCCCGTGTTTCGAAACGGGCTCTGCCTGTTTCGGAACGGTCGACCGTTGGGGGCTGACATTGGCAGTTAAATGTTTTGAATTGTTTGCGTTTTAGTCCTGAATCTTGTTTGTGCAATTGTATGAGTTCGGGAAGTCCTTTTGAGCTGAAATTTCACAGAGAAGCATGAAATCTGACTAATTTCAAGTTGGTAACTTTAATTTGGGTTAAGTCCTCCTTTTTATCAGAAATTACATTTTGGTCCCTAAAGTTGTAATTTGTTCAATTGGGTCCCTGTTTGATCTCTGATGTTTGTGATCTTTGAATATGTTGTTGAGTGATCACAATTAGGGATAATGTGCATCTAGACAAGATTAAAAAGGAAATAAAAAAGGGGTCGTTAATCAAGGTTGACTTTCGGGTTGACTTTGGTTTTCCCCGTGTGACTTTCTTAATTCGGGTCAACCGTCTAGGCCGGGTTAAGGGGGTTACAAGTACAGCTTCTTAGCTTGTTGCCTCAGCATCAGTTCCTCTCTCCTTCTAACAGCTTCTAGCACCTGAAACTAAAACTAAACTAAAACAATATCTTTTCTCACCAAATCAAAGATATTCAACAGAAACAAGACAAAGCAAAGAATACTATAAACAATGCATGCATGCACCTAAATATGCCTAAAATGCAATTTAGAAAATCAATAATATGAGATGAAATGTGCATAAAATATAGGACTTATGAGCACTTTACACACCCCCAAACTTGAACTATTGCATGTCCTCAAGCAATGAAATCCTAAACATATTTGCCCTTGCACTAATCTGAAAGAAGAACCTGTTTTAAACTTGATTTAGCACCTCAAGGTTGTGGCACCTATCATTAGATTAGTGAGAGGAGAATAGCATGAATTAGCTCAGAATTAAACTATAATGCTAGTGAAGTGTGTGCAGAAACTGTGTACAGGCTGAATTTAAAGAATATTCTAAGTAAACAAAGGTGTAGTCATGGTAATATAAGGTTGTCGTCGAGGTAACTTAATTAAGCATAGTTTATAATCATGACAATAAGGGCTTCAGCTCATCACAACTACTCTTTAGGTCTAAAATTAAGATAGGAGCAAACTACAAAACCTCGAACCCAATGAGTAGAGTCATCCTGTGAAGACTTTCATTCACTAATGCTAATTTGTCTGTCACTTCAAAAAAAATCAGATTCATGGACTTTGATAACAGTGGAGTGTCCTTGCACATGATTCTTCCTAGAGCCAGTTTTGGGCACCTATAGGGAAAACAATATAAAAAAATTTCTTCCCTGCCGTGGCAGTGCTTTTCTTTTTCTATTTGTTGCCTACCGCAGCAGCTTCATGCAACCAAGTTAGAATTTTACAAATAATTCAAGCAAGCAGTGTTTATCAAAAATTCAATCAAATTCAGCAAGCAACAGTAGCGTTTTTATTTTTTTGCATTTATAGAAAAATTCTAAGTTTACTTCATGCTTTCCCCAAAATTAAGTTCTTTTTAATGGGTGCGAAAAATTTAAAATCGGTTATCCTATCATAGGCACAAGTTCTAACAAAAAAATTTCTTTTGATTAATTTTAGAGGCAAGTAAATTAAGCAACCTATATGCTCTAAGTATGCCTAAACAATGATGAGTGCTAACCCCCCCTCCCAAACTCGAGATGGGCATTGCCCTCAATGCACAAAATAAATTAAAAACTAAAAAATAAACATGAGTCAGGGAAAGAAAACTTAGACTTAGTTGCTGACAGATGGTGGAGATGATTCGGAGGAGTTATCAGCGATGTCGTCAATTGCGGATTGTGGCAGCTGGCTGAGCATGGCTTCCCTCTGTTGTGAGCGGCGTCTTGATTTCTTAGGGTCTGAATCTGGAGAAATTATTGTGAGACGGGAATAAATAATAACAACACAGCTAAAAATAAAATCTAGTCCTAAGTAATTAAAATCTACTCCTAAATAGATAAAATAATAAAGATGTGGAGAATTAAAATTTATGTCACGGTAAGGTGGGCATCCCTCAAAGTGAATACTTCTTGTCCTCTCGAAACAGAATCCCATGCATAATGATTTAACTGGTGCCCATTAACCTTGAATTATGCCCCTCCGTTCATTGGCTTTACTGTCACGGCACCATGTGGGAAGGTGTGGACCACTTTGAACGGTCCTGACCATTTGGATTTCAATTTTCTAGGAAACAGCTTTAGGCGGGAGTTGAACAGCAACACTTGATGCTTGGGCAGAAACTGTCTTTGTTGGATCTTGTTGTCGTGCCACCTTTTTACTTTTTCTTTGTACAACTTGGCATTCTTGTATGCTTCTCGTCTAAATTCCTCCATTTCGGTCAGATCCAGCAATCTCTTTTCGCCAGCCTGCTTCCAATCCATGTTTACTACCTTGATTGCCCAATATTCCTTGTGTTCTATTTTAACCGGAATGTGGCAGGCCTTTCTATATACTAGTCGATAAGGGGACATTCTGAGTGGCATCTTGTACGTTGTTCGATATGCCCAAAGGGCATCGTCTAACTTCATGGACCAATCTTTCCTATTTGGGTTGACAACTTTTTCCAAGATGGTTTTAACTTCTCTGTTCGAAATCTCTACTTGCCTATTTGTTTGCGGGTGGTATGTCGCGGCAATCTTGTGTGTGACTCCCACTTTTTGAAATGCCTTGGTGATTAGCTTGTTGTCAAAATGGGTGCCCTCATCACTAATGATTGCTCTTGGGATTCCGAACCTTGTGAATATGTTTTTGTGTAGGAATCTATGGATGGTCTTTGCATCATTGTGAGGGGTGGCAATGGCTTCTACTCACTTGGAGACGTAATCAACCGCTAAGAGCATGTACATGTTGCCACAAGAAGATGGGAATGGTCCCATAAAATCAATTCCCCAAACATCGAATAATTCAACTTCTAGGATGGTTTGCAAGGGCATTTCCTTTCTTCTTGAAATGTTTCCTATTCTTTGGCATTTGTCGCACTGTTTGTAGAATGCCTGGGCATCTTTATGCAATGTTGGCCAAAAAAAAGCCCGACTAGAGTACTTTTGCTGTTGTACGTTTTCCTCCAAAATGACCTCAATATGGTGTTGCATGGCACTGGGATAATATGGCTCGTTGTTAATCTTCAAGGACACACCGTCTAATGACCTGATTTGCATAGTTATTAAACAAGAAAGGCTCGTCCCAAAAATAATTCTTAGCATTATATTGTAAACGCTTTTTTCCTTGGTAGTTAAGGTCATAAGGCAAAACAACAGTTACTAAATAATTAACAATCTTTGAGTACCAAGGTGTTGCTATTGACGTTACTGTCGCGACATCTGCATAGGCAGCAAGTGAGATGCCTTCAGCTTCCAAGGCGACAACCAGGGCAGAGGCAAATAGCAGTTGCTCGTTAAGGAATGCATCTTGAATTTCGTTGTTAGGTGTCTTTCCTTGTTCATTCTCAAGCCGAGATAAATGGTCCGCTACTTGATTTTCTGTGCTCTCTATGTCTTGGATTTCTAGGTCAAATTCTTGCAGCAGAAGGATCCAACAGATTAGGCGCAGTTTGGCATCCTTCTTTACGAATAGGTATTTTATTGCTAAATGATCCGTGTTTACGATCATTTTTGTTCTGATTAGATAGGGCCGAAACTTATCAAAACTGAATACTACTGCCAATAGTTTCTTGTCGGTGGTAGTGTAGTTGGTCTAAGCAGGATTTAGCATCTTGATGACGTAGTAGATACCATGGAAGATTTTTTCCCTGCGTTGTCTAAGGGCGGCACTGACGGTAGTATCACTAGCATCACACATTAACTCAAAGGGCTGGCTCTAATCAGGGGGAATTACCACATGTGTTGTCACGAGCTTCTCTTTGAGGGTTTTGAATGCTTTCAAGCATGCCTCGTCGAAGTTGAATTGTTTATCCTGTTCCAACAAGGTACACAATGGTTTAGAAATTTTGGAAAAAATTTCAATAAATCAACGATAAAAACCTGCGTGTCCTAGAAAGCTTCGAATGCTCTTGATAGAGGTCAGCGGAGGAAAGTTGGAGATGACTTCGATCTTAGCCTTATCAACTTTGATTCCGTGTGCCGATATTTTATTCCCTAGGACTATGCTTTCATCGACCATGAAGTGGCATTTTTCCCAATTGAGCACTAGGTCTATCTCCTTGCATCTGGTAAGTACTTTTTCTAGGTTGTCGAGGCAGTTGTCGAAGTTGCTACCGAAGACAGAGAAGTCATCCATAAATATCTCTATGAAGTCCTCTATCATGTCAGAGAAAATGACCATCATGCAACGTTAGAATGTGGCAGGGGTGTTGCATAATCCGAACGGCATCCTTCGGAAGGCATAAATGCTATAGGGGCATGTGAATGTTGTCTTGGTCTGGTCTTCTGATGCAATGGAAATCTGGTTATAACCTGAATATCCATCCAAGAAAAAATAAAAGGGTTTGCCAATAAGGCGGTTAAGAATTTGATCAATAAAAGGTAGAGGAAAGTGATCCTTTTTAGTTGTTTTATTTAACTTGCGGTATTCCATTGCTTACCATAGTTATAGCACCTTTCTTTGGTACACATTGTACTGGGCTTACCCATTTGTTGTCGGATATAAGATATATGATGTCGGCATCTAACCATTTGATTATCTCCTTTTTGACAACTTCCCTCATGGCATCGTTCAATCTCCTCTATGCATCGACAGCTGGCTTTTGATCCTCTTTAAGCTGGATTTTGTGCATGCAGATTGATGGGCTTATCCCTTTTACATCTGTCATGGTCCATCCTATTGCCTTCTTGTGCTGTCACAGCAGCGTTATCAATTTATGTTCATGTGTAGGCTGCAACTTCGAAGAAATTATCACGGGTAGCATATCATTGGGTCCCAAATAAGCATACTTAAGTTGCGCAGGCAAAGCCTTTAATTCCAGGGTAGGGGTTGTTCAATAGATGGTTTGAACATTTTGCCACCCTTTTCTGTATAATTCAAAGGTTCAAAATACTTACTTGTCATGTTCACTATCCAGTATGCCTCATCTTTCTCCTCTAATTCTTGTTCTGTCCATTCACAGTATTGTTCACCTTCTGAGCAAGGATCTAAATGGTTGCCAAATAGTTGTCAAGGTTGCTGCCCCGACAGTCGTGCTGCAAACAGGGACTGTTGGCTTCAAAATTGAATTCTGAGATGGTCTTTATTAGCTGGCATTCTTCTGGATCATCAGCTTGCTTCATGGTTTGGAAGACGTTCAGCTTTACTTGTTGATCATTGACCCTCATTGTAAGTTCACCTTTTTTAACATCGATCAACGTTTTGCCCGTAGCTAGGAATGGTCTCCTTAGGATTATCGGTTCCATTTCGTCTACCTCATAGTCTAGTACCAAGAAGTCGGTAGGGAAAATGAATTTGTCCACCTTCACCAAGATGTCTTCAATTTTTCCTTCTGGCTGTACATACGTTCTGTCAGCTAGCTGTAGCATTACTGTCATTGGGCGAGTGTCTCCTATCCCAAGTTTTTGGAAGACAAACTTGGGCATTAGGTTGATGCTTACCCCTAGGTCACATAGGGCTCTTGTGGAGTGGTTGTTGCCTATTTTACATGGAATTATGAAGTTACCCGGATCTTTCTATTTGAGCGGTGTCTTATTGTATAGCATTCTCATGCATCCTTCTGTTACTGCGACTGTCTCGAATTCCCCGATTCTTGTTCTTTTGGATACCATATCTTTTAGGAACTTAGCGTAGCTGGGCATCTGTTCGATCAATTCCACCAATGGAAGATTGATTTTTACTTGCTTCAGAACATCCAAAAATTTCTTGAACTGCATGTCCCGCTTATGTTTTTTCAATCGTTGTGGGAATGATGGTGGAGGTTTAGTATCTTCATTTTGAGCCTTGGTCAGAATCATATTCTAGAGAGCAGCAGCCGGTTTAGATTGGTCATCTACAGTGTCGTCTGTCAGCCTTGTTTGTACGTCCACATTGTTCTTCTCAGAGGCTACCGTGGCAGGGTCTATGGCGGCATGAACTGGATTTTGTTTGATAGGTAACTCGGCAGGTGTTGTTTCCCTAGCAGGAGGATTCGACGGCTCTTGTAATTTTATCCCACTCCTGGTTGTTATAGCCTTGCATTTCTCTTAGGTCTTTCCCTTCGTGATTTCAGTATCACTAGGTAATCCGCCTATTGGCCTAGTGTTAACAATCTGGGCGAACCTTCCAAACTGAGTCTCTAGGTGCTTTATTGCTGCCTTCTGGTTGTTCATTCGCATCTCAGCCTTGTCTATAAAAGACCCAGTCTTATCAATAAATTTATTAGTAAGAACAATAAAGTCATTAGTGCGAGACATAAAAGTATGTAAAGTAGGTTCAAGTGAATTATTGTTCGTATTTTGTTGTTGCTGAGGCGGCTGTCGTGACAGGTTATGCTGATATCCTCATGGTTGCTGGGTTGGATTTGTAGCCATGTTGGGGTTACTCCAGGAGAAGTTTAGATGCTTTTTCCAGCCTGGGTTATATGTGTTGGTGTTGGGTCTGTTGTTCCTCTCATAAGTTCCCATGAAGTTGGTGGATTCACTGCATTCAGAGGAATCGTGGTTGCCCCCACACCCATCACAAAATGGCTCCAAAACCATGGCCTCATATGTTTTTCCTTTGGCCATATTCATCATCAGCTCTGTCAGTTTATCCATGAGGGCATTGATAGATTCAGTGGCTTCTACTTCATTCACAATAGTTGGCTGCCTTATGCCACCGCGGCGGGCTATAGGGAACTTGTAGTCATTTTTTGCAATCATGTTCAGAATCTGTAGTGCCTCATCGGGTGATCTATCCAAGATGATTCCATTGGCTGAAGCATCAAGCATCATTCGTGTCGGTTGATTTACTCCATTATAGAATATTGACACTTGAGTCTAGGATAAGAAACCGTGAAGTGGGCAGTTGCTCAGCATCTGTTGGTATCTCTCCCAAGCTTCAAATATTGGTTCGTCATCCCCTCATCGGAAAGCTGTGATCTCGTTTCTTAATCTGACGGTTACGTTTGAATGACTAAAACGATTTACGAAGTCCTTGCACAACTCTATCCAAGTGTTGAATGATCCCGTCGGTTTGTTGTTTAGCCACTGATTTGCCCTATCCCTCAGTGAATAGGGAAATAATCTCAGCTTAAGCACATCCTGATGGACTCCATGTATCTTGAAAGCTCTGCAAATATCTAGGAATCCTCTTAAGTGTTGTCGAGCATCTTTCATGGCAGTTCCTCCAAATTGCCCCAATGTGTTTATCATGTTGAACATGGCGGGCTTCAGCTCGAAGTGATTTGCTTCGATTTTAGGCTCTGCAACAGTTGGGTTAAATCCTCTAAAGTCGTGCTCCAAATAATCCCTGGTGGTGCGCACATATTATTGTTGCTTGGGCGGAATTGAGGGTTGTCGCCTAGGTGGCAGATCTTGTTGTCCATCCCTGCCGTTACGGGCATTGTTGGCAGGGTTTTCGTCTTGGTCGTTATACATGGTTGCATCTGCTTTTCCTTTCTCTTTAGCTTCTTTGAGGGCTTCTCTTGCTTCTTTCTTTAGTTTCCTTGCTCGTTGTTCGATCTCGTCTATGTAAACGATTTCGGCTGACATGTTTGCTCTGGTCATGAACTAGACAAGAAAACTGTAATTTTTTTCTGAATAAGAAGTAAAAATAAAAACTGAAATTAAATGCAATAAATTAAAAGTGCAGAAAAATAAAGATGAATTTACTGTTGTCAATCCCCGGCAACAGCGCCAAAAACTTGTAAATCGTTTGGTTGTTCTCTAAATATGAGCGCAAGTACACAATCTTGTTAAGTTAAAGTATAAACGATATCATCTCCCACGAGGATTGGACAGCTAATTCGAATCGCAATTCTTGCACAAGGAAAATTAAATGCACAAGTAAATTTTAGTTTGTAAAAGAAAAGTAAATAACACAAGTAATTGATAGAAGAGATCAGAGTGATAGAATGGGTCAGGTTATGCTGCTTAGTAGTGTGAAACTGCATTGAATAGGTTGAGTTGTCTTGCGCTGCCAGACTCTGCTGCCTCGGCAGAAGATGGCATATTGGTGCTTCGATGTTTTCCCTGCCGCGATAGTGGAACGGAGGAGCGGCTCGACGGCGAACTCGGCAGACCTTAAAGGTTCGGCAGAACGTTTCGATAATGATCCTGCTTATGTCTAAGTCAGAATATTGTTGTTGCCCACTATAGATAATACTCGTCGACGTGAATCTTGCAACAAATAGTAACCTTGGTCTCGTCCTCTTTTAGCCGCCTTAAACCCTAAACTATGTCTAGGTTGTATTGATCAACACCTGGTATTGATGAGATCGTGCTTACTTATTTCGTGAGTTTGACTCTCTCGATGCCAAACAAATGGATTGCTCACAATCGATCTCTCGACTCAATTGAAAACAATGAAGAACATGAAATAAGCAAACCTTGAATTTATTGCAAAAACAAACTTAAACCTAAACAACCGTTCTCACAACTACTTTACAACATAACCCAAACCCTAAAGAATTTAGAACATAGTGGCGGCTAGAAAACACAAGAGAAACCTAAGTTATGCCGACTATGAGTTGTCTCAAATACAAGGTATGATCGGATATATATATAGGGCATGGCCTAGGGTAAGTCCTCCTTGGAGTAGAAGTCTTTTTTTATGATAAAGTAGTTTTTGCATTGAATGCATCCTTTAAATATGACTTCTTTGACTTGAAGTTGGACTCCTTGTGCCATAAGTAACCTTAAGCCGCCTTGGACAATTTCCTCTTGGGCGGCTCAGTCCGCTATTTCCGGCATTAGAAAATAGCATGGATGGGCTCATTGGACTCAGAAAATTATGCTCTTCCAATCGCACTCCAATTCACCAATTCCTCCTATTGCTGCCCTGGGCGGCAAGTATGGCGGCAGTAGCTACTCGGCAGCATCTCTAACTGTGTTGAACTACTTCAATACAGCTCCTTGGCTTGCTGCCTCAGCATCAGCTCCTCGGCTCCTCTCTTCTTCTGACAGCTTCTAGCACCTGAAACTAAGACTAAACTAAAACAATATCTTTTCTCACCAAATCAAAGATATTCAACAGAAACAAGGCAAAGCAAAGAATATTGTAAACAATGCATGCATGCACCTAAATATGCCTAGAATGCACTTACGAACAACAATAATATGAAATGAAATGTGCATAAAATATAGGACTTATGAGCACTTTTACAGCACCATATGAGGCTCTGTATGGTCGTAAATGTCGTACTCCTATTTGTTGGACTGAGTTGTATGATAGGAAGACTTTGGGTCTAGATTTGGTCTGTAAGATTGAGGAGACAGATAGATTGATTTGTGACCATCTAAATGAGGCTTTTGATATACAGAAGTCTTGTGCTGATCGGAAGAGGAAAGATATTGAGTTTGCGTTTGGTGATCAGGTTTTTTCTGAAAGTATCTTCGTGGAAGAAAGTTATGAGATTTGGACGTAAGGGTAAACTGAGTCCCAGATTCATTGGACCGTACCGCATTCTGAAGAGAGTTGGACTTGTTTCTTATCAGCTTGAGCTGCCTCCTCAACTTAGCCGTATCCATGATGTTTTTCATGTATCTATGTTGAGGCAGTACCACCCATATCCGAGTCTTGAGGAACAGACGTATTCTGATGTAAGTTGAGGCCAGATTTATCATATGAGAAGGATCATGTTCAGATTCTGGATTTTGATGATAGAGTCCCAAGGAACAGACGTATTCTGATTGTTAAAGTTCAATAGAGTAATCGTAGCCCTTCAGAGGCCACCTAGGAGACTGAAGAATCAATGAGGTAACATTTCTCACATCTGTTTGATTCAGGTAAATTTCGAGGCCGAAATTGTTTTAGGGGATAATTGTGACACCCCTAGTAAAACAAATGAAAAATGAAATGAAATGAAATGATGAAAAATGAATAATGGTGGTTTGTGAGGTTTAAACCTGTGACCCCTGCTTGGTGATCCCAAGCTTTAACCAGCTGAGCTAAGGCTCTTTCTAGTTTTATTCTGCTCCAATATAGTTTTAAACCAATGCCTTAGGATATCCAAAAATAAAATAATAATAAGTTTGGCAATATCTCAACTACCCTATTTTGACTTATTTAATTCAGTCTAACCCCCCAAAAGAATCCAGTTACAAGCTCTTCACCTTTCCAAACACCCAAACTTGTTTGGCCACCCGATCTCCCTCACCATCGTCAGTCCCGACCTTGGACCCGTTCTCCACTCGCGGTGGAGCCGCAGCGTTCTCCGTGAAACCTTGGTTAAAAGTCCGGCAAAAAACCAAGAGTTTTCCTCTGTTTTTCGTGTATTCCAACCACCTCAACCGTTCGTTCGTTGTGCCACCTACATCAACGAGCTCCTTGTGTCGAGCCAATCAAAACCCAGCCCTCGGATAGTCTGTCTGTCACCATTTAGAGTTTCGTCGGAGCTACAACAGTTTTGAACATTTACCTCTAGTTTGGGTAAGTTTAGGTAAGAATGATGACTTGATACCGATTTATAATTAAAATGGATGTGTTTGTGGTTGTTTCTACTCTCTCCGGTGGTGTTTTTCAGCCAAATAGGCCGCACATGGCCTTCACGCGCTGTCTGGGGTGATTTTCGTCCACCCTGGACGGTGTTCATTGAACCGGTCTTGCCAGACCCAACCTGACTTATAGACCGAGCCGAACCGAGCCATCCGAACTGGCCCAAATCAACATGAGCCCAATAATAAATCAAGCCCACTTTAGCTGACCTGACTTGAACCCATATCTGACCTGACCCGTGTTTGACCTGAACCCAACCCAACTGAGTTAACCCATTGACTAAGTCAACTCAATAAGTCAACTTGCCCGAGTCAATTCAATGAGTCAACTCGTTTGCGTCAACTCAGAAATTCAACTCGCCCGAGTCAATTTAGTTGACTGATGACGCAGTGTTAACGTTTACCGCTGACGTCAACATGACACCAGCGTTGACTTTGACCAAAAAGTCAAGTTTTTCCAAAAACCCTTGTTTTATGTTTTTCGACGTCTTGAGTCCGTTTTTGAAGTCTGTTTCGCAAAATTCTAACCCAAAAGCCTCCGAATTCGACTTTGAACATTAACATGCTTATGTACAAAGTTAATTTATTTAAGAGAACTTTTTGAATAAAGGATTGACATACGATATTGTTTGATTATAGGTACTCACAACTCTCCCGATCATGTTTTCACCCAGCTCGGCTCATCCCGATATGCTCAGTCGCGTGAACCCATAGTAACCCGTATGGTTTTAACATTTAGTAAATTGTGCTGAGTGAAACATAACTCTTGAAGTAACCATAATCTTTGTCGATCTAGGTTCCACTACCGCAGTTGAGCGTGGTTCCAGTGCCCGGTAGATTATTAGACCTACCTGACTTTTGAGGTGTGTTCTT
The DNA here is from genome assembly GCA_958450335.1 of Hibiscus tridactylites. Classification (NCBI taxonomy): domain Eukaryota; kingdom Viridiplantae; phylum Streptophyta; class Magnoliopsida; order Malvales; family Malvaceae; genus Hibiscus; species Hibiscus tridactylites. The sequence continues at coordinate 61,517,568 of OY288286.1, read as the reverse complement.
TGTGTGCTACACGACTGTTTTGCATACTATTTTACATGTTTTATATGTTTTATTAAACTGGCCATGTGCACATGATTGCCAAGCTTGATTTTGTATAAACATAACATGTTTTCTAAAATTAAGCATGATTATGATGTATGTTTGAGATGTGTTTTAGTACCTGGTATGACAAGCATTCTCTATCGGTTACTGTTTATCTGTATAGTAACGTGTTTATTATGTATTGTTATCATTGTTTATTACTGCATATTGTGATATTGTCTAGACTGATTCACTGGGGTACTTGGGTTATGATATGAAGCCTTTGAAGATTCAGCCCTGATCAGGCTGGTAATTCCACCCGTATTAGGTTCCTAGCTTCGGCTAGGGTAATTCCGCTCATACTAGGTTCCTAGCTTCGGCTAGGGTAATTCCGCCCGAGACCTAAGGTAACCCCTTAGGTCGGTACCTACGCCCATTTGGCCTAGGTTAACGCCTGTATTTGGTTCCTACGCTTTGGCTAGGGTAATTCCGCTCGTACCTAAGATATTCTTTTAGGATGGTACTCACGCCCACTGGGCTCGGGTTAACGTATGTATATGATACCGTTATGGGGAACTGTATCCTAAAGTTCGGTTGAAAGATATATATGTTACATTAAAACTTTGGATGCTCTTATAACATGTTTTTTAATGTTTTTGTTTATCTAAATCATATAGATGTTTTACCTGTATTATTGGAACACATTGTGCTCCTTAGCTCACACCCCAAATCTTTCTCCCTTTCAAATATTTTGGATAGGCTACCATGTACCTGACACTCGGAGGATCGACACATTCAGTATTCTATCTAGATTGTAATGTTTCTATCCACCATTTTGTTCTTCAATGTGACATGTGCCTATATTTTTAGATGTATGATGTCTATGTTATGAGTATTTTGTTATTATACTTAATACTACTTACTTTGTAACTATTTCTTTGATATGATTATATATATATGATATCATCATCCTATATCGATTTACACCGTTATGTTTTCAAAAATTAGATGCTTGAATCTTTAAGATGTTTCTACTAAGATTTTAAAGTGGAGATGTGACATGTTAGACATGGTCAATCCGCATAGAGCAATCTAGAAGGTTACATAATTTGTATTAATAAAAAATTAAATTATAATAATGAATCATTCTTTTTTATTAAAGTTTTTTATTTTATTATTATTTTATGTATAAAAGTAGAAAATGGTAAAAGACTTTAGTATTCACTCTCATAAAAAACGATTGAAAGTTACCCAAAATTCGTAAGACATTCTCTCCTTTGTTGTTTATCGAAGATTGTTGAAAAACTAAAAAGATTTTCTCACTCGAACATTGACTTCATCTCTAATTCGGTCATGATAGGTTCATTTATTTATCTCTTCAGACCTCACATTTTTTTCTTCTAAATTTCTATGTTTATATTAAGCTTTAATAGTATTACTAGATTTCACCTATATTTTTAAAAAATAATGTAAATTTTTGGCAAACTTAACGAGCAACAAAATTTTTAACAAGCACGAGTTGAGTAAAATTTTATTAAGCTTAATGAGTAACGGATCAAATCGAACAACGAGAATTTTTAACGAGCACGAGTCGAGCACTACTCGACTCATGATCAACTCAATCGATAGGCACCGTAATGATAAGTATAACGCAATATGATTTGTGAATACAGAATAGATTTTTTTTTTTTGTAATAGTGAATATAGAATAGATTCCGTGTAAATTTAGTTAGAAAATTGATTTTAGTTTAATTTTCACATATGACTAAATTACTAATATCATTATCGGTATGATATTATTATACAGTTACAGTAATTATACCCTTATAGTTTCTACAATTGCCCTAATTTTAAGGGTTAGGGATTTAATTTAAGGTTTATAGTTTAGGAGTTTACGTTTATGTGTTTAGAATTTATGGTCTATTGTTTGAATTTAGAGTTTATGGTTAGAATTTAGGGGTTATAGGTAAAAACTTAAATACCTCCCATATTATCCTAAACCCTAATTTCTAAACCCTAAATCCTAACATTAAACCCTAAATTCTAACCACGTACTCTAAATTCTAAACCCCTAAACTATAAACCATAAAATAGATCCCTAACCCCTAAAATTAGGGCACTTGTAAAAACAAAATGTTTTCCACCGCCACTGAATTATATATTTTCGGGATTATTATCTTATATACCGGCGGTGAAAACTAAAAGTTTCCACAAGCGCTTTAGCTTTAGGGTTTAGGGGCTTAGTTTAGGGTATATGAGTTAGGGGCTTAGTTTAGGGATTTAGAATTTAAGGATAGTAGTTAGAATTTAAAGTTTAGGGTTAGACTTAAGGTTTAGAGGTTAAGATTTAATTTTTAAGATAATATGGCGAGGATTTAGGTTTTAATCTATAAACCCTAAATTATAACCATAAATTGTGAATTTCAACCACTATCACTAAATTCAAAACACATACCCCTAAACCTCAAAACCATACACCCTAAACCAAGTCCCTAACCCCTAAAATTAATGCGCTTGTAGAAACTTTTAATTTTCACTGCCAGTGTATCAATAATTACCTATATATATATCCTATACACTAGCACAAGCGCCTTAGTTTTAGGGTATAGGGAGTTAGTTTAGGGTATATGGTTTAGGGGTTTAGGTGTAGGGGTTTATAATTTAGGGATAGTTGTTTCAATTTAAGGTTTAGGGTTATAATTTAGGGTTTATAGGTTAGGGTTTATTTTTTAGGGTAATATAGTGAGGATTTAGGTTTTAACCTATAAACCCTAAACTTAAACCTTAAATTGAAACAACTATCCCTAAATTCTAATCCCCTACAGCTAAACCCCTAAATCTTATACCCTAAATTAACTCTCTATACCCTAAAACTAAGGCGCTTGTCGAAACTTTCAGTTTCCACCGCCTGTGTATAGAATATTTATTCGTATATATATAAAGAAGAGTGACGACTCTAAAAACTTAAGAATAAGAATCTAAAATATTTTTTAAAATGGGTATGCAAAAATAAAATTTTCTTTTATATACTAAATAAAACTATTTTTAAAAATTATAACACTAAATTAAATTTATTTTTTAAAAATACAAAATGAGGATTCGGATGCACCCACCAAGGTGTCATGATCGGCTCCCTTTGTGTTGCGATCCGACCATGACAAGGCTATCGAGGACCGAGCAGATGCGGGCCAAGTGATGATTCAAGCAATCCCTAAGGAGCTATCAAGGCCAGGATGCGAGTCAAGGTGCTTTTCGAAGGCGACGGGGCCCTGTTCAGAAAAGTGTCCCCGTTTCGAGCATTCCAACGTCTACTGCGGGCATTCCTGGTATGTTTTATTAGCTCTTTAGGGGGAAGTGACTGGTGTTGGGTCTCCACCATCCCCCTCGCCATGTGCTAGCGGTCTAGCTGCCATGGTGTAAGTGACCTTCTCCTAGGCTCGAGTGGGGCCTAGGTGTTCCAGTAAGAGTCGGAGCCTCATAGGCAGATGCCAATGCCTGTGAGAAAAGGCGAGGTGTTCCAGTATCACTTGAAGGGTGCATACAAGGACACGCCAAGGGTTGGTGGTGGCATAAGACGACGTGCACCAACCAGGTATCACACTAGACTGGTGTGAATATGGTTATCACTGATATATTCGCTTGTATATCTTGTAGTACAGGAAATACAAGGAAAGGCAAAGGGAAAATCTACATATTTGTACATTGATGCCAAATTAGAGATCTTGCGCCCTTAGGCGACATGATCTCACGAATGCGCACTAATAAGTGGCGGAGGGGAACTTACTGAGAAGCAAAGCCTCACAAACGTGTGGCATTGCCTCGTGAAAAGGCGATGTGTGTGTGTTCCTTGTGACCCTTCTAGGATCACATGGGGAGAGTGAAACAAGTGATGTGGCACGATGGTGATCGTGTAGCGCGTTGTGTGCCAATCAGGTATCATATGAAACTTGTGTGAATTCATTATCACTGACGGATTTGTTCATATGTCTGGCAGCACAGGAAATATTGAGAAAGTCTCAGGGACAAAGTGCATTTATGTACGATAGTGGCAACTAGTGTTCCTTGTGTCAGTAGCAGCTGAATGCAACAGAAGCAGGTGCTTAAGCATTTGGATAGTGTCTTCATGATGGCACATTCTAGTTCGAGGGCATAACTATGTAGTGGAACATAGTTGGCGAATGTGCTTTATGTCGAAGAGCAGATCATTGCGTGATGAGGCATAGTTCACTCGAACATGGCCAGATTGTTGGCAAGGGCGCGGGTCCAAGAGCCTACATGGCGCATGTTCAAGTGGGTCCATGGTTCGTTACGTCTGTTTTGCTCAAAGCCTTAATCAGAGTAAGAGTTCGGGAGCATGGATTCAACATTCAAGCTCAAGCTGTAATCAGAGTATGAGTGTGGGAGCATGGATCCAACTTTCGAGATTGAAGGAGTGGAAGCATGCTACAGTGGGTTCATAATCGAGCTTGACGGTCACATATGGGCAACGTGATCGCAAAAAGAGTGATGGAATACAAAGATCGGGGCTTGGTTCATTCTGCTTAGAAGTTCAGATGTTGGGACTAGAGAAGCATTTGAGATCAGGCAAAGATCAAGGGTGATCAACAACGGATGTCCAAATCGAGTCATCAAGAGATGAAGAGTTCAGGCAACATCGATGAGGACTTCGATAGAGGAAGTGCGGGAGAATGTCATGACCATCCCGTATCACAACACATCGATGAGGACATCGATTATAGGGAGTGTGGGAGAATGTCATGATCGGCTCCCTTTGTGTTGCGATCCGACCATGACAAGGCTATCGAGGACCGAGCAGATGCGGGCCAAGTGATGATTCAAGCAATCCCTAAGGAGCTATCAAGGCCAGGATGCGAGTCAAGGTGCTTTTCGAAGGCGACGGGGCCCTGTTCAGAAAAGTGTCCCCGTTTCGAGCATTCCAACGTCTACTGCGGGCATTCCTGGTATGTTTTATTAGCTCTTTAGGGGTAAGTGACTGGTGTTGGATCTCCACCATCCCCCTCGCCATGTGCTAGCGGTCTAGCTGCCATGGTGTAAGTGACCTTCTCCTAGGCTCGAGTGGGGCCTAGGTGTGCGGGCATCGGGGCCAAGCGGATGGAACGATGTCTCCCTCGGGTGCTGCCCGTGGGACGGTTTGGGGCCAGCGGGCCCCATATCGCGCCTTGTCCGGAACCCAGAGGTTGGTTCCCTGCTGCCGCTATGCCCCGTGAGAATGCGATATTGGATAGGCGGGTTGCCTGACGGATCATGAGACGATGCTTTCGAGGGAAAAGACCGTGGGAATGGACGCGGGTAAGGCTGACTCGACGAGGATGTGTTCCTTTTCGAGTGCCGCACGGCATGCCGAACAGGCTGGGCGGGCATGGCCGTGACACAAGGCAGGGTGCATCCGCCAAGGCAGGATGAACCGTAAAGAAGAGATCTATTTACACTTATAGTAAATGTTAAATCGATTTGATATCTCTGTTATATTGATAAAAAAATATTGTCATTTATCAGTATATGTTTAACAATTTAATTTGTTTATATCAAATAAGTTCGTTAGACATTTTAATTTACTATAAGGACTTGACATTTTATGATTTATGTGGGTAAAACATGAAATTCAACAATTGAATTTAGTGTTATTTTTTATACACGGACTATGTAGAAATATTTTACATTATTTGTTATTTTAAACCAAAACCCTAAAATATGAATTTTATCCTCTAAAATATTAAATTTTAAACTTAAACCTTAAATCCTCTAAATCTTAACACTACATAAGACCACAAACCCTATAACTAATATATTTGTGTATACATATAAAAAAGTATTTTCCTTAATTTTATTTATTTATTTGAAGTTGCAAGTACAATATACGATCAAAACTATAAACAAAACATACCCAAAATAAAAATAATTAGATTTATTTTTTTAAGTTACAAGTACAATGTACACTCCTAATTTTGGGGTTTGCCGTTTTCATAATATCAAACAACTATGCCCAACTTGTTTGTTTGTTTGTTGGGCTTTGGGAGTAGTATTCTGGGTTACATTTATCATTGGACCCAAACTCTACTGTCCAGGGTCAGGTTTACTCTAAACGTGTAGCCGAACATGTCGGATTTCCTCAATTTCTAAAACCCTGCCGCCTAAAACGCTAAAACCCTTTGCCTGTGTTGAACTTAAGCTCATCCCTTAGAACTTTTTTTCTTCGTTTCCTCAAATTAAATGTTAAATAATTAAAAAAAATGAATTCGATGTAAATTATACGTTTTTATCCTCACAAATCCCAGCCTCTATGCAGCGTTCTTCTCACAAGCTTTCATGGTTAGTCCTTCTATCTTCCACTCTCATGGTGTGTTTTTTTATGTTCTTTCATCAGCATTTTAAGTGTTTGATTTTTTGTCTCAATGAACTTAGATGCCGGTGTTGCACGTTTTATTTGCTTAGCGTCAATACCCAATTTTTGTTACGTCGAAGAATCAGTTTTTTTTTAACTTCTGCCATGGCGAATGGATTTTTCTTATTGATTAGTAGGGTTGATAGTATGGTACAGTCCGCTGCTGTTTTTATGCTTGCAGAGCTTTTGATTTTGATTGGCTCCATTCGTTTGCTTTTCGCTGTTGTTTTAAAAAATTACTTCTAGCTTTTTTCTATCTGATTCTTGCTTCGCAAAAAGTTGTTAAAGAACAGGATGTTAAAAAGCAAAACCACATTTTTATTTAGGGTCCCTTCGGCAATGCTTTTCCAACGGGCGTTTGTTAGTGCCAAAATTTGTAAATAGAGGCATATCTTCGAAAAAATTTGTAGCTTGTGCCAAAGAATTTTAATCGTGATTGCTTATCCTAACTGATTGATATATTCTTGAATCCACTTTTTCCCTCTTGGGCAGTGAAGAGCTTGCATATTGCTTTCCCTTAATCATTCAGCTATCAAAATACAGAAGCAAGAATATCAGTAACATTGGTTTGCTAGTGGGTAATTTGAAAGATCGGAGAACATATTCCAGCCAGATTCTATTTGAGCCAGTTAGTGAAAGGCTCATCACCAGTGGTCAATTTCTCAACCAACCTTCACGAAGATCAAGTGAATCTAATTGTTATAAGAAATTTGCACATGCTGAAACTCATCCTGTTCTTCAGGCTAGCTGTCTTCAGCATTGGTACAAAAATTGGCAAGAACAGAGAAAGCATAAATTAACAGCTAGCACATTTGCAGGGGCAATTGGCTTTTGGCCTATTCGAAGGACCCAGCTCTGGCTAGAGAAACTTGGAGCGATTGAGCCATTTTCTGGTAACTTAGCTACATGTTGGAGCAATATCAAAGAAGAGGTAGCACTTGAAAGATATAAACTGATTACTGGGAATACAGTTGATTTTCCTGAATTTCAGGTTTATGGTAAAATGAATCCAGAAGATAGTTGGTTAGCAGCTTCACCTGATGGGTTAATAGACAGGTTTGTTTATGGGTTGCCTCTTAGAGGAGTATTGGAGATAAAATGTCCATATTTCGGTGGAGATATGAGTGAAGCTTTCCCTTGGAGGCGAATCCCTCTCTATTGCATTCCACAAGCTCAGGGTTTGATGGAAATCACGGACCGGGATTGGATGGATTTCTATGTTTGGACTCCAAAAGGAAGCAGTCTGTTTAGGATATACCGAGATGTAGAGTACTGGGATGCTCTCAAATTGGCACTCTCTGATTTTTGGTGGAAACATGTTCAGCCAGCAAAAGAAATATGTAGTAAAGGTGCGATAAAAGATCCCCTTAGAGAATTAAAATCACTAAGGCCAGCCTCCAGGCATGAATTATGTAGCTATATAGTTTATCAAAGTAAACTTATTGTTGATAACTCTAGTTTATTGATGCGTGAAATAAATGGACAATTGACAGACTGATTTGATCGCTGAGAATTGAGATATTGAATTTTGAACCAAATTTAATTCATTAATAGCAATGCCTTCTTGATCTCTTAACAAAGTTGGAGGTTTTTGTTCATAATGGTTGTCAACCTGGATGTATGAAGTTACCATTACGGGCACTTCTCCCTTTAGTTACACAATGTTGAATGCATATGTTGTTGAAAGAGTTCATAGGATCTTTGGCTGAGAAGTGAATATTGAGAAATGAAGACTATATTGTCAAATAGTGTCTCCAAAGGTTTGGAATCTATCATACTTATTGTGTGATGATGTGTTTTTTCCTTGCAAGCTCTTGGTTGAATCTGGTTCACTTCTGCATGAAGGTTGGGCAGCAAAATCTCGTGCGCATGTTCAAATAAAGCACTGTTACATCTTGATTTAGAGGTTGGCCTTGATATATTACACTAACTTTAGAAAGGATGTAAGTATCCTGATCAATGAGCTTATGCATGGAATTTCCTGGCTCATATATTGGGTTATCCTCGCCTGCTTGATTACTATTGTAAGAAGTTATTCTTTCTGGTTGTTGGGGACCTAATATATTTTATGTAAGCCCTTTTTCTTATTTGTTGGAGTAGACAATTCTGAAACATTTAGAGAAAAGGCTGTGCAAATTGGTTCAGGGAATGGTAGGAAGTTGATCCAAGCGTATTCATCCAGCCAAATCTAATCTTAAAGGGGGCATAGAGGCCTCCTTCTATGTAGATTCAATGATGGCTCCGCTTAAGGTTAGCAATTTTTTACTTTTGTATCTTATATTGGGATGGGAGGAAGTGCTCAGAAGCATGCTTGCTATAGATTCAGATGAGGCTGATTTATTGTGATGTGGTTTCTTGTGCTATATGTTATGCATCTATTGCATGTTTAAACATGTAATTCACAGATGCCTGCCTTCAGATGATTGTTTGTTTGAGGATACATATGTATATGAAAGGAAATTTTTGTCTGCTGCCAAGTTAGCACCACTATTTCTTGTTCGTTCAATGTTTTTACACTCCTGTTGGAATGAATGGATTTTCATACAAAAGTAGAAAGAAAGCTTAATACATATAATCAGTTTAATTGGGTTACTGAAGTTTGATTGTACATGAAAAGTATAGAAATAAGTTTGTTGAAGCCTTCTTCCATGGACCCTTTTATGAACTGAAATGTGATGTTTACTTTGGTTGCAGCTTAGCGCATGACCTGGTCAGATGCATTGCCATGGGGTTTAGTTCTTCAGTATCTGCCTGATTGGATTCATCTAGCTTCAAGCTATTATGACAACTTTATAGAATCATGAGTTGGGGAGCTTTATGTTATATGAGGTATGCTTAAGACACCAAGGAGTTATACAGTAGAATTCTCCTAACTATTTTCCCAAAGTACCAACATTGTTTTGCTTCATTATCAAAAACAAATTGTGTAACTGGTCCAAACGTATTATACATGTATATATAGTACTTTTGTCATTCTACCCGTTGATTGTTTCCATTGTCTCAAAAGTCAAACTCCTTTTAAACCCTATTACTTACTGCATTGAGGGCTTTAAAAACAGCCTTGACAATGATTCCTTGAGCCAATAACCTGAGAAGATCAGTTCAGATTAGCAATCAAAAAGTTGAATCCTAAACACCATTGAAATCTTCTAAATGCATGAAAAAGAATAAAATTTAATACCGTCTATCTATATCCAACATACGCTTGAGTAACACTTGATTACCTTTGATTTGATATTCTTAAAGCCAGCTAAATGCAAAATGTTTTCACCCGTTGTAGTTGGTACTGGCCAGAGAATTCCCTTAATTAATCATGAAAGATTGTACAACGACAAAAGGATCTCAAATTCATGTATTTCACAACTTATATTTGTTTAATTTAACCATGTTCTATTTACTAAAATCATGTGTACAAGTAAAACCATGTTCAATCTTTGGATTTACGTTACAAAATAAATAATGATAGAGAGATTAAATTGCAATATCATATTCCAGAATGAAAGATTAAACCAACAGCCTGATTCATGGTCATTCCTAAATGCAAAGATGAGTAGGTCAAGAAACTGGAAACTTTATAGCATAGTGTTAAATTATTTTTTTTGACAAATCCGAACATAGGAAAACATGATACTCCAAATAACATAGCAGGAGCATACAGATCAAAAAAGTAAAGAATTTCAGCTTCATCTGAGAGAGACAATATAATTTACCACTAGTTAGAGTTAGATCCCCCAAAGTCTAGACATTGGTTCAGACATGAACTTCGTGTCGAATACTTGAAGTTAAAGGCAGCTGCATTGTATATCTCAGTAAAATGGCTAGATTGAAAGAATGGGAGTTGCAGGCAATTTGATTGGAAGACAAGCAAAACAACCACTATAAATTATATTTATGCAAAGCACAATGAATGAGCAATGAGCATGGTCAAGATCAGCATTTGTTTATAATGAGCTCACTAATCAGGTGAACTATTTGACTATTTGAGTACATATTTCTTGTCAAACACCCAATACATAATCCCACGCCGTAGAAACTCGAGTCAGTTCCAACATTAAGCTATCCTTCCATAGTCCTTTCTTCCACGAGAACCTGGTGGAATGTTTGAGACAGGATGGTTGGCCCTACGCCCTACATTAACAATGCCAGGATTGAGGAAAACAGAATCAGTTCATTCTATTCCCTAAATTATCCAACAATAATTATATAGGTTCAACATTCGTAGGTCTATGAAATGACTTGACAAAGTATGAGGTAACTAAGTGTTTTGATAGTGTAAAGTTAGGAAGTACCCCATGGCATGCCATTACTGAATGTACTATTTCCAGGAGAATGTGGGCCCCCAGAATTAAAGCTGGAAGGGGGGAGCTGGACTTTCATGTGATTCCATTCGCTACCCCGAGCACCAGTGGATCTGCCGTGAATGAACCGCTGAACAGTTTGCTGCCCCAAACGGCTAGGAGAATTTTGCGTCGTATGAGGGATGAAGTGAGAATGCGTTGATAAATAACGAGGATGTCCAGCGTGCAAATCGTTAGTTGAAGGAGGGCTACCCACTTCTACATGTGAAAATCCTACAGGTCCATTTTGCCTGCACTCAAACAATATAGAAGCAAGTCAAGAACAGTGTTGAACACTTCCAACGAAAACAAATTAACTCTCCTCTAGTAAGTCTTGAAATATTTGACATTATAGTGCATATCCATCTCTATAATGTACAACTCATCTTGGGCTGAGAGCCTGAGACTGCTGAGTCAATCATGTGGAAGATAAATGCCAACTGTGAATTTCAATAGGGAAAATAAAAGGCATGCATATAAGAAAAAAACCAAAATAGTATTGAAAGGAAAATGAAAATAAAAATATGATTGGTTTTAACATGTATACTTTGAAACTAAGTAAAGCCAGAGAAAGGGAAATTCACCAAAAAGGTTATGCAATTACCTTTGAATTGATAAATTTGAGCTTGTGGTTGAGGGACGGTTGAATCTTCCAACTCCAACCGATGAATCGGCCAAACCAATATGCATTCCTCTGTTAAAGTCAGCTGATAAGCAGCTCTCTTCTGATCCATCCTCTTGTAGAAGTAGTTCGTCGCTAGGGTGAAAACAAACACAAGAGATGAGAAGTTACGAGATCAGAATAAACATCACAGCAAAAAGTCAATGGAAAAAAAGAACTTATATTGCCTTTTAGAAGCAACAAAAAATTCCCTTAATTTTCAATAATTAGTTTGATATTGAAAAAAGGGAAAATATTTTTAGATATATTACAAGAATTTAGAGGTACTTAAAGGTTCTTGCTAAAAATGAAAATTTCCATCAACTTGCAAGTGGCATATCCATCCAACAAGGAAGAGACAGTGAAAGCAAAAGATTATTTATTTATTTTTGGAGGTGGAGTGATGAATGATCTAAATGAATAAAATGATGATGGTATGGTTAAGAACCTAAACAACTTAGTTTCTTTTGAAGTTGTGAAACTATTTGAAAGAACCGTTTGCACAGGCATGGCAAACATTCTACTCATCTCACTGAAAGGAAAGTGTTCAAAAAGTAATTTATTACCATCAATCATTCTTCAAAAAATAATAAGACCGAGGATCATACTTTGAGTATCAAGATGCTCTTATTTTCTCTATCCCTTATTTTAGAATTTTATAACAGAAATGCAGGATATATGCATAAAATCAACACAATAAAATAAGGAAAAATATTGGTATGCAACAGAGAACACAAAGGATAATACAGGGCAAACATCAGTATACTACTAAAGAATATCTCCATCCTTTAGTTAGTGTGCAGAAGAGGCCCGAAATGGCAGCTGCAAGATGCATGGCCCACATGTTGGGCACTGAACTAACCCTTCAGAGGGTAAAGTGTGAAGATTATTTATATGGGTTGTCTGCACGTCCAACTGACAATTTTTTACATATTACCAGAAATGAATGACGCATATAACACAGCTAAGTAAAGTATATCTCAACAATCGATGAACATGAGTTTTGACTCCAGTTTCAAGTTCTCTACTCACCTATAATTTGGATCCCAGTCTCCAGGATCAGGCAATGGCATGCTCGCCTCTGATTTGCCTTGAGCTGCTCCTGAGCCATCAGTTACTTGTCCTTGCCAGTTTGAAGATGATGGACTCTCTTGAGATTGGGAACTTCCGGAATATCCCCAGTGTTTTCTTCTATTAAACTGGCCAGCTGTAGCCATCTTACTTAAAGGTGATCCCTGACAACTGTTTCTCGCAGGAGAAGTAGGACCATAGTGCCCGGGAGAGCCACCTGAAACTTGACCGTAGGAGCTTGGAGGAGTAAATTGCGAGGGACTAGTGCCAAGAGGAAGTGGTGCAAAGTTTCCAGCTGATGGAGTCACACCAAGTCCTGTCCCCTGAGAGTACTGCATATATCTCCATGTAGCATCAGGACTACTTCCAAGCATTGATGCACCGCTCTGTGGATGCATGTTCATTGCAGATGGACCAACAGGTGAATAATATGCAAACATTTTACTACTATCTCCGTAGCTCCCGTAGCTGCTTCCAAGCCCAGAATTATCATTGTAGCTGCCATGACTTCCTATACTGCCATAGCTATTTGCATGAGCATACGACGCCATTTGGAAATGTGGGCTGTTATGAAAGGGAACCATGATCCTGTTTTGAATCTATATGATTGATTATATACATCAGTATAAGACTACTATTAAAATAATGCAGAAAGTTTATTACTCTAGAAATAGAAATAACGGATCACTAGGAAGCTTACATTAGGGGAAAGACCAGCTGCAAACCAATGCCCTCCACCAGGGTGATGATCCACCTTGATGTTTTGAGCAACAGGCTACCAAGAAAAAGGCAGACATTAGGCAAGTATCTTTTCCTCTTCTCCTTTTTTCCCCCAGAAAGTAACAGATTAGTGTATCTTTTTGTAAAGCTTGTTAATCACAAGAACAGATTACTACAATTGAAGAGCAGCTCAACCATGAGAAGACCAATAAAGCCCAACCTTTCGCACCGGCCAAAGAATTTTTTATACCCGCATACACACAATGGACATTGAAATTTTATCAAATGATTGCTAACATTTGTTCAAACAAGTACATAACACTTGTCGAGTTATTTTCAACAACCTTAAACTTTCTATAAATATGAGAAAAGTTCCTAGAATATAAAATAACCTTGTATCATTGTTCAGAAAAATACATACAGTAACCAGGATAGGAATAGGCAATTCTTCTGTATGCAAGGTGCCAAGAATTGAAATAAAAGCTACATAGTTAATATTAATTTATGAAATAAGGTTCAAGATTCTTTAATTGCAGAGTTACACGCATATGTCCCATACCAAGCGAGGGGTCTCAGGGGGAGGTATGTATGGGCATGTGAAAGGTTCCCCAGTAACAAAAGGGTGTTTTGAAGCCTGCAAGATGAACTTGAAACTCTTACTATTGCTTCATATTTAGTTGGAATAGCATGATAAAGGGGCATTCAAGTGAAATTTCAATTACCTGGAAAGGTGACCACCGTTTTGCTGGATCAAACTCAACTAGTCCCCTCAAGAAATCAATCAAAGCTAATCGTATTTGACCTTCTGTTATAGATTCATTATGCAACAGCCTTGGTAAGTTCTTAACAGGTAGTAGTCACACAGCACACGTTTTCCTACCATGGTAAGCCGGATATTCAATGTAGAAGTCAGATGCTAACCTTTAATGATATCCTCTTCAGGCAAGTTTTTCCGGTAAGGATAATTTGTAACAATTGCTTCAAGGTTCTTATGGTCGAAATACTCTTTCCCCATCAATGGTTTTTTTAACTCTCTCTGAACAGAAACAAGCAACAATGACTAACAGATGAAGATAATTGACAATAGATGTAACGACAGAGAAAATAACAAACAACCAGTCGTACAGAAATTTCTATTCTTTTACTACTTTCATATAGTTGTCTTCAGGACCGAATATATGAACACTTACAGCTTCATATTCTTCTTCTGTTAATGCTTGGTAAGCACTTCTGCCACCAACTTCAACATTCTCTATATTGTGTATACTCCCAACACACTTAAAAAACTTGCTTGTGTTCTTTGCCTCCTTTAGAACATAATCAGGGGGTTGCGATCTACAAGAGAACCATACATATAAAAGGTTGTTTACCACGAGTGCAAAATTAAAACTGAATCAGTATTAGTGCTAAAAAATCTTATTTTAGTTTACAGGTTATCTAATACAAACAAGGTTTTTTGGGACAAGGAGAAATAAGTTTGAAATAAAAGTTTATATGAAAACATTAAGAAAATGATATTGCACATCTACTTATATATTTAATGCATGAAAATAGCTGATTGGCTAAGAAACAGCAACTGATTAAACATAACACGATGAAAAATCAAGTAGGAAGGATTCTGAAATTCTAAAGATGCAACACACATTATCGTGCAAAATTCTAAACTTCCATGGCCTAAGCTAGATGATTCAAATCATTGCAAAACATATAGTGTAATTCTAGTACACAGTGTTTTAGTGAAACAAAAACTAGTTTTCAAGAATAATGTTTTAGGCCGGTCAGGTTAACAGCTAAAGTTAATTGAATATCCATGCAACAGTACAAGCATGTGTGTATAACTGGTTTCAATTTTCACATATACATACATAAGGCATTATAGTCTGATAAATAAGCTGAAATTCCAATATGAACCAAAGGATTTAATGTGGTGTTCGCAGGTGGTCAATCTTGGGCCAAGGGAAGGGACTCACAAAGAAGACAAATAGACAATCCAAAAGCTCATAGGCAGATACAGAATTCTAGAACATCCTTCAGAGGTTCTTCTATAACAAGATACTGAATTCAACTATTCACATCAATCAGAAAGTTAAGTATCTTATACCATAACATTAACACACACCATGTAAGGCACATATATCTCCCTAATAACTATTAATGCCTATCAAGCTAATTTAGGAGATGAATGATCTTAGAGGATCTGACTTGTCATTACGATTCTTTTAGATGGAATAACAGAAACCAAAGAGAGGGATAGAGGAGCTCCAGCTCTCAATTTGCGATGTTCAAAAAATATAGGCTACTTTGAAAAATCAAATAACTTTTTTGTTTCTCTTTTCTTGTACATTCTAGTTTATCATAAGGACAATTTAACTTTGAAAATCTATAAACTCGTTGAAGTATTAGATATATATTGCATTGAATGCTGTAACTTCTAAGATTAACATTAAAACAAGGGACAGAGGAATTGAAATTTGATAATTGATAAGTGACCACCTTATACAACTTCCCACATTTGGACAAAAAAACCTATTCGGTTACCTATGTACCAAATCAACCAAAGGAAGGCTATTCCAAAGTCTGTCTCAATAAAATGATGCCTAGAAATACAGAGAAAACGTTAGTACTAGCCAAAGCAAGAGCCATACCCAACTATTTTAATCATTCGCCTTAGAAGATCAAATTCTGAAGCACCTGGGAATAAAGGCAGCCCTAAAAACAGTTCTGCGACTATGCAGCCAAAGGACCACATGTCAATGGCTGCCGTATATCTGAAAAAGGATCAAGGTTCAAACTAAAACAAACAATCATGACCATATACACAAAAATCAGAATTAAGTTTTCTAATCATAAAAGATAATAATGAACCACAACCGCCGAACATAATTTGCAAACCCATTTTTTAAAATTATTACCAACAAAAAGAACATGTCAACCATACAAAGCAATATGATAGAACTGAATAATTTATGTGATTGCCTCAAAAGAGATCCTCTTCATATAGAAATACAATGATCTTAGTTATATTTCAGGTAACCGAATGAGTAAAATAAGGATGAAAGCATATCAAGCCAAAAGCAATGTTTCGAACAATCTAGCCAAGTTGAAACAAATACGCAATGTTTAACTCCAGCATCAAAAGAATCAAATCTAACGGAGTAGGAAGAGTTCAGTAAGGTTGTCAAAACTTGAAAGCAGTATAAGAAAACTTCAATGTTATAACATATCAAACAGCAATTATAAATACCCTGAATCATGTTAGAGGACAAATAAAAGGGGGTCAAAGAAGGTCAGCAATAATAAAAGATTATTCAACATGGAGTATAAAACAAAATAAATTGAAGTGATAAGTTGTGAGATCAACCAGGAACTATCATGACAAATCCACACCATATAAAGGTCAGGTTTCATGATTATCGACTTCAAGTGATGGTTAACAGGTTGGGCTCAGTTTTTATACGTGATAACTGAACTATCGAGGTTCAGTTTAAACCTAAGGACTGGTTAGGTCAATGAAGTTCTGCTGGAGTTTATTCATCGAAATTCCATTCAGAAAGACATTGAACATGAGAAGAGACGCTACAAGGAAAAACACCATGGTCCAGTGAAAGACAAATTGACAAAAGCAGTAAGCAAAATCAATAAATAGAAAATAAATAAATAATAAGGCCATAAATTAATGACAAAAAGATACTGGTATCCAAGAAGAACTTCAGGAGATCTATAATACCGGCTCTGCAGAAAAAGACGAAAATACAGTTGTAAGACCCTCCTGAGCATGATAAGAATGAACAGCATGAAAGTAGTAGCTATGGGTGGAAACCTGAATGTAGGAATAAACAGTCCGTTCTTCCATGCAAGCTGATCCAAAGTCAATTATTTTAATTTCAGCAGGCTTGACACTGTTATGTCCAGGGCAGAAAAGTCAAACTTCACTGAAAATAATAAAATATATTATAAATTCCTAGCCTGGAATAATATTGAAAAAGCAACTCACCTCGTGCATAAAAGAATATTTTCTGGCTTAAGATCACAATGAATTATTCCAGCATCTTTTAATAAAGCCAGTCCCCGTAAAATCTAAATGAAATCAAAAGGTTAGGATGAACTCAAAAGACAACTGGAAGCAGATGTTTAAAGCTAGTCTGATCGTTATTCAGGTCAAACCAAATTCAGCTATAAGCATACTGCAAACACCTGTTTTGAAAACAGCTGAACAATGCTCAATGACAAACCCCTGAAATGATTTATCTTGATGAGTTCATACCTAGATCAGGGGAAAAATGTCAATAACATGCTGCAAAACCTATAAGAAAAGTGTATCTAACGGTTAAAAGAAATTCAAAAATGATAAATCTTCTTTCATTGGAATACAATAAAATTACTCACAGATTTGTATCAAGAAGTTCAAAACAAATGCACAAATGATGTTGATATACAAAGTAATCATAAATACGGACAATATGATGCTTGTCTTCTGGATCATACTTTTTGTTTAGCTGCAAAAAGCAAACAGTAAGCAAACAAAATGATGTTTCACAACTGATAGTTTTAAAGAAGGATATATACAGCTGTCAGAAAATCACCGTTGTCAAAATAGAAACTTCAACCAGTGCTTGCTGATAGTAAGCAGGCTGGTTTTTAATAATCTTCACAGCAACAAAACTGCTTGTTTCAGGAACCCAGCATTTAGCAACCTGCCCGAAAGTCCCGTGACCAAGAACATCTTTGACAATATATCTACATAGAATCATTGAAACATGAGTAAAAGCTTCCTTCAACAAGCTTAATTTAAATGAGAATAAAAACCCAGAAATAGTTTTAAAGCTACATTGGCATATCCGTAAGCTGCCAAAAGCCAGATCCTTCATGAATAATGGAAGTTTTAGCACAGGAGAGAACAACCATCTTATTCACCATCAAAAAAAATCCAAAATGCACATTTGAGGTCAATTCACAAAGAAATTACAAGAAAGGCTTCAAAAATATAGTTCACAACATCAGGAATAATCATAACAGTAGCAACAAACCTTCGTTGTGTTTCTAAATTGATCAAGACAAAGTTTACTGTTAGAATAAGATCTGAGTTCACATTGTCATAGCCATCGTTGAAGACACCAAGAGATGGGCTAGTCAAAAACCGCTTTGGATTCAGTTCTTCTGAATATTTAAATTGTGAGTTGCATATTTGGTATGTTTCAATTATGTCCTTTGTCAGTCTTGCCACCAACTGCATAGTTAAAGCTGCATGTTAGCACAAAGATTTGCCTTATATGAGTACATGCACCCTGAAACAATTCTCGTTTGCCTTTTCTTTTACTTCTTCTTGGGTGTAAAAGATATATAAATCGTATGGATAACCCAAGCAAGATCTATTTCGTATTTCATATCAAGCAATATGCCAGTATATCTTTATAGTACAAAATTCAGAACTAATTATTTTGTGCCTAATCTTATTGCCTTTCAAACATTAAACCATATTAGGACATTAAAACATAATTTTGACAATAAGGCAAGAAAGGAGAACAATATGCATAAGGCAAAACAGAGGCATTTGACAATAGATCATTAAATGACTAGGAGAAGATCTATATTGATAAAGGAAGTGTCAGGAATAGAAGTTAACAATCCAACATGCGAGTGACAAACAAAAAAGTATCAACGCCCCATTAAAACTCGTATTGTTCATGGAGTCTCTGCCCCCTAGTTTAGCTTTTCCATTGATTCATCGGTTATAAGTATGAGTTGTATTAGCTGAAGGCTTGTCAGGGACTCAGGGTAGATAGAATGTGGGACCTAAAACCAATTCGGTAATCTCACTATGCTAATATACATTGCGCTCTTCTATCATGATCCAATTTGATCATCTACTCTACTTAAGCAGAAAGGCAGGGATGACACATTATACTAACATAAATTAGAGTAGCATTCCCCAGTCATGTTCACAGCTTTCTATAATGTATTTGCAACTAGTGAAAAATTCAAGATTTACACCCTGAACATGGATAAAATAAGGGAGTCTTTTCTGACCTCCACATTGCTTATGCTTCCTTATGCTAAACAGAATCACTAATGAAACCACAACTAAAACCAGCTGAATATCACTTAATCCATAACAATTCAAACTCAAACCCAAATCAAAAGCTCCTGAGTTTTTAACACATCTCAACATGCCAAAGAAATATCTTGCAAACTTGTAAACTAAAAATGTGCACACAATTAGGGAAGCGAACTTACAGGCCTCCTGAGAACAACACGCAGCTTTCTATCAGCTTCGTTTCGAGTTGGGTACGGCCTAAAAACCAGCTGCCTCGGCCTCCACCGCACGTCAGAGCCTTCATCGGGGCCTGATCCCGAGGTCATCCGAGGCTCTCCTTGATTACTAGGACCAACTTCATCCATAACTATCCTCCAGAAAGAATCAACCTTTTCTAAACCCCATAATTTACTATCATCCCCAACAGCTCCATCAAAGAAGAAACCACATAAAACACCGTAAAAACAAGAAAACCCCACAAATTTTATCAGCAATCGGATTGCAGTTTTCCAGCCAAGATTGAAACTTTAGTTATTTTCCAAAGGACCCACCAGCTGACTAAATCCCGATTCTTAATTATCAATTCAATTCTATTATTCAAAAGTCTAGAAACAGAAGAACCATAAAACTGGAATCCCAGGCGGATCCAGAGATGACATAAAAACAACCCAGATTTTTATTAAAACAAACAACAATTGAAGTTTTTCATAGATTACAAATAAAACCCAAACGCATGCAATAAAACAAATTGGATTTTAACAAAACGACCCAACACTTGGATTATAGAGAAGTATCACGATCAAAATACGAAGAAATAGATAGAAACATAGAGCTTTTGGTCTGAAGGCAAAGGCACCGTGCTTCTCTCTACCTCCCGATTGGAGTTTTTTTTTTTACCCCTTTTCAGATTTTTTAGGTGACTGGCGTTGAAACACTATACAGTGGCATTTTCTCTATTTATTTATTTATTTACTTACGAGTTAATTGCATAACACATCTTCAAATTATGACTCCATTTTAAATTGGTCTTAAAATTTTAAATGTTTCAATTTCATCCTCAAACTATGATCCTTATTCTAAATTAATTTATAAATTTTTGAACGTTCCAATTCCATACTCAAACTATGACTCTCATTCTAAATTGGTTTCCAAGCTTTTATACATTTCAAAATTATTTCTATATTATCACTATTTGCTAATCATATCGTATAATAATAAAATCGTTATAAAAATTCTTTTTCGATAAAACTGGTATGATTTTGTAGATAGAAAATCACACACACGAGTATTATCACATTACTCATTAAAAACTTTCTTAAAACTAAATAAAAAAAGTACATCTAATAATACTAAAAATAATTTAAATAATTAACGAAAAGAACAATATCAATAACCTACTAACAATATCCTAACATAAAATGCAGAAAGCTTCCTCACTCAAACGTATAATCTTTATGCAGGACCTGGAGAATCCAATTCGGTGGTTCGGCGAGAAAATATGGCTCGAAACGTTCAACATTAACATTCTTAGTTAGTGCATTCGCGACCTTATTACTGTTTTGGAGAACATGTTGTACCTGAACGACTCGTTGCTGACTCCAAAGCTCCGACAAATGCCGATGCAAAGCTTGACGACCGGTGTAGTCCGGTCGAAAAATCCGAATCGCCTTCAAGCTATCGAGCTCAAGCACTATGTTTCTAAAGTCAGCCTCCCAAGCAAGCAAAAGATCAACATATGCACCCCATAATTTAGCATTGACGACCAACCAAATATCAATGAATTTAGTGAAACTAAACCTCCAAATTCTATTGCTATCACGAGCTAAGCCGCCACAAGAAGCGCATCCATCCAAATCACGTCGAGTGCCATCGGTATTGACCTTGATCCATTGACCAGAGGTGAAGACCAATAAGCTGTGTTGTACACAGAACAACCATTGGCATCACGGACAACCAACGCCTGGGTAGTTTTCTTCACTAGACTACGACTACGTCCAATCACGTCTCTACCTAGGGCCGTAAATGAGACGAGACAAATCGCGAGCTATTTGAACTCGACTCGGTCAAAGTTCGACTCGAGCTCGAACTCAGTTCGAATTCTTGACGAGCCGAGCTACTTGATACGCGACTCGAAAAACTTACGAGCTACTCGAAAATATAATATACTAATTTTTTATATAATTTAAAATTTAAATTCTTAAACTTAAAACCCTAAATATAAACCCTGAACATAAGTATTAAACCTTAAAATTTAAATCATAAATTCTAAACCCAACAACCTAAACCTCTAACACCCTAAACCCTAAAATTAACAAACTTGAGTTTACATAACTTGTGTATCAAAGTTTTTCTTCATAAGACTTTAAATGAGACGTGACAGATGAAGAGTTTACTCAAGTCAAATACAGTCAAAAATCGATCAACACTTGACTCGATTGGGCTCGAATCAAGCTCGAACTCGACTCGAGTTCTAAAAGAGCCGAGTCGAGCTCAGATTTTCGAGGCTCTTTAGAAATTACTCAAGCTCGAACTCGACTCGAAATCTTAACGAGCTCGTTTACACCCCTACCTCTACCATCTTCAATGGGAGCCTCAGAAACTAGGAGTG
Source organism: Hibiscus tridactylites (assembly GCA_958450335.1). Lineage (NCBI taxonomy): Eukaryota > Viridiplantae > Streptophyta > Magnoliopsida > Malvales > Malvaceae > Hibiscus > Hibiscus tridactylites. The sequence goes on along the minus strand of OY288286.1, from coordinate 61,495,713 downwards.
TTGAAAACTACCCGACTCAATTGACCCGACAACCCAAAAGGAAAAAACTGAGTATTTTATTAAAAAAAGTATATGACCCGGTACTTTTAATATATTTATTTTTTTAGTTTTAAATTATATTTTTATTTTAGGTTCTTTAATATTTTTACCTAAAACTAAATTTAAATCTTTAATTTTTTTCTATGTTTTTATTATGTACTTTTAAGTTTTAAAATTTTTAAATAAATTTTTATTAATTTGTTAATACAAGATTCGAGAGAAAAAATCGAGATTAATATTTTAATGTCTTTTTGGTGACAAATTTTAATATATATATATATATTCATCTTAAAACTAACTTCAAATCACTAATTTTTGTGTTTTGATTATGTATTATGAACTTTTTAATTTTATGTATTTACTATGTGATTTTTTAAAAAACTTTTAAATTTAAAAATAAATAAATAATGTGAACCGGATAGCCATTACCCAATTTCCCGAGTTCTTAGGTTTCACGGGTACCCGAATAGCGCGTAGTATCTAATCATACTTTTCTTAACATTCGATGTGCCACATACTTTGCAGACAAAACGGATTGAACCCTAATCTCTAAAATGAATAAAATCGGTCCTATTTGGCAATTAGTGGATAGTTGATAGCGGATTACATTAGCTGATAGCTGATTGCATTAGCTGATTTGACTAGCGGGTTGTATTAGTTGATTGTACAAAAGTGTTTGGTAAAATTAATTGATAGTTGTTTAATTATTTAAACAAGCAAAATGACATATAAGAACATGATTATATTCAACACTTGTTTAAATAATTTATCAGTTATGAATATTTTGTATCTAATAAATATTAATTAGATTTGTAAAAATTATTTTTAATATAAATTTTCTAAACATATTTGAAAGGTTTATATATTAATTTATTATTTATATAATTATTAAAAAATTATATGCACATATAAATATGTGATAGTAAAAAAAATAGAATTAGCTTACAAATGTCACCATATAAATTAGTAGTAACAACAAATAAGTCCAATATTTAATATGTTATTATTTATATTAAAAATGTTATTATTTAATTTAGGTTATTTGGAGACTATTTCTAATTGTTAAAGGTAAAAGAGTCATTACAACTCTAATATCAAACTTCGAATCTCAAAAAGCTTTTATTAGAAGCTTTTTTAAAATTAGTTTTTTTACCCCAATCCACTCTTTCAATCCGCTATTTACCAAACATCAATATTAGCAGATTTGACTAGTCAAACCTCTAATTATACCTCAAACTTCTAGTTTTTGCTCAAATCGATATTTACTAAACATGACCATCCTTTTTTCCACTAAAACCACTCACGTTCTATGTACTTTCTCAACTTAAATTAAAATCTCATTTGAATTATCATGAATATGTAGTTAGTTTGATATCTTAAACAATTGAATTTAGATGTAAAATTTAATGATCATCTCAAAAATCATGAAATGAGTTGGCAATTAATATGGGGATTTGATTTGTAACATTAACAATGTCGCGGATGAGTTTGCGTGTTTGACTTATTATTACTTATTTTGTGTTTTAATGACAATAAATTTTGAGTTTTTTTTTCTTACATATTTTTAATTATTTGACAATACACACATATTTTACAAACAAAGTGATTTAAACTCGAATATCGTAAGATAAACATTATTTTTTTACTGAGACAGTTTGTTGGATTAATAAACTTTGGGATTTGATTTGTAATATAAAACTATAAAAAAGTTATAGTATATTAAAGGACGGAACTAGAAATTTATAAAGAGGGGACTAAAATAAAACTAAAAAAAATTAGAGATTTATAAAGGGGGCCAAAATAAAATAAAAAAATTGAGGGTGTCATACTAAAATTTTACAAACTTTGAAAGGATTATAGAGGTAATTATATATATATATATTTTAAAATATATCATATCTTTAATGAAAAAAAATTAGCGGGGAACAAACCCCCTTAAATCCCCTATATTCTGCTATTTAGGGGTGAGCAAAACTCGACTCGACTCGAAAAAATCGAATAGCTCGACTCGAGGCAAAAATACTCGACTCGTCTTGACTCGACTCGAAATTTCATAAACTCGAATAACTTGAAAAAATTTCAAATAAAGTTTGAGTTGTAAATTGGAAATTCGAATAACTCGAAATTTTTAGTAATTAGTGGATTTATTTTTAAGTTCGAGACGAGTCCCTCTATTTTTTATGATATATACATATTGATATATAAAAATATGAAGAAATATTGTCACATGTGAAAAATATATATGTGCATATCTTATATGATTAGAGAAGGGAGTTTAAATTGGAATCAAGCCCTACTATAACATGATAAATAATTACAATTAAATTTTTTTATAGGAACTCGAAAACTAGACTCGACTCGACTCGAATTTCTTAAACTCGACTTGAATCGAAAAAATTTCAAATAAAGTTTAAGTTGTAAAATATGACTCGTCAATTCAAATAACTCAAATTTTTTTTACTCGACTCGATCGAACGCTCACCCCTACCGCGATTGGGTATATGTCGCAATAGAGCTTACTCCATTTATGAATGAAGATATTGTCTAGTTATAGACGAGATTGTCGAATTAATGAATCTTCATGTCATCATTATATTAAACATCTAAAAGATTATCTTGCTGAGCTTTATCAACTTATTGAAGCCTATAGACACTTGTTCTTGGTTGCTAAAAATCAGGTAAATGTAGTAACAACTAATTGATATATTAGGATAAGGCATTAGATCTTTTAAATAAGATTAAAATTTGAGTCCTAATATTGCGAATATATTTGACATTAAGAAGCTATTGTACATACATGTTTTAACGTTGCTTTTATAAAGTGCTTTTGGGGCCAAAAGCACTTTTAGAGGCAGAAATAATGTTGAATAGATAACTTTTAGAGAGAAAAAAATAATGTTTAAAAAGTGTTTTTTTTTTCAAATCAAACACAAAAGTTAAAATTTTTAGCTTTTACGGATGGAAAGTTCTTCTTGGAGCCAAATTGCAATTGTAGATATCATTTGCTATTATGTTTATTTATAATTTATATTTTTTACGAAGACGTAATTATATGATTAACAAATTTCTTTTTAGTTTAAAATTATATATATTCATGTCAAATTTTTTATATAATTTTTTTTATATTTTCACGAAACACGTACAAATATTTAATATATTTATATTTTTATGATAATTTAAATTGATATATTTCATATATTATAATTAAAGAATTTTGATATCATTTAAATACATGTATTTTTTAACTTATAATATCATGTCTAAAATATCATTTATCTTCTCAAAAATATTTTTTGACAGTAATATTAAACACTTAAATTTCAAATCCAAAATTTTTAAAAGCACATATAATAAACATTTTTCTACTGTACTTTTCATGAGTGGGTATCAAGCTCCAACCTCATGACTATACTACTATACCCTCTTCCCGAATCTATATCTTCCGCAAAATTATTTTTTATTTTTATTTTATTTTTTAACTCTCTAGTGTATTAATATATGATATTTTTTATCGCAAAAAAACACATCTTTCAAGAAAATTTTAGTGTAAATGTCATATACCGATATGTACTATTAATCGTATACATTGATATGTATAATTAATTATTATTTTAATAACTTTTAAAATCATGAGACCAAAAACGTGATTATTTTTATAATATTTTTAAATAAGATATGTTAAAACACTTTGTGTGTTTTTTTTAGTTTTTTTGTCAACCTTTTATTTTAATAACTATTATTTTTGAATTGAAAAATAAAAAATCTGAAGAAATGCAAAAAAAATGTTTTAAGTTTAACTTATTTTATTCTTAAAAATGAATAATTACATTTAAGTCTCCACAATTTTAAAAGTATTTAAAATAATTAATAATTTATATCGATGCATATGATTAATAATACATATCAATACATAATATTTAGTCTAAACGCATCCCATCTTTTCGAGAATGCTGCATAAGACATTCTCCGAATACAAAGGGCGGTAAGCGAACCGACATATATGTAATACTTATTTTTTTTTTCGGTTCAATTTGTTTATATTCAATGTATTTATATCGATCAAATAGTATATGTTTAATAGTTAAACTTATCAAACATCACATAAAATGATCCATATAAAATAACTTAAAATGATATTTTAAATTAAAATATTTAATTTATTTTAAGTTAATAATAATTTATTTTAAGTTATGATATTTTAAATTAAATGATAGTTATATTCATCAAACATCACATTATACTTTCAAACATTTGACATTAATTTAATAAACATATCTACCAAATATATAACGTTTGACAAATACAAATAGTAGATTGATTAAAAATGAAACACATGTACTCATGAGAAGAACTAGAAATTTATAAAGAGGAGACTATAATAAAATTGAAATTTTTGAAGGGGCCATAATAATATTTTAAAAATATTGAAGGGATTATAGAATTAATTTTATTTATTCTATAAAAAATTATTTTATTATCATTGGAAAAAGTTGGGAGGGGCACATGCCCCAAAACCTCTTATGTTCCGCCCATGCATGTACCACATTTATAAAAATAAAAATTTAAATATCAAATGTTAAACATTAGATAAATATAAATACCAAATAGTATATTAAGCTTAAAATTATACAGTTTAATTGACACTAGTATCCCAAGGAATATGTTCAGGCTTTGAAAGATGTGGGCTATCGTGGTCCAAATCCCTAAGGTAGTGGGATCCAAATTAAGGTCCAAAATAACAATTGTACTAGGATCCACGTTTAAACCCCAAAATGTTTCATTAAACATTATTCAAATTAGAGAATAATAATTAAAAAAATAAAATTTAATATAATTAACAGTACATATTCAACGTTTATAAACAATAACAAATAGTTTGATATTTATATTTTTATGCAGCTTTAGATTTTAGATAAGCCTTTTTCCGGGTTGTTTTGCAATAGACATTTATGTTAGGTAGGACAATGATGTTTCCATGTTCCAATTTGAGTAAGCCCTTAGGCTGTCATTTTTTACTTGCTCAACTTAAAAGTGTAAATAATCTCTATATCAAATAAAGTTGGAATAGTTGGAGGAGGAGCTAGGTCCTTTAATCAAAGTTAGGAGTTTGAATTTTAACGTTGTGAACGGAGAAAATTGGGTTAGAACTAGGGGCGATAACAAGCGCGTCGAGCTCGAGCTCGAATTGGACAGTTTGAGTTCGGCTCGACTTGACTCGGCTCGAACTCTGTTTATTGCTTTTCTCTAATTGCTTTTAAATATTTTTATTGAAGTTTTGAAAAATAACATGTGAAAACCTGTTTGAGAAAATATAATATTTATTTTTGAAGTCCACAAATAACCATAGTACATTTTTTAAATTATACAAGTCCACAAGGAGAAGAAGATTTAAAGAATTTAACCATGATAACAAGTTAACAACACTGAAACATACAAGTATATATATATATATATATATATATATATATATATAGGGTTAGGATCAACTTACCCCGTGTAAAACTCAATTACTTTTACACAGTTTTTGGACCATTGGATGATGGTAATTAATGACCCAGATTATTTCTTTATTTTTTTTCCCAAGTAATAATCTTCACATTTTTTACTGTTAATCTCATCCATACATTTCACTCATCCAATAGTCCTAGATTAGTATAAAACTAAATGAATTTTACACCATGTAACTTGATCTCATCTAATATATATATATATATATATATATATATATATATATATATATATATATATATATTCTTTATGGTTCTTGGCATCTTAATGGGTAGGGGTGTTCAAGAATACCCGATCCGGTTGACCCGAACCTAAAAATATCGAGTAATCTTATAAAAAAATTCCTCGGACATGGGCCGAAAGTTTTCCCTTACCGAGTACCCGACCCGATAATTTTTAATATATATATTTCATATTTAAATTATATTTTTATTTTAAGTTTCTTAATATTTTTACTCTAAAACTAAATTTAAATCCTCAAATTCTTTCTATGTTTGTATTATATACTTTTAAGTTTTAAGTTTAAAACTTTTTAAAAATATTTCTGCGTTTAATATGTGATTTAAAAAATATAGAATTAAAAAAATAAAAATATATATAAACCGGGTACCCGGTACCCGAGTAGTGGGTACCCGAGTGTAACGGGCCGGGACACGGGCCGATAAAGTAGGTACTCAGATGAACCGGGTACCCGATTTTTCGGATACTCGAAAATTGGATACTTGACAATAAACACTCCTAGGTTTGGGTGCGGCAAGTCTAGGGCGTTGCTAAAAGACTGCAAGTTTCAAAACTTGTCCAAAAACTTAAAATATTAGACTTTTTGATAATATTTTAGGTTGAATTTTTTGTTTTTTTTTTGACAAGTTTCGATACTTAATTTTTTTTATAACATTTTAAGCTTTTGGACAAGTATCGATACTTACAAAATAAGTTTCGATATTTGTAGAAAAATATGAAAAAAAATCAACCTAAAATGTTATAAAAGTCTAATATTTTAAGTTTTTGGACAAATATTGAAACTTGCCGTCTTTTAACCGCACCCTAGACCTGTTGTACGTTAGACTCACCCTAATGTTAATGGGTCTATCCTTAAAATATACATGTAATATATATTATTGAATATTTAATGTTTTCAATTAATTTGATTAATCAACCAATTTCGAACGACGAAGAAGAGCATATGTAAAGTTGGTAATATTGTTTAGGCACCAAAGTGAAATTATAAATTCTAGGAGGAGGCTAAAGTATTTTAAGTTGAAAAAAAGGTTTAAATTGAGTTATTAATGACTCGGAGGGGTTTAAAATAAACATGTTTTCATTTAGCAAATTACAATAAAATATGACTTGAAAATTAATTAAAAATATTGTAACAATTGACTCTTTAATGATTCGGAGATAGGGGTGGGAATAGGGTGGGGCGGGGGCGATTTTACCTTTTTTTATTTCATCCTTTATATTTGTAGGTAAAATTTTGGATAATCTCCATTAAATACTTTGAAATTTTTTTTGTCCTCATACTCGTTGGATCCCTGCGATTTTCGGGCAATTTTCATTTAAAAAATATTAAATAAAATTTATTACTTTACTGACTAAAATATAAGGCCAATTTCAATTTACAAATTATATATTCATTATACTTAAAAATATATAAATTGCTTCAAATGATACAATAATAATAATCGACTATGAAGTTGGTAAAAAGCAAACCAGGAAGGCAAATTACTTCAATTAATAATTTATAAATACAATATATACTACTGAACAATAACATTTCTATGATTAACTACAAAACAACAATATATATAATAGATTTAATAAAATAGAAACCACATTTATATATGTATAAGGTAATGTATTTTGCTCTCATGAAAAAAGGTTAAGGACGTTCGAATTTGACTGATGGCTGAGAAAGAATGATGTCATTACTTGCTTGAAGGGAAATATAATTTTGAGTAACATGAACACAAAAAGTGAGAGATAAAAAGATTATATACTTTTAATTAACAAAAAATAGCAAATTACTATAGAGGCCACTCAAACTTAATAAGATTTAAATAAAAGACACAAATATCTAGATGGACCTGAATATTGATATTAAGATAGATATACAAGTAAATGGTAGTTAAGTATATATTTTTTTAATTTTTTTTTTTGTAAAATATCAAGAATTTTTGCGAATATTTTTCGAGGATTCCTAAGATTATTTATACGGTTACGGTTCAAATATAGTAATTTCTGTCCTCATCCCCATTTGAGCTTCGGTGATAAAATTTTTCCGTCCCCGTAAGTAAAGGTTCGGTTATTCCTCATCTTCATCGATTCGAATCTTCACAATTTTTAGATATTCTCCACCTAATTTCTACCCCTATTTGGAGGGGCTTAAAAATAAACATGTTCTCATCTAACCAATTCATCCTTATCTCTTTGTTCATTGATCTTGTTTATTTGCCGCAATCCTCCACCAATTGCAATAAAATATTATAAAATTAATCACAAATAATAATTTAATTAAATATTGCATATTGCATTAGAATCTTTTCTTATAATATTACAATTTGCAAAGAAACGAAAGTCGCATGGAAAAATATTACAAATTAAGGAGTGAATTAAAATGAAAAAAATTATGTGAACCAGAGATGACTAGAGGGGTTGGAGGGTTAGTCACCCCTTTAAAATTTGAAATTTCTATATGATTTAGAAAATTTTTAAAAATTTTCTATGTGTTTCTTACTAAAAATCTATTTTCGCCCTCTAAAATTTTATAAGTTTGTTGAAATCGAGTTTTCTAGGGTTTTCTTGATTTCTCAATTCGGGGAAGAACGAGTGTTTTGAGAGAAATACGATAAGCAAAGAAGAAGTTTTATTCAATAACCAAAACGCAAGTAATAGTGTCGTATTTACAAAACTTACTAAAAAGGAAACTAAGAGTCTGTTTATATACTAAGCAAGAAACTAAAACAAGAAGGCTTAACTAATCAGGAAACAAAATAAAAGAAAGACTAACTAAAACTCGGCCTATAAACTGAATTCTGTTAGCCCCCCTCAAGTTGGAGCATATATGTTATGTGTTGCGTGTAAAAGAGTCTATCGCAATTGTAGTGCAAGTGTACACGACGCAAGTAGTAAAGTGATACGAAGTATCGGATATCGTCTCCACAGGGATTGGGCTAATAGCTTCACCTTGTTTACTGCACGAAAGTAAAGGAAATAATTAAGAGATTTGTCACGAAAATAATAAGGAAATTGTAAATAAAAGGATTGAGATATCAAGATAGAGAGAATGGGCTGGTATTGAATTGCTCAGTAGTGCAGGTATTGCGTTGCTTAGGAACTCCAGTTCTGTCGTCGCGCCTGTCGCGGCAGCACCTGTCGTGGCAGCTGTCCGTTGGCTGTCGCGGCAGCAAACACACCAACTCCGTACTTCAAGTTTGGCAAGAATCCCAGATCTGCCTTGGCCTATCCCTAGGTCCAAGTCTGTCGATGATCACATCTTGATGATACCTCCCGGCGTGAATCGAAGGATGAACACCGATGTGTATGAATTCTTCTTTAGCCACTTAACCTTGCCCTATCCCTAGGCACAAGATAGTTCAACTATAAACTAGAGAACTTGCTCTTATTTCTTTCGTATACTTAACTCTCCCGATGCTAAGTAAATGGATAATCTCACAATGCTCTCCCGATGCTCTTGCAAGATATTAATAACCAAAATAAGAGAACTTGAAGTTTATTTTATTGAACTTGGAAAATTCTAAAACAAAACAACCCTTGCAACTACTTTACAAAACAACCCGTAGCCCTAAGGGGAATTTAGAACATGTCGGTGACGGGTATACGACAGGGGGTTTAGGTTATCGGTTATGGGGTAGAATGAGGGATCTCTTTTCTAGGTTAAAACCTATGCCCTTATATAAGCTTTGGGCTCAAGTATTCTAAGTTAACAAGGATTACAACTTTAATGAAAAGTAAGATTCTAATAAATGCTTAATCTCAAAGGATTCCTACTTTCCAGCCGCCTCCTTGCTTTATGGGAATTCCTCTCCTTGAGCTTTGGCTTGACATATCTTTTGATCCGGGGCTTGGAAAAATATTTGGTTTTCACACGTCAGACGAGCAGATTTTTCTCTATCTATCGAGGTCCACTTTACTTTTCCCCTTCATAAAGTTGCTGTCACCCTGCTGTCATGACAGGTCCATGGCAGCTTCGTCCTTCTTGTCTGCTAGTCCAGTTCAGCTCTTCTGCTTCTCTGCCCTGCGCCTGCCTTCTTTGTCAACTATGGCAGCTACCTGCAAAATAAGTTATCTTTTAGTAGAATCCGTGCCTTTTACATATTTGTGATGTTTTACTGAAAACTAACCTAAATGCAATGCAATGATGCTTGAATGCAACAGAAATGTGGGTTAAAAGGGTGTAAATAATAGAACTTTTACACACTCAACACACCCCCAAACTCAAGTTTTTTCTTGCCCTCAAGCAATTAAACCTAAAAGAAAAATGAATATTTTTGTGTTGGCTTTCAAACAATGAACTGTCCCTTACCCGTCGCTCATTCTCTGTGGTGGCAACAACCTGTCGGAAAGGTTAGGATCTGTCCGGAATCTCCCTATAGTTCTCGTGCAGTGTGTGCATGCTTGTGAACAGTTATATGCTAAGACTCTCTTAGTTTCACTAGAATATTCAACTTTTTTAACTCGAATTTTTATGCCAAAGTTTATTATTTTTTTAGAAGGCACATTTTCATGCTTCTTTTTCTTCTATTTTCAAGCTAAATTTTTCTAGAGCCAGTTTTGGGCACCTCTAGTTAGTTTCCTAGAGCCGGTTTCGGGCACCTCTAGGTTTTTGATTTTCTTTTGCTAAACTTCTTTCCTAGAGCCAGTGTTAGGCACCTCTAGGGGCTATTCAAGTACTAAGTTTCCTATTCTAGTTTGGCTAAGAGAAATCTAAGCAATATAACAGTCACAATGGTGTTTAAATTTTTCAGAACTATAGAAAGGCTCTAAACTTCTCCTTAAACTGTCCTAAAGATGCTGCCACGACAGAGCTGTCATGACAGGTAAGTTAACTTCACAGTTTTAAGCCAACAGTTTAATATTTTCTGATTTTTTTAAGAGATTAAATAAATAAAAGACACAACAATTAATAAAAAGATGTACTTAAGACTCCATTAATGATGGAGGGTTGCCACCCCCAAACTCGAGGGTTGCATTGCCCTCAATGCAAAATGACAGAAAAAACAAAAATATGAAGACAAGTACATCACAAAAGATAAAAGCAGGCAGCAATAAGAGGAAAATAAAAACTTAAATTTTCAGTCGCTGTCCTCGCTGCTGCTGCTGACTCGGATCTGACGGCGGTGTCTGGGCTGTGGAGGATGCTGGGCAGGTGCAGGGGCAGGTTGCTCCACGAGCTGGACATCGGAACTGCTGCCACTGTCCCAATTGCTGCTGGTAGTGGTGCTAGCCTTGGGCATCGGCTTCCTGTTTGCCAAGTGCTTCTGCCTCTTGACAGGCGTAAACTCTCTCTCCAAATTCCTCCTGATCAGCGGGCTGTCATCGGAGGCAGGCCTTTTTGTTCCTCTGGCAGAGGTGTCGGCCGGTGGACTGCCTGCTGGCGCCGGGGTAGGTGATGTGGTGGAAGCAGTAGAGTGGGAATGTGGGGAGACAGGTGGTGTAGGTGTGTGGACAGGGGTGTGGACAAGAGTGAGGATATGGAAATAATGGGCAGGAAAAGTAGGGAATTGAACATCGGGAAAATTTAAAGTCTGGGTAATGAAGTTTACCGTCGAATTCGTGAAGTCCCAGATGAAGGTCATCATTCCCATTTGTTTCTCCTCTACCCGTTGTAGCGCAGCAAGGATGAGGGCGGACTGGTCTGTCGGAGCGGTGGCGGCAGCAGGTTCAGGGGTAGGCTCCTCTGATGATTCTGCTGGGGAGCCGGCTGGGTTGAAGGAAGAGATAGGTGTAGCTACTACCAGCTCCATGAGGCTGTTGATGTTGTTGTCTGTCCAGCCTCTGCCCTTGATTATTTTGTCGGAGGGTTCCTCGGGGACAGCAGCACAGCAGCATAAGGAGGTTATTCTGAACGGCAGGCATAGGCGGGAGTCGGAGCGGAAGGTGCAGTCCAGGATGCTTTCCCTCATATAGCGGCCCACATTAATAGGCCTGTCGTGCATGATGGAATGAATAAGGGCGAGCCACTGCTGGTTAACTGTCGTGTGGTGGGAAGAAGGCATGATGCGCTTTTTGATAAAAGCGTTCCAGAGTTTAGCTTCAGGGAGGAGTTGCCCCCTTTTGACAGAGTGGGGGTTCTTTTTGCTGGTTGTCCATGTGGTTCCTTCCTCTGTCACCTCCGCCATAACAGCACCATAGGCGGCAGCATCGAGGGTGTCGAGAAATTTCTGGTGGGCATCATCATCGGGGCCAAAGTAGAGGCCAAACATGTGGTTGATGCTGTCGGCAGTGAAGGGCACTTTCACTCCTCGAACGGTGACAGATGTTGCCGTTCTGCTGTCTATAGCAGCATAAAACTCCCGGACTAATGTGTCGTTTAGCTCTGCCGGTTGTTCCGCGAAGTGTTCCCATAGTTGAGCCGTGATGGCCTTTACAATGAACGGCCGGAGTCCCATGTTGGGTGCCTTTCGGATGTACACGAAACCCCGTTCCTCCCATAACTCCTTTGTAGCGAAGGGCGTTGCTGCTGCCGAAGAAGAGGCTGAGGCAGCACTACGGTGGGTCTGTCTAGACGACATGTTAGTTGCAAGGGTTGTGAAAAATGAAGAAGGCAAATAAAACTAGAGGAGAAAGCAAGGAAGAATGAGCAGAAGTGAGAAAAATGAAAGTGAAAACGGGGTTTTATAGCGGTCGAGTTGCTGCCCGTTTAATGCTGTAACGGTAGGCGTGAATAACGGGGCGACGGATGGGATTTAGCGTGTCTGACGCGTCTGACACGCATTTATGCGTCTGTTACGCGTCTGCCACACGCTTCTGCGTCTGCCGTGTCAGTCTGTTGACAGTCTGTCATATCTGTCTGCGGCGGCAGCCGAAACGACAAGCTTCCATAAATGGGTTTTGTTGGGCTGATGGATGGGTGGTGGGCTTGGGTCACTTCTTCTCTTCTTCTTGACTCCTTTATTTCCTAAAAACAGAAATTAAAAAAAAACATTATTCGAATAAAATAAACCTAATTTCCTAATAAATAATAAATAAATAAAAATAAAAATTAGGTTAAATTAGGGATGCCTTGTGGGGCATCTCCTAAAGTAACCACTTCCTGTATTCCTAGGGCTTCAGTCCCCTGATAATGCTTGAGGCGCTGTCCATTGACTTTGAATTGGTGCCCGTCTCTTAATGATCGTATTGTGATGGCACCATGGGGAAAAACTTGTACCACTTGGAACGGGCCAGACCATCTAGATTTTAACTTCCCTGGGAAGAGTTTCAACCTAGAATTAAATAACAACACAAGCTGCCCTGGGCAGAACTGTCGTGGCAGCAGTTTCTTGTCATGCCACTTCTTAGTCTTTTCCTTGTAAATTCTTGCATTGTCGTAGGCCATTGTCCGCAATTCCTCAATTTCGTTCAGATCTAATAGCCTTTTCTGGTCTGCCTTGTCCAAGTCCATATTTACTGCCTTGATTGCCCAATATGCTTTGTGCTCAATCTCGATAGGCAGATGACATGTTTTCCCATAAATCAAACGGTATGGAGACATGCCCAATGGAGTTTTAAAAGCTGTCCGATATGCCCATAATGCATCGTTCAGAAGTAGAGACCAATCTTTCCTAGTTGGTTTAACCATCTTCTCAAGAATGTTCTTCACCTCCCTATTAGAAATCTCAGCCTGTCCATTGGTCTGTGTGTGGTATGCTGTCGCGATCCTGTGCTTGACACCATATTTCTTCAAGGCGGCAGCAATTACCCTATTATCAAAATGTCTCCCTTCATCACTGATAATCGCCTTAGGGATGCCGAATCTAGAAAAAATGTTTTTGTGCAAAAACTTTTGAACCATCTTGGCATCATTCTTTTGAGTTGCGATTGCTTCTACCCACTTGGAGACATAATCCACTGCTAGGAGGATGTAAAGATTTCCACATGAAGATGGAAAAGGTCCCATAAAATCAATCCCCCAAACATCAAAGATCTCGACTTCTAAAATGTTCTGCAGTGGCATCTCGTTTCTCCTCGAGATGTTGCCTATCCGCTGGCACCTGTCATAGTTCTTATAAAAGTCCTGTGCATCTTTATATAGGGTCGGCCAGTAGAACCCTGACTGCAGCACCTTGGCAGCAGTTTTATTGCCTCCTAAGTGACCTCCATATTGTGAAGCATGGCAGTGATGGAGAATGTCTTCTTGTTCTTCATGTGGTACACACCTCCTTATAACCTGATCTGTGCACATTTTGAAAAGAAGAGGTTCGTCCCAATAATAATGCTTAACATCATTTTGGAACCTCTTCCTGGCTTGATAATTAAGATCAAAAGGTAATATTCCGCTAACTATAAAATTAACGAAATCAGCATACCAGGGAAGGTCAGAAGACTTACCTGCCGCCATGGCTGTCGCGACAGCGATTGCGGCAGCAAAGAGCTGCTCATCAGGGAAGGTCTCCAGTATGTGTGTCTCATCTATTGGTAGACTCTGTCCCTTCTCCAACCTTGACAAGTGATCTGCCACCTGATTTTCTGTCCCCTTTTTGTCCTTGATCTCAAGGTCGAACTCTTGTAATAGCAAGATCCACCGTATCAATCAAGGTTTTGCATCCTTCTTTGCGAACAAATACTTTAGGGCAGAATGGTCGGTGTGTATTATTACTTTCGTCCCAAGTATGTAAGAACGAAACTTGTCGATGGAGAACACCACAGCTAACAGCTCTTTTTCTGTGGTGGTGTAATTCACTTGGGCGTCATTCAACGTTTTGCTGGCATAGTATATGACGTGAAACAGCTTATTTCTGCGTTGCCCAAGTGCTGCCCCGACAGCATAGTCACTAGCATCACACATGATCTCAAATGGTTGTGTCCAGTCTGGTGGCTGTACTATGGGGGTTGTCACTAGTTTTTCTTTCAAAATCTTGAATGCTTCAGTACATTCATCATTAAAGTCAAAAGGTCGGTTCTGCTCTAAAAGATGGCATAGGGGTTTGGTGATTTTTGAGAAATTTGCAATGAATCTCCGATAAAAACCAGCATGCCCTAAAAAACTTCTAATGCCCTTGACTGTGGTTGGCGGCGGCAGCTTTTCTATGACTTCTATTTTAGCCCTGTCGACTTCTATCCCACGGCAGCTAATCTTATGGCCTAGGACTATCCCTTCATCCACCATAAAATGGCATTTTTCCCAATTTAGAATAAGATTAGCTTTTTCACATCTTTCAAGTACCTTTTGAAGATTGCTGAGGCAGCTCTCAAAATCGTCTCCAAAGACGGAAAATCATCCATGAAAATCTCAAGGAAGTCCTCTACCATGTCGGAGAATATTGCCATCATGCACCTTTGGAAGGTGGCAGGTGCATTACAGAGTCCAAACGGCATCCTCCTAAACGCGTATGTTCCGTAGGGGCATGTGAAAGTCGTCTTTTCTTGATCCTCCGGTGCAATAGCAATTTGATTGTAACCTGAATAGCCATCAAGAAAACAATAGTAAGGTTTACCCGCTAATCTATCAAGCATTTGATCAATAAAGGGTAAAGGAAAGTGGTCTTTTCGGGTAGCTTTATTAAGCTTCCGATAGTCCATACAAACCCTCCAACCGGTCACAGTCCTGGTTGGGATTAACTCATTGTTCTCGTTGGTTATCACGGTCATTCCTCATTTCTTGGGAACACATTGCACCGGGCTTACCCATTTGCTGTCGGAGATGGCGTAAATAATACCAGCATATAACCATTTAATTATCTCTTTACGCACTACCTCCTTCATCGCAAGGTTTAACCGCCTTTGGGCATCTATAGTCGGCTTATGATCTTCCTCGAGGAGGATTTTGTGCATGCATAACACCGGACTAATGCCTTGTATGTCTGCTATCGTCCATCCAATCACCTTTTTGTGCTGCCTTAGCATGTCGATTAGCTGTCGTTCCTATTCCTGCGGCAGCTTAGCAGAGAAGATTACGGGCAGTGTGTCATTGGAACCAAGATAAGCATATTTTAACTGCCCTGGTAGGGGCTTAAGTTCTAAGACAAGTGGTTCAACAATAGATGGCTTTTGGATTACATGGTTATCCGAAGTATAATTCAAGGGTTCGAATAACTTACCTGGACGATTGCCTAACCAGTTTACTTCCTCCTGACCTTCAGTATCAGATGTATCGGATTCAGAGGAGTCGCTGTCGTCGGTGCTGTCGTCGTTACTATCGTGACAGGTCTGTAGGTGGCTGTCGCGGCAGTGACCAAATTTTATATCACGGCAGTCCGACCTGATGCAGGGTTGATCAAAGGTCACCTCAATAATGGCCTTGCATTCCTCGTCCACATCAGCATGTTTCATCGCTTGGAGAACATTCAACTTAATCTCTTGATCATTTACTCGCATGGTGAGTTCTCCTTTCTCCACATCAATCAATGATCTTCCCGTGGCTAAGAAGGGTCGCCCAAGGATGACTGGTGCGTTTTCGTCTGCCTCACAATCTAAGATAAGAAAGTCAGCAGGAAAAATAAGCTTGTCCACTCTTACCAGAATATCTTCAATTTTTCCCTCGGGGTGAACGTAAGAGCGGTCGGCCAGCTGCAGAGTTACTGTCGTGGGCCGCGCCTTGCCAATACCTAGTTTCTGAAAAACAGATTTGGGCATTAGATTAACACTGGCACCAAGATCACAAATTTGTCGCCGATTACACAAGGTATGATGAAGCTCCCCAGATCCTTCTTTTTCTGGGGCGGCTGCCTATGAAGAATACTCATGCAACCTTCTGTCATCTTTACAGTTTCAAATTCCCCAAGTTTAGATTTTTTCGACATAACATCCTTGAGAAATTTAGCATAACCGGGCATCTCCTTAACAACATCTAACAATGGAATATTAATATGAACCTGCTTAAAAATATCATAAATCTTTTTAAGTTGAGATTCATGCTTAGCTTGCTGTATCCGTTGAGGAAAGGGTGGTGGGGGACGATAATCAACAATATGCCCTTCCCACTGCATGCGAATCTGAGGACGATAATCATCTTTTTTCTCCTCTATCGCTTCTGCTGTCGTGACAGGCTCATCGGCAACAGTCTGTTTATCACTTGTCGGGGCGGCTTCCTCGGCAGGTTTATCCAAGGCAGGTTCCTTTTCTGTTTCAGCTTCTTTTTCCGGCCCTGGTAGTTTCTTCCCACTCCTAGTAGAAATTGCCTTACATTGCTCATGTGGGGACGGTCTAGCATTTTCAGTATTGCTAGGGAATCCTCCATTCTGCCTCGGCTTAATATGTTGAGAAACCTGACCCATTTGTGTCTCTAGAGATTTCAAGGTAGCTTCATGATTTGTCATTCTCATCTCGGTTTTATCCATAAAGGTTTCCGTCTTCTTGACAAACTGATTCATATTCTCCATATACGTACCGGTTTGAGACATGAAAGTGGCCAGAGTCTGTTCCAATATACTGCTCGTGGCAGGTGGTGGCTGCTGTTGCTGCTGCGGCGGCAGGTGCTGCGGCAGTTGCTGTCGCGTCAGCAATCTAGGTCCTCCCTGATTCTGATGATGTGCTTGTGGATTCAGGGCATTGTTAGGATTACTCCAGGAAAATTTGGGATCCTTTCTCCAATTGGGATTATAATTGTTGGCATTGTAGTTCGGCTTGTAATTTCCAACATATTTTCCCTCTTCTATTTGTATTGGGCACTCATCCCTACTATGAGTTCCCTCACAGATAGTACAAACTTCCTCGACAGCAAATCCTTGTAATTCATCTTCATTCAATAACCGTTTCATTGCTTTAGTAAGGAATGCTACCTGTGATTTCATAGTGCTGTCGGCCTCATAGTCCTTGACAGTAAGTACCCGTTTACCCCCTCTTCTTGCTGTCGGAAACTGCTCCTCATTCTTGGCCAGATTTTTCAAAACTTGCAATGCCTCGTCTGGATCTTTATCCAATAATAATCCATTTGCTGCATAATCAATCCGAATGCGAGTTTGTAAGTTAGCAGCATTATAGAATTTAGTTACCTGATTCCAGACAGGGAATCCATGCATTGGGCAGTTCCGTAGAAGAGTAGTAAATCTGTCCCAGGCCTCGTGCATTGGCTCGTCGTCTTCCTGTTGAAAAGTAGCAATTTCATTACGTAATCGCTCAGATAAATGCGAAGGATTAAAACGAGATAAAAATTCACGAGATAAATCTGCCCAAGTTACGATTGAACCCGGTGTAAGTATATTCCACCAAGTTTTAGCTCTGTCCCTCAATGAATGGGGGAATAACCGAAGCCTCAGTATCTCCGAACTAACTCCTGGCAGTCTAAACGAACCACAGATCTCCTGGAACGTCTTGAGATGCTCCCCAGCATCTTCTGTCACAGCACCACTAAACTGCCCGGCATTTTTGATCATACTAAACATGACAGGTTTAAGCTCGAAGTTATCAACATTAATATCCGGCAGCGTGGTCTCCAGCTCTACATGATCGTTTAGCATGTAGTCTCGACATGACCATCGTCCATCTGCCCCAGGCGGGTCACCGACAGGCGGGTGGTTATCGCCAAGGGGTGGTATACGACCGCCGGCAGGTTGGTTATGGCCCATCTTCTCTAGCTGTTCCTCGAGGTATTCGTTTCTGTCTAGAAGTCGGCGAAGTTGTTTCTTGAGACTGAAGGAACGTTCGATTTCCGGATCTAATTTATACTCAGGGTCTTCACCTCTTTTAGATCTGCGCATAAACAAGAAAACCTCGTGAAAAGCAAGAGTTGAAAGCACAAAAGAAAAATTAAAGAAAAATAATAAAAAAATAAAAACAAAAACGAAAATAAAAATAAAAACGAAAAGTGCAATAAAAGAAAGATGTAGTTATGTTGCCAATCCCCGGCAACGGCGCCAAAAACTTGTTGCGTGTAAAAGAGTCTATCGCAATTGTAGTGCAAGTGTACACGATGCAAGTAGTAAAGTGATACGAAGTATCGGATATCGTCTCCACAGGGATTGGGCTAATAGCTTCACCTTGTTTACTGCACGAAAGTAAAGGAAATAATTAAGAGATTTGTCACGAAAATAATAAGGAAATTGTAAATAAAAGGATTGAGATATCAAGATAGAGAGAATGGGCTGGTATTGAATTGCTCAGTAGTGCAGGTATTGCGTTGCTTAGGAACTCCAGTTCTGTCGTCGCGCCTGTCGCGGCAGCTGTCCGTTGGCTGTCGCGGCAGCAAACACACCAACTCCGTACTTCAAGTTTGGCAAGAATCCCAGATCTGCCTTGGCCTATCCCTAGGTCCAAATCTGTCGATGATCACGTCTTGATGATACCTCCCGGCGTGAATCGAAGGATGAACACCGATGTGTATGAATTCTTCTTTAGCCACTTAACCTTGCCCTATCCCTAGGCACAAGATAGTTCAACTATAAACTAGAGAACTTGCTCTTATTTCTTTCGTATACTTAACTCTCCCGATGCTAAGTAAATGGATAACCTCACAATGCTCTCCCGATGCTCTTGCAAGATATTAATAACCAAAATAAGAGAACTTGAAGTTTATTTTATTGAACTTGGAAAATCCTAAAACAAAACAACCCTTGCAACTACTTTACAAAACAACCCGTAGCCCTAAGGGGAATTTAGAACATGTCGGTGACGGGTAAACGGCATGGGGTTTAGGTTATCGGTTATGGGGTAGAATGAGGGATCTCTTTTCTAGGTTAAAACCCATGCCCTTATATAAGCTTTAGGCTCAAGTATTCTAAGTTAACAAGGATTACAACTTTAATGAAAAGTAAGATTCTAATAAATGCTTAATCTCAAAGGATTCCTACTTTCCAGCCGCCTCCTTGCTTTATGGGAATTCCTCTCCTTGAGCTTTGGCTTGACATATCTTTTGATCTGGGGCTTGGAAAAATATTTGGCTTTCACACGACAGACGAGCAGATTTTTCTCTATCTATCGAGGTCCACTTTACTTTTCCCCTTCATAAAGTTGCTGTCACCCTGCTGTCATGACAGGTCCATGGCAGCTTCGTCCTCCTCGTCTGCTAGTCCAGTTCAGCTCTTCTGCTTCTCTGCCCTGCGCCTGCCTTCTTTGTCAACTATGGCAGCTACCTGCAAAATAAGTTATCTTTTAGTAGAATCCGTGCCTTTTACATATTTTTGATGTTTTACTGAAAACTAACCTAAATGCAATGCAATGATGCTTGAATGCAGCAGAAATATGGGTTAAAAGGGTGTAAATAATAGAACTTTTACACACTCAACATTATGTATGCCCAACTTGGAGACTAAAGAATGAAAAAAGATAGCTTGACAACGCCTTAGTTAGACAGTCTGCAATTTGATTGTTAGATGAAACAGGCAGCAACTTTAAGAAACCTTGATGAAGCCGCTCTCGAACAATATGACAATCAATATCTATGTGTTTTGTCCTCTCGTGATGAACCGGGTTCTCTGCAATCTGTATAGCAGACAAATTATCACAGTATAAGTTTGCAGGTTGTAAATTTAAATGAAAGTCTTGAAGTAAATAACAGATCCATTGCAATTCACAAGTCATTCAGAAGCATTACTAACAAACTTAACATTGGCAGCATTATTAATAATAGAACCATCAGCACAACAATCAGAATCAAGAGACATAGCAGATAAAATATTTGACCTTTCATGAGCACTGGAAAAATGATATAGCCCCTTTATTACTTCAGCTGAACCAATCATCTTCAAGGATTGAATATCCTGAATAAAACAACCTTTGTTAGTGAATGAAACAGAAACATTCGAATGTGATAAAAGCTGACTCACAGATATCAAATTAAAACCAAAAGTAGAGATATACAAAACATTATACAAAATCAAATCCTTATTAAGCTGAACATCACCAATATGAGACACTTTAACAAGATGACCATTAGGCAACCTAACAAACTTGTTACTAATCTCAGAATAAGACCTAAACAATTGCATATTATTGCTAATGTGGTCAGTAGCTCCAGAATCTATAATCCATGAAGAAAAACACAAAGAAACAGTAGAATAAACCATACCTGGTTCTTCAGAAGAAACATGCTCTGTTGTCAAAGCATTGACAGAAGATTGAAACTCAGGAGCAGATACATCCTTCAAAGATGACTTACTTTGCAACAAAGAAAGTAACCCCTCATATTGTTCTTTAGTAAAAGAACATCTTTCCAAAGAATTATCAAGATGAGACTTTTCAGAAGGACCACTAGACCTATCAGATTTTTCAGAACTCATACTCCCAACAAAATTGACCTTACCAGACACAAGAGCAGATTTCGATTTGTACCCTGGTGGGAAACCATGCTTTTTATAGCACTTATCGACCAAATGACCATAAAGGCCATAGAAAGAACACAGAGGCCTACGACTATTCAAAGAAGACGCATTAAAACGTTTTTGGAATTTCCCAGAAGGACCTCTATCAATAGCAAGCACATTACTATCACAGATAATACCAGCAGACAAAGACCTTTCATGTTGAACGAGTATAGAAAATATTTCATGTATTTCGGGGAAGGGTTTGACCATCAGAATTTAGAATTTTGGAACTGCAAAAGACTCATTTAGACCACGAATGAAACGAAGAGAAAAATCTTGATTACGATACTTAACGGCTGAACAAGAACAATCAGAAATTGGGCGTAAAACGGACAACTCATCCCAAATAGATTTTAACTGAGTATAGAAAGTCGTCACAGAACTTATACCTTGATTAAGGGAATAAAATTCCTGTTGAAGATCAGAGACCCGGATGAGATCACCTTGGCTGAACCGCTTACGCAAATCTTCCCACAACTCATAAGCAGTATCAAACCAAAGAACACTTTGGGCGATTTTAGGACTAATGGCACGCTGCAACCAAGACAACACCAGATTGTTGCACTTGACCCACGGGAAATAGCTGACATCGGCTTCAATCGGTTCTTTAATCGAACCATCAACAAATTGATATTTGTTCTTTGAAATCAGCGCAATGCGCATGGACCTTGCCCAAGAATGATAGTTGGATCCGGAAAGCGGAACAGAAGTGAGAACGAGGGATGGATTCTCACTGGGATGAATGAAAAATTCATCGGAGGGATCGAGATTCTTGAAACGAGAAGCGGAGGAATCAGATGAACGCGAATCGGAAGACTCAACTGATACCATGTTGAAATCGAGTTTTCTAGGGTTTTCTTGATTTCTCAATTTGGGGAAGAACGGGTGTTTTGAGAGAAATACGATAAGCAAAGAAGAGTTTTATTCAATAACCAAAACGCAAGTAATAGTGTCGTATTTACAAAACTTACTAAAAAGGAAACTAAAAGTCTGTTTATATACTAAGCAAGAAACTAAAACAAGAAGGCTTAACTAATCAGGAAACAAAATACAAGAAAGACTAACTAAAACCCAGCCTATAAACTGAATTCTGTTAATGTTTGCCCCTCCTAGAATTTTATAAGCTCACTCCCCTCGCCATCTAAAATTTTATAAGTTTGCCCCTCCTAAAATTTTATAAGCTCACTCCCCTAACATAAAGTTATGCGTTCGTCCCTGATGTCAACTAATTTAAAACATTAATAATAATGTTAGGTTATTAATACACGGAACTATAACGAAGTCTTATAGACATTTTAAATTCTGGTCCCCTGATAATTTCTTCTTCCTTTTTATCCCGATGATGAATACGTTCAAATTCTCTTCTCGATTCGTCTAGAACAACTCGACATGACTTGACTCAACTAAAAAATACAACTAGTCAACTTAATTAATTCACATTTTTTATTCAACTCAACTGGACTTAATCAAGTACTAGCCCCTAATCACCGGTTCACTTGGTTTTATAATTTTGTAGATATGATATTTCCAATTGGGTTTAAATAAAAGATAGCGTGTGAGGTTTCTCTTGAAAACATTTATTCAAATTGGGTTTAAAATATATATATATATATATTATTCTTTAAATTTTTTATCTAAAACTTGATAATTTATTTTTCAATTTGGTGTTTGAATTCCTTATTTACACGAGTATCGAAATTTGACAACGTCGATGCCTAAAATAGTAATGGAATCCAAATTTATAATCAATTTGAAAAAAAATACCAAGTTAAAAGACTAATACATAATTAAGATACTTTTTTACCAAATTGAAAAATCATAATTTGACAATTTTTTTTAATTTGATCTTTTAAGTTAGAGAGCGTCGTGAAATTTTAATTTTTTTTATTTAAAACCAAATTTCCATAGGAATAATCGATTGTTCGTTTTTGATGCTTATGTGTTTTTTCCCATGTTAATTTTTTTAAGTTTACCCAAAATCAGAATAAATTGATATATTGTATAAATAAAGTTAAAAATATATAATCACAAATAAAATTAATTAATATAAAGTATAAATAGAAGCACGAGTGTTACTGCCCCGAACTAACCTTGAATTATTGAAGACATTCTAATGACGGAGAAGAGCAGATGTGAAGTTGATAATTTTCTTTAGGTGCCAAAATGAAGTTATAAATTCTATGAAGAGGCTAAAGTATTTTAAATTGAAAAAAAAAGGTTTAAATTGAGTTATTAAGATTCGGAGGGGGTTGAAAATGAACATGTTTTCATTTAACCAATTGCAATAAAATATGACTTGAAAATTAATTAAAAAATGTTGTAACAATTGATTCTTTGAAATTGGTTCACCGTCAACCATTGGTTCCATACATTTTGTATTGGAACATGCAGACATGCTATTGCTGCGATGTTTTTATCTTTCAAAATTGAGTTTAAATAAAGGGTAGGTCTAAAGTGCGGCTAAAAAATTGTAAGTTTTAAAATTTATACTAGAACTAAAAAATTAGATTTCTTGATGCGTGCATGACGGCTTTAACTTGTGTTTGTTATCATAATATTTACCGTAAAGTAAATGAGTTAGCAGATGCATTAGCAAAAGAAAGTGTCCATCGGCCTTCTTGTTTTCAAGCTTTTTTAGAGTAATTTGGTTAATCGATTTGTTGATTGGAAATGCTATCATGTGTAGCTAGTGTTTGGCAAGTTGCATAGTGGGCAGTGGTTTTCGGTTATTTGTTTCTATCGTCGTTATACTGTATATATTATCACGTCGTACTCTTTTTCTTCGTCTTAAGGTAGAGATTTTTTTAATGAGGTACATGATGATATTTGTATGAATTGCCCTTCAATAAATTCATACGCTATTGATAAAAAACTCTTAACGCCACCGTTAAGTTAAAATGATGTCGTTTTGCTGGAGGAAAAATATTAAAAACATGCACAGTGCACTTAGAGGGTTTTGACCACTGAACCAACATAACATTATATAATAATATTTTACCACAAATATTATATATCTCAAACTAGCTAAAGATTAATTCAAATAATTTTATGAAATAAATAATACGGTAAATAATATTAATATATGAAAATATAAATATATATTATTTGTATAATATATATCAATATATATAAACAAAAATATATTATTTTTATATTTTTATATATTATTAATAATATAAATATATTATTTTTAAAAAACCCCAAAATATTCACAAAAATAATATATTTATATTATTAATAATATATAATGTAAACCCCTTAACCCGGTCTAGACGGTTGACCCGAATTAAGAAAGTCACACGGGGAAAACCAAAGTCAACCCGAAAGTCAACCTTGATTAACGACCCCTTTTTTTTTTCTTTTTAAACCTGTCTTGATGCACATTAACCCTAGTTATGATCATTCATTTAGCATGCTCAAAGATTATAAACATCAGAGATCAAACAGGGACCTATTTGAACAAATTACAACTTTAGGGACCAATTTGTACATTCTGTAAATTATGAGGTCTTAACTCAAATTAAAGTTACCAACTTGTAATTAGTCAGGTTTCATGCTTCTCTGCAAAATTTCAGCTCAAACGTACCTTCCAAACTCATACAATTGCACAAAAAAGATTTAGGACCAAAATGCAAACATTCCAAAACATTTAACTACCAATGTCAGCCCCCAACGGTCACGTGTTCCGAAACAGGGAGAACCTGTTTCGAAACGCGGGGCCGTTCCGCAACGCGTACCGAAACGAGGGCTGGCAGAGGGCTTCCCGTTTCGAAACGGTGCCTACCGTTTCGGACGCCTGGGTTGATTCAAGGCACCCGTTCCGAAACGGTAACCACTGTTCCGAAACGCCCTGCACAGAATACAACACAATACTTGCTTAAACACACAATTGGCCAACCGAACATGCTCCAAATGCAATCAAACCACACCAGCAAGTTGCTCGACACATAAGGAACATAAATGCATCAAAATCTAGATACATGATCACCCCTAGGTACACCAACACATTAAACACACTCAAAGCTCATTCATGCTTTTAAACAAGATGCATAGCAAACCAACTTAAGCATAAGATGATCCAAACATTGCAACATTAATCCACATGATTCAGCAACATATACCAAACTTATCCAACATTCACAAACTCGTTATACATCAACATAAGAGATTCTCCCCCCATTGCCTTTATTAACTATAGCTATTAACCGAGACATACATCTCAAGTGGAGTCCTCCTTGAATCCCTTGCTCCTTGCTGTTCCAACCTCACTTATCTGCATTGATGGACAAAAAGGAGCGTAAGCACATAATGCTTAGTGAGGAAATGCTCAAAAACCAAAACACCATCAATGCAGCGAGTCATAAAACCCCTTTGAAAAGCAACTCGATTTGATAAACCAAAGCAATGTTTGAAAACCCTTTTCAACAACAAGCTCAGAATCATGCATTGCTCAAACATGAAAACCAACCCTTAGCTTGGCAGCTAAGTAAATCTTTTCAAAGCACAACTTGCAAAACATCTATTTAACCTTTCAATGCATAATCACCAAATGCAAAGTTAAATTCAAAACCTTGGAAAACTCTTCCACTTCACATTATACATTCCTCTTACTTGGTTATCATTTCAAACAAGAAACCTTTTAAAACCATTTATTTAATCAATCCAACACATGCATTAAACAAATGCAACATATGAACTTCATCATCAACATTTGCATCACATGCCTTTAAAATCAAGTCTTAGCAAGACTTCAATTCACTAAGGAGATTTCATAAACACATGCATCATTCTCAAAAGATAATCAACACTTGTTCAAACTTAACAAGCAAGCATGCATACTTAATACATTATGCACTTCCCATGCATCCATGCATCATTCCAAGCATCTCATGCTTCATTATAATCAAGAACATCATATTGTCTTTCAAGTGATAATCCAAATCCACTTTTCAACTCAACATCCAATCGGATACGCGGATCACAATCGTTGTCCCTACGCTTCATACACACTACCAATCCAAGGTCCCCAAATGGACTTTTAACCACCATTTGACCTCACCATTCACAAGGTTCCCATGTATGGACTTTTAAATACCATACAACCTTAACTTACACAAGGTTCCCATATATGGACTTTTAAACACCATATAACCTTAACATGCACAAGGTTCCCATGTATGGACTTTTAAACACCATACAACCTTAGCATCACCGATTGGTAGTTGTATAACATCACTAACGAGATCCGGGACACCCTATACAAGATCCACACATGGACTTTACACCACCATTGTGATCTTAACAAGCACAAGGTCCACAAATGGAATTTTAACCACCATTACTACCTTTGCTTACCCAAGGTCCTCGAATGGGCACTCAACCTCTATTATGACCTTAACCATCTCGTTAGGATACTTGGATGGAGTTTACCGGTTCACTCTTAACCACTCCACATCCAAGGCGACTTTATTCACGGTGCACCCAATCCTATAGCCGACTAACTATATCCGATCAAAGGAACCAAGAACCACTTACATCACTTGCCAATATAACCATCTTACCATATTAGTCCAATGATTCACATGCATAACCATAATGCAAAAACCATCATTTACCATCATCAATCCACTGTTTTAAAACATTACACAAAGCCATAAAGCATCATGCAACACCATACATCAAAACCACAATTTCAATGTATAAAACCAAGGATCTCTTACCTTGAGCATCCTTCACATATGGCTTTCAAAACCAGCATTAAACCATGCTTAAAATATGCTTTCAAAACAGAATTTAAATCATGCAAAGCAATGCATTGCAACCATCAATCACAATTGCTTTTAAAGCCAATTCACAATACAATTCAATAGCGAAAATCCATTTACTTACTCTTGAGCTTAGCAAAGTTGTTTAGACTTAAACTAAGCTCCCAAAACCTTCAAACCTTGGTTTTAAAACTGAAAACCCAACTTCACTCACCGATACACAAAACAAGGCTAGCCAACAAGCCTTCCAAGCATCCGAAACCTTCCGCAACACCTCTAAGCTCACGGATCAAACTCCCCTGTTTCAAGCACACAACAACAGAGGATTAATGCATCATTATGCATTAAAAACACCGGCAACACAACTAAACTCGCTGCCCATCACAAATCCAACAATTCGGCTACAAAACACAACCGAAATCACCTCCAAACACTTCCAAAACTTAACCCAGCCAAGATCCATCACTTCTAACCATTTTTAACCATCAATTAACATCCAAAATGATCACAAACACATCCTTATACCTCCAGCTATAACAGATCATCAAAAACACTCCAAAAACATCCAAAAACCCAAGTAAAACTTAGGAAATTCAACCTATCCGGGATTGCATTAATTAAACCTCAACTTCTAATCAATTTAGCATTCATTTAACATCAATTTGACACCTCAAAACCCTGCTTAAACAGATCATACGAAAATCCACCAAAAATCACCAAATCTTGCCTTTTAAAGCCAAAATCAAGATTCCAATTGAAAAGCCTTTAACAAATCACAAATCAAGGATTGAGAACTTAGGAATTTCAGTAAAGAACTGAGAGTTTAGAGGAGAAGGACATTCTTACCTCCAAACTTGAGTTTCTCCCTTTTTGGAACCAAAATCTTGAAAATCCAATTAGCAATTGGTGAGGTTTTGTTGATGTGATGATTAGGAATCAAAAGAGAATTGAAATGAGTGATTTAGATGACAAAATCAGAGGAGAAAATCTGGAGAAATGTGTTTGGGTTGAGAGAAAATGAGAGAAAGAAAATAGAAGATTTGAGAGAAAAGTTAGTTAGAATTAGGAAAATATTTTCCCTCCACTTTTCTTAAGTTTAAAAATCAGAAATAATTCATTTAATATCTTAGAAAAATCTGGAGAAACTCCCTTTGGGTAAATAGCTCCTTAAAGATTCAAAGTTTCAATCCTTTCTAAAACAGTCACGCAACTTTCAAAATTTACATTTTGGTCACTAGCCAAAATGTCACCCTTCCAAACCTCATTTTGTAAAATTGATTTCACAGTTCACTTATATATATTAAAAGAGGATTTTAGAACATTTTTCCATATTTTTAATGCAACCCGAACTAGGCTTTCCTAATTTCACCTTTATATATTCGAACAGCACTTTGACCGAACCGGTCAACGCCCAAAACTTCTAAGCCCAAAACCGGGGCGTTACAACTCTCCCCCTCTTAGGAAATTTCGTCCTCGAAATTTCAACGGGCGAAAAGAGAACCACAACCTTCTCAAATCAACACACAAGGCAACACAAAAGCCTCAACCACCACTGAACACTTTCTACACAAAACTCCACCGAACCCAACACCACCACATACTGTTCACAATTTCCAGAACACTCAAAGTTAAGCACAACTTAACCTGCCACAACTCCGGAGATCATATAGCCTCATCAACCACCTGAAGAACCTCAAACTTTTACAGCATACAACACCTTGTCACACAACTCCCAAAAATTGTTCACACAGTGACACCAACCAATCCAATTCAGCCACTATGTAAACTACAACCTCGTCTGCTTCCAAAACTCTTTGCCAAAAACTACTCAACCTCCTTCAGAGATTTACACAACAAGCAAAAATTCTTAAGCAACAACTGCTTACCCAAACTTCTCAACGTATTACTGTCCTTACTTCACATCCACCGCAATCTTTACCATCGACTCACCAGAACTGCTCACTCATCGACAGATAATCACGTCACAAACCCCAACCTTGACTTCGCCCATCCTTCCACACACCACCAGCTGATCTAAAAAAGAATTACTTATTCACAACCAGCCAACCAACGATGGCCTTCGATCTTTCATTGCCTCTCCACTTCAAACTTCGACCATAACACTTGCCTTACTAGAACATCGCCCAACTTAAACATACATACCATCTTCTCAACTCCTCAAGGTTGCTAAAAACCAACACTACATAAACAACCCTTCTACTACAACATCAGTGCCAAGAGACCTCAGCACGCTAGAGACACATCCACTATCCTCACCATCACTTAACACTAAGGAACCACCATCTCTATTAGCTATTCAAACCACTAAACTCTTCAAGCATCCAACACCTTCCTTCTACCAACGAGCTATACCACACCCACTATCACTAGCAACTAGCTTAATACTCTCCATTACTTCTAACTTCCATTCAGCACCAAAACAACCTCTAAAAACCCATCATCCAACCTAACCCAGCTACAACACTAACAAATCCAATTAGTTATTAGCGAGTGTGCACGTTCGTATGCATGATCACCAATATGCCCTATCAATGCCTGATGTACATGTATGCAAAACCTCTAATGTCATGCCGCATGTATGCATGGACCAACACATATATAATATAGCATATAACAATGATTTTAACTGTGCATGAATGCCAGCTCACACCCTCCAATAACATCCTCAGAATCCGTCTAAGAACAACCTCCTACCTCACTTCTAACTTGTCTACCTCCATCATTCCAACAACCATTAACCACCAGATACTCACTTAAGCCTACTTCACGCTAGAGATGTTTCCAAACAATTACAACAACAACAACTACCTCAGCATGCTAGCAACAAGATCATACCCACTACGCAAGAAGACCAACAGAAACCAACTAAGATAGCTAGGCAAAGGTTACTTAACAAGGTTACCTGAAAACACATCACCACCCAACTGCCATTCTTTCATCGATTTCGCCATACTATTAATCAGCATACAATCACAACAAAACAAACAAACCAATTAGGCCAGCTTTAAGCAAGGATTCAAACTCCAAAATAACACAATAGCTATAATAATAAGGCAATGGGTATTCCGAATCCTCCCCTTTACATGACATAACAGTCAACACAACATGGATATCACAACATCAAGCATATCAAGCAACATACTTCGATCATGCTTTCATCAAACAGCATCCATTCACAACAGCATAATATCAACATATCATACTCATAGCACTTCCATTATTCATAAAACCAACTTACAACATCAGCACACATCCACATTAACTCAACTAAGATTCATAACCACAAAGCATGCTTGAAAACATCAACAACTTACTCAGAAACACGTGTTTCAACCAGCTTTCAACCATACATCAGAATAGACATCAAACACATACTACCACAACTTACCGTTTTCCCCAAGCATTCGCAACTCAGCTCTGATACCACCAAATATAACCCCCTTAACCCGGTCTAGACGGTTGACCCGAATTAAGAAAGTCACACGGGGAAAACCAAAGTCAACCCGAAAGTCAACCTTGATTAACGACCCCTTTTTTTCTTTTTAAACTTGTCTAGATGCACATTAACCCTAGTTATGATCATTCATTTAGCATGCTCAAAGATTATAAACATCAGAGATCAAACAGGGACCCAATTGAACAAATTATAACTTTAGGGACCAATTTGTACATTCTGTAAATTATGAGGTCTTAACTCAAATTAAAGTTACCAACTTGTAATTAGTCAGGTTTCATGCTTCTCTGCAAAATTTCAGCTCAAACGTACCTTCCAAACTCATACAATTGCACAAACAAGATTTAGGACCAAAATGCAAACATTCCAAAACATTTAACTACCAATGTCAGCCCCCAACGGTCACGTGTTCCGAAACAGGGAGAACCTGTTTCAAAACGCGGGGCCGTTCCGCAACGCGTACTGAAACGAGGGCTGGCAGAGGGCTTCCCGTTTCGAATCGCTGCCTACCGTTTCGGACGCCTGGGTTGATTCAAGGCACCCGTTCCGAAACGGTAACCACTGTTCCGAAACGCCCTGCACAGAATGCAACACAATACTTGCTTAAACACACAATTGGCCAACCGAACATGCTCCAAATGCAATCAAACCACACCAGCAAGTTGCTCGACACATAAGGAACATAAATGCATCAAAATCTAGATACATGATCACCCCTAGGTACACCAACACATTAAACACACTCAAAGCTCATTCATGCTTTTAAACAAGATGCATAGCAAACCAACTTAAGCATAAGATGATCCAAACATTGCAACATTAATCCACATGATTCAGCAACATATACCAAACTTATCCAACATTCACAAACTCGTTATACATCAACATAAGAGATTCTCCCCCCATTGCCTTTATTAACTATAGCTATTAACCGAGACATACATCTCAAGTGGAGTCCTCCTTGAATCCCTTGCTCCTTGCTGTTCCAACCTCACTTATCTGCATTGATGGACAAAAAGGAGCGTAAGCACATAATGCTTAGTGAGGAAATGCTCAAAAACCAAAACACCATCAATGCAGCGAGTCATAAAACCCCTTTGAAAAGCAACTCGATTTGATAAACCAAAGCAATGTTTGAAAACCCTTTTCAACAACAAGCTCAGAATCATGCATTGCTCAAACATGAAAACCAACCCTTAGCTTGGCAGCTAAGTAAATCTTTTCAAAGCACAACTTGCAAAACATCTATTTAACCTTTCAATGCATAATCACCAAATGCAAAGTTAAATTCAAAACCTTGGAAAACTCTTCCACTTCACATTATACATTCCTCTTACTTGGTTATCATTTCAAACAAGAAACCTTTTAAAACCATTTATTTAATCAATCCAACACATGCATTAAACAAATGCAACATATGAACTTCATCATCAACATTTGCATCACATGCCTTTAAAATCAAGTCTTAGCAAGACTTCAATGCACTAAGGAGATTTCATAAACACATGCATCATTCTCAAAAGATAATCAACACTTGTTCAAACTTAACAAGCAAGCATGCATACTTAATACATTATGCACTTCCCATGCATCCATGCATCATTCCAAGCATCTCATGCTTCATTATAATCAAGAACATCATATTGTCTTTCAAGTGATAATCCAAATCCACTTTTCAACTCAACATCCAATCGGATACGCGGATCACAAGCGTTGTCCCTACGCTTCATACACACTACCAATCCAAGGTCCCCAAATGGACTTTTAACCACCATTTGACCTCACCATTCACAAGGTTCCCATGTATGGACTTTTAAACACCATACAACCTTAACTTACACAAGGTTCCCATATATGGACTTTTAAACACCATATAACCTTAACATGCACAAGGTTCCCATGTATGGACTTTTAAACACCATACAACCTTAGCATCACCGATTGGTAGTTGTATAACATCACTAACGAGATCCGGGACACCCTATACAAGATCCACACATGGACTTTACACCACCATTGTGATCTTAACAAGCACAAGGTCCACAAATGGAATTTTAACCACCATTACTACCTTTGCTTACCCAAGGTCCTCGAATGGGCACTCAACCTCCATTATGACCTTAACCATCTCGTTAGGATACTTGGATGGAGTTTACCGGTTCACTCATAACCACTCCACATCCAAGGAGACTTTATTCACGGTGCACCCAATCCTATAGCCGGCTAACTATATCCGATCAAAGGAACCAAGAACCACTTACATCACTTGCCAATATAACCATCTTACCATATTAGTCCAATGATTCACATGCATAACCATAATGCAAAAACCATCATTTACCATCATCAATCCACTGTTTTAAAACATTACACAAAGCCATAAAACATCATGCAACACCATGCATCAAAACCACAATTTCAATGTATAAAACCAAGGATCTCTTACCTTGAGCATCCTTCACATATGGATTTCAAAACCAGCATTAAACCATGCTTAAAATATGCTTTCAAAACAGAATTTAAATCATGCAAATCAATGCATTGCAACCATCAATCACAATTGCTTTTAAAGCCAATTCACAATACAATTCAATAGCGAAAATCCATTTACTTACTCTTGAGCTTAGCAAAGTTGTTTAGACTTAAACTAAGCTCCCAAAACCTTCAAATCTTGGTTTTAAAACTAAAAACCCAACTTCACTCACCGATACACAAAACAAGGCTAGCCAACAAGCCTTCCAAGCATCCGAAACCTTCCGCAACACCTCTAAGCTCACAGATCAAACTCCCATGTTTCAAGCACACAACAACAGAGGATTAATGCATCATTATGCATTAAAAACACCGACAACACAACTAAACTCGCTGCCCATCACAAATCCAACAATTCGGCTACAAAACACAACCGAAATCACCTCCAAACACTTCCAAAACTTAACCCAGCCAAGATCCATCACTTCTAACCATTTTTAACCATCAATTAACATCCAAAATGATCACAAACACATCCTTATACCTCCAGCTATAACAGATCATCAAAAACACTCCAAAATCAACCAAAAACCCAAGTAAAACTTAGGAAATTCAACCTATCCGGGATTGCATTAATTAAACCTCAACTTCTAATCAATTTAGCATTCATTTAACATCAATTTGACACCTCAAAACCCTGCTTAAACAGATCATACAAAAATCCACCAAAAATCACCAAATCTTGCCTTTTAAAGCCAAAATCAAGATTCCAATTGAAAAGCCTTTAACAAATCACAAATCAAGGATTGAGAACTTAGGAATTTCAGTAAAGAACTGAGAGTTTAGAGGAGAAGGACGTTCTTACCTCCAAACTTGAGTTTCTCCCTTTTTGGAACCAAAATCTTGAAAATCCAATTAGCAATTGGTGAGGTTTTGTTGATGTGATGATTAGGAATCAAAAGAGAATTGAAATGAGTGATTTAGATGACAAATCAGAGGAGAAAATCTGGAGAAATGTGTTTGGGTTGAGAGAAAATGAGAAAAAGAAAATAGAAGATTTGAGAGAAAAGTTAGTTAGAATTAGGAAAATATCTTCCCTCCACTTTTCTTAAGTTTAAAAATCAGAAATAATTCATTTAATATCTTAGAAAAATCTGGAGAAACTCCCTTTGGGTAAATAGCTCCTTAAAGATTCAAAGTTTCAATCCTTTCTAAAACAGTCACGCAACTTTCAAAATTTACATTTTGGTCACTAGCCAAAATGTCACCCTTCCAAACCTCATTTTGTAAAATTGATTTCACAGTTCACTTATATATATTAAAAGAGGATTTTAGAACATTTTTCCATATTTTTAATGCAACCCGAACTAGGCTTTCCTAATTTCACCTTTATATATTCGAACAGCACTTTGACCGAACCGGTCAACGCCCAAAACTTCTAAGCCCAAAACCGGGGCGTTACATATAAAAACATTAAACCCTAAATTGTTAATTCACAAACCCAACCCTCGAACTTAAACCCTAAAGCTTAGACTTTAAAGTTTAGAGTTTAAGGGTTTTTTATATATTAATTTTATGAATATTTTGTGTTTTCCTAAAATAATATATTTATATTATAAATAATATATAAATATAATATATTTTTATTTAAATTATATAAATTTATCTATTCGGCTCAACCAAATTATTTTTATAAAAAATAATATTATAAATAATTTTAATATATAAATAATATAAAATATATTATTTACACGTATATCAATAAAAATATATTATTTTTATATATTATTTAAAAAAAACCAAAAATAATCTTAAAAATAATATATTTATATTATAAATAATATATAAAAAACTATAAATCCCAAACCTCAAAACATAAAGTTTAGGGTTTTAGGTTTGAGCTTTGTAGTTTAAGGTTTAAGATTTAGAGCTTTTATATATTATTTATAATATAAATATATTATTTTTATGAACATTTTAGGGTTTTTAAAAATAATATATATATTGTATTGTAAATATTATGATAATTAGTTTTTATATATTAGTTTTAAGTACATTTCATAAATAAATTATTATAGCTTGAGCCATAACATCAGACTTACTCGAGCATGTTATGATAGTTAGTAAGGGTATTTAAAAATACTCGACCTGACTACCAAAACATAAAATACCGAGTACGAGAGCTGAACCTATTTTATAGGAGGTGGGATGGTTGTTTGAAATTAGTTATGTATAAATAAAAGTACACATTTATATATAAAAAAAATACTAACAACACTAGTAATCACAACCAGGTACGAGAACTGAACCTAACGAATGGTCTTAATGAAAGATTCAAACTCCAATAGAATGACGTATTGGCAGCAAACTCAGAATGGGAGAGTATCGCTAGAGAAATCCCTCGATTGGACGTTGTTCGTCTCAAATATCTCATCAACGGTCATTGGAAATGGTTGTGGCAGGTATTCGATCGACATGGGATAGCTCAGGAAGTTTTTATTCTGCAGAAGTGATTGCGAGATGGTGCGATATTTGGATTTGTGCGGATGGGATCTAAAGATGATGCGAATAGGGCAATTAAGCGATTGAATGGGAGACAGATTGGTCTAGGTGAACTCGGTGTTATCAACATTATCTCTTTATTATATGAGTGTTTTTTATGCCTAAGGTAGTTATTTTGAAGTTAGATAAAATCCGAAGGCAATTTCTTTGGGGTGGTTCAGATGAGAAACGAAAAATGAGTAGAGCTAATTGGTCCACTGTATGTAGACCATGACATTTGGGTGGTCTAGGAGTCATAGTCTTACGGAAGAAGAATGTATGCCTCATTTCAAAATGGTTTTGAAGATATTCGACTTCAGAAAATTTTCTATGGCGAGCAAAATTTGAATTGAAGGCCTAACCAGTTGCGGATGAATTCTATGTCGCGGGTTTGGCGTCAAATTTTGGTAGTCAACAAGGAGGGGTATGTGCAACATTCTATGGGAACAGACTGCTTCTTTGGGATAGTTGGAGATGGGTCGCATATATTATTTTGGCATGATAGATGGTGCCTGGATGTTCTGTTGCGATTAACATATCCTCGACTTTTTCGGATAGCCTCTAATAAATTACTTTTGGTGAGTAATGTGTTGGGTATGGAAAACCAAGATTTACATAATTAGATTCTTATGTTTAGTCACCCTTTACGTGGTTTTAAGATTCAACAACTTGAGGAATTTAGAGCCTTGATTTGCGCGTTATCGGTATCGGGTACTCGCGAAGACAAATTGATTTGGGAACCAAGTGTATCGGGTGGTTCTCGGTTAAGGATCTAATGTCCCATATGTCAATTTTTAATATTGAGGATGAGTGATTTCAACATTCTGTGATTTGGCAAATTGAAGCCCTGCACAAGATTAAATGTTTTCTTTGGTTCACCATTTTATGTCGGCTGCCAACAATAAGTTTTCTGTGTTCCAAGGGTCCCCAAATTAGCATATTTTGGTCACAATGTGCATGGTGTGAGGTGGGAGAGGATGAAATTAATCACGTCTTGTATGCTTGCCCGAAAATGTATGAACTATGTCATGTTTTTTGAGCTGTTGGAAGGTGGATATGGTTTGACCTCTTGTGCTTGATGATTTTCTCACACGGTGTTTCCAACACCAATTTTAAGGTGTTGTGCGTCAAGGTTGGTTAGTGGCTTTTGCAGAAGTGTTATAAACTGTCTGGTTCGAGAGAAATGAATTCGTTTTCAATAAGAAGAAGCTATCAATTGAGTGACCTCTTGTTCCTTGTGAAATTGCGTTCTATGTTCTGGATGAAAGCTTCTAAATGGTCATTAGATATTATTGAGGCACGTTTGTGGGTTTTCCCTTGGGGTGCCATGTCGATGGCTCCAAGAAGATCACAACATCCAGGTCTTTGTCGGGAGCCCCCTATGTGTGACATACTAAAATTTAATGTGGATGGTTCCGCGAGAGGTAAACTAGGTCCGACAGGTTGTGGAGGGGTATTGCGTGACTTGATAGGTAAAGTTCTTGCTCTTTTCTCGAGGCCTTAAGGGGTCAATGAGTCTAATGAGGCGGAGTTATGTGTTATTCGTGCCACATTGGTTTTCCTTGCTGCTTCCCAATGGCATAATGCTTCGGTGGTGATTGAATTGGACTCTATGGTTGCAATGGCGTGGGTATTACATCGTGAACATCGTCCGTGGCGTTTTTGGAAACTCTTCCATCAAATTGATGAGGCATCCGAGCAAATTCCACAACTTTGTTATCATAATGTTCCCCGTGAAGCCAATTCGATTGCTGATGCCTCAGCGAAGGGTGGTGTCCAGCGTTCCTCTTGGCTTGAGGTGGTCTATTGACGTTTTTGGTTTGCATTTGGCCTGGATTTGCCATGCTCGACTACTTCTTGTTCTTTGGGATTGTACTTTAGTGATTGCTTTTTTGGATTTGGCATGGATCTAGTCTATGGGGTACTGCTAGTATTCTGGTGTTACAGCCCATCGTTTCTTTGTTTTTGGCATTTGCGACGGTGACTCTTGGTCTTGTTTAAGGGGCTCGATTTCTTGCTTTTTGTTTGGGCGTTTAGTCTTTGTACACACTTTTTTTCATTACCACGAGTACTCTTTTCCTCCATTTAGGTATAAGGAGGTTTTTAATGAGGCTTTTGGTAATGATGGCTGTTGGGGAAACCGAGTTATTTCCCACACGAACGTAGCTTCAAATCTGAGCTAAAATGTCGATATCGAAACTACCGAAATTTGCACAACGGACAAAACCCGTCAACTATTGAATATTGAAATCCAATGGAAAAACCCAATAATAAGCAAGCGAAATAAATAATAGAGAGAACACACCAAATTTACGAGGTTCAACGAAAATGTCGTCTACTCCTCAGGCACCACCACCGGATGATAACTTCACTAATATCAAAATGGTACAAACAAATGGAATTCCTAAGAATTCCCAAATATTACAAATGAGAGAAGAGAAACAAATGGGATAAATGGTATGGATGTTGGGATTGTTTCAAATGGCAAATGTTAGGCCTATTTATAGTTGAGCTCCATGGACTAAACCTATAAATAGCCTAAAGTTTAAGGATCAAAAAATAATTTTCCCATGCCACATTTTCAACCCCACTTTCAGTGCATAAATGCGTTGCACTGTAAAATAGACTTTGACATTGATTTACGGTGTCAACTCCCTGCCAAATTGAATTTGGCTTTGAATTTCAAGCCAAATTAACAAATCTCCACCTTGGCTTGAAATATCATCACGTTCTTCAAATTTTCTTCTCTCCAAACGTTATCTTTCGTAGTGCCTCCAAATACGCCCACAAGCGCCATACACCCGAAGGTGCTCAAACTTGCAAGATGTTAATCAAGTTCAAACAATGATTGAACTTGATTGATGTTACCACCTTGGTCAACATATCTGCAGGATTTTCTGTCGTCACAATCTTTTGAAGTAGAACCTTTCCTTCTCCAAAGATCTCCCGCACAAAGTGATACCTCACGTCAATGTGCTTGGTTCTTGAATGGTAGACTTGATTTTTCGCTAAATGAATAGCACTTTGACTGTCACAATAGAGACTAATGTGACTTTGAACAACTCCCAAGTATTCCAACAATCCGTTAAGCCAAATTGCCTCCTTAACAGCCTCTGCAACTGCCATGTACTCTTCCTCTGTAGTTGACAAAGCCACCGTTGACTGTAAAGTAGACCTCCAACTCACTAGGGCTTTTGCTAGAGTAAACAAATACCCAGTAGTAGACCGACGCTTATCCAAATCACCAGCATAGTCGGAATCAACATATCCAACCACAAACTGACCAAGTGTTTCATCTTGCTCAAACACTAAACCAACATCTACGGTTTGTTAGAGATACCGTAGAATCCATTTCACAGCTTGCCAATGTCCTTTTCCAGGATCATGCATGTACCTGCTCACAACTCCAACTGCTTGTGAAATGTCAGGCCGCGTACACACCATCGCATACATCAAGCTCCCTACTATATTAGCATATGGAACTTTTGCCATGTATTCTCGCTCTTCATCAATTTTAGGAGATAATTGAGAACTGAGTTTCAAATGAGAAGCAAGTGGGGTACTTACATGTTTTGTGCTTTCATTCATGCCTAAACATTGTAATACCTTTTTCACATATTGCTTCTGAGTCAAACAAAGCTTGCCTCTCCGTCTGTCTCTACTTATCTCCATGCCGAGAATCTTCTTGGCCTCACCTAGATCTTTCATCTCAAACTCTTGATTCAACCGAGCCTTCAATTTGTCCATCTCTTGTTGACTCTTTGAAGCGATCAACATATCATCAACATACAAGAGGAGATAAATGAAAGATCCATCTTGTAGCTTTCGCAAATACACGAAATGGTCGTATTTGCTTCTTCTGTACTTCTGCCTCCTCGTAAAGCTATCAAATCGCTTGTACCACTGCCTCGGAGATTGCTTCAATCCATATAGCGATTTGTTTAGCTTACAAACCCATTTCTTACCACCAGCATCCACATATTCTTCTGGCTGAGTCATATAGATCTCCTCTTCCAAATCACCGTGCAAGAAAGCCGTCTTTACATCGAGTTGAGCTAGCTCCAAATTCAACTGTGCTACCAAGGCCAATAATATTCTAATGGAGGAATGCTTCACAATAGGGGAAAATACTTCGTTGTAGTCGATTCCCTCCTTCTGAGCGTAGCCTTTAGCTACCAACCTTGCCTTGTAGCGAACATCTTTCTTGCTGGGAGATCCGTCTTTCTTTGCAAACACCCACTTGCATCCAATTGCCCTTTTACCTTTTGGTAAATATGCCAAATTCCAGGTGTTGTTCTTCTGGAGAGATTGCATTTCTTCATCCATGACACTTTTCCACTTGTCACTTTCTAAGCTTTGCATTGCTTCTTGATAAGTGGCAGGGATATCATCATCAACAACTAGAAGAGCATAGGCCACTGTATCTGTAAATCGAGCAGGTCTACGAATTTCTCTCCTTGGCCTTGTAACTGCAAGTAGTTCTGGTGTCTCCAATGGTTCTTGGGTTTGAACCTCTTCATCTTCTGATTCCTCCATTGGAGTTGGAGAATCAGTAACATCAATTGCTGGACTAATCACCGTCTCTTGAAACTCCACCTGGTTTGGAGTATACTCCACCTGTTGTGGAGTACTACTTGTCTGAACTGCTCCATTTGTTACCTTCTTCAACATGACAGATTCATCAAAGGTAACATCTCTGCTACAAATTATCTTCTTTGTGTCTAAGCACCAAAGTCGAAATCCCTTCACTCCATGAGTGATTCCCATAAAGATAGCCTTCTTTGCTCTAGGATCAAGTTTTGACTCCTTCACATGATAATACGCAGTGGATCCAAATACATGTAAGGAATCATAATCTGTAGCGGGTACTCCAGACCATACCTCCAATGGTGTTTTTCCTCCAATCGCCGATGACGGTAGACGATTGATGAGATGGCCAGCATATGTCACAGCCTCAGCCTAAAATGGTTTGCCCAACCCAGCATTGGACAACATACATCGAACTTTCTCAAGTAGTGTTCGATTCATACGCTCTGCCACCTCATTCTGCTGTGGTGTATGTCTAACAGTAAAGTGTCGAAAAATACCATGCTCTTGGCAAACGTCAAAGAGCGGATCACTTCTATATTCCCCTCCATTGTCTGTCCTAAGCCGTTTGATCTTCTTGCCAGTCTGGTTCTCGATCATATTTTTCCACTTCAGGAAAACTTTGAGCACTTCATCTTTAGACTTCATTGTATACACCCAAACTCTTCTAGAAAAGTCATCAACAAAAGTTACAAAATAGTGTTTTCCCCCCAACGACGTTGTTTTGGAAGGACCCCACACATCTGAGTGAACATAATTCAAAATACCTTTCGTATTATGGATAGCGGTGCCGAATTTCACTCTCTTCTGCTTTCCCAGAACACAATGCTCACAAAAATTTAACTTGCAAGCTTTTGCACCTTTCAACAATCCTTGCTTTGCCAAAATTTGCAAGGATTTCTCACCAGCGTGTCCCAACTGCATGTGCCACAACTGAGTAGAATCCAATTTGTCTCCACCGGAAGCTGCTGCTACTGCTCCAATAACTGTACTACCTTGGTAGTAGTACAAGTTATTTTTCCTGATGCCCTTCATTATCACGAGTGCGCGTGATGTGACTTTCAAAATTCCATCTCTCATAGTGACAATCGAGCCTTTGGATTCCAAAGCTTCAAATGAGATGAGATTTTTCTTCAAACTAGGCACGTATCAGACATCAGTCAAAACGCTGGTTGATCCATCTTGATTCTTCAATCGGATTGAACCTATCC
Source organism: Hibiscus tridactylites (assembly GCA_958450335.1). NCBI lineage: Eukaryota > Viridiplantae > Streptophyta > Magnoliopsida > Malvales > Malvaceae > Hibiscus > Hibiscus tridactylites. The sequence continues at coordinate 61,454,657 of OY288286.1, read as the reverse complement.
CAATCGTTTTACATGCGTTGTCATTGCCCATATAAACAACTCCTCCATTTAGTTCTACTAAATCGAAGAACCACTCCCGATTAGGGGACATGTGATAGGTACAACCCGAATCCAATATCCACTCGTCTGAATGAAATGATGATGATGAAGCAACCCGTGATATTTCAGAGTCACTAGTATCATGCTCTGCAACACATGCATCTGGAGCGGCTTTTCCTTTCTTCTTCAGCTTCGAGCAATCTTTCTTCCAATGACCTTTCTCATGACAAAAGGCACATTCATCTTTCCCAAGTCTGGACTTTGACTTTGATCTCCCTCTCATTTTTGGCTTTTGGCTTTTCGAGCGACCTCTTACCACCATGGCCTCCGCTGCATTGTACTTGCTCTCCATCTTGGTTTTCTTTTTGAGCTCGTAACTATACAAAGCAACAGTTACTTCTTTAAGGGTCACATCATCCTTTCCATGAAGTAACGTTGTTTCAAGGTGCGCAAATTCATCTGGAAGGGATGACAACAACATTAGAGCCAAATCTTCATCTTTGAAAGTTTCATCCATGCCCAACAGATCTGCCACTAACTCATTGAAGGCAGTGATGTGTTCATTCATACTGGTGCTTGGTTGATAATCAAATCTGAACAATCTTTTCTTCATGTGAAGACGATTCTGAGAGCTTTTCTTTAGGAATTTTTCCTCCAACGCTTTCCACAGTTTGCTTGCAGAAGTCTCGTTCTTGTAGGCATACTTCTGCTCCCTAGAAAGACAAGATCGAATCGTACTGCACGCCATACGGTTGATTGTTCTCCAATCTTTCTCCACCATATCTACGGGTTTTTCTTTCTCAATGGCAATGTATAGAGCTTGTTGAAATAAAGAGTCTAGCACCTCGCCTTGCCACATGCCGAAGTGACCGGATCCATCGAACAACTCCACCGAGAAGTTTGCATTTGACATTATCCTCCTCACCGGTATAGAGGAAGAGCTTGATGCCCCATCTGATCCGTCTTTTGCCATGGCAACGAATAATATTCAACAGCACGAACTGGATATTGAAACACTACACCAGGTAAGTTCCCAGGAAAGAGAGGTGGATCACACGGATCGCTTAAATACCAAGTCTTTCCTAGCCAGAACTTTCCTAGACATGCACTGTCACAACACCACACTTCTTTGCAGCAACCGAGCGACCGAGATAGCCTTAACCGAAGCTCTGATACCAATTGTTGGTGAAACCGAGTTATTTCCCACACGAACGTAGCTTCAAATCTGAGCTAAAATGTCGAGATCGAAACTACCGAAATTTGCACAGCGGACAAAACCCGTCAACTATTGAATATTGAAATCCAATGGAAAAACCCAATAATAAGCAAGCGAAATAAATAATGGAGAGAACACACCAAATTTACGAGGTTCATCGAAAATGTCGTCTACTTCTCGGGCACCACCACCGGATGATAACTTCACTAATACCAAAATGGTACAAACAAATGGAATTCCTAAGAATTCCCAAATATTACAAATGAGAGAAGAGAAACAAATGGGAGAGATGGTATGGATGTTGGGATTGTTTCAAATGGCAAAGGTTATGCCTATTTATAGTTGAGCTCCATGGACTAAACCTATAAATAGGCTAAAGTTTAAAGATCAAAAAATAATTTTCCCATGCCACATTTTCAACCTCACTTTCGGTGCATAAATGCACTGCACTGTAAAATAGACTTTAGCATTGATTTACGGTTCAAACTCCCTGCCAAATTGACTTTGGCTTTGAATTTCAAGCCAAATTAACAATGATTTATATGATTCACATCAATAAAATCATACTTCACTGATAAAAAAAAAGAATGAGAGATAAATCTATAATGCTCATTTAAGGGTGCAAATGGCCCAAAGAGATGTTCGATTGTCATTCTGGCAGCATAAAAAACAACAGGCAAATCTTGTGCGCAACCAAGCAGTTTCATCGACCCTTAATGATGAGTAGGGTGTGAAGATCTGAAGGTTAGAAGGGGTAATGGATGACAACATGATACAGATTCTGAAAAACTATGCAGTTGCTTGATGCCATAAGCCAATATAATTAGAGATCTTAGCAAAAGAATTGAGGGATGCAAAGATACAAGGATTAACTATTATGAGATTTGCGGGACCTATGGTTCTCCTTATGTTTGGTGACAATGATGAATGTAATGATACAATTCGGAGTTTGGATCTGAGTAAATGATTTCGGCGTGTGGAAAAATGGTCATTTACAGTCGAGGTTTCAACTACAGGGGTTTGGGTCTCGATTAGCGGATTACCGATCCACGCATGGTTTGAAAGAACGTTCTAAAATATTATGCAGATATGGGGTAAATTTGTGGGGTATGGATAAGGGAACTATGGCGTTTAACTCTTTTGAGAGTGGTCGGATGTTGATTGAAACGAAGTTACAAACTAAGATTGATGATGTTATTGAACTAGGTGTTGATGAGAGGAATTATCGGCTACGGATTGTGGTAATAAATAGGGCTAATAAGGTAGATTTCATTTTGATTAATGACACTAAGAGAAAGGTGCGAAGTGTATCGAATAATGTTTTTAGTTTTATGCAGCCGAAAGAAAGAGTAGAAACGAAGAATAAGCTGCGGAAAAAAAGACGGGGCAAGCCTAGGAAAGATAATAAGCAATATGACGATGTGACAAATGGCTCCCTCTCTGATTCTGACTTCCTTAATTTATGTGGTGATTTGTCGTGATCTTTTTTTTTTGACTTAATTGCCTTTTTGGTGTAAGATTGTCGTTTGTGGGATGTATTTTTCGAGTATTTATTTTATTATCACTCCATTAAGCCGTAAGAATTTTTAACGAGGCTTATGATTTTGAGGGTTTGTATGATTTTTTCTAATAAAATTATATTATCGCCGAGCCAAAAAAAAACACTAGCAATCATCGATGAAGGATAAAACTATCAACACTAACATTAAAAATGCATATAACACTTAAGGCACAGTGACATAATGATCACTACCACAACTCAATCACAAACAATAAACAATGATTATGAACATATATTCAAATTCAGCCCGAGTGTCCAAAAGAGAGAATATCAATAGGATAACAAATAAGCGCCATATTGATCAATCGTGGCGGCATCAAATCCAGCACTGAAAAAATATAAAATAGAAAAAGACCAAACGACCGATAGAGAAAATAAAAACTTGCCAAAAAAGAGAAAACGTGTCACAAAGGTGAATTTTTTTAGTAAAAACTAGAAGAAAAAAAACAAAGAAAAATATAATAAAGCAAAGGAAAAAATAAAGAGAATAAGAGGTTGATGATCATCACTAAAATTAATACCGTCATCGATCTAGCAAAGATGAAAAAATGTTAACCACGCTAAGTAATCGAGTTAATTTTTTAATATAAATACGTTAGTTTTATACTCTCCGGTGACCTCTAGAATGTCACGCAGTTTGAAGTTCCTGGTCCGTTGGCTTCGCGCGTCCTGGCTATGATTGTTGGCCGCTTGTTTCGTTGTCTTTGTGGTTACCCTTTGTGCTGCATTTGTATTTGTCTTGATGTTATTTTCTCATATTTATTTTTCTGATTTTGTTTCTGGTTCCACTGTGACTAATTTTTTTTCTTTCTGTTTTGTGTTGTATGTTTGTGTTTCTTTATGAATCCCAATTTACCTCTTTGTTCAAAAAATTATTCCTAATTTATAATATTTAATTTAAATTAATCAACAAATAAATAACTATAAACTATCATATAAAAAATAGGATGGCATGATGGATGGAAATCATCTGCCCCTAACCATGCCCCCATTTGTGCCCCCACTTTAAAATAGTGGGTTTAGAGTTTAGGGTTTGGAGTTTAAGGTTGGGGCTTAAGGTTAGGGTGTAAGAATTTAAGGATAGAGTGTATTTTTTAAGGTTTATGGTTTGAGGTTTAGGATATAAAAATTAGTGTTATGGGGCAAAATTTAATTTTTAACTATTTTTAGGCAAGAATATAGAAGGGGGCATGATTAGGGGCATGAAATTTTTACCCTGTCATGATACGTCAAGTGATGAAATTACATTGTTGCATCCATATAAGCAGTGTTGTTTTAACAAAGCGTTCATATTTTTCGCAGTTGACTTATAAATAATTGAGGGCCCCCCACCAAAATTCACAGTTGACTTATAAATAATTGAGCCCCCCCCCTATAAATATGAGGATAAAATAGTTGAAGGATTAATAAGAGGAAGAAGAAAAACAAGACACCCCGGTTGTATTAATTAGAAGTTCTAGCCATGGCACAGCTACAACCCTCTTCTCTAGTGTTCGTTGTACGAAGGCACGAACCGGAGATTGTCGTCCCGGCTAAACCAACCCCTCACGAGTGTAAGATGCTGTCTGACATCGACGACCAAGACGGTCATCGTTTTCAAATTCGAGGGCTCCATATTTACCGGGGCAACGCGGGCATGCAAGGAAAGGATCCCGTTAGGGTTATAAGAGAAGCACTTGCGAAAGCCCTAGTGTTCTATTATCCATTTGCCGGTAGACTAAAAGAAGGGCCGAACCGGAAGCTTATGGTGGACTGTACCGGCGAAGGTGTGTTGTTTATCGAGGCCGATGCCGATGTTACACTTGAGGACTTTGGTGATTCACTTCACCCTCCATTCCCAAGTTTCATGGAGCTTCTTACCCCCTGGCTCCAATGATTTGTTAAACTCTCCGGTGCTACAAATTCAGGTATTCCATCATTTAATTATGCGTATTAATTTTACACTAAGAGTACGTAATTAAGTATAATATTGAAAATTTAAATAGGTGACACGCTTGAAATGTGGCGGTTTCATCTTTGCCCACCGATTCAACCACACCATGAGCGACGCTGTTGGGCTGATCCAATTCATGTGTGGCATGGGCGAAATAGCACGAGGTGCAGTGGCTCCCTCAATCCCACCCGTTTGGGAAAGGCACCTCTTGAATGCTCGAGATCCACCGCTCATAACATGCGAGCACCCCGAGTACGACCATGCCACGGCCGCCATCGGCACGATCATGCCGACAGACAACTTGGTTCACCGCTCTTCTTCTTCGGGCCGACACAAATTTCAGCTCTTAAAAGATTCATCCCTGACAACCTCCGTTGTTCAACATTCGATATCTTAACCGCATTCATATGGCGGTGTCGTACGAAAGCCATGGAACTCGGTCCCGATGAAGACGTTCGGTTAATCTGCATAGTCAATGCAAGGTCCAAATTCAACCCTCCTTTGCCATTAGGGTATTACGGGAATGCACTGGGGTACCCCGCGGCTCAAACAACCGCAGGGAAACTAAGCCAAAATCCATTAGAATATGCAGTAATGCTCGTGAAGGAGGCCAAGGTAAAGGCTACCGAAGAGTAGATGAAAATCGACGGCGAATTTAATGGTGAGTCGAGGACGGCCAAATGTTAATGCGACTCGATCTTTACTCGTGTCGGATTTGAGTCGAGCCGGGTTCAGGGAGGTGTAGCGGAATACGGTCGTCGGATAGAGCAAAAACGCAACTGATAATTTGAGAAAATAACAATGAAGATAAAGGAGACACAAATTTTACGTGGAAAACCCCTAAATAATATAGGGTAAAAACCACAGACAAAAGTAGAAGAATTTCACTATGAGAAAATAGGAATTACAACTTCTCTCAATCTAACAAGGAGAAAACAATGACAATTCTCTCTTGATAAAAAGAAGAAAACAACTCTATAAAAAACTCTCTAACTTCTCTAGTATTGGGAGGATATTAGAATGATTTGGGATGATGAGAAATGGCAAATGGCTAGGCTATTTATAGTTGAACTTAAGGGACCAACTTATAAATAACCTAAACTTTAGATACTAACCCAAGTAATTAGACCATCACATTTTCAACCAAAATTGGTTGATTTTGCAGCCTTTGAAAATGTGCACCGAATTGTGCATTTAATGCACCGAATGGTGCTTGACTTTTAACAATCTCCCACTTGAAGATTTGATTGAAATAATCATATCTTCACACCATTCTTTCTACCTCGTACTTTCCATATTGCTTACGTCTCTAACAAGCCACAAGAGGATCGACACCAAGTAAACTTATCAGTGTTGATTGCTTTTGTCATGAAATCTGCTATGTTGTCATCGGTATGGATCTTCTGCATATCTATCGTCCCTTCTTCCACTTTCTCACGAATGAAGTGGTATTGGACCCGTATGTGTTTTGTTCTTGAGTGAAAAGCAGGATTCCTTGCAAGATGCAAGGCGCTCTGACTGTCACAAAACAAAGAGACATTCTCTTGTTTGTGCCCGAGCTCCTCCAATAACATTTTCAACCATATTGCTTCTTTACTGGCTTGTGTAGCTGCTACATATTCTGCCTCCGTTGTTGACGTAGCCACAACCGATTGCAGTTTTGAAACCCAGTTTACAGCTCCACCAGCAACTGTAAACACATACCCTGTTGTAGATTTGCTTTTATCCAAATCTCCTGCATAGTCAGAATCGACATTCCCGCTGATAAGAAAGTATGATCCCCCGTAACATAATGCAACATTTAAGGTTCCTTTGATGTATCTCAGGATCCTTTTCATAGCATTCCAATGCTCTATGCCTGGATTCGCCATGTATCGACTAACCACTCCCACTGCTTGTGCAATGTCTGGTCTTGTACAAATCATAGCGAACATTAAACTTCCCACTGCTGATGCATACGGTACTCGAGACATCTCCCTCCGCTCTTCTTCACTACTAGGACTCATACTGGAGGATAATTTAAAGTTAATAGGAAGAGGGGTAGAAATTGGCTTACAATCTTGCATGCTGAATCGTGACAAGATCTTTTTCAAGTAATTCTTTTGTGAAAGCCAAATCTTCCTACTACTTCTATCTCGGTGAATTTGCATCCCTAGAATTTGTTTGCTGGTCCCAAGTCCTTCATTTGAAATTCCCTAGCCAGTCGTGCCTTCAATTCTTCAATATGATCTTTGTTGGGGCCTGCAACCAACATGTCATCTACACACAACAACAATATAACAAAATCGTTTTCACCAAACCTTTTGAAGTAAGCACAAGGGTCTGCATTAAGTCTGTTGTATCCAAGGTTCATGATGAAGGAGTCAAATCTTTTGTACCAACACCTTGGCGCCTGCTTTAAACCGTACAGAGATTTGTTCAACCTACAAACCAAGTTCTTCTTTTCTTTTTCTTCAAAACCTTCAGGCTGGAGCATGTAAATTTCTTCTTCAAGATCTCCATGAAGAAAAGCTGTTTTAACATCTAGCTGCTCTAGATGTAAATTCAATGTAGCACACATTGCCAGGACAACTCGAACCGTTGTTAGTCGAACCACAGGAGAAAAGATTTCATTGAAATCAATACCTTCTTTCTGAGCATATCCTTTGACCACCAGTCTTGCACGATACCTCTCCACTTGATCGTCAACCATTTCTCTTGATTTTGAAGACCCATTTGTTACCAATTGGCTTCCTTCCTTGTGGTAGTGGCACAAGTTCCCATGTATTGTTTTTATGAAGGGCTTCGATTTCTTCTTGCATTGCCGCCATCCACAGTGAAGCATCTGAGTTGTTCATTGCCTCCTCGAATGATGATGGCTCACCGTCCTCCGTTAAAAGGCAGTATGCAACATTACCTTCTATAACATAATCTGAGTGCCAATTGGGGCGTCTTCTCACACGATCTGATTGACGAGTTGTTGGAGCTTCAGAATTCTCTGGTTCTGGTTCCTCGAGCTCTGGTTCTGCTTCAGAACAATCTCTCTGTTCAAACTCTTTTTCAACATGTATCTGTGTAGTCTCTGGCTTTTCTTTATCAGTGCTATCTTCTTCTTCTTTTCTTTGTAGCTTATCTTCTACAAAAATAACAGCCCTGCTGATAATCACCTTGCGGGCAGTGGGATCCCACAAGCGATACCCCTTTACTTCATCAGCATACCCCAAGAATTTACATCTTCTGGATTTTGGATCCAACTTTGAAATTTCTTGGGCATTGTACATCACGTACATAATACTTCCAAATATATGGAGGTTTGAATAATCAACTGGTTTACCAGTCCACATCTCCATCGGTGTCTTCAACTCAATTGTAGTTGACGGAGCCCGATTCACCAAATAACATACGGTATTGACTGCTTCTGCCCAGAAAGCTTTCTCTAGTCCTGCAGCTCTCAACATTGCTCGTGTTCTTTCTAACAGAGTTCTGTTCATCCGCTCTGCCACTCCATTTTGTTGAGGAGTGTATACTGTTGTGAACTGTCTTTTGATGCCTTCTTTTCTGCAGAAGTCATCAAATTCATCACTTGTATATTCACCTCCATTATCTGATCTGAAACACTTGATCTTATTTCCAGAATCAAGTTCCACCCGCGCTTTGAAAACTTTGAAGGTTGAAAACACGTCTGCCTTCCTCTTGATAGGATACACCCAACATCTCCTAGAGTAGTCATCAATGAACGAGACAAAATACTTTGCTCCGCCTAGGGATGTAACCGGTGCTTGCCATACATCAGAATGAACCAATTCTAGAACAGCCTTGCCTCTAGAATTTGATGTGTTGAATTTTAATCGATGCTGCTTACTTGTAATACAATGTTCACACAAAGGAAGTGATACCTTTGTTAAACCCGGAAGTAGCTTTTGCTCCACAAGGACTTTCATTCCCTGTTCTAACATGTGTCCAAGTTTCTGATGCCATAACATGGTAGAATCTGAACTACATGAGGCAACAGAGGCTTCTGCTTCTAGCAAGGTCTCTCCCTTCAGCATGTACAAATTTGCCGCTATCTTTTCACCTTTCATCACCACAAGCGCTCCATGAAACACCTTCATGATTCCTTTCTGTGTTTCAATCTTGCTTGTATTATTATCCAACAATCCGTAGGATAATAAGTTTTTCTTCAAGCCTTTCACGTGCCGCACATCTCGAACAACTTTGATTGTCCCGTCATACATCTTCAATTTGATGGTTCCAACGCCAACAATCTCCAAGGCATGATCATTGCAGCTGTACACAGATCCTCCTAAGACATGTTCATAATTATATAACCATTCTCTTCTTGAGGTCATGTGATATGTGGCTCCCGAGTCAATAAGCCATATGTCTGCAAATCTTTTTCTACCTTCCATGGCTGTTGATGCTTCACAACAGAGAGCATCTCCATCATCTGAAGTGTTTGCCATATTTCCTTGAGGATTAGAGTTTTTAGGTAAACTCCAACAATCCTTCTTCATGTGACCCTTCTTTCCACAGTTGCAGCACTTTAAATTCTTCTTACTCCTTGGCTTTGATCTACCATGATTGTGACTGCTACTTTGTCCACGTTCTGCTGATCTTCCTCTTATCACCATTAAGGCCTCAGCTTGTTGCAGATTTCCTTGTCTATCTTCCTTGTTCTTGCGCCGATTTTCTTATTCCAAAACAGCAGCTGCAACGTCATCGAAGACTAGATCATTGGTAAGGTTGTTGTTTTTCAAGTTGATGATGAGTTGATCATACGAATCAGGTAGACTTTGAAGCAGAAGTTCAGCACGTTCTTGTGACTATTTTATAGCTTAGGGATGTAAGCTGAGAAAATAGAGTATTCAACGTGTTTAAGTGCTCTGTCACTGAAGTAGATTCTGACATCCAAAGAGTGTACAATTTCCTCTTAAGGAAAATTTTATTGTGCAACAATTTGGCCTCGTATAATTTTGTGAGGTGATCCCAAATCTCCTTGGCTGTCTTCTTCTCCTCGATGCTTGATAGTACTTCATCTGCTAATGCTAAATGAACGTCTGCAATAGCATTCTCGTCCATCTCATTCCATTTCTTGTTATTCGTAAAATCTGCCGGCCTTTCACTGATAGCCGATAGACATCCGTTTTTTCTTAGGATGGCCTTTATCTTCAATTTTCACAGTGAGAAATTTCTCCCATTAAACTTTTCAATATCAAATTTCGTTGCCATAGCTTCTATTTCAGATAGCTCCCACTATTTCACCTTTTTGACGTGAATAGTGCCCACCACCTTCAATGAATGAGTAATATCTAACTTACTTTCTTATGATGGAGGATCCACTTTTCAGTGGCAACCAACAGAGAATACGGTAAGTAGATATACGCACCCAAACCTGGCTCTGATACTAATTGTTGCGAAATACGGTCGTCGGATAGAGCAAAACCGCAACTGATAATTTGAGAAAATAACAATGAAGATAAATGAGACACAAATTTTACGTGGAAAACCCCTAAATAATATAGGGTAAAAACCACGGACAAAGGTAGAAGAATTTCACTATGAGAAAATAGGAATTACAACTTCTCTCAATCTAACAAGGAGAAAACAATGACAATTCTCTCTTGATAAAAAGGAGAAAACAACTCTATAAAAAAACTCTCTAACTTCTCTAGTATTGGGAGGATATTAGAATGATTTGGGATGATGAGAAATGGCAAATGGCTAGGCTATTTATAGTTGAACTTAAGAGACCAACTTATAAATAACCTAAACTTTAGGTACTAACCCAAGTAATTAGACCATCACATTTTCAACCAAAATTGGTTGATTTTGCAGCCTTTGAAAATGTGCACCGAATTGTGCATTTAATGCACCGAATGGTGCTTGACTTTTAACAGGAGGTTGATTTTGGGTGGGGAAAGGCAGAGTTTGGTGGACCGTCGAATGGTACAGAGATTGTAAGCTTTTATGTACCATCAAAGAATAAGGAAGGAGAGGAAGGGATTGTGGTCCCGGTTTGCTTGCATGCACCTCTTATGAAGTGCTTTGTCAAGGAGATTAATCGAACGCTGGCAGACGGTGAAGCAACTGGTGCTTAGACGACTGATTCTAACTAGTTTGTGGCATGGAATTTGTACTAAAATTAATTACTTAAAATATTGTGTTTTACTTTCATATTGCTGTTTAAATAATTTGGGTTGTATCTTGTAATATGTTTGACTTGAGAAATGGGTGTGGTTGAAGAGTTCTTAAATCTGCTGTGAAAAATTGAGATATAAAGTATTAGTGTGTTGATAATTATTTGTTATTATAATGCGGTACTTTTGTCATTTTATAGTATATGCGTTAAGTTGATTAGGGATGGTTATTTCATCCGGATCCGCCGAGTTTCGACCCGACCCGGCCTGATAGGGTCAAATTTTTTAATGAAAAAAATCAGGGTCCGGTCAGGTCGGTTTTTTGTTAAAGGTATACTCGGGTCGGGTCGAGTTCAGGTTTACGGTGGAAAATATTTGACCCGATTCGAGACTAATAGTGTAATTTTTTTCTAAATTTTTTAGGGATAAGTCCTTAAAATTGAATTTTTATTTATAATTTAGTCTTTTAAATTATATATTTTTTACAATTAAGTCTCTTAAAATTATTTCTTTTACAATTAGGTCCCTAAAATTAATTTATTTTATATAGGTCGGGTCGGGTCGGATTTAGTATATTTATTTTTTGTTCGGGCCGGGTCAAATTTTTTAAAGAATATTGTTGGGTAAAGATTTAGAGTGCTTATTTTCAGGCCGGGTCCGGGTGGGCCAAAAACCCGACCCGGGCCCATCCCTAGAGTTGATCAATCGATGGAAAAGGTTAAGAGAGAGTGAATTAACAATTAAAATTTTAGTGGAAACAAAATACAAAAAAATTTACACAAATTATTTATAATGATTCAACCTTCTAAAAAAAACCAATAGCTTGCATAATGCTATCAAAATCTTATTACCCCCTCCCCCCACATATATATATAGTTTGACATCTCCTTTTGTTGTTTGTTTGTCGATGCAACAAAATATATTTTTATCTATTTTTCATTCGAGTCTTTTGATTGAGTTTTTAATTAGTTTATTTTATAGTCCTTGTATGATCCAAACTAACTAGTTTCTTATATCAATTATTATAAAAAATGACTAAATTATGTGTTTTATTGTAAACATAATTGTAAACTTTCATTGTAATTTAGATATATTTTTTTTAACAAAACTTGCTGTTTCTATATATATAAAAAATATTAGAGAATGTTCCTACAACTCCCCGAAAACCAATCAACAAGCAAGTCTTGTCAAGTTTCCCGTTCAGGAGAGTTTTTTTTTTATGATTTATGCTTTGTTTAGTATTGTTTTTTAAATTAATTTTTAGTTTCAAAAATTAATTTCAGGTTAATAATTGTGATAAACAGCTAGCTTTTGATAGAAGTGGCAATCGGGTCTTTCGGTTCGGGTTCAGTTCGGGTCATTTCGGGTCTATTTAGAATCGGTTTAGATTCGGTTTGGGTCAGTTCGGTTCGGGTTCGGGTCTAATTAGGGTTTGTGTTGAGTCGGATTCGGTTCGGGTATTGGATCGGGTTAAAATCGGATCGGTTGTTTTCGGGTCGGGTCAATATCGGATCGGTTGCTTTCGGTTCGGGTCAAAATCGGGTCGTTCGGGGTCACTTTCGGGTCGAGTCAAAATTGGGTCGATTTCGGGTCGATTTCGGGTTGGGTCAACATTTAAATTTTTGGGTCAATTCGATTTGAGTTGGGTTAAAGGTTTGAGGTTTAGTATTTATGGTTTAGTTTAGAGTTATTGATGTATGAGATTAATTCTGATTCAACTTGTTAATCTATGCATTTGAATTTGATTAAATATTTAAATCAAAGCTTCATGTATCCATATCAAATTTTTTTGTATAATTATATTAAATCAAAGTTTATTATATGTAATAATATAATAATAATAATAATAATAATAATAATAATAATAATAATAATAATAATAATAATAATAATTTCTGAAATGAATTAATTTATTAAACTTAAGATCTAATTGAGCTAACTAAAATCTAAAAGCATAAATCACGGACATAATTAAAATAATTCTAAAACTAAATGTGAAATTTCAATTAAATTAATCTAAATTGAAACTCAATTAAATTTAAAAAAAAAGAAAAAAGAGAAAGACAATTGGTAAAAATAAAGAGGGAAAAGACAAAAATTTGGAGGGAAATAAGCCACCAATTTTTTAAGCTAGATTGAAAAAAAGAAAAAGACAATCGGAAAAAATAAAGAGAGAAAACACAAAATTTTGGAGGGAAATAAGCCACCAATTTTTTAAGCTAGAGATTAATTACTTTTTAGGTCATGTTGCATTTAAAATGTTACATTTTAGTCAACTTTAAATTTTAGTTTAATTTAATTTAGTCACAAGTATCCCCACAGTTTAGACTTCGGATATAGAAATCCCCTCCCCGTAGTGATATTTAGTGATGCAATTAAATGTTGCTCCTATGAATTGGTCTATTATGTATCCATTCCTTTTAATGCAATCTTTTTAAATTTTTTTTCTTTGTAAATGTAAGATTAAAAATTGGGAGAGAAAATAGTACATTGAAACTCTAAATTTAAAAATTAGTTTATTTAATTATTATTGAAACGTAAAATAACATAAAATGTTATTATACCACAACATTGACAAGAGGAACAGTCTCTTCCATGATGTAGTATAAAAATATAATAAAACATACTTCTTTTTATTATTTATTATATTGTTAAAAATAGATATTCGGGTTAAAATCGGGTCAAAATCGGGTTAAAATTGGGTCGATATTCGGTTCAGCTTTCGATTCGGGTAACATTCGGTTCGGGTCCATTCGGTTCGGGTCCATTTCGGTTCGGGTCCATTTCGGTTCAACAAAAAATTTCGGTTCGGTTCGGTTCGGTTTGGTTTATTTCGGGTTTCGGGTCAACTTCGGATCATCATGTTCGGGTCAAAATCGGGTTTCGGTTCGGGTCTCGGGTCAAGTTTGCCAGGTCTAGCTTTTGGAGAAAAAAATATTTTTGAAAAGTATTTTTCAATCTAAACGCGAAAGTTAAATTTTTTAGCTTTTACGGTTGTAAAAGTGATTTTGAGAGTCAAATTACAATTTTAACCTTAATTTGTTATTTTGTTTATTTATAATTTATAGATTCATAATTCTTTACGAAGATATAATTATATAATTAATAATTACTTTTAAATTTTAAAATAATATATATTTATTCATGTCAAGTTTTTTAAATAAAATATTTCAAATTTGTTATATTTTTATAGAACACGTATAAATCTTAAAAAATATATTTATTAGTAAAAATATTTTTATATTTTTATAATAATTTAAGCTGATATATTTCATATATTATAACATTATAGAATTTGAATATCATGTCTAAAATGGTCATTTACCTTCTTAAAAGCACTTTTTGACAACAATGCTAACCACTAAAATCTTACAACTAACTTTTCAAAATCCCTTTTCAAAATCTCTTTCTAACAATACTTTTAAAAATCTCTTTTCAAAAGCTATGTTAAACTAGCCCTTACTCAAATAATTGCTTATTTAATTATAAGCAATCCCAAACACTGATATTTGATAAAAAAAAATAACTTTTAGGATGAGTCTATCACGCTCGACGAACACCGTTGAACACCGTTAATGCTGAACATCGATGAACACCATTAAGTTAATTAATAAAGATTAAAAAACTTAAGGACTCGACATATAATTATAAATTATTTAAAATAAAATTTTAATTAAATTATTTTCTATATATATATTATATTTTTTTTATTTTTTAAATAATTGAATTAAATATTAACCTTATACAATTTTAAAATTAAAAACCCTAAACCCTAAACCCAAAATATTCAAAACACCTAGAAAAGTTTAACGAATTTGAAATTTAGATTACAAACCAATTAATTTTTTTTCTCAATTCCTTCCTTTCATTCGAAAATGTTCACAGTTGTTTATCACAAAAGCTTGACCTTTTTTGTTCATAAATACACAAATTAATACACATGATAGAACAAATGAGAAAATTGATTGATAAATGATAAGCACCTCACTCTGGTGAGTAACTACGAACTGGATAGGCTTGGTGACAGATGGGTTCGCAGGTCCCAGATAAGTAGGTATTGGTCATCCCCACCGGAACCAAACAAGTACTCATGCCTGAGATGCCAAGCAACATCTTCGACGACACACTCGTGGACCTTGAAGATCTGTGTAGCATCAAGAGCCTTGTTTTTGGGAGTGGCATTGATATCCCATAGACAAATCTGTGCATCATCTGAGCCACTAAGCAAATGGCCTTGCTTGAACTTACTCCAAGACAGCCCATACCCCTCGGTGCTATGACCCCTAAGCCTTAAATCGGGACTGCAAGCCCCATCCAAAGGCGGCTTCGAAGGATGCTTACTGTAATCGAATACGAAAACCTCAGCGCTGATCGTTTTAGTTGTTCTTGCAAAATGAAAACATCTGCAGCAACAAAATTGGTGTTGTATCCTATATTACTAACCCATAAACATCAAATCGGTTTCAAAAATTGAAAAAAACAACAACGAACAAATGATAACACTATTTGATCCAATTATTTTTAATAAATATGATTTATGATTTAGGGATTAGGGTTTACGGTTTAGGTTTATGATTTAGGGTTTAAGGTTTTTATTTTTTTTAATTGACTAAGGTTGGTATTTATTCAATTATTTTTTAGAAAAAATATTAAAAAATATAGAAAATAATTTAATTAAAATTTTATTTAAAATAAAATTTATAATTATATGTTGAGTCCTTGAAATTTTTAATATTTATTAATTAATTTAATAGTATTCAGCGGTGTTCAGCGTTAGTGGTGTTCAGCGATGTTCGTCGAACGTTGTAGAATTTTCTTAACTTTTAAATGTGATTTTTAACCCAAACCGAAAACGTATATTATGAGTTTTTGAATTAAAAATTCTGTTTAATTTGTAAATAACAAATTTACCCCCTCAATAATATTTCAACGACACTTTTTACTTCCTTATAACTCTTCTGCTGAAGAACCATTCCCTATTACTGCTGAAAATATTTTCACAGTTCTTCAAGGTTATTCAATTGGCTGAAGGAAGTTTTCGTTAAAGCTATGCTATGATTTTTTACTTCTATGTTCTGGTTGTGAAATTTAGATTCATTCTTTTGTTTTTCGTTTAATTTTTTTTTCATATGTTCTTATCAAACTTAAATCTTTATTTTGATTTTTTGGTCTCTTTGCTTCTCAATACTTTCTAATGTTCCTTTGATTATAAAAATTAAATGGGCCTTTTAATTTTTGGATGTTTCCATACTTCTATGTTTCTGATTTTTTATTTTGTTAAAGATTTTTTCTTCTTTTCTGTTTGCTTCACTAACCTTTGAAAGAAATAAAGATTCGACCTTTCTTTTTTTAATTCCCTTGTAGCAATCGTTACTTCTTGGATTGATATAATAAGATTTTGAAAATGAAATTTTGTTTCAACGAGATAGAATATTGGTGTATCGTGTATGTTTCAAAATCAGCTTTATTTTCTCCTTTCTTTCTTTGTTAATGGTGATAAAGTTGTTTGTAGAAAGAAGAAGAGAAAAAGTTACGTATATAAATATTTCTTTCATGTTGTATTGAATCATCATTTACAAGTAATTAATGCTGGGTATATTACTAGTCTTTTGTTGTCCATATTTCTATTTGTTTGGTTTGTCAGACTTGCAACTTCTCATATAGTGAATCGACCTTAATCACATTGGTATTCATCTACGAGTAATGCATGGTTATTCACCTTCTATTCTATATTCGGTTCTCAAATGTTATGCTTAGGTTGAAACATATTGTTCTATAGATTGGAAAATGCCGGTACACCCCATGGCGCAGCGGAAAAATTATCCGGCAAATTTTGTCAGTGATCCATGTACAATGGACGAATTCGGGGTGAGTAGGGATGAAGTATTACCTTAATAAATATGCTATCTTGTTATCCTTAGGGAGTTAAGATAAACCAAATCGAATCTGAGTAGTCACGATAGCGCTTTGACCTCTACGCAGTCCACCTGAACGAAACGAACAATATTTTATCTTCTCTAATTGTTAGAGAGGTTTTCCGAAAAAGCATACTTCGGCTGCTAGACCTTATGCCTTTATATAGCATTCAAAAACCTAATTCTAATTAAATTCGGATTCATTAAATATACAATATATTTAATAGAATATAATTAATATGTAGAATCTAATTCTACTTTAATTCAAATTCATTAAATATATAATATATATTTAATTGAATACAATTATAATAATTTCGTCTTTAATAATTATTACATGTACAACAAGTTTGTACACACACTATCTAATCGATATTTGTTCGTTTCAATCATAGGATGTGACCCTTGTAGGTTCATGTAACGTTAGTAGTAATATCTAGAACAATTCTAATATTACAAGCAATGTGTGACATCTAGCAATACACCATTCTAATATTACAAACAATGTGTGACATCTATCGAAAAGGGTTTTAAAAGACTAAAGGGCAAAAAGGGAAACTTTTAATAAAAGGAATAAAAAGGGGGATTTTGAAAGCCATTATCTTCTTCAATTTTTCATTTCACGTTCAAAAAACCTCTCAAAAACCCTATTCACTATTCAATTGGTTTCAAGCTTCAAACCAAGTGATTTCTTCAAGGTAAATGTTTCCTCAACTTAGTTTCATCTTCTTTAAGTCCTAAATATTAAGATTTTTGCAAAACCTAAGGTTTAAACATGTTTTGATTTTTAAAGTTTGGTTTAAAATGAAGGGAAATTTATGGGTTTTCGTTAGGGTTGGTTATGACTGAGTTTGAGGGTGTTTTTAACTTTGTTTTATCACTAAAATAACATGAAAAATATGAGTTTTAAATGGAAACCCGAAATGGGTATTGTGGGTGATTTTAGGAGTTGGAAATCTTGAGTTTTTGGTTGGGTTTTGAGTCTAAATGGCAGCTGGAGGTTTGATAGCTTTGGATTGATGCTTAGGGATGTTAAAAGGTAGATTTTTTATGGTAAATTCGTTGGTTGTGGCTGCATGTAGTTTGAGACTGAAATTGTTATATTTCGGGTGATGTTTGGGCTTGAATCGATGTGTATTGTTGAAAGGTTGTTAAGTTCCGGGTTTTTGATGTGTTTGTGAGTGTATTAGTGTTCTAATGTTCAATTTTGGGTTGCTCAAAATAGAGGAATTGGATTCGGGCTTTGTGGATGGAAATCCGGGTAGTTTGGAGGCTTGATTCGGCATCTCGGACATCGTTTGAGTGTTGGATGGTGAGTGGATCGATTTTAAAAGCCTTAACGTGGTTAAGGGAATGTTTTGGGGGTTTGGATTTAGCTTAAAAGGCCAATCCAAACTCAAGAGTAAGTTTTAAAGGTTTTATGCAATTAAATTGTGTTTTACGATTCTTGAATGTAAGTTGGGCATGCTATGTTGTTATGTGTTGAATTGCATTGTTATGCATGTTGAAGTGTGATACTTGTGTTTATACTTGCATTGTGAGTACATGCTTTGCATAGAAGTTTTGACATGGTAAGTGGTTCAAGCATTGGTAATGCTTGTGGTTGTGAATGAGTATATTGACATGTGTTGGGTTGGTACCGGATATAATTGATCGATCAATAGGATTAGAGTGCACTCGAGGTAAAATTCACGCGTGACCTTAGTGATGTTAGATTCCACTAAGGAGGAGTACAATGATGTGAGATTCCACCAAAAATTATTTTATTACTAGACGGGTGAGTACGATGATGTGAGATTCCACCGGAAGTGTCTAGTGGGTTTGAGAAACTATCTGCATATCCGAGTAAAAACGTTGAATGTCAATATACCCATAAATGCTTTAATTCTCATGTTAAGCATGTTGTTGATTTCCCTCTATTATGCTTATGCATTGTTGTTTACTTTGCTTGCGATATGAGAATGAGCATATGGTAAGCCTATGGCTTGTGGTTGCATTCGGTAAATGCATGTGAAGGTAAATGCATGCCGTTGCGTGTTTAAGCATGTGGAGATGATTTGGAAATGGTTTTGGTTTTCAAGAAAACTAATGTTTTAAAACTGTATTGTTGTAGCTACCGTTTTGAGCATCGCTCACTAAGCTTAAATGCTTACGCTCTCTTTTCCACCAATACATGCCCTTAGACCTTCGGAGCAACTCGGGGAACAAGGGAGAATCCAAGGGAGTTAGTTTGCTCAAGTATGGTTTAGACTTCAATAACTAGTATTAAGCAATGAGATAAGACCTTTATGTTTGAAGTGTTGTTGGCATGTCCTTTTTGCTTAGACAAGTTTGTTTAGTTGATTTGGGCTTGAATGCCTTTTACCAAGTTGAAGTATGCTTTTGTTTAACTTTTGGCTATGTGGGTGAATGCTAGGTATGCATGTTTCCCTTTTAGATCTTATCTTGTTGGATGTTGCTTCGTTGAGTGTTTAAAATGCTTCATATGTTTATCCAGGGACGCTTTATGTTGTATTCGAGCTTGCTTGATGCTTGATATGTGGCTTTTGTGTTGAGTCGTTGTGTCTTTGACAACAAAAATGAGTCTTGCAGTGTAGGGCGTATCAATACGCTCAAGGGCGGTATCGATACAATCCCTTGTTTGGACCCTGTTTTGGGCAGGGCGTACCGGTACGCGGGGGTGTATCGATACGCCAAATGCTCTCTGGAAATATGAGAAATTGACGAGATTTTGGCGTATCGGTACGGGTCCTGAGGGTATTGGTACGGTCTTCGTAGTTTGACCATGGGAAAGTTGACCGTTGAGAGCGTATCGATAAGGTCTTCTAGCGTATCGATATGATCTCCCTAGGTTGACTTTGGGGTGTTGATTATAGTCCAAGCGTATCGATACGGTGCTCTAGCGTACCGATACGACATGTTTTAAAAGCTAAAAAATGAAGTCTTAATTGTTTGTTTCACGTGTTTTGTATCCATGTGTGTTTTCCGCTGCGTGCCCTCTCACATAGGATATAATTTAAGCATCTAGACAAGATAACTTTAAAAAGAATTTTCTAGGCTTGCTAATCGGAGTGGAGCCTTAACGGGTTTCGCTTCGGTTTTCCCCGTGTAACCCATTTGATGCAGTCTGGCGGCTAGGCCGAGTCAATGGGGTTTACATTTGTTGGTATTAGAGCCTAGGTTTCGCCTAGGTTCGTTGAGTTTCCGCAAGCCGAAAGGTAAGTGAGGTAAGTTTTATGGTGTAAGCTTGTTGATTGAGATTGCATGGTGATTGTAAGCATGCTTTGGCTATCCTTGTTTTGGTTGAGAAATAGTTAAAGACACCCATTGCTAGTATACTATTATTGTAAGTGATTTTAAGTTTAAGGACTTGAGCACCTTGGACCTTGTTCCTTGCTGACCCCAAATCATTTCACTTGTTGTGTTTGTTGTTTAACTTTGCATCTGTTAGCATGGTAAGACCGAGAGGAAGGCCGAGAATGGATAATCCGAGGGTTGAGCGGATTGAGAATGTTGAAGATGTGCGAGGAGAGAACTTGCCTCCTCCTCCTCCTCCGGGTGGTGGAGTGAATGTTGAAGGTGTTGGATCCCAGGCTGCGAGGGACTGACGGGTATTGATGTAAATTCGTTGATTCAGGCTATAGTCGGGGCTATTCAGATAGCTTTAGCGGGTGTTTGGGTTGCAGCACCGCCTCAGGGTGCAGGTTTTGGTTTACCGTTAGAGAGACTCTATAGCTTGGGTGAAGTTGAGTTCCGTGGGTTGTCACCAGAGGGTTCGGACGCATGGTTTGAGAGCACAGTTCGTATTTTGAGTCAGATGGAGTACTCTGAAGCACATAAGTTGGGTTGCATTGTCTCTTTGCTTCAGGGAGATGCCTACACTTAGTGGACTACTATCACTACGAGTATGACAGAGGCCAAGATTACTTGGGAGTTCTTTAGGGCTGCCTTCCATAAGAAGTTCCTAGGTCCTCGATACCTAGATGAGAAGAAGAGAGAGTTCATGGCTCTAGTGTAGGGTAGCTTGACCGTGTCCGACTATGAGGTGCAGTTTGTACATCTGAGTCAGTATGCTTCTGAGTTAGTTCCCACTGAGGGGGAAAGATGTGAGCGTTTCCGTTATGGGTTGGTTCAGGATGTGAAGACCTACATGTTGGCTTCTGACTATACAGATTTTGATGTGTTGGTCGCTAGGGCCAAGGACATTGAACAATCTTTGGGACTTGCGGATCACAAGGGTGGATCTAGTTCCAGAAAGAGGAATGCTGATTGGGACAGAGATCGTGCCAAGAGGCACAATGATAGGAAACCTCATCATGATCATAGATGCAGAGGTGGTAATCCGGGGCAAGGCCATCACGGCCAAGGGTCTGAGAATCGTACTCCCGAGTGCAACAAGTGTGGTAGACATCATTACGGTGAGGGTTGGGGCACTTACGGATCTTGTTGGAACTACGGGTCTAGAGCGCATTTGAAGTGCGATTGTTCACATCCGTCTAGGGATGGACAAGCTCCTGCACGAGCTGTCGACCATCAGAGAGGCCGTGGGCACGGTTGAGGGAACTTTCAGCCTAGGAATGACGGTCATAGGAATGTAGCTCATGTTGTAGCAGTTTAGCCCGAGGGAGGTGGGCCAGCTAGAATTTATGTACACCGTGAGAACATGAATGAAACATATGTGATTGCAGGTAATTTCTCGTTACAGTCTTTGACTTTGCTTTCCTTGATTGATTCTGGTTCTACGCATTCGTACATATTGAGTGAGCATGCAAGATTGTTAGATATTCCGGTTGAGATATTAGATGTGGGTATGAATGTCACTAGTTCCTTTGGTGAGACAGCTGTGGTGAGAAAGATGTATAGAAGACGTCTTTTGATGGTTCAAGGTCATGTTTTTCCTGTGGATATGATGGAATTGCCGTTTTATGATTTTGATGTAATATTAGGAATGAACTGGCTTGTAGAACATAAGGCTAGGGTAGATTTTGAGACAAAGAGGGTGTCCTTGAGACTTTCAGAGGATCACGAGGTAATAATAGTGGGCGAGAACGTTAAGTTCTTGTCCAATGTAGTTTCAGCCTTAGAGGCTCAGAAATTATTGGATGTGGATTGTCAGGCGTACCCAGCCTATGTAATGAATCCGAATATGGATGAGGCACGACCGCGAGACATTAGGACAGTTTGTGACTTTCCAAGTGTATTCCCAGAAGAATTGCCTGGTTTGCCTCCAGATAGAGATGTAGAGTTTGTTATTGAGACTTATTCAGATTCAACTCTAGTATCGATTGCACCGTACCGAATGGCTCCCAAAGAAATGAAGGAGTTGAAGACACAACTTCAAGAATTGATAGACCGAGGGTTCTTTCGTCCGAGTACTTCACCTTGGAGGTGCACCGGTGTTGTTTGTGAAGAAGAAAGATGTCAGTTTGAGAATGTGTATCGACTATCGACGGTTGAATAAGTTAACAATGAAGAAAAAATATCCGTTGCCGAGGATTGATGACTTGTTTGATCAGTTGAGAGGTGCTTCAGTGTTCTCGAAGATAGATTTGAGATCTGGTTACTATAAGTTGAAAGTAAGAGATCAAGATGTACCGAAGACAACTTTTCACACTCGTTATGGGCACTACGAATTCTTAGTGATGCCCTTTGGTTTGACTAATGCACCGACAACTTTTATGGACATGATGAATAGAGTGTTTCACGAGTACTTGGATCAGTTTGTGGTAGTGTTCATTGATGATATTTTGGTGTACTCTCGTACCTAGGAAGATCATGATTGGCATTTGCGTTTGGTGTTGCAGAAATTGTTAGACAATCAGTTGTATGCCAAGTTAAGAAAATGTGAATTTTTGATTATTGAAGTAGTCTTCTTAGGCCATATTGCATCGGCCGAAGGAATCTGAGTGGATCCTAAGAAGGTTGAGGCAGTTGTGAATTAGAAACCACCGAAGACAGTGACGGAAGTTCATAGTTTCTTAGGTTTGGTCGGTTACTATAGACATTTTGTTGAGGGTTTCTCAAAGGTTGCAGCACCTTTGACTAAATTACTGCATAAGGATGTTTGGTTTGAGTGGACTGATGCAAGACAACAAGCGTTTGAGAAATTGAAAGAAGCCTTAATCGAAGCTCTTGTTTTGATTCAGCCCGTGTCGGGGAAAGAGTTTGTAGTCTTTAGTGATGCGTCGTATGTTGGCTTGGGTTGTGTGCTTATGCAAGAGGGAAGAGTAGTGGCCTATGCGTCTAGACAGTTGAATACTCATGAACGTAATTACCCTACGCATGACATAGAGTTGGCTGAAGTGGTTTTCGCTTTGAAAGTTTGGAGACATTACTTGTATGGTGAGAAATGCACATTGTATACGCATCACAAGAGTCTGAAGTATATAATGACACAAAGAGAGTTGAATCTTAGACAACGTAGGTGGCTAGAGTTACTTAAGGACTACGGCCTCACGATTGAGTACCAACCGGGTAAATCCAATGTAGTGGTTGATGCTTTGAGTAGAAAGGTAGCAGTGGAGTTACGAGCTATGTTTGCTAGATTGAGTTTGTCTAAAGATGGTGGTTTAGTGGCTGAGTTGCAAGTAAAACCTTCGTTGCTTCAGTTGATTCGAGAGAAACAATTGCAAGATAGATCCTTAGCATCTCATGTACAAGACATAGCGGAGGGTAAACCGACAGATTTTTGTTTTAGTAGTGATGGAGTCTTTTGTTTCAAGAGTAGAGTAGTTGTTCCGGAAGATGTAGACTTGAGACACACCATCCTAACTGAAGCTCACAGTAGTCCGTTTTCTATGCATCCGGGAAGCACAAAAATGTATTGCGATTTGAAAAATGAGTATTTCTTGGTTGGTTTGAAGAAAGACGTTGCCGAGTTTGTGAGTAAGTGCATGGTTTGTCAGTGAGTTAAAGCCGAGCACCAGTTTCCTTTAGGTTTGTTACAATCATTGAGAATTCTCGAGTGGAAGTGGGAGAGAATCTCCATGGATTTTGTATCGGGTTTTCCGTTGACACATTCTAAGAAGAATTCGGTTTGGGTAATTGTTGACCGTCTTACGAAGTGTGCGCACTTTTTGGCCGTTCACACTACTTATACTTTAGATAAGTTGGCCGATTTATACACCAGTGAGATAGTGAGATTGCATGGTGTACCAAAATCTATAGTGTCAAACAGAGACCCGAGGTTCACGGCTAGATTTTGGGAGAGTTTGCATAGTGCTTTGGGTACTCGACTGAATTTCAGCACTTCATATCATCCTCAGACCGATGGTTAGTCAGAGAGAGTCATACAAGTGTTGGAAGATATGTTGAGATGTTGCATTATTGAATTTCAGGGTTCGTGGGAGAAGCATCTACCATTAGTAGAGTTTGCATATAATAAAAGTTATCAAGCGAGCATTCAGATGACACCTTATGAAGCTCTGTATGGTAGAAAATGTAGAACACCTGTTTGTTGGGTCGAAGCGGGACAAAAATTGATACCTTTGCCTGATATGCTTAGGGTACTACCGAGAAAGTACAGTTGATTTGTGACCGTTTGAAGGCAGCTTCGGATAGACAGAAATCTTATGCAGATTTGAAAAAAAGAGAAATAGAGTATGCCGTGGGCGACAAAGTGTTCTTGAAAGTCTCACCTTGGAAGAAGGTGATGAGGTTTGGTAGGAAAGGCAAGTTGAGCCCGAGATTCATTGGCCCGTATGAGATAGTTGAGAGAGTGGGTCATGTTACCTATAGATTGAGACTGCCGGCCGAACTAGAGAAGATTCATGATGTGTTTCATGTCTCAATGCTTTAGAAGTATAGATCAGATCCGTCACATATTATGCCAGTTGAGGAGATAGAATTGAATCCAGATTTGACCTACGATGAAGAACCAATTGAGATTTTGGCTTCGGACAGAAAAATGTTGCGTGGAAGGACCATTGAGTTGGTAAAAGTTAAGTGGCGACACCAAGGGGTGAAAGAAGCCACTTGGGAGAGGAAGGATGACATGAGAAAGCAGTTTCTACATCTCTTTCCACCAGGTAAATTTTGGCGATGAAATTCCTTAAGTGGGGGAGAGTTGTAACGCCCTGAGTTTAGAGCCGAGAGATATCAGATTAGTTGAACCGGGTCGAGTTAAATTAAATTGGAGAAAAAACTATTTTAACACACCAAAAAGGGTTTTAAAAGATTAAATGGCGAAAAGAGGAACTTTTAATAAAAGGGATTTTGAAAGCCATTGTCTTCTTGAATTTTTCATTTCACGTTTAAAAAACCTCTAAAAAACCCTATTCACTATTCCATTGGTTTCAAGCTTTAACCCAAGTGATTTCTTCAAGGTAAATGATTCCTCAACTTAGTTTCATCTTCCTTAAGTCCTAAATGTTAAGATTTTTGCAAAACCTAAGGTTTAAACATGTTTTGATTTTTAAAGTTTGGTTTGAAATGAAGGGAAATTTACGGGTTTTCATTTGGGTTGGTTATGACTGAGTTTGAGGGTGTTTCTAACTTTGTTTTATCACTAAAATAACATGAAAATGATGAGTTTTTAATGAAAACCCGAAATGGGTATTGTAGGTTATTTTAGGAGTTGGAAATCTTGAGTTTTTGGTTGGGTTTTGAGTCTAAATGGAAACTGGAGGTTTGGTAGCTTTGGATTGATGCTTATGGATGTTAAAAGGTAGATTTTTGATGGTAAATTCGTTGGTTGTAGCTGCATGTAGTTTGAGACTGAAATTGTTATGTTTCGGGTGAAGTTTGGGCTTGAATCGATGTGTATTGTTGCAAGGTTGTTGAGTTATGGGTTTTTGATGTGTTTGTGAGTGTATTACTGTTCTAATGCTCAATTTTGGGTCGCTCAAAATAGCGGAATTAGATTCAGGCTTTGTGGACGGAAATCCGGGTAGTTGGGAGGCTTGATTCGACATATCGGACATCGTTTGAGTGTTGGCTGGTGAGTGGATCAATTTTAAAAGCCTTAACGTGGTTAATAGAATGTTTTGAGGGTTTGGATTGAGATTAAAAGGCCAATCCAAACTCAAGAGTAAGTTTTAAAGGTTTTATGCAATTAAATTGTATTTTACGATTCTTGAATGCAAGTTGAGCATGCTATGTTGTTATGTCTTGAATTGCATTGTTATGCATGTTGAAGTGTGGGACTTGTGTTTATACTTGCATTGTGAGTACATGCTTTGCATGGAAGTTTGGACATGGTAAGTGGTTCAAGCATTGGTAATGCTTGTGGTTGTGAAGGAGTATATTGACATGTGTGTGGTTGTTACCAGATATAATTGATCGATCAATAGGATTAGAGTGCACTCGAGGTAAAATTTGCGCGTGGCCTTAGTGATGTTATATTCCACTAAGGAGGAGTACGGTGATGTGAGATTCCACCGAAAATTATGTTATTACTAGAAGAGTGAGTACGGTGATGTGAGATTCCACCAGAAGTGTCTAGTGGGTTTGAGAAACTATCCGCATATCCGATTAAAAACGTTGAATGTCAATATACCCATGAATGCTTTAATTCTCATGTTAAGCATGTTGTTGATTTCCCTCTATTATGCTTATGCTTATGCATGGTTGTTTACTTTGTTTGCGATATGAGAATAAGCATATGGTAAGCATATGGCTTGTGGTTGCATTCGGTAAATGCACGTGAAGGTAAATGCATGTCGTTGTGTGTTTAAGCATGTGGAGATGATTTGGAAATGGTTTTGGTTTTCAAGTAAACTAATGTTTTAAAACTGCATTGTTGTAGCTACCGTTTTGAGCACCGCTCACTAAGCTTAAACACTTACGCTATCTTTTTCCAACAACGCAGGCCCTTAGACCTTCGGAGCAGATCGAGGAACAAGGGAGAATCCAAGGGAGTTAGTTTTCTCAAGTACGATTTAGACTTCAATAACTAGTATTAAGCAATGGGATAAGACCTTTATGTTTGAAGTGTTGTTGGCATGTCCTTTTTGCTTAGACAAGTTTGTTTAGTTGCTTTGGGCTTGTAATGCCTTTTACCATGTTGAAGTATGCTTTTGTTTAACTTTTGGCTATATGGGTGAATGCTAGGTATGCATGTTTCCCTTTTAGATATTATCTTGTTGGATGTTGCTTCGTTGTGTGTTTAAAATGCTTCATATGTTTATCCATGGATGCTTTATGTTGTATTCGAGCTGGCTTGATGCTTGAATGCTTGATATGTGGCTTTTTTGTTGAGGAGTCGTGTATTTGACAACAAAAATGAGTCTTGCAGTGCAGGGCGTATCGATACGCTCAAGGGCGGTATCAGTACGATCCCTTGTTTGGACCTTGTTTTGGGCAGGGCGTACCGGTACGCGGGGGTGTATCGATACGCCAAATGTTCTTTGGAAATCTGAGAAATTGATGAGATTTTGGCATATCGGTACGAGTCCTAAGGGTATCGGTACGATCTTCGTAGTTTGACCATGGGAAAGATACGACCTTTTAGCGTATCAATACGGTCTCCCTAGGTTGACTTTGGGGTGTTGACCAAGTCCAAATGTATGGATACGGTCCTCTAGCGTACCGATATGACATGTTTTAAAAGCTAAACAGGGAGTCTTAATTGTCTGTTTTGCGTGTTTTGTATCCATGTGTGTTTTCCGCTGCGTGTTGTCTCACATAGGATATAATTGAATCATCTAGATAAGATAACTTTAAAAGGAATTTTCTAGGGTTGCTAATCGGAGTGGAGCCTTAACGAGTTTCGCTTTGGTTTTCCCCGTGTAACCCATTTGATGCGGTCTAGCGGCTAGGTCGGGTCGAGGGGGTTACACATTATGGGATATGAGCTTGACATAATATTTTGTGATCTGTGTATTAATGAAATATTAATTGGTAACAAACATGGTACTCATTTTATAAAAGAATGATAGGTGAAAAATAGTGAATAACTTTAAGAAAGAGATGAGGAAGCCTTATACGCAAAAGCAATCGAAGAATATGTGAGATTTATTGAAAAAAAGAATGGATTTATGAAAAATGCTTAAAGAAAAAGATACTAGATTAGGTTGGAATCCTATAAAAAGAATCGTTGATGCTTCCGACAACTGGTGGGAGAGTAAACTGAAGGTACATTACTTATTCGTAAAAAAATGATTTTACTTACTTATGATGGTATTATAATTGTTTACTAAAATTATCAATTTATGCATAGGTGGTGCCTGAGTCCCGAGGTTTAAAGATTCAGACTTGCGGGCACTGATCCTTCATTAGAAGGTAAGTTAGACCAAATGTTCAAGGGGATAGTTGCCACTGGTGTTAAAGCTTGGGCACCTTCTTTCAGTATATTGCCTACCAATTTTATTGAGCATGGTTATAATGAAACACTAGGAGAAATTCAGGAAGAAAATGAAGTGAAAGTTGTTCACATGTTAAGTGAAATGCGATGTGATGAAATTAATGAAAGTCCAAAAATTCAATTTGAGCCAGCACAACATGTGCAAAAAAAAAAACGAAAATTCACTGAGGTAGGACATTCTAATTTGAATAATTGAAAAAAGAAATCCTCACAACAAATTGGAGGGGCTACAAAGTTGTCTATACAAATTGATAAGCTATGCAATACAATTGAGAGTATGAGTAATGAAACATTTAGATTAAATCTTGTTACGGATCTATTTGGCATTCTAAAAGCATACAAAGTACTCGATGAGTTATCTAAGGAAGTTTCAGAAACTAGTGATCATTACTTTTTCGACTAAAACTAATAGCCAATAAGGATACAAGATTCTTATTTTTAACAATTCCTAATAAGTTTGGGGATGGACAAGTTTAGAGTTTGGTGGCAATACAAGCCCAAAACGACTAAACATACTTGTCTAAGCAAAAGAACATGCCATCAACATCACAAACACAAAGGTCCTATCCTATTGCTCTATACTAGTTATTGAAGTCTAGACCATACTTGAGCAAACTAAATTCCCTTAGAATCTCCCTTGTTCTCCGAGCTGCTCTGAAGGTCTAAGGGCATGCATTGTTGGAAAAGAGAGCGTAAACGTTTAAGCTTAGTGAGCGGTGCTCTAAACGGTAGTTACAACAATGCAGTTTTAAAACATAGTTTCCTTGAAAACCAAAACCATTTCCAAATCATTTCCACGTGCTTGAACACACAATGTCATGCTTTTACCTTTACGTGCATTTACCGAATGCAACCACAAGCATAGGCTTACCATATGCTCATTCTCCTATCGCAAGCAAAGTAAACAACAATGCATAAGAATAAATATAAGGAATCAACAACATACTTAACATGAGAATTAGAGCAAACATGGGTATATTGACATTCAACGTTTTTACTCGGATATATGGATAACTTTCTCAAACCCACTAGACACTTTTGGTGGAATCTCACATCACCGTACTCACCCGTCTAGTAAAGACATAATTTCTAGTGGAATCTCACATCACCGTACTCATCCTTAGTGGAATCTAACTTCACTAAGGCCACACGCGAATTTTACCTCGAGTGCACTCTAATCCTATTGATCGATCAATTATATCTGGTAACAACCAAACACATGTCAATATACTCAATTACAACCACAAGCATTACCGATGCTTGAACCACTTACCAAGTCCAAACTTCCATGCAAGGCATGTACTCACAATTCAAGTATAAACACAAGTCTCACATCTCAACATGCATAACAATGCAATTCAACACGTAACAACATAACATGTTCAAACTTGCATTCAAGAATCGTAAAAACACAATTTAATTGCATAAACCTTTAAAACTTACTCTCGGGCTTGGATTGGCCTTTCAAGCTCAATCCAAACTCTCAAAACATTCCCTTAACCACGTTAAGGCTTTTAAAATCGATCCACTCACCAGCCAACACACAAACGATGCCCAAGATGTCGAATCAAGCCTCCGAACTACCCAGATTTCCGTCCACAAAGCTCGAATCCAAATCCTCTATTTTGAGCAACCCAAAATCGAGTATTAGAACACAAATACACTCACAAAAACATCAAAAACCTGAAATTCAACATCCTTGCCACAATACACATCGATTCAAGCTCAAACTACACCCAAAACATAGCCAATTCGAACCCAAACTACTAGCAGCCAAAACCAACGAATTTACCAACAAAAATCTACCTTTTTACGTCCCTAAACATCAATCCAATGTTACCAAACCTCCAGCTACCATTTAAACTCAAAACCAAACCAAAAACTCAAGACTTCTAACTCTTAAAATCACCCAAAATACCCATTTCGGGTTTCCATTAAAAACCCACCATTTTTATGTTACTTTAGTGTTAAAATAAAGTAAAACACCCTCAACTCAGCCCTACATCAACCCAACGAAAACCCAAAGATTTCTTCTCATTTCCAACTAAACTTTAAATATCAAAATAAGATAAATCCATGAGTTTTGTAAAAATCACAACATTTAGGATTTAAGGATGATGAAACCAAGTTAGGGAACCATTTACCTTGAAGAATCACTTCGTTGAGAGCTTGAAATCTAATGGAATAGTAAAATGGGTTTAGGGGAGGTTTTTGAACGCGAAATCAAGTTGGAGAAGACGATAGCCTTTTGAAAACCCTTTTTGAAATTACAAAATCCCCTTTTTGGCCCTTTTGTCTTTTAAAACTCTTTTGGTGTATTAAAAATAGTTTGTCTCCAATTTAATTTAATTGACCTGGTTGACTAATCCGATAACTCCCGGCTCTAACTCGGGGCGTTACACTAGTCTTCTTGTTCGTTGAGATATGTAGCACCAAACTTTTTTTGGACACTAATAAGTAGCGTGTTATTCTTTTGGACACTAGTGGAGGAGAGTTCAAAACATCACATGAAACTATGATATTTTTAATGCAATTCGAGACCGACGATTAGTGGCAAATCCAATAATATATTATTGACTAGGCCAATATAAATAGAACAAGAAATTTATCTAACATAACTTATATATAATATTTAAATTAAAATTTAATAACCGACTAAAAATAATATGATTACATGTTTCAAAAGCACACACCATCAAAACATTCTAGAAGTTTTCTTCTTCTTCTTTTTTTGAAAAATTCCTATATAGGGGAGGGGAGGACAAATTTTCTCCTAACAACTATTGAATCTGCAACCCAAGGGAGATGAGAGAGTTCCAACTGAGAGTTTTAAACCACCTGCTCTAGAGGTTGTTGACAAACACTCTAAAAAATTTCATTTTTAAATTAAGTTTTAAAAAAATCAAGCATTTATTCCACAACTTTAACAATACTAAACAAATGTTAACTATCAACATTTCTAAAACTTGAAGCACTTGGTAAGAATGGACTATCCTAAAATATCAAATTGGGTGAATCATAATATTTTTAAGAGAGCTAGGTGAACCATAATAGATCGAAGGATGTTGAATAAAATTAAAAAAAGCAACATTCCTAATTATAATACCGTCTTTTCATAACATGCTTTTTTTTTTTAATTTATGAAAAGATAAAGAGCATATAAGAGTAGAACTATGCACATAAATGATAAATCAACTGCAACATCAAAGCATTTAACAACAGTAGCAGATTTGAAGACAATCATATATTCAAAAAAAAGTTTTGAGAAGAAAAAACTATCTATTAAGGTGCACAATGAAATAACACTTGATTCTCAAAAAGTAGCACAGACAAACTTAAAGTGCATTATCAATTTTATTTCTTTCAATTTTTTCTTTTAAATTTTTGTGTTATTATTTGATTAGATCTAAAGTTTTGACACATAATTCTCTCTTCTAATTTTATTTCACTTAATTTTTAATATAAATTTAATCCTTTATTAATATTTGTATATGCTAAATTTAAACTACTACTAGACGAAATTTAAAATTTATTTATTTTATACATAATATTCTCTTTTAACTTGCTTTGAAATAGTTGTTTCTCCTTTTATTCTATCATCTACTATATATATACTAAAAGTATTCCAGGGTGAAAATTAATTTTTACAAGTATTTATAATTTAATTTATTCATGGGTCATGGAGTTATCTTTCAAAATATATAATAAAAACAAATCTAACGCATAGTAACAAAATTTGATTTTCCTGCAAAATTGAAAAATTGAGATAAAAGTAAAAATATAAATCTAGAACAAAATTAGAAAACCTACCTGATTGAAATGGTGAAAAAGAACATAAAAAATTCTAACTTTCAAGTTTTTTTAATATAACTTTCAAGTTTATCATCTAGAGCAATAGAACGAAGAACGAAACTAATGAGAAAAGAACGATAAAAAATAATACTTTACCTTTAAAATTTTAATTTTAAGCTTTTTAGTAAAAAAAAGTAAAAAAATTGTGCATGGGTTGGGCGATGGCCTAGGCCCACATTCGCCCCTGTCGATGATTAAAATTTCCATTCTTACCAAATGGTAAATTTCTTTTATCTGTTTTTCAAATTAAGTTTAAATAATTTAATTGGTTGTTATTGTACTATGATATATAGGAAAATATTACCTTGTTGATCCCGGATATCCAAAAATGAAAGGTTATCTTGGGCCTTATAAAGGACAACGATATCATTTACCTGAATTTCGTAGAGATAGACCCATGTCTGGTAAAGATGAGATATTCAATCACTCGCATTCGTCGCTATGTAATGTGATTGAACGAACTTTTGGTGTATTAAAAAGATGGGCCATTTTAAAAGATATGTCAAGTTATAGTTTTGAAAAGCAAAGGATGATTGTTATATGCACAATGACTATACACAATTTTATTTGAAAACATGTAGGTCAAAATGATGCCAACTTTATAAAATACACAATAAATGATAGAAGAAATGAAAATACTAACACAAAAGATGCGCAAGGTAAGGAAAGCTACGGATACGATGATGATGATAATGAATTAAACGTTTCATTGGGCTATGAAATGAAATTCACGAGAGAGATGTCATAGCTTTTAGTTTAATGAATTCAATTTAAATTGCAAGTATTAATCTTCTGCCTCCATGAAAGAATCTTTTGCCTCCGAAGCGGATACTCCTCGTAACCCTAGGAAACATCGACATTTAGATGATGATCCCCCTATGGTGGTAGTGGTGCCAATCACACACCCAACACTGATCCTTCTGCGTCAGCGACCAAGTCTGTCTCTTCCTATAAAAAGTCCTTAATGAAAGATAATCCAAATGGTGATTATGAGGCGGTGGATTTTTTTGATGATGATGATATAGAACTCCAGGAAGGGGATGTCACTCGTACCCTTGTGGATGGGTTAATCTCAATTGATTTCTCAGATCGCGTTCAATCTATTACCGAGAAAAGCCTCGATCAAACTCTTGTTCTTAAATTGCTCGGTCGCAGAATTGGGTATGCAACCCTAAGCTCTAAACTCCATGAGCTTTGGAAGCCTAAGCAAGAAATTAGGCTAATAGACATAGAGAATGATTACTTCCTTGTGTCTTTCCGATCCAGATGAGGTTATCTCGACGCTCTAGACGATGGCTCTTGGACTATCTTTGGCCAATATCTCACGGTTCAACAATGGACTCCAGATTTTACCACGAGCACCCCGTATCCGTCCAATGTCACGATATGGGTTAGACTTCCCGGTTTACCTGTTACAATGTACAAAAGAAGCATTATAGAAGAGATTGGTGAATCCATTGGACTTGTCATTAAATTGGATTATCAAACTGAATCGGGACGGAGGGGTCGCTCGCTAGAATGGCAATCTCAGTTGACCTGTCGAAGCCTCTTATTCCAAAACTAATGGTTAATGGCAATATCCAATTGGTTGTGTATGAATCATTGCCAGTGATTTGTTTTCATTGTGGGAAATATGGTTACGCACAAGATGATTGTCCTGATCTGAGAGATGCGTCCGTGCCAGGTGAAACAATCGTTGATTCTGTTGACACAACCGTAGCCATTGACCCTGTTGACACAACCTCTTTTAGTCCCTGGATGATTGTTGAACGATGCACACGTAAACCCTTAAGAAACTAGAATGCCTCAAAGCCTTCCCTTCCAACCAGCTTTGGCCAGGGTTCTCAATTTAACCCTATATTTGAACATATCTCTGTTGATGCTAATGTCCAAAAACCTCATGCCACATATCACACACCCGCTATTCCTCAACCTCGCATGCTTACAAACTCGTTGGCAGCAAAGTCAGTTTCAAAGAAGAAGGTAACCATTTCAGGAAAAAATCCAAAAGCTACATCCGTCTGAAAACCTTTAACCGTCAATTTCTCCAATTTTCCAATTTTATCCCGACAGTCTCAAAAAGCTTCCACATCACGATCACCCACAATAGATAACCGCAACATTCAACTTGATAAGGCCAAACATTCAGCAACAATAATGAAGGAGAATGATGATCCAAATTTTGTAGAGCATTCCCAAGTACCTGATGTCACTAATGTAGTACCTTCCTCAATGCATCCCATGGGTGATCCCCCTAATACAACTCAACAGCAGCATAGCAATGCGGATAGCAAACAAATAGCAACTCAAGTCTGCTCTAGACCAATTGAACAAATTGTGGATGATAATAGTCACATCTCTGGTGGAGACCAGACAATGGCCATGATGGAGTGATAAGTGTATTTCTTCTTCTCCTTATTTTATGGATTTAAAAATATTATGTTGGAGTGTACAAGGCTGTGGGGACTTACGATTCTTACATGCAGCTAAACAATTCTTGCGTGATTGTAAGCCTGACCTGGTTGTGTTTGTTGAGCTGCGAATTAGCGGTTGACGGGTGATTCAGTAATTTCTGCTTTAAGTTTTCCACATTCTTATTGAATTGAGGCAATTGGCTTTTCTGGTGGAATTTGAGTGGCTTGGTATGATACCGTAACTGTAGATATTATTATTACTCATTTTCAGTTTCTACACATGCGTGTCACGAATAAAAGAATTGGTTCTTCCATATTTGCTACGACTATTTATGCGAGTCCCTCAGCTTTCGGTAGGAAACTATTATGGCCTCATCTACGCCTTATTGCATCGTCCATCAGATCCCCATGGATTTTGTTTGGGGACTTCAATGCGACTCTCACAACTACGGATAGATCGGGTTGTGCGTAATCTTCCAAGCCGAGTGTTGCTTTCTAAAATCTTCTCATTGACTATGGTTTGCGTGACATGGGTTATCAAGGACCAGATTATACATGGACAAGGGGAAACACATTTGTTAGGTTGGACAGGTTCATATGTAATAGCTATTATGACGAGGTCTATCCGGAGTCTGCATTCCAGCATCTACTTCGAATGCGTTCGGATCATCGACCTATACTCCTAAGCATTTGAAGTTCTATTCGGAATACACGTCCGACACCATTCAGGTATTTTTCAAGATGGCAAACACATGATGATTTTTCACGCATGGTTACCGATAATTGGGTTGTGGATGATTCTATGTCTGTAACTCTACGACGTTTCATAATGGCTGCGGACAATTGGAATAAGATAGTCTTTGGCTACGTGGGCACTAAGAAACATATGTTAATGGCTAGATTACGAGGCATACAAAAATCTCTTTGTCGTCACCCTTCTCGTTTCTTGAGTAATTTAGAATCTAAGCTATTGATTGAACTTGAACACCTTTTGGACCAAGTGGAGCTTCTCTGGAAACAAAAATCATGTTTCGATTAGATTTCACAAGGTGACCGTAATACACGACACTTCCATCAGCGTGCGATATGCTGTATGCAAAGGGGCAAGATCAATTCGCTCATGCTGTCGAACGGATCATGGTGTCAGGATGAAACTATTCTAAAAGAGGAAGCTGCACTTTTCTTTCCAAAATATCTTCACGGACGATAGCCCTTCACTAGGGAAGTTTCCGTTAACTGGTGTCTTCCCGATCTTATCAAGTGATGATCTCAGCTCTCTTGACTCGCCCCCTACCGGTGAAGAAATCCATGAGATTACACTCATCACCGACTAACATATATAAGAAGATTTTCTGGGCGAACCCGTACTCCATCTTGACGACTACCATCACCAAGACCACGTACGCATTTGACTCACGTGTGCACACTAAGGGTCTGTTTGTTTCACTGAAAACTGTTTCCGGAAAATGAATTCTGGAAAATGAACTACAGTTGTTGGAAAACTAATTGCAGAAATCATTTTTCGGTGTTTGGATGATGTTGTACAATTCATTTTACACTGTTTGGTAGAGTTTCCTGAAAATTTCATGAACAATCCACAAACAAGCATCGATAATGGTAAAAACAAGTTCCAACCAAAACATGGTTTAAGGTTTAGGTTAGTGTTTAAGGTTTAGGGTTTAGGATAGCATTTATGGTTTATGGATTAGATTATTATTTAGTGTTTATAGTAGCACTTGGGGATTAATATTTAAGGTTTAAGATTTAGGGTTTAAATTAGTGTTTATGGTTTAGATTGGTGGTTAGGGTTTATGGTTTAGGATTTAGGGTTTATGGAAACATTTAGGATTTAAGGTTTAGTGATTATGGTTTATGGTAGTATTTAGGGTCTATGGTTTATGGTTAGTGTTTAGGGTTTATCATTTGAGGTTTAAGTTAGTGTTTAGGGTTTAGTGTTTATCTTTTAGTGTTTATGGTTTATGTTATCATTTAGGGTTTAAGGTTTATGTTAGTGCTTAGTATTTAAGGTTTAGTGTTTATGTTAGCATTTAGGGTTTAGGGGTTAATGTTTATTGTTTAGGGTTTATGTTAGTGTTTAAGGTTTAACATTTAGGGTTTAGAGTTTATGTTAAGGCTTAAGTTAGTGTTAAAATTTTAGGGTTTAATGTTTATATTAGTATTTAGGGATTAAGGTTTATGTTAGTGTTTATTCTTTATGGTTTAGTGTTTATGTTAGCATTTAGGTTTTATGGGTTAGTGTTTAAGGTAAGGGTTTATGTTAGTGTTTGGGTTTAATATATAGGGTTTAATATTTAGGGTTTAAGGTTTATGTTAGTGTTTATGGTTTAACATTTAGGGTTTAAGGTTTATGTTTATGATATAGTATTTAGGGTTTTATGTTTATGGATCAGTGTTTATAGTTTAAGGTTATGTTAGTGTTTATGGTTTAACATTTAGGGTTTAGGGTTTATGTTTATGATATATCATTTAGAGTTTTGTGTTTATGGTTTATGGTTATGCCAGTGTTTAGGGTTAATCATATATGGTTTAGGGTTAGTGTTTAGCATTTAGTGTTTAAAGTGAAGTTATGGTTTAGGGTTTAAGCTCTCATTTACGGTTTATGGTAGTGTTTAATGTTTAGGGTTTGTTGCTAGTGTTTACTGATTGTGTTAATATTTAGGGTTTATGGTTAGTATTAGTGTTTAGTGTTTATGTTAACATTTAAGGTTTAAGGGTTAGGGGTTATGGTTTTTCATGTTTAGGGCTTAAAACTTATTGTGTAGTGTTTGGGGTTTAGGATTTAGAATTTAAAGTTTAGGGTTTAGGGTTTATGTTAGTGTTTAATGTTTAGGGTTTCTTGTTAGTGTTTAATGATTATGTTAATGTTTAGGGTTTACGGGTTGTGTTAGTGTTTAGTGTTTATGTTAAGATTTATGGTTTAAGGGTTTGTGTTTAGGGTTTGGGGTTTATGATTTAAAATTTAAGGTTTATGGTTTATTTTTTATGTTAACATCATGCACAAACCACATGCATATCACAATGCATCACCACCATGCCTCAACATACATGTATAACACCATATACATAGCCACCATAAACACAATTAAACATGAGGCATAACAACAATTAGAGTTCAACCAAAGTCTCTAACTAAAGTTTGGGATTAGACTACCAATCTAATCCCAACTCTAGGTGGGTCTACCAAGCCCAACCTAGTCCACATGCTTGAACCAATATTCGAAAACCATTTAAAAACATTTAACCACTCACCGACTATTCCAAGCTCAACCCACTAGCCGATCAAGCTTCCAACGATTCCGGATTTGTTCCCGATGCTTCACCAACACGATTTCTTGCTTCTAATCAACTCAACATAATCAAAACAACCTCAAATCAGATCACACATCAATGTAGCAAACCCGGAACACTAATCAAGCATAAAACACAAGATTTTCAAGCTAAGAACAACCCCAAAACTTCAAACCCGAGCAACCATGAAACCCAATCAAAAACTCATGATTTCAACCTTTTTAACACACGTAAATGCTTCCAAAACAACCCCTAACTATTACACTAACACCAGCCCTCAATTTCCAACATCAAACACACCCAAAACTAACCTAAAGCCTTTCAAAAACCCAAATCCGAGAATCATTGTAAAACTCTTTAAAATTCACATATGTTGGACCTTATGGGTTGTAAACAACTTATCTAACAATAAATAATCAAAAGCTTTGTTAGAAATTCATAAAGCTTCAACCTTTGACAAATTCTTTAAAAAAACCCAAAATATGAAATACATGGTTTTAATGAAAACTAATGGTACCAAAATGAAGAGGGAGATAAGGCCAAGTCAAAAATGTATTTACCTTTCAAAAATCAACAACAAAGAGCATGAGAGGTGATGGAATAGTAAAATGTAGTAGAGAGAGCTCTTGGTCGTGGGTTTTGAAAAATGAAAGTGAGGAAGAAGATGAGCACATGTCTTCTTCTTTTGTTTTATTTTAATTCACCAAAGACATAATTACAATTATGCCATTATTGAGGATAGCCATTTAAATTTCCCAATTCCATGGAATTGGGCTTTAAAACCAAAATATGTCCAACATAATTTATTTGTTTGAAAACCCGGGGCCCAAAATAATATTTTATTACTGTAATTATAAAACTGAAACTCATAATATTATTTTAATATTATTTTCACCCGACCCCCAAACCCGAGTGTTACAACTCTCTCCCACTTAAGGAATTTCGTCTCTGAAATTACCTGACGGAAACAAGTACGGAAACTGCTCAAGCATATAAGCTTTCCTCTCCCACGTGGCCTCTTCCACACCTCTATGTCTCCACAACACCTTGACCAACTCTATGGTCTTGCCACACAACACCTTGCTATCAGAAGCAAGTATATCAACTGGTTCTTCATTGTAAGACAAATCCGGATTCAACTCTATCTCCTCAACAGGCATAACATGAGACGGATCTGATCTATATCTCCTAAGCATCGACACATAAAAAACATCATGGATCTTCTCTAACTCAGAAGGCAATCTCAAACGGTATGCTACAGGCCCAATCCGCTCAACTATCTCATACGGACCAATAAACCTTGGACTCAACTTGCCTTTCCGGCCAAATCTCATTACCTTCTTCCACGGAGATACTTTCAGAAAGACTTTCTCACCCACGAAGAACTCAATCTCTTTTCTCTTCAAATCTGCATAAGATTTCTGACGATCGGAAGCTGCTTTCAAACGGTCGCAAATCAACTTAACTTTTTCTGTAGTTTCCTTGAGAAAATCCAGCATAGGTAATAATTTCTGACCCGTTTAAGCCCAACAGATCGGAGTCCTACATCGTCTACCATACAAAGCCTCATAAGGAGCCATCTGGATACTAGCCTGGTAACTGTTGTTGTAAGCAAACTCAACTAAGGGCAAGTGCTTCTCCCAAGAACCTTGGAAGTCAATCACACAACAACGAAGCATATCCTACAATATCTGTATCACTCGCTCTGACTATCCATCTGACAGCGGATGGTAAGAAGTACTGAAATGCAAACGGCTACCTAAGGCACTATGCAAACAACTCCAGAACCTCGAAGTGAATCTCGGATCTCTGTCTGAAACAATAGACTTCAGAACTCCATGAAGTCTCACAATCTCGCGAATGTACAAATTTGCCAACTTGTCTAAAGAATCTTTGGTGTTCACTGCTAAGAAGTGAGCACACTTAGTGAATCTATCAACTACCACCCAAACAGAATTCTTCTTCGAAGGAGACAACGGTAACCCCGACACAAAGTCTATAGTGATCCTCTCCCATTTCCATTCCGGAATCTTCAAAGGCTGTAACAAACCTGAAGGAACCTAATGTTCCGCCTTCACTCTCTGACAAACCATACAACAGCTCACATACTCAGCTACATCCTTCTTCAAACCAACCCATAAATAGTCATTCTTCAAATCACGGTACATCTTGGTACTACTCGGATGCATAGAAAAAGGACCCGAATGTGCTTCTCTCAGAATCAGATGTCTCAACTCAACATTTTCACGTACTACAACTCTGTCTCTAAAGCACAACACATTCTCACCACTGAAACTATACTCGGTCGGTTTACCTTCGGCTATGTCCTGAACATGAGAATCTAAAGATACATCTTGCAACTTTTTCTCTCTAATCATCTGAATCAAAGAAGGCTTCACTTGCAACTCTGTGATCAAACCACCATCACCGGATACACTCAATCTAGCAAACATAGCTCGCAACTCAACTGCAACTTTTCTGCTCAAAGCATCGGCTACTACATTTGCCTTACCCGGATGGTACTCTATAGTCAAATCATAATCTTTCAATAGCTCAAGCCATCTTCTCTGTCTCAAGTTCAAATCTCTCTAAGTCATCAAATACTTCAAGCTCTTATGATCGGTGTAAACTATGCACTTCTCACTATACAAGTAATGACGCCAAATGTTCAACGCAAACACAACTGCGGCTAACTCAATATCGTCAGTAGGATAGTTCTTCTCATGTACCTTCAATTGTCTCGAAGCATAGGCAACAACTCTTCTTTCTTGCATTAGGACACACCCTAAACCTATGTAGGAAGCATCACTACAAATCACAAACTCTTTACCTGAAACTGGTTGCACTAATGCTGGAGCATTCGTCAAAGCTTATTTCAATTTCTCAAAGGCCTTTTGTCTCGCATCTGACCACTCGAACTTAACTCTTTTTTGCAACAATTTAGTCAAAGGAGCAACTACTCTAGAGAAACCATCAACGAATCTCCTATAGTAGCCGACTAATCCTAGGAAACTCTTAATCTCAGTCACTAACTTAGGTTGTTTCCACTCAACAATAGCCTCAATCTTCGTCGGATCAACACAGATACCTTCGGCTGAAACAACATGGCCAAGAAACACAACTTCTCGAATCCAGAACTCACATTTGCTCAACTTCGCATACAACTGATTACTCATCAATCTTTGCAAAACAAGTCTCAAGTGCTCGTCATGCTCTTCTTCTTATCTCGAGTATACAAGGATATCATCTATGAAAACAACTACAAAACGGTCTAGATAGTCTCTGAAAACTCTGTTCATCATATCCATGAATGTTGCAGATGCATTCGTGAGCCCAAACGACATTACAAGGAACTCATAGTGACCATATCTAGTCCTAAAAGCTGTTTTCGGAACATCACACTCTTTTACTTTCAACTGATAGTACCATGATCTCAAATCGATCTTCGAGAACACTGAAGCACCCCTCAACTGATCAAACATATCATCTATACGAGGCAACAAATACTTGTTCTTTACGGTCAACTGATTCAACTGCCTGTAGTCAATACACATTCGCATGCTGCCATCTTTCTTCTTTACAAACAACACAGGAGCACCCCAAGGCGAACTACTAGGCCTAATAAAACCACGGTCTAACAACTCCTGAAGCTGACTTTTCAATTCTTTCAAGTCTTTCGGAGCCATACGATGCGGAGCTATAGAAACTGGAGTAGACTCTGAAAGAGTCTCAATCACAAACTCTACATCTCTGTTAGGAGGCAAACCTGGTAACTCTTATGGGAACACATCCGAAAAATCACAAACTATCCTGATGTCTTTCGGTCCGACCTCACTCATATTCGGATTTATCACATATGCTAAGTAAGCTCCACAACCGGAATCCATCAACCTATGAGCCTCTAAAGCTGACACAACATTCGACAAGAACTTAATGTTCTCGCCTACTACTACTACTACTACCTCGTAGTCATCAGAAAGCTTCAAAGAAATCCTCTTCGTCTCAAAGTCTACACTAGCTCTATGCTTAACCAACCAGTCCATACCCAGAATAAAATTGAAACCATAGAACGGAAGCTCTATCATGTCTACGGGAAACACATGACCCTGAATCCTCAGTGGACACCTCCTATACATTCGTCTAACTACAACTGTCTCACCAAAGGAACTAGTCACATGCAAACCTACATCTAAGATCTCAACAGGTATGTCTAACTTCCTTGCATGCTCACTCAAAATGTAGGAATGCGTAGAACCCGAATCAACTAAGGAAAGAAAAGACATAGACTGTAACTCAAAATTACCTGCTATCACATCCGTGTCGTTCCCGGCCTCTCTCTGAGCGTAGACTCTAGCCGGTCCACCGGCCTCTGGCTATACGACTACAACGTGAGCAAGGTTCCTCTGAGCCTCTATCCTCGGTGCATCAGCCCTAGGCTGGAAGTAGCCACGACCGCGCCCACGGCCTCTCTAATAATCAATGACCCTCGTAGGAGCCTGAGCAAGATTTGATGCTTTTGCCGCCTGATGCGGGCACTCCCTCCTAAAGCGGCCCCTCGAGCCACAGTTCCAACAAGCATGGAAGTTACCCCAACACTCTCCAGAATGTTGTCTCACACAACGTGTGCACTCGGACAAACACCCTCCAGCTCTATGGCCCTAGTGGCCTCTACCATGGTGGCCACCGCCACGCCTATGGTCAAACTGTTGTCCGCCACCCCGATGCCTCTTGGCATCACCACGGTCAAAGTTATTATGTCTCTTTTTCAGAACTAAATCCTCCTGAACGCTTGGTCAGCCCCAAGCTATGCTCAATGTCCTTGGCCCTAGCGACCAAGACATCAAAATCTGAATAATCTGAAGCTAAGGTATACCTCTTGACTTCCTCATGAAGCCCATATCTGAAATGGTTACAACAGTCCCTCTCAGTAGGAACCAACTCTGGAGCATACTGACTCAAACGAACAAAACGGATCTCGTAGTCAGTCACTGAAGCATCTCCCTGAACAAGAGCCATGAACTCTCGTTTCTTCTCATCAAGATATCTCGGCCCCAAGTACCTCTTCCGGAATGCAGACTCAAAGAAATCCCATCCATTCTCAGCCTCAGGAACCCCAGTAGTAATGGTGACCCACCAGGTGTAGGCATCACCCTAAAGCAACGAAATCACACAGCCCAATTTGCAAGCACCCACACAACCCATCTGAGCTAAGATGCGAACTGTCTTCTCCAACCACAACTCGGATCTCTCAGGTGTAGACCCTTTGAACTCTTCTGCCCCTAGGCTACAGAGCCTCTCTAACGGTAAACTAGTATCATCACCTCTAGGCTGAGCTGCAGCCTGAGCTCCGGCAACTGCGGCCTGAAATGCTCCCGCTATAGCTTGTACAAGCGGATCCATATCTATTCCCGCAGGACCTTGGTCACCTTGACCAACCTGAGGTCATGCTCCCTCAACTCCAGCCTCGCCTCCCGCTTCAGGCTGAGGAGGTGGTGGTGGAGGAGCTCCAACTCCAACAA
The DNA here is from genome assembly GCA_958450335.1 of Hibiscus tridactylites. Taxonomy (NCBI): domain Eukaryota; kingdom Viridiplantae; phylum Streptophyta; class Magnoliopsida; order Malvales; family Malvaceae; genus Hibiscus; species Hibiscus tridactylites. The sequence goes on along the minus strand of OY288286.1, from coordinate 61,411,481 downwards.
CATGCTCTACCACATGAGCCTCTACTTCAGCCAACGGCTCATCAACAGGAGCCACAACACGTGGTTCCTGACGAACCAACCTCGGTCTACCTCTAGGCCTCGACATACGCGCTCACAGATAAAAACTACAACAACAACAACAGAGCACAAAAGATAGGGTTAGCAAGGCAAGGGTTCCAAGTGGCTCAAGTATGTTCCCTCACTTAAAAATCTTTTTTCCGATGTAATAGTAGCAATGAGACTCTACACAACATGCTTTAAACAAAACAACACACATACATGCTCAAAAAAGCATACAACAAGGCATACTTGATAAACAAGCAAACACCGTGCAATTGCAATACAAGAACTTAACTTACCTCACTTACCTGCCCAAGGTCTCAGAAACCTTAGACTCTGATACCAACAAGTGTAACCCCCTTGTCCAGGTCCGGACGCTTGACCAATCCGAGTGGGCTACACGGGGATAACCGAGGCGAAACCCGTTAAGGCTTCACTTCGGTTACCGACCCAAGAAAAACTTTTCATTTATACTATATTTTCTAGATGCAATATTATACCCTATGTGAGAAAAAGAAACAACGAAAGAAACATTGAGGTAAACGACCAAAAACCCAATTAAAACAGCCCATTTTAATCCTATACAGCAGGCCGTATCGGAACGCCCAAAGGGTGTTTCGATATGCCTTGACTAGGTCAACTGGCCAAAGTCAACCCGAAGAGACCGTTTCGAAACAGGGTGGCCCGTATCGAAACGCCCTCAACGGTCAACTTCTCGTGGTCAACGATACGAAGGCCATTCCGAAACACTAAAGCCCATTTCGATACTTCATTTTAATTCTCAGATTTCCAGTAGCAAAATTGTATCGAAACGACCCCTAGCGTACCGAAACGCCTGGCCCAAAACAAAGGGACCGTACCAAAACGGAACCAACCATTTCAAAACGCCCTCTGTCTGCAGATTGGTTTTAGCTGGTTTATGGCACAAGGCTGTCCCAAAACACAACTAAAACCTCACACAAGACACAAGCATGCTTAAAACACCCCAAACATAAAGAAGCCATACATTAAAGGAATCAACAACATTCAACACATACTTCACACATAACATTTAAGATTCATGCTTCAACAAACATACACTTAGGCATCCATAAAGGCACAAGGCCAACATACATGATAAGCAACTTAAACATGGTTTACAATCCAAACAATGCATCAACAAGCCACACCAACAACATCATAAAAATGAGTCTAAACATGCTCCTAAACAAACCAACACCAACATACTTCAAAAGCTCAAATCAACGATACATGTCCCATTGCTTGACCATTACATCATATAACTAAAATGTCCATACTTGAAAGCTAAGATAGCACCACAATGCACACTTGGAGGCCCTCTCCTTGCACAAGCAACCCACGAGCTACGGATCTGCATTGTCGAACAAAAGAGAGCGTAAGCATAAAGCTTAGTGAGGGTAAACTCATTAAAACAAACCTCGACAATGCAGGGTCCAAGCACAAGCACAACCAAGGTAGAATGCATGATCTTACCTTTGATCCACATGAGCCAAAATACACAAGATGCATGAACATATATCCATTATTATGCCATGCTCAACAAGTTCAAATCCACATCATATGTAAACACATATATTAATCCATATTGGCAACACATCTCAAATCATATTGGCACCTAGCTATGACTCGAATACGCGGATAATCGTTGGAACTCACATCCAACACAACCATTACCTTACGGTGGGATTACACTCATCACCGTTCACGCGGGGGGGGGGGATTCCACTCATCCTCACGCCCCGTCGATGGGATTACACTCATCATCGACTAACATATATAAGAAGATTTTCCAGGCGAACCCGTACTCCATCTTGATGACTACCATCACTAAGACCACGCGCGCATTTGACTCACATGTGCACACTTAACATCCTAATGATCGATCATTGTACCCAAGCATACTAGTGCTAATACTAAACACAATTCACAACATCATTTCATATCAACTTCTATGCTTAGCACATACTCACCATGATCACCATCATGCACAAACCACATGCATATCACAATGCATCACCACCATGCCTCAACATACATGTATAACGCCATATACATAGCCACCATAAACACAATTAAACATGAGGCATAACAACAATTAGAGTTCAACCAAAGTCTCTAACTAAAGTTTGGGATTAGACTACCAATCTAATCCCAACTCTAGGTGGGTCTACAAAGCCCAACCTAGTCCACATGCTTGAACCAATACTCGAAAACCATTTAAAAACATTTAACCACTCACCGACTATTCCAAGCTCAACCCACTAGCCGATCAAGCTTCCAACGATTCCGGATTTGTTCCCGATGCTTCACCAACACGATTTCTTGCTTCTAATCAACTTAACATAATCAAAACAACCTCAAATCAGATCACACGTCAATGTAGCAAACCCATAACACTAATCAAGCATAAAACACAAGATTTTCAAGCTAAGAACAACCCCAAAACTTCAAACCCGAGCAGCCATGAAACCCAGTCCAAAACTCATGATTTCAACCTTTTTAACACACTTAAATGCTTCCAAAACAACTCTTAACTATTACACTAACATCAACCCTCAATTTCCAACATCAAACACACCCAAAACTAACCTTTAAACCCTTCAAAAACTCTTCTAAAACCCAAATCCGAGAATCATTGTAAAACTCTTTAAAATTCACATATGTTGGACCTTATGGGTTGTAAACAACTTATCTAACAATAAATAATCAAAAGCTTTGTTAGAAATTCATAAAGCTTCAACCTTTGACAAATTCTTTGAAAAACCCAAAATATGAAATACATGGTTTTAATGAAAACTAATGGTACCAAAATGAAGAGGGAGATAAGGCCAAGTCAAAAATGTAATTACCTTTCAAAAATCACCAACAAAGAGCATGAGAGGTGATGGAATAGTAAAATGGAGTAGAGAGAGCTCTTGGTCGTGGGTTTTGAAAAATGGAAGTGAGGAAGAAGATGAGCATATGTCTTCTTCTTTTGTTTTATTTTAATTCACCAAAGACATAATTACCATTATGTCATTAATGAGGATAGTCATTTAAATTTCCCAATTCCATGGAATTGGGCTTTAAAACCAAAACATGTCCAACCTAATTTATTTGTTTGAAAACCTGGGGCCCAAAATAATATTTTATTATTTTAATTATAAAACTGAAACTCATAATATTATTTTAATATTATTTTCACCCGACCCCCAAAACCGGGTGTTACATTGTCGGTGCCACAACGCCTACGTTACTTTTTATGGCTTTCATTTAAGGAAAGGTTAATGACCAATGTGGAACGTTGTCGTCGTTCCATTGGCCAACATCCATTTTGCCCTTGCTGTCATACTGGTGAGGAAACAATTATTCATGCTCTCCACGATTGTCCAGTGGCTAGTGAGATTTGGATGAAGCTGTTACCAACTCACATTGTCGCAGATTTCTTTCAGTTCAATCTCCATGATTGGTTGCAGTCTAACTTGCAATCTACATATCTACATTCTGCTTTGGACTTGCCGTGGCCATCGTTGTTTGCTTCTGTGATCTGGCAAATCTGGAAAAATTGTAATGATCGAGTTTTTAATGAATGTATTTCATCCACGAATTATGTTTTCCATCGAAGTCTAACATGGAAAAAATATTATGTTGAGTGTCGACTTTTTGTAGCTACGACACATCAACGCTCGACAACACCAGCTCGTTGGAAGTGTCCGAATCCTGGTTGGGTTTAGGGTTTATACAGATCTCTTGCAGGGTAATATATATATATATATATTCAGAGAATTATATAAAAAAATAATAATGATTTATTATAAATGATTTATTATATTTTTGAATTGATATATTTCATATATCATAATACTAATATATTTAAATATGATTTAAATTAATATATTTTAAATTTTACAACACTATGTCTAAAATAAACATTTTATCTTTTTAAAAATACCTTTTTGACACCAATGCCAAGCAGTAAAATCTTATAACTAACTTTTCAGAATCACTTTTAAATTTTTTTGACAACACTTCTATAAGCAATTTTTAAAAGTAATGTCAAACCCAAATCTAATTTGGACTAGCTTTTCCTCTGTTATTTTGCAATAGACATTTAGGTTGGATTGGAAAATGATGTCTCCTTATTCCAATTTGTGTAAGCCCTTAGGTTGTTATTTTTGCAATTGTTTAGGGTTTAACTTGCTCAAGTTAAAAGTGCAAATAATCTCTATATTGGATAAAGTTATTAAATTTCTTGTATTCACAACCTATATTTTACGATCTATATTTGAGATTCGTAATTTTCTATCTCAACAATATCATCTTCAAAGTTCGAGCTCGAATTCTCCAAGGTTTGAATACTTTTTGTACTTAAATTACATCAAGTTTAGTCATAACATCAAAGTTACTCAAGCATTTTATGATAATTAGGCAATTTTAGGGGGATTTTTATTCCTGAAAAGCATTATGGTTTTAAACGTATGCAATAAGAACAATCGTATAAGGTCTCTAAGAAAAATAGTTTAAAATGAGTTAAATTCAATGCTTATAAGAGAAAAGTAAAATATTAGGTATGCATTAGTGATAAAGCATATAGAGAAAGTAAAATACTATTGTACTTCATGAATTTTAAGTCATGTTGAACTCGTTTTTATTCAAAAGTCAACACACTACATAATATATGCACAATAAAGTCAACAAGACCCTTATGTATTTGAACCGCTCTTAAAAATATCAATACTTCAACATTGATATTCAACCATAAATAGAAAAAATAATTAAAAAAACTCCAAATGAAGGGATAATGCTGTCAAAATCTTATTAAACCATATAAATTCTATTGCTTTGATCTTGGTCAGTTCAACGCACGAGTTAGCACGCACGAGGATTTTTTTGACTGACCCACGTGCGTTGTAAATAAATATAATTGGTTTTAATTTGTTCTTTACTTATTTTTTTATCTAAAAATTGATAATTTTTCTAGTTTAATGTTTGATATATATATTTTTTGTTTACGTGGGTTTTTGAAACTTGAATTTTTGTTAACTTAGATATCTAAATTTAGATTACATTGGGGATTAAAATGTGTAATAGAATTTAATTTTATAATTAATTTAAAAAAGTAATCAAGCTAAAAGACTATTCCATAACCAATTTCATACGTAACTCTTTGGACAGTGGATTAAATAGGTTCTTATAAGTTTTCTTCTGTGAGGTCAGTCGCGGATGCAGCCAACTTTGGAGTGCATCTTCATCTTTATTTATTTATTTATTTTTAAATAAATTTAATTTAGTATTATTTTTTTGCCAATTTCATACGCAATTATTTGGATAGTGGATTAAATAGGTTTTTATGAGTCTTTTCCGGTGGGTCAGTGGCGGATGCAACCAACTTTAGTAGAGTGTATTTCTATTTTTATATATTTATTTTTAAATAGGTTTATTTTATTATTATTTAAAAAAAATAATTTCGATTAGTATGTAAAGAGAAAATTATTTGCATACCCATTTAAGAAAAATATTTAGACCCTTATTTTTAAATTTTTATGTATAAATAGATAAGTGCAATGTAAATTAAATATATGAATGAGAATATTCATTTTAACATGATATCAGTTTCAGGCCGTTTCTTTTTGGGTTTCTCTCTCTGAGCCCATTTCTCTTTGTTGTTTGGGTCATTCTTGTTGGTGCCTTATCTTTCTTTTCTCCCAAATTTTCGTTTCTCCTTTCTTTTGCGATTCCCTTTGCTTTCATGCCTCCCGCCGGTGTTGTCACTCCGGTGACTGATTCTGTCACCGTCGACTAAAATCACCCGCTCTATTTGCATCCTTCTGATGCGCCTGGTGCCGTTCTCGTTTCTCATCCGCTGGCTGGCATCGAAAATTACTCTGTTTGGAGCCGATCCATTCGCATTGCTTTCCTCGCGAAAAACAAGATCGGTTTTCTTGATGGTACTTTCAAGAAGGCGGATTTTGCTGCGAATCTTCAGACTCTGTGGGATCGCTGCAATGCCATTACTCTCTCGTGGATTCTCAATGTTGTGAGTCTCGACCTTTCGGCTGGTATCGCTTTCGCTTCCAACACGACCCTTGTTTGGCAAGATTTGCAGGAAAGATTCCACGAGGTCGACAGATCTCGTATTTTCTTCCTTCATCGCGAAATCACCATGCTCAATCAAGTTATTTATCCATTTCAGCTTATTTCACTCGGCTTAAACTGCTCTGGGATGAATACTCTTTGTTGGTACCCTTTACCCCCTGTGATTGTGAGCAATCTCAGGCGAATTTGTCGATTCTTACTCAACAGCGATTATTTCAGTTTCTTAATGGTTTGAAAGAGACTTATGCCGCCGTCCGCAGTCAGTTGTTGTTGATGCAACCCTTGCCTACCGTTAATCGGGCCTACTCTATGCTCATCAAAGAAAAATCTCAACGCCTTCATCTTTCTGGCGGGTCTTCTTTCTCGGATGTTTTTGGTGTTTCCGCAATGTTTTCTAGTACTGCTAATGGCTCTCCTTCGATGCAGCGCCGTTTTTCTGGGACTTGTTCTCACCGTGGTGTTAAGGGTTATAAACGAGACAGCTGCTGTAACCCCCTCGTCCCAGTCCGGACGTTTGACCGGTCCGAGTAAGCTACACAGGGAAAACCGATGTGAAACACGTTAAGGTCCCACCTCGGTTAGCAACCCTAGAAAATTTCTTTTGTTTATATCTTGTCTAAATGCATTATTAAGTCCTATGTGAAACACGACAGCGGAAACACAAGCAACATAACAACGACCATCCAAAGCAACACATTAAAACATCCCATTTTTCCTTTTTAAGCAGGTCGTATCGATACACCTGTCAAGGGTATCGATACGCCTTGACCAAGTCAACTGCCTTCAGTCAACTCAGGGGAGACCGTATCGATACAGCCATTGGGTGTATCGATACACCCTCCTCAGTCAGCATCTTGCGTGCAACGAGACAAAACCGTACCGATACATTTAAAGCCCGTATCGATACGCCAAAGTGTAAAACCTATGTTTGATTTTGATATAATTGAATCTTTAAGGATCAATTTGAAAAACTTAAAATTGTTTTTGTAAGTCCCTTAATAAGTTTTAAATCACCAACTCTTTAAAACTGATTTGAAAAACTCAAACTCAAAATATTTTCTAAGTGTTCCAAGGCCAAACTATTAAAAAACGTTCAGGTGTATCGATACACTCCCAAGCGTATCGATACCTTTCTACCAAAGTTGGCTACTGGAGGAACACGTATCGATACGACAAACCCTCGTATCGATACGCCCCTGTGTAAAAGTCTAAAGAGTTTGAATGGCGTACCGATACGTCAAACCCTCTTATCGATACGGTCTTAATAAATTTTTAAATGCAAGCCGGTTTAAATAATTTAACCGTTGGTGTCAGTTGATTGGTAACCAAATTTTAAATGGTCGTTGACCCGTATCGATACGCCAAACCCTCGTAACGATACGAAAATCGATAGTGAGCTAAGTTGAGAAAAAGGTATCGATACGACAAACCCCCGTTTCGATACCCTGTACTGATACGCTTACGATCGTATCGATACCCCTTATTTATTGCACACAACGACTCTTTCTTTTCTGAGACATGTATCGATACACCTCCCTGCGTACCGATACGCATAGCTGCATAAGTGCATTTATGGTGGTAAGAGAGGGTTCCAACGGCTCCATTTATGTTCCCAACCACCCAAACGGCTAGAAATCAATGAGAAGGTATAAAAGAGACATCCAAAAGCTCCAGCAACAACTATTGATCCTAAAGAAAACATCCATACATCAAATCCAAGCAATTGTGCAAAAATCCCATATTGTCTAGAAACCCCAATTGTAATTTTCATTCTTATCTTGTTCAATTGGGTTGAGTGCTTGTAATTGGGCTACAATTTGTATTGAGAGATACTCTATTAGCCATCAAATTCTTTGTTACCTTGTTGTGAGGATTGGGTTAAATTTTGGGTAGAAAATTTAACCGAAATTGTAAGGGTTGCCTCCTTAGCCTAGAAAAGGGGAAGAGCAATTAGTGGAATTGTTGCAAATCCTTAGTGAAGCTAAGGTAGTGGATGTAGAGTTCATTTGGAACTTGAACCACTCTAAAATCCCTTGTCAATCTTTTTAATTTGCAATTTCCACCACACAAACTTTAAATTTCCAATTCACCCCCTCTTGGTTCATATCGATCTTTCGATCCACTCAACAATTGGTATCAGAGCCTACCTCTTTGAGGATTAACAACCGCAAGAGGAGTTCCTTGGAAGAGTGTGATCATCATATATCAAGAGATGGCTTCAACCTTCGGTTCGGGCATATATGAGTCTCAATCCACTACAAAGCCTCCCTTCTTTAATGGTGATAACTATTCTTTTTGGAAGAATAGAATGCGTCTCTTCATCAAGTCAAATGACTACCTAGTGTGAGATGTCATTGAAGATGGCCCTTATATTCCATTGAAGCAAGATGGTGAAGGCAAGATGGTATTGAAGAAAAAGATGGAGATGAAGGAAGAAGAAAGGAAAAAGATTCAAGTCAATGATAAAGCTCTTCACATGCTCTTTTGTTCTTTCGGTCCGGACATCTATTCTAAGGTCTCATCCATCGAGAGTGCCAAAGAAGTGTGGGACACTCTTGAGACTACCTACGAGGGCACCAACGATGTTAAAGAAACTAAGATTGGAATTCTCAATCTTAGTTATGAGAATTTCAAGATGGAGCCCGATGAGACGGTATCTAAGATGTTTGATCGTTTCTTCACTATTGTCAATGAGCTCAAGGGTTTTGGAGAAATCATACCGGAAGACAAGCTTGTCTGGAAGCTACTCTATTCACTTCCCGAGTCTTGGGATGGGAAGAGAACCGCTATCATTGAAGCTAAGAATTTGAAAACTTTAAAGCTTGATGAGCTTGTGGGTTCTCTCCTTACTCATGAGATCATGAAGCAAGGAAGGGAAGAAGAGAAGAAGAAAGAAGAGAAAAGGGTAGAGAAGCTTGAGGTTGAGAAGAAGAAGAAGATGAGAATAGCTCTCAAAGCTTCATTACATGAAGAGAGCTCTTCTAGTGAGGAGGATGAACTAGAAGAATTGGCTATGATAGCTAAACGATTCTCACGTTTTATGAGGTCCAACCGGGAAAGAAAAATCTAAAGAAAGATGGACTTCAAAAGCAAGAACAAAGAAGAAGGAAGGGATCCTATCATTTGCTTTGAGTGCAAACAACCCGGCCACATACGTTCGGAGTGCCCTCAACTCAAGAAGAAGGGCTTTGAGAAGAAGAAGAAGCTCAAAGCCAAGCTTGCTACTTGGAGTGATGAGGAGTCATCGGAGGATGACGAACAAGAAGTGGCTAACCTTTGCCTCATGGCACTTGAGGAAGATTCCTCCATGGTAACCTCTAACTCATCTACTTTAGATTTTACATATGAAGAATTGAATGATGCATATGATGAGTTACAAGAGGTCTATGATGAATTAGTTGAGAAATATAAAGAGTCGGTCATTAGGAACAAAAAGATTATTTTGGAACTAAATGAGAAAAATGACTCACTCACTCAAGCTAATTCAAAATTTGAGAAAAATATATTAGGGTTAAAAGATGAACTAAAATTCTTTCAAGATGAAAATGTTGATCTTAATAATCTTTTGTCTCAATGTAATAGTGAACACCAAAAGGTGTTGGATGAGCTAAATGAGCTAAAAAAGTCTTTGAAAAATGTTGGTAGTGTCAAGCATGAAATAGGTGAATCCTTAAGAACACACCAACCTAAGAAAAAGACTAACTACTACAAACAAGGTAGCTATCCTAGACATAGTAGAGCTAAAAGAATTAGAAGTGTATGGGTTCCTAAGGAACTTGTAAAATCTAACAATATTATTGCTATGTCATCTTGGATTCCTAAGGGAACCAAGGTTTTGGGAGCTAACACTCATGGACCCAAAATGATTTGGGTACCAAAAACAAAAGCTTAATATCTTTGTTTGTAGGGGAGCATTGCTACAAGGCCAAAGCACAAAGTCAAAACTCATGGTACCTTGATAGTGGATGCTCAAGGCATATGCCCGGAGACAAGAGTAGATTCATGGATCTAAAGCCAAAAAGTGGAGGAGTAGTAACATTTGGTGACAACTCCAAAGGCCACATTAAAGGTATTGGCTCCATAGGTAATCACTTTACTATTCTTACTGAAAATGTCTTGTATGTCGATGGTCTTAAACACAACTTATTGAGCATAAGTCAATTGTGTGATAAAGGATTTAATGTTCTATTTGATAAAAATGGATGCAAAATTGTGGACATTAAATCTAATAATATTATGCTCATAGGTCATCGCATAGGGAACATATACATGGTGCATCTAGATGAAATTCATACATCTCATGCATGCTTAGTTGCTCAAAATGAAAATGATGCATGGTTGTGGCATAGGAAACTAGGACATGCTAGCATAAGTGTTTTAGAAAAACTAGTCTCCCTTAATCTAGTTAGAGGTTTACCCAAGATAAAATTTTCAAATGATAAAATTTGTGATGCATGTTCAAAGGGTAAACAACATAGGTCTTCCTTTAAATCCATTAATGATGTTTCTACTAGTAGATGTTTACAACTTATCCATATGGATTTATTTGGGCCAATTAGGACTATGAGCTTGGGTGGTAAGTCTTATGCTTTTGTACTTGTTGATGATTTTTCTAGATTTACTTGGGTTCTATTTTTAAGTACTAAAGATGAGGCTTTGGAAAAATTCATCACATTTTCAAAATTAACCCAAAATGATGTTGAACTTAAAATTTCACATATTAGAAGTGATCATGGAACCGAGTTTGAAAATTTAGGGTTTGAAGATTTTTTAAATGAAAATGGTATTAGCCATAATTTTTCGGCTCCTCGAACTCCTCAACAAAATGAGGTAGTTGAGAGGAAAAATAGAACTTTGCAAGAAATGGCTAGAACTATGCTTTGTGAAAACAATTTACCTAAATATTTTTGGGCGGAAGCCACAAACACCGCTTGCTATATTGTAAATCGAGTAATGATTAGGCCAATTTTAAAGAAAACACCTTATGAGATTTTAAAATCCAAAAAGCCTAACATTAGCTATTTTCGCCCTTTTGGTTGCAAGTGTTTTGTTTTAAATAATGGAAAAGACAACTTAGATAAATTTGATGCAAAAAGTGATGAAGTTATTTTCATAGGTTACTCTTTAACCTCTAAAGCCTATCGAGTATTTAACAAAAGAACTTTAGTAGTAGAAGAATCTATTCATGTTGTATTCGATGATAACCTCCTTCCTAGGAAGGATTCTTGTTATGATGATGATGTAGGAATCATAAATGCCTTTGATGGAGGACAAACTTCAAATGAGGATGAGATTCCAACAAAAGAAGAGGACACACAAGATCCACCTCTTGAAGCCTTAAAGGACTTGGCTCTTGAGGAAAAGGAAGTGAGCTACCCAAGGGAGTTGAACTATGTCAAAGATGGTGAAATCTTGGGTGATCCATCCAAGGAGGTAACCACTCGATCTTCTCTTAGATTAATGAATCATGTTGCATTTATCTCATGCATAAAGCCTAAGAATATTAAAGAAGCATTGAAAGATGACTTTTGGATTATGGAAATGCAAGAAGAGTTAAATCAATTTGAAAGAAGTAACGTTTGGACATTAGTTGATAGGCCTAGTAATCAATCTACAATAGGAACTAAATGGGTCTTTAGGAACAAGCTAGATCAGAGTGGTAACATTGTAAGAAATAAAGCTAGATGTTGAGTGTGTAAAAGTTCTATTATTTACACCCTTTTTAACCCATATTTCTGCTGCATTCAAGCATCATTGCATTGCATTTAGGTTAGTTTTCAATAAAACATCACAATTATATAAAAGGCACGGATTCTACTAAAAGATGGCGTATTTTGCAGGTAACTGCCGTGTTTGACGAGGAAGGCAGGCGCAGGGCAGATAAGCAGGAAAGCTAAACTGGACAAGCAGCCGAAGAAGACAAATCTGTCATGGACCTGTCGTGACAGCAAGGTGACAGCAGACTTATGAAGAGGAAAAGTCAAGTGGACCTCGATAGATAGAGAAAAATCTGCTCGTCTGTCGTGTGGAAGCCAAATAATTTTCCAAGCCCCGGATCAAAAGATATGTCAAGCCAAAGCTCAAGGAAAGGAATTCCCACAAAATAGGGATGCGGCTGGAAAGTAGGAGACTTTAGAGATTTAGTCTTTATTAGAATCTTACTTTTAATTAAAGTTGTAATCCTTGTTACCTTAGATAACTTGAGCCCAAAGCTTATATAAGGGCATAGATTTAACCTAGGAGCATAACCGATTACCCCATAACCAAACCAAAACCCCTGCCGTCCACCCGTCACCGACATGTTCTAAATTCACCCTAGGGCTACGGGTTGTTTTGTAAAGTAGTTGCAAGGGTTGCTTTGTTTTAGGATTTTTCAGTTCAATAAAATAAACTTCAAGTTCTTTTATTTTGGTTTTAACATCTTGCAAGAGCATCGGGAGAGCATTGTGAGGTCATCCATTTACTTAGCATCGGGAGAGTTAAGTATACGAAAGAAATAAAAGCGCGTTCTCTAGTTTATAGTTGAACCATCTCGTGCCTAGGGATAGGGAGAGGTTAAGGGGCTAAGGAAGAATTCATACACATCGGTGTTCATCCTTCGATTCACGCCGGGAGGTATCATCAAAGACGTGATCATCGACAGACTTGTGCCTAGGGATAGGGCAAGGCAGATCTGGGATTCTTGCCAAACTTGAAGAACGGAGTTGGTGTGTCTGCTGCCTGCGACAGCCAACGGACAGCCGCCGCGACAGGTGCTGTCGGCGACGGGCGCAACGACAGAACTGGATTTCCTAAACTCTGCAATACCTGCACTACTGAGCAATTCAATACCAGCCCATTCTCTCTATCTTGATATCTCAATTCTTTTATTTACGTTTTTCTTTATTATTTTCGTGACAATTATCTTAATCTATTCTTTCCCCTTGTGCAGAAAGCGAAGGAAAAAGTTAGCCTAGTCCCTGTGGAGACGATATCCGATACTCTAGTATCACTTTATTACTTGCGACGTGTACACTTGCACTCAATTGCGATAGACACTTTTACACGCAACACTAGACTAGTAGCACAAGGTTACACTCAAGAAGAGGGAATAGATTTTGATGAAACCTATGCACCCGTAGCTAGAATGGAAGCCATTAGGATGTTGCTTGCATATGCATGTTATCATAATTTCAAGCTTTTTCAAATAGATGTTAAAAGCGCATTTTTAAATGGTTTTATAAATGAAGAAGTGTATGTGGAACAACCACCAGGTTTTGAAGACTCAAAATTTCCAAATCATGTTTTCAAACTTACCAAAGTTCTTTATGGTTTAAAACAAGCTCCTAGAGCTTGATATGAAAGACTTTCAAACTTTTTAATTGAAAAAGGTAAGGTGGACACTACACTTTTTATAAAAATGTATAAAAATGACATTTTAGTAGTTCAAATTTATGTTGATGATATTATTTTTGGTTCTACTAATGAATGTCATTGTCAAGAGTTTGCTAAGTTAATGCAAGGTGAATTTGAGATGAGCATGATGGGGGAGCTCTCATTCTTTTTGGGACTCCAAATCAAGCAAAAGAAGGATGACACCTTCATCAACCAAGAAAAATACATAAAGGATATGCTCAAGAAGTTTGGCTTGGAGAATGCAAAGCCTCAACACACACCTATGAGCTCATCTACAAAGCTTGACAAAGATGAAGGAGGTAAGTGTGTTGACTCTAAGCTTTATCGTTCTATGATTGGATCATTGCTTTACCTTACTGCAAGTAGACCAGATATATTGTTTAGTGTTTGCTTGTGTGCTAGGTTTCAAGCTAGTCCTAGAGAGTCTCACCTTATAGCCGTTAAGAGAATCTTTATGTACCTTAGAGATACTCCTTGTTTAGGTCTTTAGTACCCTAGAGACTCTACCTTCAACCTTCATGCTTATTCGGATGCGGATTATGGGGGTTGCAAAATCGATAGGAAAAGTACTTCGGGAACTTGTCAATTCCTAGGTAGTATGCTCATATCTTGGTTCTCTAAGAAACAAAATAGTGTAGCCTTATCTACCACCGAAGCCGAGTACATATCCTTAGGGAGTTGTTGTGCTCAAGTCCTTTGGATGAAACAACAACTCTTAGATTATGGAATTAAAGTTGAAATCATACCCGTAAAATGTGACAACACTAGTGCAATATGTTTACCAAAAAATCCCATCCAACACTCTAGAACCAAACACATAGAAATAAGGCATCATTTCATTAGAGATCATGTCCTTAAGGAAGATGTGGTTATAGAGTATGTAGACACCTTAAATCAATTAACGGACATATTTACAAAACCTTTAGACAAAGAGCGTTTTTGGTCCCTTAGGAGAGAGTTAGGTCTAGCTAGCCTATCTTGACCTTTTAGGACCTCTTTTGTGCTTAAATTTGCTTGATCTTGTGAAATGCCATGTTTATGTGTTTAGACTCCTAATTTCATCCATGCCTATAGTTAGGGGGAGTATGCTTATATTAAAATATGCTTAGAACTGATCATTCATCATTTGCATACTCATAGGAGTTGTTAAATTCGAGCCTATGGTTGTTCTTAGAACTAAATATGCATTTCTAGGCATAGGGTATCGATACGGATCTACGCGTATCGATACGTGTTCTTCATTCAGATTCCCAGAATTCATTTTTCTTAAACGGATATCGATACGATTAAACCCGTATCGATACGAGCTTCTAATCGTTTCGATACGGACCTCATCTGTTTCGATACGATTCTCCAACAGGCATTTTCAAGGAAATGATGGTTCTACCCCTGTATCGATACACCCTCAGGCGTATCCATACTCGATTGCGCAGACAACTTTTAATAAGGCATTTAAAGTGTTCAACTTTTACCAAAATTAAAACTCTTCAAAACCTAAAAACCCTAGCCGTTTTTGCCTATAAAAGGGCTCTTCCTCCCTCATATTTTCACACCACAACTCAAAATCTAAAAGAGTTTTTGAATCAAGCAAAGCTTTAAGCTCCTTCTAATCACAATTGTGCTAGACTTTTCTTCAATCTCTCAAGTTTCTATCAAGGTAATCTTTTCTTTCTTTTCTTTTTCAATTTTTTTTGTTTTGTTTCATCTTTTTTTTTCCAAACTTTTGTTCTTCAAAATTTTTCTTCAAATTTTTTTAAAATTTTTTTACCTTGGTTTTTCCCCAAAATTGAAGAAATCCTTTTGCATAATTTCTCTTTTAGATCATGGCACCAAAGGAATCGAGGAAGCGTACAAGGGTTTCTCTAATCGGTGAATCATCCACTCTTGAAGCGATTGCACGTCCGAACTACTCTACCATCTATGAACAATCCTTTGAAAGTCCCACGGGTCTAGCATATTTTCAACAATTCGAGAATTACAAGATACGTGCGGAAATGGTAATATCCATTCCTTTTCTCGACTCGGAGCACTTTAAATTTGAATATCTTCCTTTGCTTCATCGTTGGAACTTCATGGATTTCCTATCTATTCCCGGTTTTTATTATCGTCTTTTTGTTTTGATTTTCTACACTAATGCCAAATGTATTTCTCGCAATGGGGAAGTTGTCGCCATTAGCTCCTATCTCATGGGAAAGAAATTCATCCTTGATGTCAAATCTATTTGTGAAGTTTTCAAATTAGAGGATGAAGGCATTGATGATGAGGATGCTTTGGGGCATGTTCTTAGTGGCTCCGTGACCGCCCTAAATGCTCAAGACCGGATCCTACATTTGATGGTGTCTTGGTGGTTTCGTCCCTCCGAAGGAAAATATTCCACCATCCGTCAAGTGGATGATTTTTGGATCCGTTGCTTCCGTGAGCGAAAGCGCCCAAATCTAGCTCGAATCATGTTTGGGGAAATCATCTATCATGTGCAACATCGTCAAACCTCTCCTATCTCGTTCTTTACACATGGTACGGCTTTGAGTTATTTCTTTATGAAAAAAGGATATTGATTGCTCTTTTGACTTCCCAACTCCCCTAACCGATCCCATTGATGAGCGATCTCTTGCACGGGGAAAATTCCATTATTTTAATGGTGAATGGGTACGTCTTGCCGAGCTACCACCCGAGGCCGCCGCCGTATTTGAAGCACCTCAAGGAGATCAAGCTCCTCAAGCTCCACAACCCTCCATGGATGCTCTCATGACTTACCTCAATGAGCAATTTACCGGGTTGCGCACGGACATGAACACTCGTCTTACCTCCCTTGAAACAACTTTTGATACAAGGATGACGAGCATGGAGAATCGCCTCACAACCCTTGAAAGCGGTCACAATTCTTTGAATATTTCCATCTCCGCTTTCCATGATGAGTGGCGAAATAGCATGAGGGACAATGCTCCAATGGGAATTGATGACGAAGATGATGAAGATGATGCCTAGACGTTTCTTCTTGCATCTCATGCATCTCACTTAGGATTTTCTATTTTATGCATCTTTGATTTATGTTCTTAGGACTAAGTTTGTTTTATGATTAAACCTATGCTTTGATTTTCTGCTTTTGTTTGGGTTTTTAAGTTTGATGTTATGATCAATAATATAAATGTTGCTTATTTATACCTTTGCCTATGTTTATGCACTTAATTGTCTCAATATTTTTGATCTAACAAAAAGGGGGAGAGAAACTAGCTCACAATACCTCAAATATTTTGATTTTAACTCAAAGGTTACCAAGCTTATATTAAGGGGGAGTTAACTTTGTAAAGTTTTTCAAAATGTCAAAAATTTTAAGTTTTAGTTTTGTTATATCAAAAAGGGGGAGATTGTAAAACCTATGTTTCATTTTGATATAATTAAATCTTTAAGGATCAATTTGAAAAACTTAAAATTGTTTTTGTAAGTCCCTTAATAAGTTTTAAATCACCAACTCTTTAAAACTGATTTGAAAAACTAAAACTCAAAATATTTTCTAAGTGTTCCAAGGCCAAACTATTGAAAAACGTTCAGGTGTATCGATACGTTTACCAAAGTTGGCTACTGGAGGAACACGTATCGATACGGAAAACCCTCGTATCGATACGCCCCTGTATAAAAGTCTAAAGAGTTTGAATGGCGTACCGATACGTCAAACCCTCGTATCGATACGGCCTTAATAAATTTTTAAATGCAAGTCGGTTTAAATAATTTGACCGTTGGTGTCAGTTGGTTGGTAACCAAATTTTAAATGGTCGTTGACCCGTATTGATACGCCAAACCCTCGTACCGGTACAGAAATCGACAGTGAGCTAAGTTGAGAAAAAGGTATCGATACGGAAACCCTCGTTTCGATACCCCGTACCGATATGCTTACGTGCGTATCGATACCCCTTATTTATTGCACACAACGACTCTTTCTTTTCTGAGACATGTATCGATACACCTCTCCGCGTACCGATACGCATAGCTGCAGAAGTGCATTTATGGTGGTAAGAGAGGGTTCCAACGGCTTCATTTATGTTCCCAACCACCCAAACCGCTAGAAATCAATGAGAAGGTATAAAAGAGACATCCAAAAGCTCCAGCAACAACTATTGATCCTAAAGAAAACATCCATACATCAAATCCAAGCAATTGTGCAAAAATCCCATATTGTCTAGAAACCCCAATTGTAATTTTCATTCTTATCTTGTTCAATTGGGTTGAGTGCTTGTAATTGGGCTACAATTTGTATTGAGAGATACTCTATTAGCCATCAAATTCTTTGTTACCTTGTTGTGAGGATTGGGTTAAATTTTGGGTAGAAAATTTAACCGAGATTGTAAGGGTTGCCTCCTTAGCCTAGAAAAGGGGAAGAGCAATTAGTGGAATTGTTGCAAATACTTAGTGAAGCTAAGGTAGTGGATGTAGAGTTCATTTGGAGCTTGAACCACTCTAAAATCCCTTGTCAATCTTTTTAATTTGCAATTTCCACCACACAAACTTTAAATTTCCAATTCACCCCCCTTGGTTCATATCGATCTTTCGATCCACTCAACACAAAGTCTCACCAAAATCTCAGATTTCCAGTGAGCTTTGGGCGTATTGGTACACCCCCGCGTATCGATACACCAAGCCAAAACCGAGTCTTGATGGGCAAGATCGTATCGATACGGCCCTTAGGCGTATCGATACACCCTACACTTCAAGACTCCAAATTTCGGCAAAAGACCCTCAAACACGACTCTAGATGCAATTTACGACTCCCCTAGCCACCAACAACATATATACAACCTTCAACAACCAAGATATCAACGTACATGGCATTCAAAACGAACAAGGTTCATGCAACGAAAGGATTCATACATTTACCAAGAAGAGGACATACTTAGCACTTAAAAGCTCATGCCTTAGAAACAAATATATAGGCATTCATGGCATGCAACATAAACAAAATTTACTATTCAAACAAAGCATCCAAAAGCCAAACCAACATCAACAACACCTATCCCATTGCTTGACTATTACAATCTACAATTTAAAGTTCATACTTGAGCTAACCAAAAGTGACACCTGAGACCTTTCCCTGCCCTTGCCACCCACAAGCTATTGATCTGCATTGTCGAAAAAAAAGGAGCGTAAGCATAAAAGCTTAGTGAGGGTAAGCTCGTAAAACAAGCCTCGACAGTGCAGGGTCCAAGCACGAGCATACAACCAAGGTAGAATGTATGATCTTACCTTCGATCCACATGAGCCATAAATATAGATGGTGCATGAACATATTATCAAAATCATGTCATGCTCAACAAGTCCATAACCACAACATATGGAAACACATATAACCAACATATGAGCAACATAATCCACAATCCGTATTGGCACCTAGCTATGACTCGAATACGCGGATAACCGTTGGAACTCACATCCAACAAGACAACCATTACCTTACGGTGGGATTACACTCAACACTGTTTCACGCGGAGGGGATTCCACTCATCCTCACGCCCGTTTCACGCGGAGGGGATTCCACTCGTCCTCAGGCCCGTCGATGGGATTCCACTCATCACCGACTAACATATATAAGAAGATTTCCGGGCGAACTCGTACTCCATCTTGATGACTACCATCATCAAGACCACGTGCGCATTTTGACTCACGTGTGCACACTAACATCCTAATGATCGATCATTGTACCCAAGCATACTAGTGCGAATACTAAACACAATTCATAACCTTTCACAACACCATTTCATATCAACTTTCGTGCTTAGCACGTACTCACCACGACTTACCGTCATGCACAAACCACATTCCATAGTCACATGCATATAACAATGCATCAAATATCATGCCTCACATACATGTATATCACAACACATTTCCATGCCTAGCATATACTCACCATGATCCTCGGATCATGCATCCACCTCATAATATCATTTCACATGTCAACACTACATGTATATCATTAATACTAATATCACATCATATTTCATACATATGTATATCCCCATCATACCTATCATCAACATGCATTTAACAATGCATCAAACCATGCCTCAACATACATATAACAACATGTACATAACCACCATAATCACAATTAAACATGAGGCATAAATCAACAATTTAAAGATCAACCAAGGTCTCCAACTAAAGCTTGGGATTAGGCTACCACTCTAATACCAACTCTAGATGGGTCTACCAAGCCCAATCTAGTTCACATGCTCGAACCAACACTTGAAAACCATTTAAAAACATTTAACCACTCACCGACTGTTCCATGCTTAACACACTAGCCGATCAAGCTTCCAACGATTCCGGATTTGTTCCCGAGGTTTCACCAACACAAAATCTCGCTTCTAATCATCTCAACAAAATCAAAACAACCTCAAATTAGTTCACACAACAATGTAGCAAACCCGGAACACTAATCAAGCACAAAATACATGTTTTCAAGCTAAGATAAACTCCAAAATCCTCATTCCCGAGCAGCCATGAAAAATAGTCCAAAACTCAAGATTTCAACTTCTTTAACACACTTAAATGCTTCCCATACGATCCCTAACCAACATACAACCATTACTCCTCAATTTCCAACATTAAACGCACCCAAAATCAACCTTTAAACCCTTCAAAAACCCCATTAAAACCTAAATTCGGTAATTCTTATAAAACACTTTAAAATTCATATATGTTGGACCTCAAGGTTCATAAACAACATATCTAACAATATTAAATCAATAGCTTTGATAAAAACTCATAAAGTCACAACCTTTAACATTTTCCATAAAAACCCAAATTCCTAAATCATGGATGAAAATAAAATCTAATGGTACTTTCAAAGAGAGGAAGATGAGAGCAAGTTGGAAATGTAATTACCTTTCAAAATCGAGCCAAAATGAATGAGAAAGAAGATGGAATAATAACCCCGAGAAAAACTCTCCCCCTTGTCGTGAAAATGGAGAGATGAAGAGGGAAGAAGATGACAATTTTGTGTTTTAATTAAAAACGGGGGGTTTTAATTTGGAAGTCCAACTATTTACAAAAATGTCATTAAAATGGCTATTGGGCTTAAACATCAAAATTTTTTCCAACACCTTAAATTTAAGTTTTGCAAAACAAAACTGAGGCATTATTTTATTTATTTATTTCACCTGACCCCCAAACCCAGGTGTTTCAACTCTCCCCCACTTAAAAAATTTCGTCCCCGAAATTTATCGGACAGGGATTTCCATGAAATCTGCTCTTACCCACTTTCCTTCTCACCACAACATACTAACCAATTTCGGTAGACTTACCACACAACATTAGCTATCTGATGCTAAGATCTCAATGGGTCCTTCAATGCATTCCAATTTCAAACTCGATTCAGCCTCTTCAACAAACATAGCACGAGACAGATCAGCTTCACATTTCTGAATCATAGATACACGAAACACATCACAAACCCCTTTCTAAATCTGGTGGTAACCGCAACAAATAAACAACCGAACTAGCCCGATTCACAAACTCACACATCACTGTTTAAAAACTTGACTGATAGCTTTCATTGACTGACCATCTGACTTCAACAGGTAACCAAGCACTATGCAGACATCTTCAAAAGTCTTGGTGAAATCTCGAATATCTATCGGCCACTATCGATTTCAAGACACTGTGCAACTCACTCTCTTGGTAAAGCAAGACTCCACCATCTTATACAAGGTACAAGTAACGTGAACACGTATAAAATGAGTACACTCGGAGCAACTATCATCGCTTACTCGGCTAAACTCTCCCGTAGGAAATCAAAGACGACCCAGGCACAAGGTCTCTCGAATCTATTACCCACTTTCATTAAGAATCTTCTATGTATGTAACAACTAGAAGAAAAGTGATGCTCGGTCTTGACACGCTGGCAAATTACACACTTACTCTCATATAGAACCACATCATCCATCAACTCAATACAGAAGTACTCATCTTCAACCCACAATGTGTCTTCATAGTACTCAAATGCAATACAAATGAACTGTCGCGTGCTTCGACCAAAACAATACGTCTCAAAACACTATGTCATTCGGCACAACTATTTTGTCTCTGAAAATGCAAACTTTATCATCTCTAAAACTATATTCTGAAGGTCTTTCTTCCGTTGTGTCTTGCACGTGAGGTGCCAATAACCTGTCTTGCAACTGTTTCTCTTTAAGTATCTGACTCAGAGTAGGTTTAACATGAAACTCGGCCACAAAACTACTATCATTCGATAAACTGAATCCGACAATATAGCTCGCAACTCGAATATAGCTCAGCAAAAACAACTCAAAGCATCGGTTACTACGTTGACTCTCTTCGTATGGTATTCAATCTTGAGATTACGGTCTTCAAGCAATTCTAACAACCTATGTTGTTCAAGTTTCAACCCTTCCTAAGTCATCTAATATTTCAAGTTCTGATGATAAGTGCATATATTGTGCATTTCTTACTATACATGCTTTGTCTCTAAGTCTTCGAAGAAAATTTAACTGTAATAACTCTATGTCTAGTGTCAGATAATTCTTTTCAAGATCTTTCAACTTTCTTGATGAATAGGCTACAAATCATCTGTCATGCATAAGCACACAACCTAGCCCTACATGTAACGCATCACTAAGGTTCACAAATTCTTTCTCTGTTATTGGCTGGATCAAGGTCAAAGCTCTCTTCAAAGTTTATAGCGGTTTCTCAAGGGCTCGTTGTCTCGCATCTGACCACACAAACTGAACATTCTTCTGTAGCAACTTGTCAATGGAGCATATATCTTCAAAAGATCATTTACAAACCTCCATTAGTAACAATGCTAGACCTAGGAACTATAGATACCTGTCACAGTCTTCAATTTCTTTCCACTCACATCTCCTTCTGCCTACTTAGGGTTTACTCTAATACACTCGGCTGATCTATATGTCCTAGGAGAACATCTTCCTTAACTCGGAGTTCACGTTTGCTCGACTTGGCATACAATTGATTCTCTAATAGGATCTACAACACTAACTCAAAAGCTTGTCACGATCTTCTTCAGTACGTGAATATACCCATGTATCATCTATGAGGACTACTACAAACTGATCAAGGAACTTAGGAGATATTCTGCTCGACATCTCTATAAAAGCAGTTAATACACTAGTCAAACAAAACGGCATAACCCAAAACTCAAAGTGATCATATCTTGCCCTGAAAGCTGTCTTCGATACATCAACCTTTCTCACTTTCAACTGGTAGAAATCGGATCTCAAATTAATCTTCGAAAAGACTGGAGCACTCCCCAACTGATCAACAAATTACTGACACTCGAATATGGATACTAATTATTCACTGTCAAATGTTTCAACTAACTGTAATCTAAACACATTCTCGTATTGTCATCTCTCTTCTTCGCAAATTGCACTGTCATACTCTAAGATGATGTACTAGGCCTAATGAATCTACGGTCTAAGAATCTCGTAGTTGATTCTTCAACACTCTCAATTCTTTCGGGAATCATACGATACAGAGAATTAAAGCAGGAGAAAACTCGAAGACGGTCTCGATAACAAACTCTTCTTCCCTGTCAGGAGACAAACTGGGCAATTCTTGCAAACACTTTTAGGAAAAACACAAACTATTCTAACCTTCTGCGATCTAATGTTCATTCAAAAATCAAATCCATCACATTTGCTAAGCAAGTCTGTCAACTAAACTCAGTCAATCTTTGACCTCTAAAGCTGGATCAACATTCGATAAGAAGTTCACATTCTCACCTACCACTACAGTCTCACAGAAATCTACAGCTTCAAGGCAACTCTCTCTTTGTCTCAAAATATACTCTAGCTCTGTGTTCTATAGGCCAAACAATGTCAAATGTAACATCGAAACCATAAAAAGACGATTACTTCACATCTACTGGAAACACGTAACCCTAAACCATCAACAAACATCTTCCGTACATTTTTCAAACCACCACTATCTCACCAAAAAGGACTAATCTCATGCATCCTTACGTCTAAGGTCTCGACAGGTATATCAAATTTCTTTGCATTATCACACACAAGGACGAATCCGCAGAAATTGCAACTTCACATGTACACAACTGATAGTTTTCGGTTCTCTTGTTTTCAGGCTGGCCCTTCAACATAACCTAACTCTTCAAAACCATTCTTAGAGCATCTTGAACTTCAAAATTCAGTTCTGATCACACACAAACAATCACGCTTGAACTTGTTCTATAACATCGGTCCTGACAACTCAAAACATCCCACTACCAAACAATCTGGAGTTAGAGCTCAAGACTTCCTTCTCGGCTCAACTATATCGGAAGCGATTTCATCTCTCCTTCATGCTGGAAGACAACTTAGACGCACACTGGCCCAATAACACAAATTGATTCCCAGTCACGTATATTGACCGGCTGTCTTGTATTAAAATCATAGGCCGAACCCTAACGATCACTAACTAACATTTCTGAGTTTCAAATTACACACACGAGACCCTTACCTTGATCTCGCCAAAAGAACTAAGGTACTCATACTTACCTCGGATACCTCATTCGGCACATCTGAACTCTTCATGCTCGCTAACATTATACAGAAGTACATATTCAGAAACAATCGGAAGGAACAACTCAAAATTGTACCAAGGGCTTATCTACTATAACATCGATACCACTTTGACTCCCACTCAAAGGTCTACTTCTTTTTACCAACTAATACCAGAATCGGTCTCATCGTTTCTTTATCAACCGGAATCAACCCACATACACGCTGACTCAAACAAACAAATTGTACCTCAACTCCGGTACAACCATACTTCCCTAACTATAGCGATGAACTCCTCCAACATCATCCACATTTCAGAAACCACAGTTTGTACTTACCGATTCACGACCCACACCTTGGCCTCAAACTTACCAAAAAGCAATAAATCAACAACAACAACAAATTAACATACAAACTGGGTTAGCAAGGGAAAGGGTCCAAGTGGCTTAAGTATGATTCCCTCACTTAAAAATCTCTTTTTCCGATGTAATAGAAGTAATGGGACTCTACTCAACATGCTTCAAGCAACACACACGCACGATCAAAAAACATACATTCACAATCAAACAATCACACATCACAATATACTTGAATAACATGCAACATGCTTACTTGGCAAGCAACCACCGTGCAATTACAATACAAAAATTAAACTTACCTCACTTACCTGCCCAAGGTCTCAGAAACCTTAGGCTCTCATACCAATAAATGTAACCCCCTCGTACCGGTCCGGACGTTTGACCGGTCCGAGTAGGCTACACGGGGAAAACCGATGTGAAACCCGTTAAGGTCCCACCTCGTTAGCAACCCTAGAAAATTTCTTTTGTTTATATCTTGTCTAAATGTATTATTAAGTCCTATGTGAAACACGACAGCGGAAACACAAGCAACATAATAACGACCATCCAAAGCAACACATTAAAACATCCTATTTTTCCTTTTTAAGCAGGTCGTATCGATACACCTTGACCAAGTCAACTGCCTTCAGTCAACTAAGGGAAGACCGTATCGATACATCCCTTGGGCGTATCGATACACCCTCCTCGGTCAGCATCTCGCGGTCAACGAGACAAAATCGTACCGATACGCTTAGAGCACGTATCGATACACCAAAGTCTCACCAAAATCTCAGATTTCTAGTCAGCTTTGAGCGTATCGATACACCCCCGCGTATCGATACACCAAGCCAAAACTGAGTCCTGAAGGGCAAGACAGTATCGATACGGCCCTTAGGCGTATCGATACGCCCTACACTGCAAGACTCCAAATTTCGACAAAAGACCCTCAAACACGACTCTAGATGCAATTTACGACTCCCCTAGCCACCAACAACATACATACAACCTTCAACAACCAAGATATCAACGTACATGGCATTCAAAACGAACAAGGTTCATGCAACGAAAGGATTCATACATTTAGCAAGAAGAGGACACACTTAGCAATTAAAAGCTCATGCCTTAGAAACAAATATATAGGCATTCATGGCATGCAACATAAGCAAGATTTACAATTCAAACAAAGCATCCAAAAGCCAAACCAACATCAGCATACATCAAAGCTCAAATCAACAACACCTATCCCATTGCTTGACTATTACAATCTACAATTTAAAGTTTATACTTTAGCTAACCAAAAGCGACACTTGGAGACCTTTCCCTGCCCTTGCCACCCACAAGCTATTGATCTGCATTGTCGGAAAAAAGGAGCGCAAGCATAAAAGCTTAGTGAGGGTAAGCTCGTAAAACAAACCTCGACAATGCAGGGTCCAAGCACGAGCATACAACCAAGGTAGAATGTATGATCTTACCTTCGGTCCACATGAGCCATAAATATAGATGGTGCATGAACATATTATCAAAATCATGTCATGCTCAACAAGTCCATAACCACAAAATATGGAAACACATATAACCAACATATGAGCAACATAATCCACAATCCGTATTGGCACCTAGCTATGACTCGAATACGCGGATAACCATTGGAACTCACATACAACAAGACAACCATTACCTTACGGTGGGATTACACTCATCACCGTTTCACGCGGAGGGGATTCCACACATCCTCACGCCCGTTTCACGCGGAGGGGATTCCACTCGTCGTCACGCCCGTCGATGGGATTCCACTCATCACCGACTAACATATATAAGAAGATTTCTGGGCGAACCCGTACTCCATCTTGATGACTACCATCATCAAGACCACGTGTGAATTTTGACTCACGTATGCACACTAACAACCTAATGATCGATCATTGTACCCAAGCATACTAGTGTCAATACTAAACACAATTCATAACCTTTCACAACACCATTTCATATCAACTTTCGTGCTTAGCACGTACTCACCATGACTTATCGTCATGCACAAACTACATTCCATAGCCACATGCATATAACAATGCATCAAATATCATGCCTCACATACATGTATATCACAACACATTTCCATGCCTAGCATATACTCACCATGATCCTCGGATCATGCAACCACCTCATAACATCATTTCACATGTCAACACTACATGTATATCATTAATACTAATATCACATCATATTTCATACATATGTATATCCCCATCATACCTATCATAAACATGCATATAACAATGCATCAAACCATGCCTCAACATACATATAACAACATGTACATAACCACCATAATCACAATTAAACATGAGACATAAATCAGCAATTTAAAGATCAACCAAGGTCTCCAACTAAAGCTTGGGATTAGGCTACCACTCTAATCCCAACTCTATGTGGGTCTACCAGGCCCAACCTAGTCCACATGCTCGAACCAACACTTGAAAACCATTAAAAAATATTTGACCACTCACCGACTATTCAAAGCTTAACACACTAGCCGATCAAGCTTCCAACGATTCCGGATTTGTTCCCGAGGCTTCACCAACACAAAATCTCGCTTCTAATCATCTCAACAAAATCAAAACAACCTCAAATCAGTTCACACAACAATGTAGCAAACCCGGAACACTAATCAAGCACAAAACACATGTTTTCAAGCTAAGAACAACTGTAAAATCCTCATTCCCGAGCAGCCATGAAAAACAGTCCAAAACTCGAGATTTTAACTTCTTTAACACACTTAAATGCTTCCAAAATGATCCTTAACCAACATACAACCAATAGTCCTCAATTTCCAACATTAAACACACCCAAAATCAACTTTTAAACCCTTCAAAAACCCCATTAAAACCCAAATTCGGGAATTCCTATAAAACACTTTAAAATTCATATATGTTGGACCTCAAGGTTCATAAACAACATATCTAACAATATTAAATCAATAGGTTTGATAAAAACTCATAAAGTCACAACCTTTAACATTTTTCATAAAAACTCAAATTCCTAAAACATGGATGAAAATATAATCTAACGGTACTTTCAAAGAGAGGAAGATGAGAGCAAGTTGGAAATGTAATTACCTTTCAAAATCGAGCCAAAATGAATGAGAAAGAAGATGGAATAATAACTTGGAGAAAAACTCTCCCCCTTGTCGTGAAAATGGAGAGATGAAGAGGGAAGAAGATGACAATTTTGTGTTTTAATTAAAAATGGGGGTTTAAATTTGGAAGTCCAACTATTTACAAAAATGTCATTAAAATGGCTATTGGGCTTAAACATCAAAAATTGGTCCAAAACCTTAAATTTAATTTTTGCAAAACAAAACTGAGGCATTATTTTATTTATTTATTTCACCTGACCCCCAAACCCAGGTGTTACAACTCTCCCCCACTTAAGAAATTTCATCCCCGAAATTTATCGGACAGGGATTTCCACGAAATCTGCTCTTACCCACTTTCCTTCTCACCACAACATACTAACCAATCTCGGTAGACTTACCACACAACATTAGCTATCTGATGCTAAGATCTCAACGGGTCCTTCAATGCATTCCAATTTCAAACTCGATTCAGCCTCTTCAACAAACATAGCACGAGACAGATCAGCTTCACATTTCTGAATCATAGATACACGAAACACATCACAAACCCCTTTCTAAATCTGGTGGTAACCGCAACAAATAAACAACCGAACTAGCCTGATTCACAAACTCACACATCACTGTTTAAAAACTTGACCGATAGCTTTCTCTGACTGACCATCTGACTTCAACAGGTAACCAAGCACTATGCAGACATCTTCAAAAGTCTTGGTGAAATCTCGAATATCTATCGGCCACTATCAATTTCAAGACACTGTGCAACTCACTCTCTTGGTAAAGCAAGACTCCGCCATCTTATACAAGGTACAAGTAACGTGAACACGTATAAAATGAGTACACTCGGAGCAACTATCATCGCTTACTCGGCTAAACTCTGTTGGAAAATTTTGATAATTTTGGAGCTTTGAATAAGAAATTGATTCAAATGTTGTTGAGGAAAAAGTGGAACCAATTGTTGGTTCGTAAATGTGCAGACGTGCACGACATGGGTAACGCAAATGTCTGAACCGGTCTGGTCCTTCGTGGGCTTGCAGATATTTTGACCCAAATTTAAAATGAATTTTCCTCAAATAAAAGCATAAATTTGCTAAATTTTATCTTGGAATTAAAAGGATAAATATTAGAAGTTACCTTTAATTCAGATAATAATTTTGGAAATTGCTTTATAGGAGAATCAATTGATTCTCAATATTGAATGCTCCATTAGGTCAAAATTACCACTTATACCCTCATGACACTCGTATAAATAGGGAGTAAACCTTCTAAGTTTTACACAACTCAAAACCACAGAAAATTTTTATTGTTTTACTTTGTGGATTTTACAAGTGGTTTTCGGTGATAGGCGAAGGCAAGGGTCAGTTCGTGATCTCCACAGTAGTGCAACTGTGGTTGATCTTATGTTGTTGTATCCTGGGAGACAGACGACCAATGAACTCGAGCACCATAGGAGTGGCCAAAAATCTGTCTTAAGGAAACTGCGTTCGTGCAGGCCTCAACGCGTTTTCTTTTAGAACTTGTTCCCAATCGGTTTGGTTTTAGATATGTTGTATCTAAATTATTAATTTTTTATTTCTTATTTTTGTTCGATTTATAATAATATCAATATTTGGTTTTTATTGTTTATTATTTTATTCTTCGATTAACGCCAATTTCTAACATTCTTAAGACAGATTTTTTAAGTTTTAATCCAAGACGAACATATTCCATATTTACGGTCATGATCAGTATATATCATACGTGTTGGTAAAATATTACATTATGTTTGACATGAAATATTTAATTGTTTATTTTATGTAAGAATATTGTTTCTTTTTATGTGAGTTGTTTCCTAACATGTTTGTTTTCTTGGCATGTATATAAATTATACTTTGTCACATTTTTTGTCTTAATTGTGATCCTTTGTATTTTGGAAATTATGTGGATTTTATTTTGTACTAACAATTTCTTCTGAGAAATTTTATAGAGACGAACAGAATATTCAAGCGAAATCGTGATTTGTTGTGGAAACAAAGATCTCATAAATAATTCGTTTCAGGAATTAATTTTTGCCGTTTTAACGGATTTACGTTATCTTTCCAAAACAAGAATAAAAAAAATTAAAGGATCAATTCCTTTGATTTTGTTGTCTTGATATCTTTTGTTTGGGTTTTAGTGCTACTAATCCCAATATTTAACAAAAGATATATGAGAAATAAATCACTGAATTTATTTCTTCGTTAGAATCTTGTGTTGATTCTAATTTTGGAAAAGGAAATAAATCATTGAATTTATTTTCAAGAGAATCTTGTATGATTCTAACGTTGCAAGGAAAATAAATCATTGAATTTATTTCCGTAAGAATCAAGTATGATTCGATTTTTGTAAAAGGAAATAAATCATTAAATTTATTTCTATGCTAGAATCATGCGTTGATTCTAACTTGGTAAGAAAAATAAATCATCGAATTTATTTCCGTAAGAATCAAATATGATTAAATTTGTGTAAAAGGAAATAAATTATTAAATTTATTTCATGTACTAGAATCATGTGTTGATTCTAACTTGTTAAGGGAAATAAATCGTTGGATTTAATTTCGTGAGAATCTAGAATGATTCAACCTTGAAATAAATTGGTGAATTTATTTTGAAAAAAAAAACTCAAATTTATTATCAAGTATGATTTTATTTTGGAAATAAATTGGTGAATTTATTTCGGAAAGTAACATTGGTTACCAAATTTAGAGCGTTGATTCTGACTGAGGTCTCGAATCAAAGCATAGAAGAACTTGATTCTCTATGTCAAAATTAAATTCTTAAAGCCTATTCTGATGCATGCTATGAAGTGCACAGTGTTTAAAAATGGCTAAAGAATCGAGAGGGTCGTTGGACCATAAATGGAAGATTCCAAATTGTTGTGAATCAAAGGTAGTGATTCCGATTGATCATCCATGCTTGGAATGATTTCAAGAATAAAATCCATAAACGGTGATTGAAAGAAAATTTAAAAATGCATGTCTAGGATTGGTTCTTTGAGAGACTTGGTATTTAAGCGTGCCTAGTGCACCACCTCTCTTTCATAAGTTACCTACCTGGTGCATTGTTTATTATTGTTCTTTCTATTAATACCGTGTGAACTTTTGTTTGAGGTTTAGTTTACTAAATCTTCGTCGTCTAACAAAAGTTAGAAATTATGTTTCTGTTTCTGGTTTTAGTCTTTGACTAAATTCCTAACGTTTAACAGATTCATAACTTTTGGTTTTGGATTGTGTCTACGTGACACAATGGAAAAATCAGTGAAATTTATTGGAAAAAAAAATCATACATGGCAACAAAAGATGTTGCATAATTGACCATGATAAACCTAGTTAAATATCTGAAGGATGATCCTCCTATTATTAGAGAGGATAAAGTAAATATTGTTACCACCTTCAAATGTTACTAAGATAAATATTGCTAAGATAAATATTATCATGGCAAACGTAGTAGAAGTCAAAAACGACTTCAAACCGTAAATTGGACGGTCTGTTCAAGAAGCAAAATTTCATGGAAAAAATGCTTCAATTGCCATAAGATGAGGAACAAGTCTTCAGACTATAGACTTTCAAACGAGAGAAATGTTATTGCCATAACAATTGATATGACAACATATTGGTTGAAGGAATATGTTTATTACCTTCATTAATGATAGCACAAAAATAATGTAAAGATGAAGCTCTAGTGAAAATTGTTCTCTATGAGCATGATGTTGAATCCCAAACTTAATTAAAGGTTTAAGATGAGGAGAAGCTCTATATGAGTAACGTTGGTATTATAATGTGCCTAACATGTGGGGGAAGCTGTTCTATAAGCTAATTACCTTTTAAACAAGATTCCCCGTAATTAAAGAGACTAGACACCATATAAGTTATGAAAGGTAATTAAACCTTCCTACAACTACTTGAAAATGTGGGGGTGTCTTGCAAAAGTAATGACCCATTACTAAAGCATCTGAGAATAGATCCCTAAAAATTGTGGGTTGTATTTTTATTGGCTATATAGAACATAGCAATGTATATCGATTTCTTGTGTATGAATCAAAGAACCCTGAGATTCACAAGCATACGATAATGGAAGATGTATCCCCTTGTAAAGCTAGGGAAGTTGGTCAAAGTTCAATGAAACGAACTTCGGAGATTATCGATAAAGATGACTCAAATGATCAACAAGGGTTTGAGCTTGAAATAGAGCCGCAAAGAAGTAAATGAGCAAGGGTAGAAAAATTCTTTGGATCATTTTTTTTAAACTTTATGTTAGAGGTTGAATCTCAAACGTATAATGATGTTATACATTCATCTGAAGGCATCTTATGGAAGGATGTCATTAAGAGTGAAATTGATTCCATCATGCAAAACCATACATGGGAATTAGTGGATCTTTCTCTGTAAATTAAGCCACTAAGTTTTGAATGAATTTTCAAACGGAAAATGAAAGTAGATGGAACAGTTGATAAGTATAAGGCCAGATTGGTAATAAAAGGTTACTGAATGCCTTGACTATTTCGATACATAATCTCATGTATCAAGGATAACCTCCATAAGTATGATACTTACAATTGTCGCTTTGCGAAATCTAGACGTACATCGAATAGATGTTAAAAGAGCTTTTCTAAATGAAGATCTTGATGAAGAAATATACATGGAACAACCTGAGGGTTATGTAGTTTCAAGTCAAGAGAGAAAAGTATGTAGGTTGGTGAAGTCCTTGTATAGACTTAAACAAGCACCAAAGTAAAGACATGAGAAGTTCGATAATGTCATGATGACAAACGAATTCAAGATAAATGAGTGTGACAAATGTGTATATGTCAAAACTACTAACATTGGATATATTATTCTATGTTTGTATGTTAATAACATATTCATTGTTGGAAGCAACAATAAAATGGTAAACGTACCAAAGACTTGTCAAATTCAAGATTGACATGAAAAATATGAGATTAACATATTTGAGTTTGGGCATCCAAATCAAACGATCACTTGAAGGTCTCATATTGACGTAGTCACACTACGCGGACAAGAGAAGTTTGGCAAGGATGTTTCCGGCATAGCCAGAACTCCAATAAATACATGCCAACTTTTGTCCAAGAACAAAGACCAAAGTGTTGACCAAGTAGATTCAATAGACCAGATATTGTTTCTACTGTGAGCAGTTCAAGTAGATTCACAAGCAATTCAAGTGAAAATCACTGGAAAGCAATTGTGAGGGCATTGAGATATCTTAGATATACTCGAGATTATGAATTGCATTACTCCAGAGATTCTTCTATTTAGAAGGATACTCCGATGCGATTGGATATCTGATATTCAAGATATCAAAGGCATAAGTGGATATGTCTTCACTTTGGGAAGAGGAACCGTGTCATGGAAATCCTCAAGAAAAATGGTTATAATCAAATCCATAATAGAATCTGATTTTGAAGTTCTAGACAAGTCTAGAAAAGAAGTCGAATGACTTTAGAAATTTCTTGGAGGATATTCCTGAACGACCAAAGCCAATGCCCACAATAGGTAGGACATAGAGCTTTGCGTATAATGGTAAGTCGAGACATATGCGTTGTCGACATAATACCGTTAGACAACTGATCTCAAATGAAATTATCTCTATTGATTTTTTGAAATCAAAGAATAACGTTGTGAATCCATTAACCAAAGGGTTAAATTGAGATCAAGTTGAGAAAACATCTAAAGGAATGAGACTAAAGCCCATGTAAATTTAAGGTGCTATGTGAAGGAAAACCCTACCTAGTTGACTGGAGATCCCAAGATCTAGGTTCAAAGGGACAACCTAATTGCATAGACCTGTGCGGTCATTGTAGGGGCTCTTATCCCCAAGTCCATTCCTATGATGTAAACGGTGATCAAAGTGGTTTAGGCTAAGCAATGCTTTTAATGACCATTGTGTGCTTTTGTGAGTCAAGCAACATAAGTCACCTATGTGAGAGTGAAGTGGGGCCGCTTCAATGAGACTATTGGGCATAGTTCTTTCAAACTCTTGCAGAACCAGGCGATGTCCACGGCCATATGGACATACCCATGAGAACTAATACTCTTGTCAGAGAGGCAGTTGTGTGAAGTATATCATCGTTTACACAAACGGCAGAACAGTTCAAGGACATTACGTCTACTGGTCAGCTAGTAAAGTAAATATACTTTCACAAGGGAAGGTTCAAGGGTGGACACCTACCTATCCTATGCAGCTATCGATCATAGAATCTATCACCACATCGAGTCAAAATGTTTTGATTAAATCAATTTCATTCATGTGGGGGATTGTTGGAAAATTTTGATAATTTTGGAGCTTTGAATAAGAAATTGATTCAAATGTTGTTGAGGAAAAAGTGGAACCAATTGTTGGTTCGTAAATGTGCAGACGTGCACGACATGGGTAACGCAAATGTCTAAACCGGTCTGGTCCTTCGTGGGCTTGCAGATATTTTGACCCAAATTTAAAATGAATTTTCCTCAAATAAAAGCATAAATTTGCCAAATTTTATCTTGGAATTAAAAGGATAAATATTAGAAGTTACCTTTAATTCAGATAATAATTTTGGAAATTGCTTTATAGGAGAATCAATTGATTCTCAATATTGAATGCTCCATTAGGTCAAAATTACCACTTATACCCTCATGACACTCCTATAAATAGGGAGTAAACCTTCTAAGTTTTACACAACTCAAAACCACAGAAAATTTTTATTGTTTTACTTTGTGGATTTTACAAGTGGTTTTCGGTGATAGGCGAAGGCAAGGGTCAGTTCGTGATCTCCACAGTAGTGCAACTGTGGTTGATCTTATGTTGTTGTATCCTGGGAGACAGACGACCAATGAACTCGAGCACCATAGGAGTGGCTGAAAATCTGTCTTAAGGAAACTGCGTTCGTGCAGGCCTCAACGCGTTTTCTTTCAGAACTTGTTCCCAATCGGTTTGGTTTTAGATATGTTGTATCTAAATTATTAATTTTTTATTTCTTATTTTTGTTCGATTTATAATAATATCAATATTTGGTTTTTATTGTTTATTATTTTATTCTTGGATTAACGCCAATTTCTAACAAACTCTCCCGTAGGAAATCAAAGACGACCCAGGCACAAGGTCTCTCGAATCTATTACCCACTTTCATTAAGAATCTTCCACGTATGTAACAACTAGAAGAAAAGTGATGCTCGGTCTTGACACGCTGGCAAATTACACACTTACTCTCATATGGAACCACATCATCCATCAACTCAATACAGAAGTACTCATCTTCAACCCACAATGCATCTTCATATTACTCAAATGCAATACAAATGAACTGTCGCGTGCTTCGACCAAAACAATACGTCTCAAAACACTATGTCATTCGGCACAACTATTTTGTCTCTGAAAATGCAAACTCTATCATCTCTAAAACTATATTCTGAAGGTCTTTCTTCCGTTGTGTCTTGCACGTGAGGTGCCAATAACCTGTCTTGCAACTGTTTCTCTTTAAGTATCTGACTCAGAGTAGGTTTAACATGAAACTCGGCCACAAAACTACTATCATTCGATAAACTGAATCCGGCAATATAGCTCGCAACTCGAATATAGCTCAGCAAAAACAGCTCGAAGCATCGGTTACTACGTTGACTCTCTTCGTATGGTATTCAATCTTGAGATTACGGTCTTCAAGAAATTCTAACAACCTATGTTGTTCAAGTTTCAACCCTTCCTAAGTCGTCTAATATTTCAAGTTCTGATGATAAGAGCATATACTATGCATTTCTTACTATATGTGCTTTGTCTCTAAGTCTTCGAAGAAAATTTAACTGTAATTAACTCTATGTCTAGTGTCGGATAATTCTTTTCAAGGTCTTTCAACTATCTCGATGAATAGGCTACAAATCTTCTGTCTTGCATAAGCACACAACCTAACCCTACATGTAACGCATCACTAAGGTTCACAAATTCTTTCTCTGTTATTGGCTGGATCAAGGTCGAAGCTCTCTTCAAAGTTTATTTCAGTTTCTCAAGGGCTCGTTGTCTCGCATCTGACCACACAAACTGAACATTCTTCTGTAGCAACTTGTCAATTGAGCATCTATCTTCAAAAGATCATTTACAAACCTCCATTAGTAACAATGCTAGACCTAGGAACTATAGATACCTATCACAGTCTTCAATTTCTTTCCACTCACATCTCCTTTTGCCTACTTAGGGTTTACTCTAATACACTCGGCTGATCTATATGTCCTAGGAGAACATCTTCCTTAACTCGGAGTTCACGTTTGCTCGACTTGGCATACAATTGATTCTCTAATAGGATCTACAACACTAACTCAAAATCTTGTCATGATCTTCTTCGGTACATGAATATACCCATGTATCATCTATGAGGACTACTACAAACTGATCAAGGAACTTAGGAGATATTCTGCTCGACATCTCTATAAAAGCAGCTAATACACTAGTCAAACAAAACGGCATAACCCAGAACTCAAAGTGATCATATCTTGCCCTGAAAGCTGTCTTCGGTACATCAACCTCTCTCACTTTAAACTGGTAGAAATCGGATCTCAAATTAATCTTCGAAAACACTGGAGCACTCCCCAACTGATCAACAAATCACTGACACTCGAATATGGATACTAATTATTCACTGTCAAATGTTTCAACTAACTGTAATCTAAACACATTCTCGTATTGTCTTCTCTCTTCTTCACAAATTGCACTGTCATACTCTAAGATGATGTACTAGGCCTAATGAATCTACGGTCTAACAATCTCGTAGTTGATTCTTCAACACTCTCAATTCTTTCGGGAATCATACGATACAGAGAATTAAAGCAGGAGAAAACTCGAAGACGGTCTCGATAACAAACTCTTCTTCCCTGTCAGGAGACAAACTGGGCAATTCTTGCAAACACTTTTAGGAAAAACACAAACTATTCTAACCTTCTGCGATCTAATGTTCATTCAAAAATCAAATCCATCACATTTGCTAAGCAAGTCTGTCAACTAAACTCAGTCAATCTTTAACCTCTAAAGCTGGATCAACATTCGATAAGAAGTTCACATTCTCACCTACCACTACAGTCTCACAAAAATCTACAGCTTCAAGGCAACTCTCTCTTTGTCTCAAAATATACTCTAGCTCTGTGTTCTATAGGCCAAACCATGCCAAATGTAACATCGAAACCGTAAAAAGACGATTACTTCACATCTGCTGGAAACACGTAACCCTAAACCATCAACAAACATCTTCCGTACATTTTTCTAACCACCACTATCTCACCAAAAAGGACTAATCTCATGCGTCCCTACGTCTAAGGTCTCGACAGGTATATCAATTTTTTTTGCATTATCACACACAAGGACGAATCCGCAGAAATTGCAACTTCACATGTACACAACTGATAGTTTTCGGTTCTCTTGTTTTCAGGCTGGCCCTTCAACATAACCTAACTCTTCAAAACCGTTCTTAGAGCATCTCGAACTTCAAAATTCAGTTCTGATCACACAAACAATCACGCTTGAACTTGTTCTATAACATCGGTCCTGACAACTCAAAACATCCCACTACCAAACAATCTGGAGTTAGAGCTCAAGACTTCCTTCTCGGCTCAACTATATCGGAAGCGATTTCATCTCTCCTTCATGCTGGAAGACAACTTAGACGCACACTGGCCCAATCACACAAATTGATTCCCAGTCACGTATATTGACCGGCTGTCTTGTATTAAAATCATAGGTCGAACCCCAACGATCACTAACATTTCTGAGTTTCAAATTACACACACGAGACCCTTACCTTGATCTCGCCAAAAGAACTAAGGTACTCATACTTACCTCGGATACCTCATTGGGCACATCTGAACTCTTCATGCTCGCTAACATTATACAGAAGTACATATTCAGAAAGAATCGGAGGGAACAACTCAAAATTGTACCAAGGGCTTATCTACTATAACATCGATACCACTTTGACTCCCACTCAAAGGTCTTCACTTCTTTTTACCAACTAATACCAGAATCGGTCTCATCGTTTCTTTATCAACCAGAATCAACCCACATACACGCTGACTCAAACAAACAAATTGTACCTCAACTCCGGTACAACCATACTTCCCTAACTATAGCGATGAACTCCTCCAATATCATCCACATTTCAGAAACCACAGTTTCTACGTACCGATTCACGACCCACACCTTGGCCTCAAACTTACCAAAAAGCAATAAATCAACAACAACAACAAATTAACATACAAACTGGGTTAGCAAGGGAAAGGGTCCAAGTGGCTTAAGTATGATTCCCTCACTTAAAAATCTCTTTTTCCGATGTAATAGAAGTAATGGGACTCTACTCAACATGCTTCAAGCAACACACACGCCCGATCAAACAACATACATTCACAATCAAACAATCACACATCACAGTATACTTGAATAACATGCAACATGCTTACATGGCAAGCAACCACCGTGCAATTACAATACAAAAATTAAACTTACCTCACTTACCTCGTTAAGGTCCCACCTCGTTAGCAACCCTAGAAAATTTCTTTTGTTTATATCTTTTCTAAATGCATTATTAAGTCCTATGTGAAACACGACAGCGGAAACACAACCAACATAATAACGACCGTCCAAAGCAACACATTAAAACATCCTATTTTTCCTTTTTAAGCAGGTCGTATCGATACGCCTTGACCAAGTCAACTGCCTTCAGTCAACTAAGGGGAGACCGTATCGATACATCCCTTGGGCGTATCGATACACCCTCCTCGGTCAGCATCTCGCGGTCAACGAGACAAAACCGTACCGATACGCTTAGAGCCCGTATCGATACGCCAAAGTCTCACCAAAATCTCAGATTTCCAGTGAGCTTTGGGCGTATCGGTACACCCCCGCGTATCGATACACCAAGACAAAACTGAGTCCTGAAGGGCAAGACCGTATCGATACGGCCCTTAGGCGTATCGATACGCCCTACACTACAAGACTCCAAATTTCGGCAAAAGACCCTCAAACACGACTCTAGATGCAATTTACGACTCCCCTAGCCACCAACAACATACATACAACCTTCAACAACCAAGATATCAACGTACATGGCATTCAAAACGAACAAGGTTCATGCAACGAAAGCATTCATACATTTAGCAAGAAGAGGACATACTTAGCGCTTAAAAGCTCATGCCTTAGAAACAAATATATAGGCATTCATGGCATGCAACATAAGCAAGATTTACAATTCAAACAAAGCATCCAAAAGCCAAACCAACATCAACATACATCAAAGCTCAAATCAACAACACCTATCCCATTGCTTGACAATTACAATCTACAATTTAAAGTTCATACTTGAGCTAACCAAAAGCGACACTTGGAGACCTTTCCCTGCCCTTGCCACCCACAAGCTATTGATCTGCATTGTCGAAAAAAAAGGAGCGTAAGCATAAAAGCTTAGTGAGGGTAAGCTCGTAAAACAAACCTCGACAATGCAGGGTCAAGCACGAGCATACAACCAAGGTAGAATGTATGATCTTACCTTCGATCCACATGAGCCATAAATATAGATGGTGCATGAACATATTATCAAAATCATGTCATGCTCAACAAGTCCATAACCACAACATATGGAAACACATATAACCAACATATGAGCAACATAATCCACAATCCGTATTGGCACCTAGCTATGACTCGAATACGCGGATAACCATTGGAACTCACATCCAACAAGACAACCATTACCTTACGGTGGGATTACAGTCATCACCGTTTCACACGGATGGGATTCCACTCATCATCGACTAACATATATAAGAAGACTTCTGGGCGAACCCGTACTCCATCTTGATGACTACCATCATCAAGACCACGTGCGAATTTTGACTCACGTATGCACACTAACAGCCTAATGATCGATCATTGTACCCAAGCATACTAGTGTCAATACTAAACACAATTCATAACCTTTCACATCACCATTTCATATCAACTTTCGTGCTTAGCACGTACTCACCATGACTTACCGTCATGCACAAACCACATTCCATAGCCACATGCATATAAAAATGCATCAAATATCATGCCTCACATACATGTATATCACAACACATTTCCATGCCTAGCATATACTCACCATGATCCTCGGATCATGCAACCACCTCATAATATCATTTCACATGTCAACACTACATGTATATCATTAATACCAATATCACATCATATTTCATACATATGTATATCCTCATCATACCTATCTTCAACATGCATATAACAATGCATCAAACCATGCCTCAACATACATATAACAACATGTACATAATCACCATAATCACAATTAAATATGAGGCATAAATCAACAATTTAAAGATCAACCAAGGTCTCCAACTAAAGCTTGGGATTAGGCTACCACTCTAATCCCAACTCTAGGTGGGTCTACCAAGCCCAACCTAGTCCACATGCTCGAACCAACACTTGAAAACCATTTAAAAATATTTAACCACTCACCGATTAT
Organism: Hibiscus tridactylites; assembly: GCA_958450335.1. NCBI lineage: Eukaryota > Viridiplantae > Streptophyta > Magnoliopsida > Malvales > Malvaceae > Hibiscus > Hibiscus tridactylites. The sequence continues at coordinate 61,371,423 of OY288286.1, read as the reverse complement.
TCCAAGCTCAACACACTAGCCGATCAAGCTTCCAACGATTCCGGATTTGTTCCCGAGGCTTCACCAACACAAAATCCCGCTTCTAATCATCTCAACAAAATCAAAACAACCTCAAATCAGTTCACACAACAATGTAGCAAACCCGCAACACTAATCAAGCACAAAACACATGTTTCCAAGCTAAGAACAACTCCAAAATCCTCATTCCCGAGCAACCATGAAAAACAGTCCAAAACTCGAGATTTTAACTTCTTTAACACACTTAAATGCTTCCAAAATGATCCTTAACCAACATACAACCAATAGTCCTCAATTTCCAACATTAAACACACCCAAAATAAACCTTTAAACCCTTCAAAAACTCCATTAAAACCCAAATTCGGGAATTCTTATAAAACACTTTAAAATTCATATATGTTGGACCTCAAGGTTCATAAACAACATATCTAACAATATTAAATCAATAGGTTTGATAAAAACTCATAAAGTCACAACCTTTAACATTTTTCATAAAAACCCAAATTCCTAAAACATGGATGAAAATAAAATCTAATGGTACTTTCAAAGAGAGGAAGATGAGAGCAAGTTGGAAATGTAATTACCTTTCAAAATCGAGCCAAAATGAAGGTGAAAGAAGATGGAATAGTAACTTGGAGAAAAACTCTTCTCCTTGTCGTGAAAATGGAGAGATAGAGAGAGAAGAAGATGACAATTTTGTGTTTTAATTAAAAATGGGGGTTTTAATTTGGAAGTCCAACTATTTACAAAAATGCCATTAAAATGGCTATTGGGCTTAAACATAAAAATTGGTCCAACATCTTAAATTTAATTTTGGGAAAACTACACTGGTGGTCCCCAAACTATTACCATTTTCCTATTTTGGTCCTCAAACTATGTTTTTTTGGCAAAATCATCCCTTCTGTTACATAGTTCTCTTGTTTTGGTCCCCAGCGTTAAATAGCTAACGGTTTTGCTGACGTGGCATTTTTTAAGAGGAGAGAGAAATAATTATAAAATATTTAAAAAATGCCACATCAACAAAACCGTTAGCTATTAAACGTCGGGGACCAAAATAGGAGAACTATGTAACAGAAGGGACGATTTTGCCGAAAAACATAGTTTATGGACCAAAATAGGAGAACGGTAATAGTTTGGGGACCACCAGTGTAGTTTTCCCTTTAATTTTTTATTTCACCCGACCCCCAAACCCGGGTGTTACAGCTGCTATAGGCTCATTGGTTTTTTGGCTGATTTTAAATTTGGCAAGAAAAAAGGGGTTCAGGCTGCTATGAATGTTCAATCGGACTCCTCTCCGGCTTCTCCTGTTGTGCCTTAGCCCCCTGTTGCATTTGAGGTTGCTTCTCTGCCATCTCCTATTGTCTTTGCTCAGGACCAATATAATCAGCTCTTAAGTCTTCTCAACAAGCCTATTTCCAGTGATTCGACTGTGAATTTGGCAGGTAAAGATTCTTGATGTTTACTTGCTTCTGATTATGTTTCTTGGATTTTGGATTGTGGCGTAACTTACCATATAATATCTGATTTCAAGTGTTTGATTAATCCTATTTCTTATCTGCCCAATTCACGGTTTGTTCATCTTCCTCATGATCAAATTGTTCCTATTACCTACTATGGTTCTGTGTCTTTGCCTTCTGGTCATTTTCTGAATGATGTTTTATATGTTCCTCATTTTCGACATAATTTGCTCTCCATTTCCAAACTAACTACTGATCTCCATTGTACTGTTCTTTTTTATCCTGACTTCTACCTACTGCATGAACTCTCAACTGGACAGACAATGGGGATTGGTAAACATGTTGGTGGCCTTTATTTTTTTTGCCATTTTCAATGTTGCTTGTGGGTTGAATGATACTCCTTATGTTACTAATTGTATGTATTCTGTTTTGCAAATGTTAATAAAAATTCTATTCTTTGGCATTCTAGGTTTGGTCATGCTCCTCTTTCAGTGTTAAATAAGTTGCCTGCTTTTACTTTTGAGAAATTCAATTATGATTGCATTCAACATTGTTCTGTTTGTCCTAAGGCCAAACAAACTAGGTTGCCTTTTCCCATGAGTTCCTCTAGGTCTGTTAATTGTTTTGATCTTATTCACATAGACTTGTGGGGGCCCTATCGTGTCTCTCTTCACTCTGGTCACAGATTTTTTTGACTATAGTTGATGAGAAGTCTTGGATGACATGGGTCTACTTGTTGAGGTTAAAATCTAATGCTCTCTTGTCCCTTAAAGCTTCTTTTTTTGCCATGGTTCACACTCAATTTCAGTCCATTATTAAGGTTGTTCGTAGTGATAATGAAATTGAGTTCTTCAATTCTGAATGTTCTTCCTTATTTGTTTCTTTGGGTGTTATTCACCAAAGTTCTTGTGTGCACACCCCTCAGCATAATGGTGTAGCTGAGCGTAAGCATAAGCATCTTTTAGAAGTTGCAAGAGCTCTAAGATTTCATTCTAATGTTCCCCTTAAGTTTTGAGGTGAATGTGTGCTTACAACATGTTACATCATTAATAGATTACCTTCTGCTTCTCTTGAATGGAAATCTCCTAATGAATTGTTCTATCTTAAACCTCCAAAATTTTCTCATTTTAGAGTCTTTGGCTACTTGTGTTATGCAACTAACACTGCTGTCACTGATAATTTTTTTGCCCGATCTATTTCTTCTGTTTTTTTGTTATTCTTCTACCAAGAAAGGGTATCTTCTCTTTGATCTTACCAGTAAATCTTTTTTTGTTAGTAGGGATGTTCGGTTTCGTGAGGACATATTCCCTTTTACATTCCCAATCTCTTCTTCTTCTGTTTTTCCTCTCCTAGTTCAGATTCTTTCTCTGACTTTCTTACCCTTGATACCCCTGTTGTTTCTTCTAGTAGTTCATTTCCCACTACTGTTTTACCTTCTCCTGATGTGGCCTCAACAATTATTCCCACTAATCTTGTTGCACCTAGGAGATCTACTAGAGTTTCTAAACCTCCTAGTTGGCTCCAAAATTTCCATTGTGAGTCTCATCCATCTTCCTCTCTTGTCACTTATTCTCATTTACCTTCCCACACTCAATCTTTTCTTTCTTCCATTTCTTCTACTTCCGAGCCCACTACTTACTCTAAGGCTTTGCAAAACCCCCTTTGGGTTAAGGCTATAGAAGAAGAACTTCAAGCTTTGCAATCTAATAATACTTGGTCAATTGTTTCTTTACCTTGTGACAAGATTCCCATTGACTGCAAATGGGTTTAACGAATCAAATATAAAGCTTTTGGTGAGGTTGAACGGTACACAGCTCGGCTTGTAGCTAAAGGGTATAACCAGCAAGATGGTATTGATTATGGTGAAACTTTCTCCCCGGTTGTCAAGATGGTCACCATTCGAACTATTCTTGCTCTTGCCTCCATTTTTCAGTGGCCTATTTGGCAGATGGATGTGTACAATGCTTTTCTTCAAGGTCGTTAGGATGAGGAAGATTACATGCAACTTCCTGAAGGGCTTTGTAGTCAGGGGAGGGATTGCTTTGTCGACTACAAAGGTCATTATATGGATTAAAGCAGGCTTCGAGGCAGTAGAACATTCGGCTCACTGAGGCTTTAATTTCTGCTGGCTTTGTACAAAGTAAGCTTGATTATTTCTTGTTCACTAAAACACAAGGGAATGATAGAGTGATCTTTTTTATTTATGTGGATGACCTTCTCATAACTGGAAATAATGGGACTTTAATTGATGAGTTAAAGGCAAGTCTTCATCAAAACTTCAAGATGAAAGATCTTGGTGAATTGAAGTACTTTCTTGGCATTGAAGTACTAAGATCAAAGCAGGGTATTGTTCTTAATCAGCGCAAGTATGCAATGGAACTCATTAATGAAACTGGTTTAGAGAATGCAAAATCAGTTTTGACTCCACTTGAGCAGAATATCAAGTTGACAACTGCAGAGTAGACGAGGGGATTCAGAAGGCATATAAAGATAGTCTGCTGGAAGACAAGTTTGTTTTTCAAAGGCTGATCGGAAGACTGATCTATTTGACTCATACAAGACCAGACATCACATACTCTGTGCACCATCTTAGTCAATTTATGCATCAGCCTAAACACTCTCATATAGATGCAGCCTTAAGAATAGTGAGATATGTTAAGAAAGATCCAGACAGAGGATTGTTCTTCCCATCAACCTCGAATTGTCAGATTCAAGCGTTTTGTGATGTTGATTGGGCATCTTGCCCGATGTCAAGAAAGTCCATCACTGGGTTCTGTATTAAAATTGGAGAATCTTTAATTTCTTGGAAGTCGAAGAAACATAATACAATAGCTCGTTCTTTAGCAGAAGTTGAATGCCGAAGTATGGCAATGACAACAGCAGAATTAATATGGTTGAGAAGACTTCTTGAAGAATTAGGATTGACAAAGTTGAAACCTATCAGATTGTACTGTGATAATAAGGCAACCATTCAAATTGCAGCAAATCCGGTATATCATGAACGTACAAAACATATTGAAGTTGATTGTCATTTTGTATGAGAGGAGATAAAAGAAGGGCTGATAAAAACAGAACATGTGGCTTCAGCATATTAAGTTGCAAATATATTGACTAAAGCACTTGGCTTACAACTACACGAACACTTAGTGTCCAAGTTGGGAGTTAAAAATGTTTTTAACCCTCCAACTTGAGGGGGAGTGTTAAATGTAATTAGTTAAATTTGTTGTAAATATTAGTTACAAGTAGTTAGTTTGTTAGCTGGGTTATTTTATGTATAAATAGATAAGTGCAATGTAAATTAAATATATGAATGAAAATATTCATTTTAACACTTATCCATTCTCTTGTAACAAGCTTGATTTTTACCACACATATAATAGCTTGAAAGTGCAATAGTTTTTCATAAGAACTCTCTATAAATAAATGAGTAAAATGTCTAAATTATCACTCAACTTTGCTCTTAGAACTATTTTGGTCACTAAACTTTTAACACGATCAATTTACTTACTAAATTTTATTTTTTTAACTTATTTTAATCATTTTGAATTATTTTATTAATATTTTGATATGACTTGATATATTTATTATTATTAAATATAAAATAAAAATAAAATATATTTTATTATTATTAAATAAAAAAACTAAAAAAAAAACCCAAATTCCCCGACACTTAAAACCTCAAACAACTTTCCCCTTCGCCGGCCACCCACCCCTTCGCCAGCGTCTTCTACCCTTGAAAACTTATCGCGTTGCCAACAAGAGGATGTAGAAGCACCGGGTTTCGTGGTTGATGCCGATTTCGAAACTCGCCGTGAAAAGTAACAAAGTCAAAGCGGGTGGTGATTTGTTCTTTCCCAAAATGGATCCCTTCATCGATTTCGAGTACCAGAACATGTTCCAAGTCCAACATGATCATAACAACACAGCTATGGACAGCGTAGCAAAACATCAATAATGAAAATTATTTCGAAATCGAATTCTGTCAGTCCAAGCCTCCTACTTTCAGTTTCCAAAATTGGTCTATCAGCCATAGCGTAAGTACTTCAATTGTCACTTTCTTTAATTACACAATCAAAGCGTGGGTGGGCGGTGAGGGTAATGCTGGCGAAGGCGTGAGTGGCCGGTAAAGATGAGAGTGGTTTCAAGTTTTGAGTGTTGGGAGATTTGGAGTTTTATTTTAATTTTTTATTTAATAATAATAAAATATAATTCATTTTTATTTTAAATTAATTTTTATATTTAATGATAATAAAATATATCAAATCATATAAAAATATTTATAAAATAATTAAAAGTGATTAAAATAGGTCATAAAGTAAAGTTTAGTAAATAAATTCATCGTTTTGAAAGTTCATTCAAAATAAGTCTGAGAGCAAAATTGAGTGGTGATTTAAGTTTTTACCCTAAATAAATGTATTTTACCATATATATATATATATATATATAGGATTAATATCCTATACACAGGCGGTGGAAACTAAAAGTTTCCACAAGCGCCTTAATTTTAGGGTATAATGAATTAGTTTAGGGTATAGGGTTTAGGGGTTTAGGTGTAGGGGTTTAGAATTTAGGGATAGTTGTTTCAATTTAAGGGTTAGGTTTGTAATTTAGGGTTTATAGGTTAGGGTTTAGTTTTTAGGGTAATTTGACGAGGATTTAGGTTTTAAGCTATAAACCCTAAATTATAACCATAAACCTTAAATTGAAACAACTATCCCTAAATTCTAACCATCTACATCTAAACCCCTAAACTCTATACCCTAAACTAATTCCCTATACCCTAAAATTAAGGCGCTTGTGGAAACTTTTAGTTTCCACCGCCTGTGTATAGGATATTTATCCATATATATATATATATATATATATATATATATATATATATATATATAACTTTTACAAAGGTTCTACTCAAAATAGACACACCACCCATTGAATGTATTTTATCACTACATTATCAATTATCCAATTTATATCACAATATTCTTTTATAATTTCAAGATATTTTTGATAAATTCTAAACTCTAAGTTATAATATTATTTAAATATTTTTTAAATATGCTGGTGTGATTACAAGATAGTATATGTTCGATTTTCTTAGCCCTTTAATAATGCACACGCACCGTGCACACATGGTGCTCGAGCCCGGGTCACCTAAATGAAATACATCATTCTTTACAGTTGGGACCACTCCACGGGTTTAATATTATTTAAATACTTAAATAAACATTTAATATTTTTCATATATTCATTAATGTTATGAATATTTATCTATGTGAATGTCTATCATGATTAGAACTTTATCTAAGAAGTTTGATTTATTTATTATTAGGAATATTATCTCTATTAATTAGAGTTTAATGTATTATGTATTTCTTATGCCTATAAATAGATGAATGCATTGTACACAATTCTAGTTTTTGAGAATAATACGAATCTCCCTCTTTCTCTCATCTCTTTGTTATTCTTGTCCTTCGTTATTATTCTTGTTCTTCTTTATTTTATTTACAACACGTTACCAGCACGAGACTCTAATCAATTGAGGTCTTCATCGTTCGAATCTAAAAGAAGTTACTGGAAAGAATTCGAGTATAGAATGAACCAAAGATAAGTTTCTTTTTTCCCTTATTTTTTTAGTTACTGATTACATGTATGTTTATATTTTAACTTGATTTTTAATTTTTGAAAGACATGGAAGCATGTTTGATTGTATATAAATTTTGACAATTGGGTAGAGATAAGTTTTTGATTTCTCACAATTTTTGAATGGTGTGGAAGCATATTTTAACTCAAAACATGATCTCGCTCAATTAACGTGGATTTGTTGGTAATTCTCGGAAAATATTTCAATATGATATTGAAGAATACATCCACTATATATTCAAACTATCTTGGAAATTTTGGTATGTTTTTTTAATCGTTCTAAAATTAAGGTAAGTATATCTTGATCTATTATTTGTTTATTGTCTTGTTTTAATAATTTTGATTAAGGGTTTGACCATTTTTTATTGAAGTTAATAGTGACATTATTCAGGTATGATTCGTCGTTTTACAAATCATTTCAGGTGGGAAATAACATGTAGTCTATTAACATGATTTTGCTAATTAGAAATCCAATCACACGAATTGCAATTATGGATCCTATTTTATATATATATATAGTATTTTATCATTGAGAATTGATATTTTAACCGTGTTTTAAGGTTTACATGTCTTTAAATGACTTGTAAAGAGATATGACATAAAAAGATTACGAGGAGTTGTCTTGGTTATTTATATCTCCATTGTCCTCGAGAGGAAAATCATTATCGGTAAATTCTAGTTTTATTTTTATTCTTTATATTATTATTTTAAAATGTGATAAATCATGGTGATTTTGCTCGAAAGTAATATTTCTTCTACATCAAAAAAATTAACTATAGACTTCTCTCAATGTCAGATTACAAAAATTCATCTTGACAAAAAATTTGTGGGAGGCATTCCTTGAAGTGAATGCAAGCATAATATTTATTCCATGCGATTATCAATGACGGGGCATTCCCTAAAGTGAATGCAAGCATGATGTTTATTCCATGTAATTATTGGATCCGTTTCATTCCCTGAAGAGAATGCAAACATGGTAAATCACTATTTAATTGGTAACATAACTTCGATATAATCCAAGTATATTGGATGGACATCTCGTTCTGCGAGGCTATTGGTCTCAAAGGAGGTTTTTAAAGAACCTTGTGGACTGGTTTAACAATGTCGCGTACGAGGATTAAATCTTTGTTCTCTGTGATAAGGATATGTGAAAAAGGTTTCAAAGGCCCACTAGCTCTACTCCATTCCCTAAAGTGAATGTGAGATTATATTATGGAAAGAATAAAAGTCACATTAGAAGTTGTGGTCGTGATTGAAACCATGACTATAGACATGAAAAATATGGTCATTTTAAGGATACTTCTACCCACCGGTAGTGAGGTTATAAGGATGACAAGAGTGATAAAGATCATTTTAATGAAGTAAAATCTTTTTTATTACCAATGCGATATTATAAACTATTGGTCTCGTACTTGTCGTACGTTGAAAAATCAACAATCATTGAATGATAAAGGGAAGAAAATAGAAGCAAATTTTGTTTGCAAAAAATGATGAAGATGATATTGGTCCAACTTTATTTGGACATTGTTGGTCCAACTTATTTGGACGTTGTTGATTTTCTTATAACCTTCGAAGGGAATAAATCATCTTCTAATTATTCTCATAACTTTGAAGAAATTATTTATCTTTTTATTTATTTTTATTTATGTTTATTTACTTTACACACATTAATTATTTACATTTTATATTTACATTTATATATTATGATATTTATTTATTTTGTTTAACACGATTACATGTCAAATACAATCTATGGTGACGATTTATGCTCAATATAAACATAAGATATATTTTCTCATTTAAATGCAAGGAAATAATATGAGTATTATATCTCAAAGTACTGAAAATATTGATGCTCTAGAAGAGCAATAAATTCTTGAGAGAAAACACATTATGAAAAGTGTAGAATTGCGAATATTGCAATAATTACCGCTAATGGTAATAATACCGTCACCACTAGAAGTGGAAATTTTAAGAGAGCAATATGAGTTCACAAAATATCTCTTTGAGAATTTGTTGAGTTGAGAGGTGCTCGATTCGATCAACCGATGTTGCTCACCAAGTGGTGGAGATGTGGATTTTTGGGTGGAATAGGTGTGGAAGCTTAAAAGTAAATGACACAATAATTTTAGAGTGGTTCAACCTTCTAACCAAGGTCTACATCCACTACCTTAGCTTCCCACTAAGGATTTCCAATCAATCCACTATTGATTCATCCCCTTTTCTAGGCTTAGGAGGAAACCCTTGTACACCGATCAAGCTTTCTACCCAAAGCCTTGATCAAACCCTCTTTTACAAAGAGATAATTAAAGCAAACACAAATCCCTCTAATAGGTGTTTGTTTGCACAATTAAAGCACTCACCCAAAACCTAAAACACTTGAGCAAATTTGACAATTTTGTTTCACTAGTGTTTGTCTATACAATAATTGACAATTTGAGTTCTAAGACAATATGAGCATTAACCATATATTGATGCTTGGATGTCCCTTTTATACTTCTTAATGAGTTAATAGCCGTTACTAGCCGTTAAGGATGATTTGGAGTCGTTGAGGACTTTATTTCCCACCATAAATGCAGAACTGCTGCTACCCGTATCGAAACGCTCGACCCCGTTTCGATACACTCTTTAAGTAGAAAGAGTCGTTGAGCATCCGTATCGAAATGCCATGGGCCGTATCGAAACGACCGTATCGAAACGCTAAGCACCGTATCGAAACGCTCTGCATTTAAAAGTTAGTTGGAAAATAGTCGTTGGGGTTTATGACCGTTGTGGTTGATGCCACGTAGGCGTATCGAAACGGCATAGCCCGTTTCGAAACATTAGGAAAAATTCACATCTAGGGAAGGCCCGTTTCGATACTCGTATCGAAACACTTTTGCTACTGGAATCCCCCGTATCGAAACACCTAAGGGTGTTTCAAAACACCTGGACGGTTTTGTGTAGTTTGGCTTTTGAAAACATTTAAAACCTTTTGAAAGCATCCCTAAACATAGTTTCAAGTTATTTGGACTTTGGAAATAGTTTTGAATTCTTTTTAAATTAGTCCAAAACTTTCAATTATTATATCAAAACATTAGTTCTACAATCTCCCCCTTTTTGATATAATAAAACTATCTTGAAAATTTGTTTGGGATTCTCCCCCTTTAACATTAAAAATGTGAATAAGAGATTAAGGATATGAAATCAAATAGAGCTCCCCCTTATTCATTTGAAAATTCAATTTTGCAAACCATTTCTCCCCCTTTTTGTTATATCAAAAAGAATTTAAAACATTAAGTTCAAAATAACTATAGAGGAATAATTTGACAAAAATAAGAATTTGGTTTTAAAATGGCTCCCCCTTACTCAAAGCATCATTAAAAATGTTAGTCCAATATATATGATCATCTAGTTGACATAAATGAAAATAAATCAAATAAAATTAAAGGCAACTAGATTTTACCACACTTGAACTCAAGGGAGGATGTGAAGTCTTCCTTCTTCAAGTGTTCTTCCTTAGTGTGCATGGAGCTCCCCTTCATTAATTTGACTTGTAGATCAATCTCCATCACACCCAGCAAAAGACAATCAAGTGACTTTTGGTATCCAAATTGCTTTGGATTCATAAACGTTAGTAGCACAAATTTTAGTCCCCTTAGGAATCCATTTTTCAATGTCACCCTTTTTAATTGAAGTGGTTAGTCCTTTTGGGACTCAAACACTTCTAAAACATTTTACTTTTACAAATCTAGGGGCACTAGATTGCCTTACATAGAAATTTGATTTTCCAAAATTGTTTTTCTTTTCTGGCTCTTTGCAAATCAAATCCTTTTCTTCTTGAACTTTTTGAAGCAAATTTTGTAAATCAAAACATTTTAATTCAAACTCTTCGAGTTTTGCTTCAAGTTCAAGTTTGGTTTTAGAAATCAAATCATTTTGAATTTTTAACTTGGAAATCAATTTATTGTTTTTCAAAATGTGATTTTTAAACTCTAAAACCAAATCATCGTAGGCATCTTGTAATTCATCAAAAGAGTAAGAACATGAAGTAGATGAATTAGAAGTTACCCTTGAATCTTCTTCGATGGCCATAAGGCAAAGGTTGGCTTGTTCATCGTTGGTGGAGTCCTCATCACTCCAAGTAGCCACATGTGCCTTCTTCTTATGGCTTGAAGTGCTTGCCCTCTCCTTTTTCTTGGATTCTCGTTCAAGCTCTCTCAAAGCTTTCTTCATGAACGGGACACACTTCTTGAAGAGATGAACTACCTCTTCTTCTTCATCCTTCTCTTCATTTGAATAGACATGATTGCAAGTGGAGAACTTGAGAGTCATGGCATTGGTGTTAATGCCAAGCCCCTTGAGCTTCTTCTCTCTCATAGCTCTAATTTCTTCCCTCTTCTTCTCATCTTCTTTGTTCTTCTTCATGATTTGATGAGTAAGAAGTGACCCCATGAGTTCATCAAGCTTCAAAGTCTTCAAATTCTTTACTTCGATGATGGCGGTCCTCTTTGAGTCCCAAGACTCGGGAAGTGAGTAGATGAGCTTTCGGACAAGTTTCTCCTCCGGAATGGCTTCTCCATAGCCCTTGAGACCATTGGTGATAGTGGAGAACCTATCAAACATATTCTCGATGTTTTCTTACGGATCATTCTTGAAGTTCTCATACTCCAAAGTGAGGAGCCCAATCTTGGTCTCCTTGACTTCATCGGTTCCTTCGTATGTGACTTCAAGCTTGTCTCATACCTCTTTGGCACTCTCACAAGAAGACATTTTCTCATAGATGGATGGGCCAAATGCACAAGAGAGGATGTGCAAGGCTTTGCAATTTAGCTTCATCTTCTTACGATCGTCGGCACTCCACTTCGCATTGCTTCATTGAGGCATGAACGGGCCATCTTCAACTATGTCCCATAGTTTGTAGTCTCTTGAATTTATGAAAAATTTCATATTGGTCTTCCAATGGGCATAGTAGGTTCTGTCGAAGAAAGGCGGTTTGTCGATGGATTGCGCCATTTGAGCCGGTTGGTGAAATGATGATCGAGCTTGCCGGATCTTCTCAATAGGTTGTGAATCCTCTTCGATTGAGCCAAGCTCTGATACCAATTGTTGAGTTGAGAGGTGCTCGATTCGATCAACCAATGTTGCTCACCAAGTGGTGGAGAGGTGGATTTTTGGGTGGAATAGGTGTGGAAGCTTAAAAGTAAATGACACAATGATTTTAGAGTGGTTCAACCTTCTAACCAAGGTCTACATCCACTACCTTAGCTTCCCACTAAGGATTTCCAATCAATCCACTATTGATTCGTCCCCTTTTCTAGACTTAAGAGGAAACCCTTATACACCGATCAAGCTTTCTACCTTATACACCGATCAAGCTTTCTACCCAAAGCCTTGATCAAACCCTCTTTTACAAAGAGATAATAAAGAAAACACAAATCCCTATAATAGGTGTTTGTTTGCACAATTAAAGCACTCACCCAAAACCTAAAACACTTGAGCAAATTTGACAATTTTGGCTCACTAGTGTTTGTCTATACAATAATTGACAATTTGAGTTCTAAGACAATATTTGATCATTTGTTGATTGACAATATGAGCATTAACCATATCTTGATGCTTGGAGGTCCATTTTATACTTATTGATGAGTTTATAGCCGTTACTAGACGTTGGGGATGATTTGAAGCCGTTGATGACTTTATTTCCCACCATAAATGCAGTTCTGCTGCTACCCGTATCGAATTGCTCGAACCCGTTTCGATACACTCTTTAAGTAGAAAGAGTCGTTGAGCATCCGTATCGAAACGCCATGGGCCGTATCGAAACGACCGTATCGAAACGCTAGGCACCGTATCGAAACGCTCTACATTTAAAAGTTAGTTGGAAAATAGTCGTTGGGGTTTATGACCGTTGTGGTCGATGCCACGTAGGCGTATCAAAACGGCATAGCCCGTTTCGAAACGTTGGGCAAAATTCACATCCAGGGAAGGCCCGCTTCGATACTCGTATCGAAACACTTTTGCTACTGGAATCCCCCGTATCGAAACACCTAAGGGTGTTTCGAAACACCTGGACGGTTTTGTGTAGTTTGGCTTTTGAAAACATTTAAAACCCTTTGAAAACATCCCTAAACATAGTTTCAAGTTATTTGGACTTTGGAAATAGTTTTGAATTATTTTTAAATTAGTCCAAAACATTTTTCAATTATTATATCAAAACATTATTTCTACAGAATTATAGATAACCTATGTTATCAATTGACATTTGAAATAAGTCATTGTGGATATAAGTTCTGGTAGCCAAAAAGTCAGTTGAAAGCTCTAGAAAAGCTATATATTGCTACCAAAAGATAATTTTCATTGAAAACTCCGAAAGAACTAAATATATTCTTATTCAAAGGAACAATTTTGACGATCGTACTAGACATTTACGAGTAAGATTGAATCACATGTTATGGTAAACCAGAAGTTTACGAAATTCAGAAATGTATATACACACTCTTATATAGTTGGTATGATCGGTTACACCATCCTGATCAATAATGATGCGAAAGCTATTGAGATTTATATGCACATTTATTAAAAGAACCTAAAGTTCTTGTGGTGCTTGTTCTCAAAGGAATTGATTAAATTCCACTTATTGAAAGAACACGAAGTTTTTGTGTCGCTTGTTCTCAAAGGAAATGATTAAGATCCCATTTACCAAAAGAACTTGAAGTTCTTGTACTAAAGATGAGACTGCATGTCTTGTATATCTGAATGAAATATGGGCCCATATATCCGCAAATGTGAAAAAAATTTATATGATTTTAGTAGATGCATCTACATTGTTTTATCAACTTACAACCAGAAGTTTGTGAGATCGATTATAAAAAAATTCATATTATACAATTAGACTATTCGTTTTGCAAAAGCTAGTGAGTTTATATTTTAGGTTATATCAGTTGATACAAAGCCTATTGATTATGAAAAATACAATTTAACAAAATTTCTATTGGATGCCTCCCTTTAATAGCTAAACTATGAGAACAAAACAATTATTATTTATATGATATTTCCATATAGAAGCACTTATACGCTTCAAGCCAACGAGTTATAATAAACTCCCCGTTATGATTGATTTCTGGTCAGAAGCCATACATTTTCCATTTTATAATGTTTGAATGTGTGATGTATTGTTGAATTGCTCCACCACAACGCACAAAAAGGGTAAATAAAAATGGTTGAGAATATATATTGAGTATGAGTCTACTTTTATGTTTAAATTCTTAAACATTAATTAGATAATCATTTATGACATGACTTTTCTCAACAATAGTGGGAGATAATAATCAACTGGATAGAGAAAAATGAATTATCATTATCAAGATCCTCGTATATGAACTAGAAGTTCATAAGATAGTTCATGTTATTACATGTCAAATGTCAGACATATTTACTGACCTAATGAGAGTAATTAAGTCTCATATACAAGCTGAAATGCTCTAAGTTTAAATTACATGTTAGAGTGAGAGGATGTAAATCATGCCTGAAGCATGATAGTTGAAATGGTTCCAATGATCAAAATTCTCGTAAATGGAAAGTAATATGAGATGGTCATATATTGGAGGCGGGTGCTCCTGATGAGACCCAAGACATAACTAATAATAAAACTCTAGAAGAGTTTCAGGTACCTGAAATAAAGATTGAAATCTTGAAGAGATCTCGATGAGTTATGTCACTAAGAGAATGGAACCAAAATAAAAAAATTGTCGACAACAATTTTGCAAATAATTTTACATAAAATACTTCTATAGAAGTAAAGAAAGAAAACAATGATCTTGTATAAGAATCTATAGATGTTGAAATGATTGGCCAATATAGAAAGACGCTTTGAACTTCCAAAAGTGAAGTATTTGGATTAGCAGTCCAAACATCTAAAGGTGTAATGCAAGTGAGGCACAAATAAGTAGTCGTAAATATGACTTGACTTATGAAGAGTTTTAATTACTTTATGGTGGATTCAATTAATTTGGCAGTAATGAAATATATTACATGCGTCTAATTATTTATGGATCTCTATTTATCCTTAGAGGATTTAAAATGCTAGAAGCATTTGGAAATTTTTGAGAAAATTTATTTAGACATGTCTCATTGAATATTTTGGCGTATTTGGTATAATCGCCTTAGTGAGTACTAATTGAGGAAATATTGCAAGAATGATCAGATTTCTTTATGTATTTTATAAAGGAGTTTTGGATCAAGATTTATTATGATAATCTGAATTTCATTAAAACTCATGAAGAGCTTCAAATTGGAAACTCATGAAGAGCTTTCAAATCATTTGATGAACGTATTTGAGAAAAAGAATCTTGAGATGTGGTTTTGTCTCGACCTAAAGACTGAGCACTTAAATATGCGTTTTTGTCTATGAATGGACATAAGCTGAAAGAATCTTAAAGAAAATTCAATATGGATAAAGCATGTCTATTGAGTATCTCAATAATTGTAAGGTTGTTGGATGTGAATAAAGATAATAATATATTTTCTTGGTCTTGAAGAACTATATATTAGTTGTTCAAGAAATATCTATGGATGTACAAAGATCATTACCTTTAGATCTTCAAATATTCATCGATGCCTCCTCAAATCTTGAAGAAATAATTATTATGCACGAGGCAAACCAAAATGAGTTTGGCTAAGACCATTGACCCAACATATCTAGAAGATATGTGATTTACTTTCATAAGATATGATACAAATGCTATCTTGTGTAGAGATAATGAAAGGTGGATACATCATGAAACATATTACTCTTAAGTTTCATCCCTCGCGATCTTTAGAAAAAGTATTCAAGATTGAATTATGAAGATTCAAAGATCTTATGTGGTGTTTTCATGAGGGGGGAGTAAATACACATTGCACTCTTTTTTCCTTAACCGATGTTTTGTTCCAATGGGTTTTCCTAGTAAGGTTTTTAATGAGGCAACATGTTATGCTATCAAAGATGTGTGTACTCTTTTTCCTTCACTAATTAATTTTTTTCTCACTGAGTTTTTATCTTAGTAAGATTTTAACGAGGCACATTATCTTCATAGACATCCAAGGGGGAGTGTTATGAATCTTTATCTATGTGGATGTTTATCATGATTAAAACTTTATTTAAGAAGTTTGATTTATTTATTATTAGGAACATTATCTTTATTAATTAGAGTTTAATGTATTATGTATTTCTTATGCCTATAAATAGATGAAGGCATTGTACACAATTCTAGTTTTTGAGAATAATATGAATCTTACACTTTATTTCATCTCTTTGTTCTTCTTGTTCTTCGTTATTATTCTTGTTATTCTTTATTTTATTTACAACAATTAAATGAATTATGCATATGTCTATGCAAAATTATTTGTTAACACCAGTTCATAAATAAAACTTTTTAAAAATTTAGCATTTTCATAATGTGAAACATTGTTTCGTTTTACTCATTATCAAATTTTAGTATAAAGAGAGTTACTTCATGAATCACTTAAATACTAAAACATTTTTTAAAATTTGTACTCAAATAAAGTTTTTATATATATGTTTTAGTGACTTTTAATTCTTAGAATAATGTCAACAACTTCTAGAGCAAGTGATTAAAGCTCTCAATTGACACTCTCCTCTCTTCCGTAGGTTGTGAGTTCAATACTTATTAGGAGCAAAATTCTTATTCCCACTCCCCTAGATAAAATTGTTAAAAAAAACTTAGGATTCTAATTTACTCATTTAACTTACTCAAAAGTAAAGTCATGACGAGTTTCAAATATAAAAACCTCGATTCTAAAAAAATCATATTTTGTTTACACGTGTTTGCATTCTCAAAGTCTTAACATGCTACTAATTAATAAGATTGGTATTTCAAAAATTATACAATTTCTTCAATCCTTTTTTTTTTTGACAAATATTAATTCTAGTCCTAATCTTACCTAGAGGGAAGAGGAATGAGAGACTCTAAGAGAATAAAAAGTGATGTTTTTAGTGGGTCTAAAACTCATAACTTAATAAAATGTGAGAAAACAAAGATGAGCAGCTTGGTCAACTTGCCTTATTTCTTAATTTTTTAAAATCTTACTCAATATATTATTACGACATTTATGAAATTCTCTTTCAAAAGAAAATTTACTTGGTAATTCAAAAGTTATATGGTTAACTCATTAAAAGATGATACAAATTTCCGTTCCTCATTTCTTTAAGGTATAACTAAAACGGTAAAAGAAAACAATGAGATTACAGTTTTAAAATAAATGCATAACGTAAGTATGAAGAACAATGTCCCTACTTCTCATTGTTGTACCGTCAGTTATACACAATCGAACCAAAAATTTAATACCATTATACCATATAATAAATATATTTAATTTTTATAATAAACGGTTATTAAAGTTCATTGAATTACAAGATACAATGGTTTTAAGAGTAGTATGTTTTGAACCTCCATCAAGCCTATGGAAGGTGATTTGGCGAACATAGGCTCCCCAACGTGTTCGAACCTTTATGTGGTCGGCAGCTCATGGCAGAATCCTGACGAATCAAGAGCGCATGAGGAGGCATTTGTCTTGTTCAATCTGTAATGATGGAGTGGAGGATGTATTACATGTTCTTAGGGACTGTTTCCGTGCTCCTATCGTTTGGGCGCAAGTTATTAAGAGGAGCAAGTTTCCCGAATTTGATAGTCTAAGTTACTAGGAGTGGTTCTTCCGCAATCTGTCTGGGCCAGAGGAATTTGCAGTGGCTGGAACGGATTTCGCAGCGACATTTGCTATCATATGACGTCTCCTTTGGTCCCGACGTAACAAAAGTCTATTTGATGAGGAGGATTCGACACCCGATTCAGTGTTAAACGAGTGTGCAAGGATCTTATCGGATATGCAAGCTAAGGAAATCAATGGTCAGGTCCTTCCATCAAATTCCCCTCATTCGACTGCTCCTGCACAAGGGTGGGTTAGGGCCAATGTCGATGGAGTAGTTCGCTTGGGAGATGAATAACAGACTTTTCACACATGTATTTTTAGTTTTATATTAGCTATAGTTAGTTTTAATTAGTTGTAGTATCTTGATTTTGATCTTGATCTTGATTAGTATATTAATCAAGGTCCAGTGGACTCATTAACTCACTTGAATAAACGCAGCGTTTTTGTTTAGTTTTGTTTGAATGAATAAAACATCGAGTATTACTCTTTACTCAAGATCTCAGTTCTTCATCCAAAATTCTCAAATACCAAAACCCTAAATTCACGATAGCATTCTAACTTCAACATGGTATCAGTAGACTCTTCCGACGCCCGTTCTTCTGCCTCTTCTCGATTCAAAAACATAGATCCTTCTGATGAATTTTACATACACCCCAACGAGAATCTGGCACTCGTCTTGACCTCCGTTCTTCTCACCGGTGGAAATTATCATTCGTGGGCACGCTCCATGCGCATTGCCCTGATTTCCATGAACAAGTTTCAATTCGTCATGGTTCGCTGAAGGATCCTCATGAAGATGATGCTAGCTATTTCCCCTGGGTGAAGTGCAACAACCTTGTTCTTTCATGGTTGCAACGAGCGCATGAGCTTTGGGCAGATTTGCGCAACCGCTTCAGCCAATGAGATCTCATGAGGGTTTCCGATCTTCAACGGGAATTCTTTTCCCTAAATCAATGTAATAACACTGTTACTACCTTTTACACCCTATTGAAAGTAGTTTGGGACGAATTATGTGTTTTAAGACCTCTGTGTTCATGTTCTTGTGATTCTGTTAAGTTTCGAAACCAAGATTTTGCCCTTAGGTTTCTTAGAGGTCTCAACGAGTCTTTTGCAATTCCTAAATCTCAAATCCTGATGGCTAAGCCATTTCCTCAAACTCATGAAATTTTTTCTATATCGTTCAACATGAACGTTCTATATCTGTTGCTATTCCTTATGAATCCAATGTTCTTGTTGTTGATAGACATAGTAATACTGGAAATTTTCAAAAGAAATCTTTTGTGTCAAATACTGGAAACCGTAGACCTCTTTGTGCATTCTGTGGTCTTCAAGGGAATTTTATTGATAAATGCTATAAAAAGTACGAATACCCTCCTGGTTATACGTCTAAGTATTCTGTTAGCAAGACAAATCTTGTCAGTCTTCCCATACATGAAAATTCCAATCCCACTGATTCCTTAGTAACAAATGAACACAAGTCAGATGACCATTTTTCCTTATTTACTAAAGAACAATATGAAGGATTGATTTCTTTACTTCAAGAAAAGGGAGTATCTAGTTTAAGTTCTGTCAGCACTCCTCACTCAGCTGTGAATGCTTTATCCTCTAGTTTTGCAATTGCTCCAGCACCCAGTGATGATTCAGGTATGATCTTTACCCGTTCTCTTGCATCTACATCCATTAACACCTCATGGATCATAGATTCAGGAGCCACAGATCATATTTTAAATTTTTTGTCTATTTTTAGTTGTTATTCTAATATTAATGACAAATTTGTTAAACTTCCAAATGGTAATATGGTTCAAGTTTTGCATATTGGAAACATTTCTCTTACAAATAGTTTAATTCTAAAAGATGTTCTTCATATTCCACATTTTGGATTCAATTTGATTTCTGTCAGTAAATTAACATTAAATGTAGACATTTATGTTATCTTTACTGACAATAAGTGTATTTTACAGGATCTTTTTTCCTTGAAGATGATTGGTACAGCTAGATTAGTAAGAGGCCTTTATCCGCTCTTAGGATCTACTCACATTGATTATACAATCTGTAAAATTTCTTCCTCTAATTCCTTGCATACATGGCATGCTAGGTTAGGTCACCCCTCTAGTAAAAGAATGTCTTTCTTTTTCAAATTAAATAAAGATATTCCTTCTGGTAATATATCTCACTGTGATATTTGCCATCTTGCAAAACATAAATGTTTGCCATTTTCTATCAGTAATTGTGTTTCTGCAAGTCTTTTTGATATTGTACATTTAGATGTTTGGGGTCCATTTCCTGTTAAAAGCATATATGAACATAGTTATTTCTTAACTGTTGTTGAGGACAAAAGTAGATATGTATGGATATTTCCCATGGTTCATAAATCTGAAGTTAGGAAGCTTATTGTTGATGTTTTTAATCTTATTGAAACCCAATTTTCAAAAAGAATTAAGTGTTTTAGGTCTGATAAAGCTCAAGATTTTAAAATGGATGATTTTTTTAAAAGTAAAGGGATTATCCATCAAACTTCTTGTGTATATACTCCACAAAAAAACAGTGTTGTAGAAAGAAAGCATCAACATTTACTTGTTGTTTCTAGATCTTTAAGAATACATGCATGTTTACCTTTGCCCTTTTGGATCGATTGCATCTTACATGCTAATTTTTAATTAACTTAACTCCTACTCGTGTTTCAGCTAATAAAACATCTCATGAAATTTTATATAATAAATTGTCACATTTAGATAATCTTAAAATTTTTGGTTGTTTATCTTATGCTTCTTGTCTGCCTAAGTCTGCCACTAAGATGCATCCAAAAGCTGTCAAGTGTATCTTTCTTAGTTTCCCTCAGCACATGAAAAGTTATAAGTTGTATAATTTGAAAACTAAAACTATTTTTGTATCCAGGCATGTCACTTTTAATGAATCCATTTTTCCTTTTAGTAAATCTTCTTCTTCTGATCTTATTTTTTCATCTCATGATTCATTTCCTTTATATGATGATCTAAATTCTATCCCAAAAAATCAAAGTCCTTTATTAGATCAACATATCAATGATAATGTTTTTCCTAGTTCTACAGTGCATGATACTAATATTTCAGATAATTCACAAACTGTTCTTCACACTGATCAGCAAGATCAGTCTGTTCAAAACATTCCTATTTTGTCTAATAGACCATCTAGACAAATTAGGCTACCTCAAAAGTTTTAATATTATCAGGTAAACTTACCTAAACCTCGTACTTCATCTTACTCTATTGCTAATGCTCTATCCTATCAGAATATTTCTTCTCAACATCAATATTTTATTAACAATATTGATGTTTTAGCTACTCCTAAGACTTATAAGCAAGCTGTAAATCATGAATGCTGAAGAAATACTATGCAAGAAGAGATTTTAGCATTAGAGTCTAATAAAACTTGGGACTTAGTACCCTTATCCCCTAATAAGAAAACAATTGATTGCAAATGAGTCTTTAGGACTAAGTTGAAATTTGATGGCACTTTAGATAGATATAAGGCTAGGTTAGTGGTAAAAGGGCACACACAACAGTTTAGAGTTGATTTTCTAAGTACTTTTAGCCCTGTTGCTAAAATGACAACTATTAGAATTGTTGCCTCTAAAAACTGAAAATTGCAACAGTTAGATGTTAATAATGATTTCCTTCATGGTTCCTTACATGAAGAGGTTTATATGGAAATGCCTCCTGATTTTTCTGTTGATAATTATCCTAATCTTTTTTATAAATTAAATAAAAGTCTATATGGTTTAAAACAGGCTAGCAGACAGTGGAATGAAAAACTAACTCTAGCTTTAATTGCATAAGGATTTAAACAGTCCCCTTCTGACACTAGTAGTTTTACTAAAGGTGTAAATGAAAATTTCATTGCTCTAGCTGTCTATGTAGATGACATAGTTTTAACTAGTTCTAGTCAAGAGCAAATAGATTCTATTAAAGTCTTCTTACACAACACCTTCAAAATTAAAGATCTGAGAAATTTAAAGTATTTCTTAGGTCTTGAGGTTGCTCGAACTAGTTCTGGTATTAATATTTGTCAGAGGAAGTATACATTAGAGCTTCTTAAGAAAATTATTTTTCTAGAATCCAAGCCTGTATCTACTCCAATTATTGTCACCAGAGGATCAAAAAGGTTATCTAAAACTGATGGCATTCCATTACAAGACATTAAGGCCTATAGAAGATTAATTGGAAAATTGTTATACTTAACCAATACTAGGCCTGACATTGTTTTCTCTGTTCAGCAATTTTTTCGGTTTCTTTCTTGCCCTATCACTGTTCATTTGGAAGCAGTTCATAGAATTTTAAGATACTTAAAAGGAACTCCTGGTCAAGGTTTATTTTTTGTTGCTGATAATGATCTTAAATTGTAAGCTTTTTCTGACTCTGACTGGACCTCTTGCCCTGACTCTAGAAAGTCTATCTTTGAATTTTGTATCTTTCTAGGTTCTTCTCTTATTTCATGGAAATCTAAAAAACAACAAACTATTTTTCGATCTTCTAGTGAGGCTGAATATCGTGTCTTGGCTTCTGTTACTTGTGAAATACAATGGATATTTTATTTACTTCAAGCTTTTCATGTACCTTTTCAGCCTGCTAATTTGTTTTGTGACAATTTATCTGCTATTCAAATTGCAGAAAATCCTGTCCATCACGAACGCACGAAGCATATTGAAATAGATTGTCACCTAATCCGAGAAAAGATTCATCAAGGGCTCATTGTATTACTTCCAGTTTCTTCTCAACACCAGCTTGCAGATTGTCTCACCAAAGCTCTGCCCAGTTTTTCATTTCATTTGCTAATTTTCAAGTTGGGCGTACATGACATATACGCTCCAACTTGAGGGGGCTAACAAACTTTTCACACATGTATTTTTAGTTTTATATTAGCTGTAGTTAGTTTTAATTAGTTGTAGTATCTTGATCTTGATTAGTATATTAATCAAGGTTCAGTGGACTCATTAACTCGCTTGAATAAACGCACTGTTTTTGTTTAGTTTTGTTTGAATGAATAAAACATCGAGTATTATTCTTTACTCAAGATCTCAGTTCTTCATCCAAAATTCCCAAATACCAAAACCCTAAATTCACGATAGCATTCCAACTTCAACAATGAAGCTGCCGCATGTGGTGGGTTAATCCGTGACTCTTCAGGAAGGTGGTTACTTGGATTCTCAAGAAGCCTTAGGTGTTGCCCTGTTTTGTTTGCAGAATTATGGGGTTTTTACATGACGCACTCAAGCAAGCTTGGCATTTGGGATATAGGCAGCTCATTATCGAAGCTGATAGCGCGGATGTGGTTGATTTAGTGGCCTGTCAACCGAATGTTCTCCGTGGTAACACTCTTGCCGCCACCGTTCGTCAAATGCTTGCCTTAGAATGGGACATTGGGATCAATAAGATTGGTCGTGGAGCACCAATTAGCGAAACTATTTTTAGTGATATGTTGCATCTTGTTCCTGATCTAATCCACAAGGGCTTCTAATTCCCTTTCTATGCATAGCTTCCTTCATCAATATAATAATACAACTTGCACAGTATTTTATTCAAAGTCTTGAAACACATTAGGATTCGAATGCTTACTCTGTTTATTTTCACAACACTAAAAAGTTTTAGTTTTAAATTGTTAGAAGATAGAATGCTGCAAAACAAATATTAACATACGAGAAAGTTAACTTGAAAGAAATTAAAATAAAGTTAAATTTTGACATGAACCATCATCTTAGAAGTAAATCTTTCCTTATTGATGTAATCGTTAAAATAAATATCGTCTCAGATTAACACAATCCTTCAATATTTTTACACTTAAATATCAAAGTGCAAATAAGTTGATATTACTATTCTAAAAGGGATCAGAATCTAAGCAAGAGATATTCAAAATAATACATTAAAAATAAAAGAGAATTTGCGTAAGGAAATAAGAAATGAATCGCTTTGACTATGTTTAAAGATGAATGAGGCAATTTCAACAAAACAAAGTGGCGTTTTAAAATGTTTTTTTTAATATACATATATGATTATATTAGAGGTGTTTATCGAGTGAGTCGATCGTAAGTTGAGTAGTACTCGACTCATGCTCGTTAAATAATCTTGTTGCTCGACTCAACTCGTTGCTCGTTAAGCTCAATAAAAATTTACCTGACTCGTGCTCGTTAGAAAATCTCGTTGCTCATTAAGCTCGCCAAAATTTTTACCTTATTTTTTAGATATAGGTAAAATTTAGTGATACTATTAGAGCTTAATGTAAACATACAAATTAGGAAAAAAAATACGAGGATTGGAAGATAAATAAACGAGCTTGTCATGATCGAGTTAGAGATGAAATCAATATTCGAGTATAAGACTCTTTTAGTTTATCAACAATCTTTGATAAACAACAAAAGAGAGAAGGCATTAAGGATTCTATGCCTTTAAATTTCAATCTATTTTTTTATGAAAACTAAAGACTTTTCTATTTCTTTTACTTTTATATAGAAAGTAATAATAAAAGAAAAAAACTAATAAAAAAAAGAAGGAAGACTAATTATTATAATTTTTTTTACAGATTAACTTTTTGAGTTCTCGGGAAATACAAATTGATTTGAAAATTTGAAATCAAATATTTTATGGGTAAACTATCTAGTAATTTACTGAACTTTTCTAGAGTTTTCAACTAGCATTTAAACTTATTGGTACATAATTTTTGAAGTAGACGCCAAAATATCATAAAAAGAACAAGATACCCGCGAACTTATCAAGCTCGAGCTGTATGCGAGCTGTTCAACTCAATATGCACCCCTAAATTATATAGTAAATACTTGAATATAAGTCTCATAAAATAAACACTATTCTCTTTTTACCGAAGTCCTAAAAATTTAAAATTCCTATGCGATTTAGGAAAATTTTAAAATTTTTTATATATTTTCTATTGAAAATCTATTTTCGCCACATAAATTTTATAATTTCGCCCTGTAAAATTTTATAAATTTACCCTTAACCTAAAGTCTTGCATTCGTCTCTACCCATAAGTCCTACTATGTACCGACATGCACACCGCTACACTTTTAATGACTTTTAAATAAATATTAGAATTTGGATTGGATAACTCTCTTAAGCAGAAATTTGTGGGCTCCTGGAGTGAAACGTGTTCAGCTCCTGCAAATTGCCTTTAAAGCCAAACATAAACTTTAAAGCCAACCTTCTCAATTACTATTTAATAGGGGTGTTCAAATTTGGGTACCCGGGTTTTCGAGTATTCGAAAAACCGGGTACCCGGACCATCGGATATTAAGTTTGCTGGCCCGTGTTCCGATCCGTAAATACCGAGTACCCGTAAAATCGGGTACCGGGTACCCGGTTCTTATTTTTTTATTTTTTATTTATTTTAAAATTAAAAAAAAAACTTTAAAAGAT
Source organism: Hibiscus tridactylites (assembly GCA_958450335.1). Taxonomy (NCBI): domain Eukaryota; kingdom Viridiplantae; phylum Streptophyta; class Magnoliopsida; order Malvales; family Malvaceae; genus Hibiscus; species Hibiscus tridactylites. Next base: position 61,346,219 of record OY288286.1, on the reverse strand, counting down.
TATAACACATGATTCAAACAAAAAAATAATAATGATTTGAAGTTTATAACCATAAGAGAGACATTAAAAATATTAATATCCATCGTAATTTTTTTTAATCTCATATTTTTTAAAGAAACCTACTAATGCATAAATGCAAAAGAGAAACATTGTTGTTTGTTTCATATCGAATCTTACATATTCACAAATTAATATTTTTTTGTTGAAAATTTGAAAACATGAAAGCATATAATACAAATATAGAATGAATTTAGATATTTAAATATAGTTCTAAAGTAAAAATATTAAGTAATCTAATAAAAAAAATAGGAACCGGGTACCCCGAAAAAATTATATTTTTTGACCCGGGCCCGACCCGAAAAATGACGGGCCAGGTACCCGACCCGGGTAAAAAAAATTCCGGGTAAATACCCGATTATTTGTGTTCGGGTAGTCGGGTCAGGTAGTCCGGGTCGGGTAATTTTAAACACCCCTACTATTTAATATATGTTGAAACCGCCAAAACGGGTGGAATTTAAACATGCATAAAAAATATTTGGGAAAACTACACTGGTGGTACTCTAACTATGCTTGTATTCCTACTTTGGTCCCAAAACTATCTTTTTCGGCAAAAGAGTCCCTTCCGTTACAGGTCCCCCGACGTTAAATAACTAACGGTTTTGCTGATGTGTCATTTTTTAATATTTTTTAAGGTTGACGTGGCATTTTTAAATATTTTTTTAATCATTTCTCTCTCCTCTTATATATTATTTTTATTTAATTTTATTCACCCAATCATGTTGTGACACGTGTCACTACACTATTAGGTGAAAAAAACACCCAAATATACTAAAAATCGGAAGTGGTGCTGCTAGGATTTGAACCCAGGACACCAACACACCAAAACATGCGCTTGAACCAACTAGGCTAGGCTAGATACTTGATTCAAATCTACTAACACTTATATTTAAGCTGTACAAATTAACCCAAAAAAAAACCTAAAAACATAATTGGTGCCACTGGGAATCGAACCCAAGACCACCAGTGCATAATGCATGCGCGTGAACCAACTATGCTAGGCTGGTTAACTGATTTAAATCTACTAACATTTATATTTAAGCTGTACAAATTAACCCAAAAAAACCTAAAAACATATTTATTTATTATAAAATTAATATTTATTAATAATATAAGAGGAGAGAAATAATCAAAAAATATTAAACTAATGATATTTATTAATATTAATAATTGTTAAATTTTTACTTTACTATTACTGCAAGTATTTTTATTTATTTTATAATAATATTTATTAATAATATTAATAATAATTGTTAAATATTTATTAATAATATTAATAATTGTTAAATTTTTACTTTACTATTACTGCAAGTTTTTTATTTATTTATAATAATATTTATTAATAATATTAATAATAATTGTTAAATATTTATTAATAATATTAATAATTGTTAAATATTATTAATAAATATTATTATTTTATAATAATAATTATTAATATTAATAAATATCATTAGTTTAATATTTTTTGATTATTTCTCTCCTCTTATATTATTAATAAATATTAATTTTATAATAAATAAATATGTTTTTAGGTTTTTTTGGGTTAATTTGTACAGCTTAAATATAAATGTTAGTAGATTTGAATCAGTTAACCAGCCTAGCATAGTTTGTTTATGCGCATGCCTTGTGCATTGGTGGTTTTGGGTTCGATTCCCAGCGGCAACAATTATGTTTTTAGGTTTTTTTGGGTTAATTTGTACAGCTTAAATGTAAGTGTTAGTAGATTTAAATCAAGTATCCAGCCTAGCCTAGTTGGTTCAAGCGCATGCTTGGTGTGTTGGTGGTCCTGGGTTCAAATCCCAGCAGCACCACTTCTGATTTTTAGTATATTTGGGGGGGGGTTTCACCTAATAGTGTAGTGACACGTGTCACAACATGATTGGGTGAATAAAATTAAATAAAAATAATATATAAGAGGAGAGAGAAATGATTAAAAAATATTTAAAAATGCCACGTCAACCTTAAAAAATATTAAAAAATACCACATCAGGAAAATCGTTAGTTATTTAACGTCGGGGGACCAAAACAGGAAAACTATGTAACGGAAGGGACTCTTTTGCCGAAAAACATAGTTTTGGGACCAAAGTAGGAATACAGGCATAGTTAGGGTACCACCAGTGTAGTTTTCCCAAAATATTTTAATGTTGTTAAATACGTCACTTCCAAAGAAGATTTTAGATGGAAATATAACAACTTATCTTAAAAGGAAAAAAAGTAGCAGTCCATGTGAATATTTACACATTTTAATTATTGTATGAGTTTAAATTTTAACATTTAATTTTAAGAATATTATTATAATAGTATGAATTAACTTGTCTCAGTGGTTAAGGGAACGGTTATTATTTCTAAAGGTTACGAGTTCGAGCACCAACAACTTCAACAATGTGATTGAGCATGTATTATCAAATACTTGAGAGTATTATTCAAAATAGATACTACTTGTAATCATGGGCGAAGCCAAGAATTTTATTTTGGGGTGTCATAATTTCGAGAATCAAAATATCTAAGTAAAGTAATATAAATCAATAATACATAACATTAATATCCGATAGACTATTACAAAGCTATTACAACATAAAGTAAACGACTAAGTACATAGAATAAAGTTCAATAACTCATACATTTTTCTTACAATTGTCCACGACGATTCTTCATGTTTTGAAATCGTTGAATAATTTTTTCTTTGTCGATACTATTAAAAATATCTTTCTCAACATAGGTAATCAAACAATCATTCATCCATTGATCTCCAATTCAATTTCTCAAACGATTTTTCACAATCTTCATCGCAGAAAAAGTTTTTTCCACACTTGCCGTAGCATCGGGCAAAATCAATACAAGCTTAATCAAACGATATACCAACGGATAAACAATATTCTTTTTTGTACCAACCATCTTCTTAGCAAGGTCTTAAATCCCCTTCAAATTTGAGAACTCTTCATTTGAACACATGTCACATATGTATGTATCCAATTGGCTATCAAGTGTGTAAAACCTATGTTTGATTTTGATATAATTAAATCATTGAGGATTATTTTGTAAAACTTAAAATTAGTTTTTAAGTCCCTTAATAAGTTTTAAAAACACCAACACTTTGAACCTGATTTTTAAAACTAAAACTCAAAATATTTTCTAAGTGTTCCAAGGCAAAACCATCCAAAAACGTCCAGGCATATCGATACAGCACCTAGCGTATCGATACCATTTTGCCAAACTTGGTCACTGTCGACATCTGTATCGATACCCTAAACCCTCGTATCGATACGGCCCTGTGTTAAAATTCAAAGAGTTTGAATACGGTACCGATACGGCTAACCCCCGTATCGATACGGGCTTTGTAATTTTTTAATATAAGTCGGTTTAAAAATTATGACTATTGGTGTCAGTTGGTTGGTAACCAAACTTTAAAAGTTTGTTGACCCGTATCGAGACGCCAAACTCTCGTACCGATACGGAGTTGGACAGTGAGTTAAGTTCAGAAAATAGTATCGATACGGCCCTTGCCGTTTCGATACCCCGTACCGATACACTTACACGCGTATCGATACCCTTGTATTAAATGTGCACAACGGCTCTTTCTTTTTTGAGACAGGTACCGATACCCATTCCCGCGTACCGATACCGGTAGCTGCAGAAGTGCATTTATGGTGGTAAGAGAGGGTTCCAACGGCTCCATTTATGTTCCCAACCACCCAAACGGCTAGAAATCAATGAGAAGGTATAAAAGAGACATCCAAAAGCTACAGCAACAACTATTGAACTTCAAGAAAACACTTATTCATCAAATCCAAGCAATTGTGCCAAATTTCATATTTGTGTAAAATCCCAATTTGTGTTCTTCATTCTTACTTTGTAAAATTGGGTTGGGTGCTTGTATTGGGGCTATCATTTGTATTGAGAGATACCTTATTAGCCTACAAATTTCTTTGTTCTCTTGTGTGAGGGTTGGGTTGATTTTTGGGTAGAAAAATCAACCGATATTGTAAAGGGTTGCCTCCTTGTCCTAGAAAAGGGGAAGATCAATTTAGTGAAATTGTTGCAAATCCTTAGTGAGACTAAGGTAGTGGATGTAGAGTTCATTTGGAACTTGAACCACTCTAAATCCCTTGTTCTTCAATTTTTATTTGCCAATTTCCACTACAATCCTTTAAATTTTCAATTCACCCCCCCTCTTGGTAAATATCGATCTTTCGATCCACTCAACAATTAGTATCAGAGCTTAACTCTTTGAGGATTAACAACCACAAGAGGAGATCCTTGGAAGAGTGTGATCATCAAAATATCAAGAGATGGCTTCAACCTCCGGTTCCGGCATGTACGAGTCACAATCGACCACAAAGCCTCCGTTCTTCAATGGTGACAACTATTCTTTTTGGAAGAATAAAATGAGGCTATTCATCAAGTCTAGTGACTATCTTGTGTGGGATGTCATTGAGGATGGGCCATACATTCCATTGAAGCAAGATGGTGTTGAAGAAGAAAGCCGAAATGACTGAAGAGGAGAGGAAGAAGATTCAAGTCAACGATAAAGCTCTCCACGTGCTTTTTTGTGCTTTCGGTCCGGACATCTACTCAAAGGTCTCATCCATTGAAAGTGCCAAAGAAGTGTGGGACACTCTTGAGACCACTTATGAAGGCACCAATGATGTCAAAGAAACTAAGATTGGACTTCTCAATCTTAGTTATGAAAACTTCAAGATGGAGCCCGATGAGATGGTGTCAAAGATGTTTGATCGATTCTCCACAATTGTCAACGGTCTAAAGGGATATGGAGAGATCATACCGGAAGACAAGCTTGTCCGGAAGCTACTCTATTCACTTCCTGAATCTTGGGATGGGAAGAGAACCGCTATCATCGAAGCAAAGAACTTGAAGACATTAAAGCTTGATGAGCTTGTGGGTTCTCTCCTTACTCATGAGATCATGAAGCAAGGAAGGGAAGATGAGAAGAAGAAAGAAGAGAAAAGGGTAGAGAAGCTTGAGGTTGAGAAAAAGAAGAAGATGGGAATAGCTCTCAAGGCTAAAGCTTCACAACATGATGAGAGCTCATCTTGTGAGGAGGATGAACTTGAAGAATTGGCTATGATAGCCAAACGATTCTCACGCTTTATGAGGTCCAACCGGGGAAGAAAAATCCAAAGGAAGATGGACTTCAAAAGCAAGAACAAAGAAGAAGGAAAGGATCCCATCATTTGCTATGAGTGCAAACAACCCGGCCACATCCGTTCGGAGTGCCCTCAACTCAAGAAGAAGAAGAAACTCAAAGCCAAGCTTGCTACTTGGAGTGATGAGGAGTCATCGGAGGATGACGAACAAGAAGTGTCTAATCTTTGTCTCATGGCACTTGAGGAAGATTCCTCCTTGGTAACCTCTAACTCATCTACTTTAGATTTTTCATATGAAGAGTTAAATGATGCATATGATGAGTTACAAGAGGTATATGATGAATTAGTTGAAAAGTTTAAAGAGTCGGTCATTAAAAACAAGAAAATCATTTTAGAGCTAAATGAGAAAAATGACTCACTCACTCAAGCTAATTCTAAATTTGAGAAAAAGATTTTAGGATTAAAAGATGAACTTAAATTCTTTCAAGATGAAAATGTTGATCTTAATAATCTTTTGTCTCAATGCAATAGTGAACACCAAAAGGTGTTAGGTGAGCTAAATGAGCTCAAAAAGTCCTTAAAAAATGTTGGTAGTGTCAAGCATGAAGTAGGAGAATCCTCTAGAACACACCAACCTAAGAAAAGGACTAATTACTACAAACAAGGTAGCTACCCTAGACATAGTAGAGCTAAAAGAATTAGAAGTGTATGGGTTCCTAAGGAACTTGTAAAATCTAATAATATTATTGCTATGTCATCTTGGATTCCTAAGGGAACCAAGGTTTTGAGAGCTAACACTCATGGACCCAAAATGATTTGGGTACCAAAAAACAAGGTTTAATATCTTTGTTTGTAGGGGGAGCATTGCTACAAGGCCAAAGCACAAAGTCAAAACTCATGGTACCTTGATAGTGGATGCTCGAGGCACATGACCGGAGACAAGAGTCGATTCATGGATTTAAAGCCAAAAAGTGGAGGAGTAGTAACATTTGGTGACAACTCCAAAGGCCACATTAAAGGTATTGGCTCCATAGGTAATCACTCTACCATTCTCATTGAAAATGTCTTATATGTCGATGGTCTTAAACATAATTTATTGAGCATAAGTCAATTGTGTGATAAAGGATTTAATGTTTTATTTGATAAAAATTGATGCAAAATTGTTGACATTAAATCTAATAATATTATGCTCATAGGTCATCGCATAGGAAACATATACATGGTGCATTTAGATGACATACATACATCTCATGCATGTTTAGTTGCTTAAAATGAAAATGATGCATGGTTGTGGCATAGGAAGCTAGGACATGCTAGCATTAGTGTTTTGGAAAAACTTGTCTCTCTAAATCTAGTTAGAGGTTTGCCCAAAATAAAATTTTCAAATGATAAAATTTGTGATGCATGCTCAAAGGGCAAACAACATAAGTCTTCCTTTAAATCCATTAATGATGTTTCTACTAGTAGATGCTTACAATTAATTCACATGGATTTATTTGGGCCAATTAGGACTATGAGCTTGGGTGGTAAATCTTATGCATTTGTGCTAGTTGATGATTTTTCTATATTTACTTGGGTTCTCTTTTTAAGTACTAAAGATGAGGCTTTGGAAAAATTCATCACATTTTCAAAATTAACCCAAAATGATCTTGAACTTAGAATTTCACACATTAGAAGTGATCATGGAACCGAGTTTCAAAATTTAGGGTTTGAAGAATTTTTGAATGAAAATGGTATTAGCCATAATTTTTCGGCTCCTCGAACTCCTCAACAAAATGGGGTAGTTGAGAGGAAAAATAGAACTTTACAAGAAATGGCTAGAACTATGCTTTGTGAAAATAATTTACCTAAATATTTTTGGGCGGAAGCCACAAACACCGCTTGTTATATTGTAAATCGAGTAATGATTAGGCCAATTTTAAAGAAAACACCTTATGAGATTTTAAAATCTAAAAAGCCTAACATTAGCTATTTTCACCCTTTTGGGTGCAAGTGTTTTGTTTTAAATAATGGAAAAGACAACTTAGGTAAATTTGATGCAAAAAGTGATGAAGCTATTTTTATAGGTTACTCTTTAACCTCTAAAGCCTATCGAGTATTTAACAAAAGAACTTTAGTAGTAGAAGAATCTATTCATGTTGTATTTGATGATAACCTCCTTCCTAGGAAGGATTCTTGTGATGATGATGATGTAGGAATCATAAATGCCTTTGATGGAGGTCAAACTTCAAAGGAGGATGAGATTCCAATAAAGGAAGAGGACTCACAAGATCCACCTCTTGAAGCCTTGAAGGACTTGGCGATTGAGGAAAAGGAAGTGAGCTACCCAAGGGAGTTGAATTATGTCAAAGATGGTGAAATCTTGGGTGATCCATCCAAGGGGGTAACCACTCGTTCTTCTCTTAGATTAATGAACCATGTTGCATTTATCTCATGCATAGAGCCTAAAAATATAAAAAAAGCATTGAAAGATGACTTTTGGATTATGGCTATGCAAGAAGAGTTAAATCAATTTGAGAGAAGTAATGTATGAACATTAGTTGATAGGCCTAGTAATCAATCTACAATAGGAACTAAATGGGTCTTTAGGAACAAACTAGATGAGAGTGGTAACATTGTGAGAAATAAAGCTAGACTTGTAGCACAAGATTACACTCAAGAAGAGGGAATAGATTTTGATGAAACTTATGCGCCCGTAGCTAGAATGGAAGTCATTAGGATGTTGCTTGCATATGCATGTTATCATAATTTCAAGCTTTTTCAAATGGATGTTAAAAGCGCATTTTTAAATGGTTTTATAAATGAAGAAGTGTATGTGGAACAACCACCGGGTTTTGAAGATTCAAAATTTCCAAATCATGTTTTCAAACTTACCAAAGCTCTTTATGGTTTAAAACAAGCTCCTAGAGCTTGGTATGAAAGGCTTTCAAATTTTTTATTGAAAAAGGATTTGAAAAAGGTAAGGTGGACACTACACTTTTCATAAAAATGTTTAAAAATGACATCTTAGTAGTTCAAATTTATGTTGATGATATTATTTTTGGTTCTACTAATGAATGTCATTGTCAAGAGTTTGCTAAGTTAATGCAAGGTGAATTTGAGATGAGCATGATGGGGGAGCTCTCATTCTTTTTGGGACTCCAAATCAAGCAAAAGAAGGATGGCACCTTCATCAACCAAGCAAAATACATAAAGGATATGCTCAAGAAGTTTGGCTTGGAGAATGCAAAGCCTCAAGCCACTCCTATGAGCTCATCTACAAAGCTTGACAAAGATGAAGGAGGTAAGTGTGTAGACTCTAAGCTTTATCGTTCTATGATTGGATCTTTGCTTTACCTTACCGCAAGTAGACCGGATATCTTGTTTAGTGTTTGCTTGTGTGCTAGGTTTCAAGCTAGTCCTAGAGAGTCTCACCTTATAGCCGTTAAGAGAATCTTTAGATACCTTAGAGACACTCCTTGTTTAGGCCTTTGGTATCCTAGAGACTCTACCTTCAACCTACATGCTTACTCGGATGCGGATTATGGGGGTTGTAAAATCGATAGGAAAAGTACTTCGGGAACTTGCCAATTCTTAGGTAGTATGCTCATATCTTGGTTCTCTAAGAAACAAAATAGTGTAGCCTTATCTACCACCGAAGCCGAGTACATATCCTTAGGGAGTTGTTGTGCTCAAGTCCTTTGGATGAAGCAACAACTCTTAGATTATGGTATTAAAGTTGGAACCATACCCCTAAAATGTGACAACACTAGTGCAATATGCTTAACTAAAAATCTCATCCAACACTCTAGAACCAAACACATAGAAATAAGACATCATTTCATTAGAGATCATGTCCTTAAGGAAGATGTGGTTATAGAGTATGTAGACACCTTGAATCAATTAGCGGACATTTTTACAAAACCCTTAGACAAAGAGCGCTTTTGGTCCCTTAGGAGAGAGTTAGGTCTAGCTAGCCTATCTTGACCTTTTTGGACCTCTTTTGTGCTTAAACTTGCTTGATCTTGTGAAATGCCATGTTTGTATGCTTAGACTCCCAATTTCTTCCATGCCTATAGTTAGGGGGAGTATGATTCTGTTAAAATATGCTTAGAACTGCTCATACATCATTTGCATACTCATAGGAGAGATTAGGTTCGAGCCTTTGGTTGTTCTTTAAACCAAAAATGCATTTCTGGGCATGCAGTATCGATACTGTTATAAGCGTATCGATACATGTTCTTCATTTCGTTTCCCAGAATTCTTTACGCTTCACGCGTATCGATACGATTAATCCCGTATCGATACGGGTCGTTTCGATACGGACCCATCCGTTTCGATACGACTGTTCAAACGGTCATATTTGCAAAAAGACATCCTTATCCCCGTATCGATACCCCATCGGGCGTATCGATACTCGATTGCGCTGATGGCAATAAATAAGCTTTTAATGTATTCAACTTTTACCTAAATTCAATCTCTTCAAAACCTAATTAACCCTAGCCTTTTTTGCCTATAAAAAGGCACTTCCTCCTTCATATTTTTCACACCTCAACTCAAACCTAAAAGAGTTTTCAAATCTAGCAAGGCTTTGTGCTCTCTTTCTCATCTTTGTGCAAGTTCTCTTCAATTCTTCAAGTTTCTATCAAGGTAATCACCTTTCTTTTATTTTCTCTGGTTTGATTTTTTTTCCCTTTTTTTTCCTTTGTTTTTGTTCAAATTGTTTTTCTTTTAAAAATTTCTTTTCAAAATTTTCTCCTTAAAATTTTCTTTTATTTTTTTTCCTTGATTTTTACTTAAATTGAAGAAATCTCCCTTGCTAAATTTTTTTTTAGATCATGGCACCAAAAGAGCCATCGAGGAAGCGACAAAGGGCTAATCAAGCCGGTGAATCCTCCAACCTTGGAGAGATTGCTCGTCCTAACTACTCAACTATCTATGAGCAATCCTTTGGAAGCAATTCAGGTCTCAATCACTTTCGTCAATATGAGAATTACAAGATCCGTGCCGAAAGGGTAATATCCATCCCCTTTCTCAATTCGGAGCGTTTCAAGTTTGAATACCTCCCTTTGCTTCATCGTTGGAATTTCATGCACTTTCTCTCTATTCCCGATTTTTTCTATCGTCTCTTGGTTTTGATTTTCTATGCTAATGCAAGATGTGTTAGTCGAAATGGGGAAGTTGTTGCAATTAATTCCTATCTTATGGTTAAGAAAATAACTCTTGATGTCGAGTCTATTTGCGAGGTCTTTAAGTTGGAAGATGAAGGCCTCGATGATGAGCACCGCGGAGGGCATGTTCTTAGTGGATCAGTCACCGCCCTTAATGCTCATGACCGAATTCTACATTTGATGGTATCGTGGTGGTTTTGCCCTTCCGGAGGAAAATATTCCACCATCCGTCAAGTGGATGATTTTTGGATTCGGTGTTTCCGTGAAGCCAAGCGACCAAATCTAGCTCGTCTTATGTTTGCGGAGATAGTCTACCTCGTTCAGAATCGTAACACTCCTCATGTCACCTCCTTCACATACGGTGCGGCTTTGAGCTATTTCTTTACTAAAAAGGAAATTGATTGCTCTTATGACATTGCAACTCCTCTCACCGATCCTATTGATGAGCACTCCCTTAAAATTAAACTTTTCAAACCATTAAACTCCTCTTGCATGTTACTAGTACCATCATAACCTTGCCCCCGTATTTTTGTTGTGCTTAATCCAAATTTAGCCAAGAATGCATCAATTTCTACTTTAAGTGATAATGCAGTAGTATCTCCAACATGAACAATTCCTAAAAATCTTTCTAAAACACATCCCTTTTCATTCACATATTGCAGCATAACTCTCATTTGTTCTTTATTTAACACATCGCGTGACTCATCTACTAGTAAAGAAAACAACTCATCTTGAAGATTTTCAACTATAACATTTGTTGTTTCTATTGCAGCAGCATGTGCAATGTCCTTTTGAATATCTGAAGAAGTTAAACGATGATTTTCTGGAGCATTTTCTAGAATAACATTTCTTACAACTTCATTATGATCACCAATTAATTTAAGAAGTTCAAGAAAGTTACCTTGATTGATGGAATCAACAGACTCGTCATGTCCTCGAAATGCTAGACCTTGTTTCAAAAGAAATCGAGCACAATCAACAGAAGCAGTTGATCTTGTTCTATATTTACTACGAACTTCATTTGATTGCCTTAAAAAAGTCGTATCAATGTGTTGTCTTTGCTTCATCAAGTTGTCACACTTCCTCACGGCCATATTATGAGAACTATTTGTAGCTCCAACATGCAACTCCAGTCTATTTTTTTTGTTCCAAGTGTTGAATCCATCAATCTCAAATGCACTACCACATATCTTGTTCTGGTCAGCAAAACGGTAGCAACATAAACAAAATATAGCATCTTTTTCAATACTATATTCTAACCAATTTTCATGGTCTTTATACCAAGAAGTTGAAAACTTTTGCTCCACTCCTGCAATTGTTGTTTTGGGGAAGTTGTGATTGCGAGGTTGGAAAGGCCCTTTTTGTAAATATGCTCTTCTTATGTTGTCTCTATCATTTGGATGATAATCTGTAATTTTAATCCTCAATCTTGGATCTGCTGGGAGATTGTCAAGGTTAAACGTGGCATAATTTTTTTCACCTTGTTCTAAATTGGTTTATTTGTCGCCTTGGGGATTCACTCTTTCTTCTTGTTCTTTTTCTTGCTCTTGTTCTTGTTCTATTCTATCAAAAATTGACTTCCTTTTAAAATATCTCTCTATTCCTGTTAAACATTTATAACAAATAAATATACATAATTGACATTTAACTATTATTTTTAAAACAATACAAATATAATTTTAAGCATGTATAAATATATAAATTTAGTTTAAACATGGTAAAAATTATCAACTAGATTTCAACCCATAAAGCACATATTAACAACAAAAAGTTTAGATTATAAAAATATAATATAGCATCTACTAATTTAACTATGAAGAATTACAATTTATCTAAATATAAATGACATATTAACTCACATTTTCCTGGTTAACATTTATAATACATAACCCACATTCTAAAAAAATATTAACTTTGATTTCAAATTTCAAAAGTCATATGCAACTAGTGAATTTACATCTAGATTCTAAAGTTAACCCACAACTCACCTTAATTTTCTTAATAATAAAATATTTTAAATTTAAAAATAATAAATAAATGTAATTAATGGAATGTATTTACCTTGAGTCTTAGAAAAAAGATTTGAACTTGCTTGCTTCTTCACACAAATGCTTATAGAAGGAGAAAAGGTTAGAAGATATGGTGGTGGGGGACCTTAAAATAATAATTGATTGATAAATGGAAGGTGGAGGACCTTAAAGATTTTAGAAGGAGAAAAGGTTAGAAGATATGGTGGTGGGGTTTGTGGTTATTGGGTAGCAGATTTTAAAAGGTGAATTTTGGGGAAGATGGAATGAAATCGTATAAAAGAAGTATCGGGGAGAAGAGTGGTGGGCCATGGGCATGGGTTTTAGATATTATTACTTTTTATTTGTAATATGAGATGTTATTATTATTAAAATATAAAGTATATTTTAAAATTATGTGGGTCAATTTTTAAATGAATTTTTAATTATGTATTAATTTTTTAAAGGATTTTAATATTTTTTAAGGGTGTTAATTTTTTTAAGAGTATCAATGATTTTTTTAAGGGGTGTCAATATATTTTTTTAAGGGGTATCATTTTAAGTTATATATATATAGGGTAAAAAAAATCAACTATTTTTGGGGTGTCAATTGACCCCCAACTATAAACATAGCTCTGCCCATACTTGTAATCACCTTAGCTTTAAAATAAATATTATTTGATAAAAACTCACTAATAAATAGGTAAATTACATCCATAACCACTTAACTATTTCCTTTATTCTATTTAATAAAAATTTCCGCAATAGTACAATTAAAATTTGGTAATAAACCGGGTAAAATCCAATTCAAAACTTCTGCATATGAGTAAATCATATCATCAACTTGGTTTTTGTCTGAATCTTCAATATTTATGGAGAGATAACGTTGAGGAAATCCCCGAAATGAAGTTGATTTCTTGTTGGCAATATTAATTGTTTTAAAAACATCATTCAAAAATAAAAATAAAACAAAAGTTCAAGAATAAAGGTATAAATGTAATCGAGTTAAACCGATTTCAGACTTAAAAGTCTAATTCAAATTCAAGACTTGAATATTAACTTAAGCTAAACAGAATGTTTACTTTAAAATCCGAGCTTGATTAATAAAAAAATTAAATGGGTTAGAGTTCGTTTGGTTAGAAATAATATTATATTTAAACTTCTTTTAGATTGAATTTCATTAATTGACCTACTTGTCATAAATATTTACCCATTTTAACTATTGTATGAGTTTAAATCTCAACATTTATTTTTAAGAATATTATTCTAATAGCACGAACTAACTTGCCTCAGTGGTTAAGGGAACGGCTATTATTTCTAGAGATCACGGGTTCGAATACCAGCAATTATAGTAGCATGATTGAGCATGCATTATTAGGGGATAAACCTATAAATTTTTACATGGCGAAATTATAAAAATTTATGGGACGAAAATAAATTTTTAATAGAAAATACATAGAAAAATAATATTATATAATATAATATAATATAATATAATATAATATAATATAATATAATATAATATAATATAAGACTCTCTAGTGCTAACACAAACACAAATTAAGCCAAACAAGTAGCAACACACGAGTGATGAGCCTTAGCCCACGTAATGAGAGAAAGAAATAATATTATATTTAAAGGTAAAATATACAGACGGCCACTAAACTATACCCGAAAAAATAAAATGATAATCAAACTTTTAAAAATGACAAAATGACAATTAAACTTTATGTTTTGTTACAAAATGGTAACTGTGCTGTTAACCTCCGTTAAAGAAGTGACATGGTTGTTAAATTTTTTTGTATAATAGCACATTTAGTCCTTCATAGTTATACATTCAATCAATTTAGTCATAATTTGAAGAAATTTAATAAATTTAACCCTCAATTTTTACACTTTGTTATAATTGAGTCCTAATTCTAAAAAAATTATAGCTAAGAACACACAGGCAGATGTGTAATTAAGACTAAATTTAACCCTCAATTTTTACATTTTATTATAAATTTAAGGCTTAAGGGTACCAAAGGCCCCTGAACTTTTTAAAAAAAATCAATTAAGCCCTTAATATTTTTTTTGCACTCAATGTGACCCTCAAACCTCAAAATTTAACCAATCCAACCCTTTGACCGACAGAATCCGTCATTGACCGACGGAATCTGTTAAATTCTTAAACATGGGTCGTTTATATGCCACATCACCTACCAAATATTAAACATTTATTTATAAACTAATGACGTGGATTAAAAACGCTGACGTGGATTAAAAAATATTAGAAAAAACAAAACGCTTATTAAATTTTAACCCTAATATTATATCCTTGCAAAACTTGAAATCCAGAAAGTGAAATATGCAGGTTTAGGAAACACCCCTTTCGATTTTTTTTCTCTCTTACATATCGTGAAATTCTCCTGGCTTGATTGCAAGATCTTAATAGGTGAGTATTCAAATTTCATTTTTTCCTAATCAGTTATCTCTCTCTCACATCTCGTGTCTATCACCATTATTGGGAAATACATGTTTTGAAGATGACGATCTCGTCTAGTTCATCAAACTAAGGAGAAATTGTATTTTGTGATTGCGGTCTAAAATGTCGTATGTGGACAACATGAAAAAAGAAAAATGCTAGAAGAAAGTTCTTCAGTTTCCAAATTATAAAAGTTCCGGCTGTAATTTTTTTAGGTGGTGTGATGAAGATATGTCTCATAGAGCAAAATTTCTTATAAACAAATTGAAAAAAGAAAATGATGAGTTAAGAAAAGTGAGTCGACTAATGAGGAAGTTCAACATATGAAGCTGGAATTAGAATTGATGCAGAAACAACTGGTTTTAACTATCAAACATGCTCATACATTTAGGAAGAAATTTTTTTTATATTTTGTAGGGATGATACTTGGTTGAATAATATCTGTAGTATTTGTATTAGTGTTTATGTCTTAGGTTAGCCTATGAATTATGAGTTGTAAGGAGTTTGGTTTAATGCAAAACCTTGCTTTTGTGAACAAAGATGTTGAATGTTGGCATTTAGTTATTTTTTAGAAGTTCCTATGTATTTTGTGGTTTAATGAATGAATTAAGGTTTGTGAACAATCTTGGTATTTTTATGAACTGTAACATTTGGATGTTCAATATGCATTTTCTTGTTTAGTGTAAAGATTAAGGATTGCTACTAGAACATGAACAATATTAGTTAAACACAAAAGATAAAGATGTTGAATGTTGGCTTTTAGTAGTTTTTGTAGAAGTTTCTATGTATTTTGTGGTTTAATGAATGAAGGTTTGTGAACAATCTTGTTTAGTGTATGGATTAAGGATTGTTCATGGTTCAACACAAAAGTAATTGTTTATGGTTTTAGGATTTGGATGTTCAATATGCATTTTTATGAATGGATTAAGGATTGTGAACAATCTTGTTTAATGGAACATGAACAATAGTGGTTAAACACAAAAGTAATTGTTTATGAACTGATTTACACCGGTGTAAGATAGTGTTGATTGTTTAGTAAATTAAATAATTGATTTACACCGATGTAAGATAGTGTTGATTGTTTAGTAAATTAAAGAACTGATTTACACCGGTGTAAAACATTGTTGATTGTTTAGTAAATTAAAGAACTGATTTACACCAGTGTAAAACAGTGTTGATTGTTTAGTAAATAAAACGCTTATTTATAGCCTTCGTGTTCGAACTGGCGACTTGATTCGGGTACGGAGATCTCCCGGTAAGGGCGAGCGATCGTTGTTGCTTCTCCGGACGATTAACATAGTCTAGGGTTTACGTGCAACTGAGAATAGCAGCACCGTTATGATTCCCATCTCGAACCTGCATCTTAATATCGTCTTCTTCTCCTCTCATTTTCGTAATTCAAGAAAAAAATATTTTCCACACAATACAAAACAAAAGGCTAAAAACAAAAGCTCACTATTCAATTAATTCATCTAAAACTTTGAAACGTTTCTGCAAAATAGATGATGATGATGCAAGAAGCTTATCAAGATAACTTGTTGTTTCCCTCCCCCTATATTTCTCCTGATTTTCAGCCAAAATCCATCGACCCATACTGCTAATTTCATCTGTTACATTTAAATTTAAATATTTTTAAATGACTCTTAATAAATAACATTGAGTCATGTTAGTAACACTGTGTCACCCAACTTATCCGTATTCAAATATCTACATTGATTATCTCAAATTAAATTAATTGAACTTAAAATTTAATGGATAAATTAAAAAATTCACTCGATTAAAAAATCATTATTAAACTCAATAATTTTAAAAGTAAAAATTAATGCGTTTAAAATCAATCAAACAATGTAATTATCTTATCATATTTTTAGATATTTTACGGGAAAAATATATAAATCATCAGTCAGTTATTTTCTCACTCTTATTTTATTTACTCAATTTTATTTTTTTTTTAATTTTTGAAGTACTCCTATTTTAGTCACTCTATTACAAGTTTATTAAATTGAATTTTTTAAAAGTTGAGTAAACAAAATAAGAGTGGAAACATAATTGAGTAATGATTTATGTATTATACCCTATTTTAATTAATGAAAACTATAAACTAGATCATCATTATTCATGATTATCCATAAAGAGAAAAAATATTTAATTACCATGGCATGATGCTGTCAAAATCTTATGATACATCATTGTTGCATTTATCTTAGCAGTTCACCTACAAATAACTGAGCGCCCCCCACAAATAACAGCAAGACAGCAAGAAGAGGAAGAATAATATAAGACTCCTCGGTTGTATTAATTACAAGTTCTAGCCATGGCACTGCTACAATCCTCTTCTCTAGTGTTCACTGTACGAAGGCACGAACCGGAGCTCATCGTCCCGGCTAAACCAACCCCTCACGACTGTAAGATGCTGTCGGATATCGACGACCAAGACGGTCATCGTTTTCAAATTCGAGGGCTCCATATTTACCGGTGCAACGCTGTGATGCAAGGAAAGGATCCCGTTAGGGTTATAAGAGCAGCACTTGCGGAAGCATTAGTGTTCTATTATCCATTGGCTGGTAGACTAAAGGAAGGGCCGAACCGGAAGCTTATGGTGGACTGTACCGGCGAAGGCGTGTTGTTTATCGAGGCCGATGCTGATGTTACGCTTGAGGAATTTGGTGATTCACTTCACCCTCCATTCCCATGTTTCAAGGAGCTTCTTTGTGAACCCCATGGCTCCAATTATTTGTTAAACTGTCCGGTGCTACAAATTCAGGTATTCCTTCATTTAGTAATGCGTATTAATTTTACACTAAGAGTACGTAACTAAGTATAATATTGATACTTTAATAGGTGACACGTTTGAAATGTGGCGGTTTCATTTTCGCCCACCGATTCAACCATTCTATGAGCGACGCTGTTGGGCTGATCCAATTCATGTGTGCCGTGGGAGAAATAGCACGAGGTGCAGTGGCTCCCTCAATTCCACCCGTTTGGGAAAGGCACCTCTTGAATGCTCGAGATCCACCGTTCATAACACGCGAGCACCCCGAGTACGACCATGCCACGGCCGCCATCGGCACGATCATGCCGACAGACAACTTGGTTCACCGCTCTTTCTTCTTCGGGCCAACACAAATTTCAGCTCTTAAAAGATTCATCCCCGACAACCTCCGTTGTTCAACATTCGATATCTTAACCGCATTCATATGGCGGTGTCGTACGAAAGCCATGGAACTCGGCCCCGACGAAGACGTTCGGTTAATCTGCATAGTCAATGCAAGGTCCAAATTCAACCCTCCTTTGCCATTAGGGTATTACGGGAATGCGCTGGGGTACCCCGCGGCTCAAACAACCGCAGGGAAACTAATCCAAAATCCATTGGAATATGCAGTAATGCTCGTGAAGGAGGCCAAGGTAAAGGCTACCAAAGAGTACATGAAATCGACAGCGGATTTGATGGTGAGTCGAGGACGGCCAAATGTTAATGCGACTCGATCTTTACTCGTGTCGGATTTGAGTCGAGCCGGGTTCAGGGAGGTTGATTTTGGGTGGGGAAAGGCAGAGTTTGGTGGACCGTCGAATGTTACAGAGATTATAAGCTTTTATGTACCATCAAAGAATAAGGAAGGAGAGGAAGGGATTGTGGTCCCGGTTTGCTTGCATGCACCTCTTATGAAGTGCTTTGTCAAGGAGATTAATCGAACGCTGGCAGATGGTGAATCAACTGCTGCAAATTGAAATAAATAATTGAGATATAAAGTCGGTTAATCTAACTAGTTTGTGGCATGGAATTTGTAATAAATTGGGTTGTAAATTGTAATATGTTTGAGTTGAGAAATCAGTGTGGTTGAAGACTTTTTAAATGTGCTGTGAGAATGTATTGTGATTTTTTTTTTTTTTTGAAAATAGGGGCCAGCCGGTCTTTTATTAAGGGGAAGTTCCAATCAGAATAATTAAAGCTGGGTCCTATTACATAGAGAAACGGGAACCGCACAATAAAAGCAAAACATAAATGAAAGAGAGCTTTGTTCGTCTATGATTGGACTGTGGATACCCACCCTAGCCCAAACCTGATCAGCATAAAGACAATTTCTTAGTACATGAGCCACATTTTCAGGACTATGTAGACGACGAAAACATGTAGGATCTGTTGTCACTCGTCTGGTACACAAGTTATACTTTGTAGGCACTAAATTTTTAAGAAATTTTCAACACTGGATATTCATTTTAGTTGGACAATCCACCTGCCATATTTTCTTAAAGAGAGCTTTATTCAAGTTAGCTATAACAGGGTCGAGGAGAAGCATCTGATACCCGCTTCTAACCGAATAAATACCCGAATGCTCCCCACTCCAAACCAAAGAATCATTTTGAGAGAACAGCGAAAAGGGAATACACAAAATTTCCACTACCTCTGATGGGGAAAAACTTTCCTTTACAAGATCGACTTTTCAAGACATATTGGTTCTATCAATTAAATCAGATGCCATATTTAGATTGTCAACTGGTATAGATTGTACCTTTTTTGGAACCGATCCGGGCAGCCAGAAGTCATTCCAAATGGATATGGATCCACCACTCCCCACTTTGTAACGGAGTCCCATCTTCAATAAACCCCTCGCACTCCAGATGCTTTTCCAAGTAAAAGACGGGGACGAACCGAGCCGAGAGTGAAAAAAGTCCAAAGACGGAAAATATTTCGCTCGGAGAAGTCTGGCCACGAGGGATGAAGGATTGGCCACTAATCTCCATCACTGCTTTGTCAAGAGGGCTACATTAAACTTGGACATGTCTCTAAAACCCAGCCCTCCATTCTCTTTCAAATGACACAAATCGGACCAAAGGCACCAATGAATCCCACGTTGGTCCTTATTGTGTTGCCACCAAAAACGAGCCATAATGTTTTCCAAATCCCTGCAAAATGTTTTCGGTAATAAAAAACAACTCATCGTATATGTCGGGATGGACTGGAGGATAGATTTTATATACACCTCCTTCCCCCTTGTGATAAAGACCTGGGGCTCCATGCCACAATGCTCGAAACTAAACGATCACGCAAGGCCATAAAAGCTTTCTTACGGTTTCTCCCCACAACCAAAGGTAATCTTAAGTATTTCTCAGGACATAGAGAGTTAGAAATACGGAGGATTCTGCAAACATCATTTCGGGTGTACTCAATACAGTTCGAACTAAAGAAGATCCCAGACTTAGCAAAATTAACAACCTGTCCCGAGCATCTTTCATATAATCCGAGCAAAGAACTCAACTTTGTAGCACAACTAGCAGTGGCTTCGCCGAATATTAAGCTATCATCCGCGAAAAATAAATGTGAGACGCGCAGAGCTGAGCGGGCAATACGGATACCAATGGCGTCTTGTTCTTGTCGAAGTAAAGATGAAAGACCCTCCCCACAAAGCAAAAACAGATATGGGCTGAGAGGATCTCCTTGGCGTAAGCCTCTGGTTGGTGTAAAAATCTCCCCCACTTGCCCATTAAGGACCACTGAGCACGACACCGAAGTGACACAGTTAAGAATAAGGGAAATCCAGTTCGTACAAAACCCCATCTTCACCATCATAGCCTCGATAAAAGGCCACTCCACCCTATCATAAGCCTTTGACATGTCAAGTTTGAGGGCAAAATGGCTCTTCTTTCCCACTCTTTTCGATCGCATAGAATGGATAATTTCGAAAGCCGCTAAAACATTGTCTGTAATAAGCCGTCCAGGCATAAATGCACTTTGAGATTCGTCAATGCAAAGATGCAACACCGATTGGAATCTATTAACCAAAACTTTCGAAATTATTTTGAACAAGACATTGCAAAGGCTGATTGGCCGGAAATGCACCATACTTGTAGGATTATCAATTTTCGGAATTAGGACAATACGCGTCTGATTAAACCGGGACAAAGGAACCATACCAGTCAGCACTGAAATGCAAAAATCCACGACATCACCTCCCAGAATATGCCAGAATTTTTGGTAGAACAAGGCCCCCAGTCCGTCTTCCCCAGCAGCTTTGAGAGGGTTCATGGAGTTGAGTGCTTCCCAAAATTCAGATTTGTCAAACGCCCTTGTCAAATTGTTGTTCATCTCATTACTAATGCAGCGCTCATCCCCCTCCAAGATACGACTACTATCACCAACACCCTTCGACGTGAACAAATCCACAAAATAATCTCTCGCCACTTTTCCCATCTCCTGTTCATTTACACATAATACTCCACTGTCATTTTCCAATGATCTTATCTTATTTCTCCTTTTTCTTTGTGTTGCACATCTGTGGAAAAAAAGTTGTGTTTATGTCTCTGTGCCGGATGCGCAGCATGCTCAGGCCCTTGCCAATTACCAGCCACCGTACACAGAATGGGTTGATAGTAAATGGTATCCGAACAGCTATACCATCCCCAACTTCTGCATGCCGGAAAGGGGTGCTCCTTTAGCATCTGATATATTTTACGGCCCGTTATGGAAACTCGGCGACTAATCAAGCCTTGCTTCTAAAGCAGTCTCCTCTGTCTTTGAAAGGAAATGCGTTTTTTGGTATATGGCAATTCCTCCCCGCTCCGTGGCCGATTGGGAAACGATGTCTACGACATTCTGCTGGGCGTACTACCTCACTACCGGGATCCGACGTCGCTTTTTGTCTTGGGCCTCAAAATTTCAAGGCCAAGCGCGAAGAAACTCGTTCCATTTGAACGGGCCCGCTGCTCTCAGTAGAGTTCCTCTTTGTCTAATTCAAGATTCATGGCTAACTTTACCTCCATAATCTCACCAAGGACTGCATATGTCGGTTGTAGCCCAATTAGAGACTCCAAACTCGCCTTAAGGTCCCCGATAGTTAACCCTTTGTCTTTTTTAATTCGTTTAAACCAAGCATCAAGGCCCAAACAAAGTTGTTTCAGACGGTCTAAAAAATCCCCTACCGAAGAATTCCAAAGTCTTTCAACTTCAGGTGCACAAGAGTCCTCCAATAGCCACGCTGACTCAAACCGAAAATGCCAAATACGGTTTGGAGCAACAAAATTTTTTCCGATGTTTAAAACGAGAGGACAATGATCAGAGAAAAAATGGGCCAAGTGTCGTAATTGGTAATCAGGGAACAAATCCCACCATGCATTATTTGCTAAACCCCTATCCAACCGTTCCCTTATGTTCGTTGTCGAGAACCGACCTTTTTCCCATGTGAACCATGGCCCAATATAGCCCAAATCCAGAAGAGAACCCTCCTCCAAAACTACTCTGAATCTGTCCATTTGTCTTGCATTACGGACTCAGCCTCTTTATTTTTTAGAGGCCAAAATTTTTTCATTAAAGTCCCCTATCACCACCCATGGAGTGTTCGGCAAATTATCCAGTGACTGCAATAAATTATATGATTCTTCACGCCTACTTTCCTCTGGAGCTCTATAAAATCTGGTACACCTCCATTGTAGACCATCAGAGTCATCATTTTTCAAGATATCTATATGATTTTTAGAGAAAGATCGGAGGGAGACTATACACGAACTCTTCCACCCTAGCGATAAACCACCACTGCGCCCAATAGCACTAACATCAATACCATTCGGATATCCACATTTACGTTGGATTCCTGCCATTTTTGACTCTTTAACTTTCGTTTCCATAAAGAAAAAAACTGAAGAACCTTCTTCTCGCAGCTTCTGTTTAAGCCGCCCTACCGTCCGAGGTTTTCCTAAACCTCGGACATTCCAACTTAAGAGTTTCATGATGAACGGCGGACCTGAGCAGACAGGTCGGCCGATGAGTTAGAAGGAGCACCATTCAAATCAGATAAATTTTAAACTCCTGGTGATAAAGATTGAACACGTGGGCGTTTCAGGCCATCCGCATGTTCCATAGGGGTGTTTTCCTCCTCGGTGGTCATCAATACATCTTGCGCACACGGAGCCCCAATCACAGATGGTCCAGTTGTGGAACCCGAAATTATTCCCCCCAAATTATGCATAGCAATAACACCCGACCAAGATTCTTTTGACTTCCCTGAATTAAGCACACCCCCTAAATTAGCGGGATTTGTTGTAGAGGAATTAATCACATTTCCTCTTCTTCCTTGGACAGGCACCAATCGCGGCAAAGATTCCACCGGTGCTGCCTCTCTAAGCCAAATACTTTTTGGTTGACTCCTCCGGCGCGACGGAGCTCTGAGTGACACATCCCACTCCATGACAATATCAGTCGGGTTAACCGATGCACGAATGGGACAGAAGCTCTCCCCATGTCCGAGCAAACCGCATATAAAGCAAAACAGAGTTAAACATTCATATTCAAATCGAACGTAATGGTCACTGCCATTTGCCAACCTCAGTTTCTTTCTCCGTTTTAGAGGAATTCTAATATCAATTTTAACTCGAATCCTGATAATCCCTCTATAACCAAGAGAAGTAGCCATCGTATCATACTCAAGAAACGAACCCAAAAAATTCCCCAACGATCGCGCAACTTTCTCAGAAATGAAGCCGTGGGGAAGATTATGTACCAACACCCAAAAATTAAGATGAGTCAACGGAACCTGGTTCGGATCTTCTCCTTCAAGTAAACGATGTAAAATCAACAAATGATTATTAAAATTCCACGGCCCTCCACTTTCTATCCTGTCCGCATCAGCAGCCAAATATAGACGAAACAAATGTCTCCCTTCGCCAAGATCCGAAATCGAAATTCCCCCTACGGGATGCCACACATTTGCCAACGTGGATCTCATTGCCACAAAATGAATTACACTAGTTGTGAGAAAGGATCCCACAAAGCAGAAGTCATATGACAGGGTCAAATCTGGATCAGCACTATCGATTTCAAGGCAGTCATCCTCTTCAGACCGAATTGCTAGTCTCGCTAAATCATTCGCCACCGAAGCCATGGGAGAATAAAGAAAAACCAATCGAAAAAACAAGAAAAAAGATCTAAAAAAAAGAGAAGGAAAAGCGTGCTACACAGAGCAGATAGAAAAGCGTGCTACACAGAGCAGATCGGTCGATGGTGCGAGAGCGATTTGCAAACCTTTTGTATCCTAAAGATGTATTGTGAAAATTGAAATAAATAATTGAGATATAAAGTATTTGTGTCGATAATTATTTGTAATTAAAATGTATTAGTTTATTCATTTTGTAGTATATCATAGTTAGTTACTTCTAGTTTCTACAAATATTAGAGTTGTGAGAACTCAGGGATGACAATTTCCCTCGGCGAGTTTCGACCCGACTCGATTTATTAGGGTCAAATTTTTATTTTTAAAATTTGAGTTCGAGTCGAGTTTTTTTTTAAATTTGGGGTCGGGTTTAAGGGTAATTTGCCCCGCCTCACCCCGGATATTTAATATAATAAAATTAATTTATTTACAGAATTAACCTTATATATTATTTAGGTTAAAACCTTATTTCCCTAATTTATTCCTATGTCTGCCGCCGTTTTCTCTCTTTTCAGTTCTCTCCTCTTTCATTTCTTTTTCCATTCTTTTGTTTCATTTGCAGAAATGCAATTCTAATATTCATGGCTACTTCATTTTGATTGGATCTGGAAACTATCATTATCAACATGCTTCAACTCCTCAATCTATTATGTGTGCTTCGCAATACCGTTCTTATCTTATTACCGGATGTTTTATTGTTTTTTAGTTCTTGTTAATTTTATTGATGTTTTAGTTGTTTATTTGTTTGAATTTCGTTTAAGATATTTTTTTATAAGATTATCCCTTCGGTTATTTTGTTTATCAGATCTAAAATACTATGACCATGTTTGGTAAAAAAAATAGCTAAAATTAAAGATTTGACCAGTCAAATCTGTTAATTTAGATTTTTGGTAAAGATCGGATTAGGATGAAATCTCTAATTTTGAAAAAACTGCTAATAAGAGCTTTTTGAAATTAGAGGTTTATGACATAAGAGTTCGACACTTTTACCCTTAATAATTATAAAAAATATCCAAATAACTTAAATTTAACCATTTCTATTTTAATTCTTCAACCTCACTTAATATATAGATCCTTCAAATATGCTTAGTAATGTTATATTAAAAATTATTTTTCATAATCTAATTAATATTAATAGATACAAAATATTGATAACTAATAAACTATTCAAATAAGTATTGAATATAATCATGTCATTATATGTCATTTTGCTTGTTTAAATAATCAAACAACTATCAGCTATCAGTTAATTTTACCAAACATTTTTATACAATTAGCTAATACATTCTACTAGTCAAATCAGCTAATGCTATCAGCTAATGTAATCTGTTATCAACTATTAGCTAATTGCCAAACATGATATAGTTAGATATGATATTTTTTATTTATAGAATTGATAAATTTTTATTTCAAGATCTAATTTTGTATCAGATCTAAAATCGAATAAAGTTGTTTAATCTGTTTTAGAGTTATTGTTTTTAGGCTGCTACGTTGTCGGGTCGAATTAGGTCGGGGTCGAGTTTGTATTCTAAATCTCGGGGCGGGTGGAATAATTTTTTTTCTCAGGGCGGGTCGGGGTCGGGTGAAGCTTATGATGTTTCGGGTCAGGTCGGGACAGTAAAAATATCTGACCCACTCCACCCCGTTGCCATCCTTAGAACTCATCACGTGGTCTAAAGGGAAAATAAATGATGTGTGTATGGTGTGTGAGGATTGTTAAAGGGCTAGAATTAATGAATAAATTTTACTTTATAAGTTATAATCGCATTATACAGGTTCAAACAAACTCATATTTATATTAGGAATGTTTAAAAATATTCGATTCGGTTTACTTGGCCCGTCGACTTGGTGACTCGAACATGAAAAAATCAGGTAATTCTTTTAAAAAATTACCTGATCAGGCTGGGTACCCGATCCGAGATTTTTTCTAGGTAGTTGGGTCGGGTTTGGGCCAAATTTTTTTGTAACCGGGTACCCAGCCCGATAATTTTAATATATTTATTTTTTTAGTTTTAAATTATATTTTATTTTAGTTTCTTAATATTTTTACCCTAAAACCAAATTTAAATTTCTAATTTTTTTATATGCTTATAGTGGGTGGAAATCGTCTACCTCCTAACCATGCCTCCTTTTGTGCCTTCACTTCAAAATAGTGGGTTTAGGGTTTAGAGTTTAAGGTTAGGGTTAGAGTACAAAGAATTTAGGGTATGATGTATTTTTTAGGGTGTATGGTTTAGGATTTGAAATTTAGGGTTAGGGGGCAGGTTCATAATTTTTATATTTTTAGAGTACAAAGAATTTAATTTTTAAGGGTTTTTTTAACAGGAGGCATAAATGAAGGCATGGTTAAGGGGCAGGGAAATTTTTGCTCCCTTGTAGTATGTACTTTTAAGTTTTCAAAAATTTCACTAATATTTTTTTAAAAATGCTCGACATGTGTCACCATCTTATTGGACATAATCAAAAAACAAATAAAATAAGAGTTAAATGCAAATAGTGAGAATCAAACCACGCCCAAGAGCAAGGGGGCTTAATCTCCAATAAGTAGACTAACTCCATTCCTATAATATGAGATGATAACATATTTTATAAAAAGTTTACTTTGTTGGTGAAAATTATAGAGAATAAGAGAAAATTAATGAGATAAACTCGGGCATGGAACTTTTTATTCCTCAAACCTGTGCCATTAAGAAACTTCATACCAGAAAAAAAAAAAACTCCATTCTTAATCCATTAATTATATATTATATTAAAAAATGGTTGTTATATAATATATCGAAAAATTAAAATTAAAAATTAGATTAAGTGGTTTTTATTAAATATATATTTTAATATATAATAAATGAATTAAAATATTTAATAAAAAATTAAAATTATCAAATAAATTAAAGAGTTCGATTTAATATTATATGAAATTATAAAAATAAACCTGATAAAGAAAAAATATTTAATTTAGTTTAAAAATATAAAAATTATAAATCTATTTTTATTTTAAATCTTGTTTTAACTATAATCCAACCTTAGAAAAATAAAACTAAAAAATAAGGAAGAATTTGTGTAGAAGATAGTAAATCATTTGCTGTGGCTGTGTCTAAATATAATTACTTTTCTTGCTTTATAAATGAAACAATTTAGGGGCAATTTTGTCAAAATAATGTAACATATACATACGTAACTTTATTATAATGCTGTTAAATACGTAACTAATATTATAAGTCATTTTATTATTTTGGAAAATTTAAATGCGTGTGCTATGTTTTTAACAATATTAGGAAGAATTGCTCACTCCTTGTTGTTCTAGTGTTTAGAATGATATAATTCATCCAGGTGATTTAGGTTTGAGTATCAGTTATGTACAGTGTGTATACCTTATTAAAAAAGACTAAGAAAATTGAACAAATATTATACTTGTATCACAACCAAAATATATATATAAAAGGAAGAATTTGCGTAGAAGATAAAAAGCCAAAGTGATTTGGATGTGTCTAAAAATGAAGATTTTCTTGTTTTTTTTTATATTAAGAAAATTTAGAGGAAATTTCATCAAACGAAGTCACATTTAAACCGGCTTAGTATCCTCTTGAAACTGCCAAAACGGGAGGAATTTAAACAGCCATAAAACATTATTTTAATGTTGTTAAATATGTAACTTACAATCAGTGGGTTGATCCAAGTGGTAAATAGTTGGCTTAAACGTCAGATAGGTGCCCAAACTATACCCTTTTTTCCAGTTAGGTGCCTAACGTTTGTTTCGGGCCACTTAGGTGCCTAACGTTTCATTCCGTAACTCATTTAAGGTTTTAGCCGTGACGGACGTTAAACTTTTCCGTTAAAGGACACGTGGCACGTTTTTAGATTTTCTGATATTAAAAATAATAATAAAATAAAATAAAATAATTAAAAATAAAATAACCTTCTTCTTCTCCCATCATACCGTCCCTCCCCCCCCCCCCCCACCCTCACCATGGATGAAGTTGCAACCACCATCCCCCATTATACCGTCCCTCCCTCCCCACCCCCCACCCCCACCATGGATGAAGTTGCAACCACCATTGATATCTCCACCCAGTTGCAACCACCATCCTATATTGACCGAAGCTGTGCCATAAAATGACGTGTGTGGGCACATGAGATAGCCATGGCATTTCACTGACAAAATCTGCCGCCCGGCGCCCACAGGCCACAGGACTGGTGAAACGGTGGATACTGGATAGCCGGCCAGCCTTTTTAGTGATTGTCGTTCAAAGGAAACACTTCTTGTAAAGGTTTATAACTTCTGAGTATGGCTCGCCGGAATCGACGGCAGCCCACCGCATATTCCCAGGCATGAACTGACTAGTCTCGCCGAGATAGCCTCCGAGAAATACGCCGCCACGCGCTGAGCCAACGTCCCAAACGGCGTCGACAGTTGCGAGAGCTCTAACAACATCCTATTTGCATCCTCGAAGTTATTAGCCGAAACCGCCTCGGCGCATTGAAGTAGCAACGTCAAGAGGTGCAACCCTTCTTCATCTCTCTTCTGTTGCCGTAGCTCCTCTTTCCGGTCTCTGCCGCTGCTTGCTTGGACCGCTTGAACGGCGGAAGTCGGCGTCGAAGTAGTCACCGTCGCATTCGGCGTCGAAGTAGTTGTCTTCTCGACCGGGGAAGCGTTTCCTTGTACCAACGGCTGTTCTTCGGCACGGTGGTGTTGGTTTAATGAGACCCTCCATGGATGAAGTTGTAAAGCTGGTGGGGGGTGGGGGAGGGGATGGGGAAGAAGAAGGTTATTTTATTTTTAATTAATTTATTTTATTTTATTATTATTTTTAATATTAGAAAATCTAAAAACATGACACGTGTCCTTTAACGGAAAAGTTTAACGTCCGTCACGGTTAAAACCTTAAATGGGTTACGGAATGAAACGTTAGGCACCTAAGTGGACCGAAACAAACGTTAGGCACCTAACTGGAAAAAATGGTATAGTTTGGGCACCTATTTGACGTTTAAGCCTAAATAGTTTAGTACTATTTAAGTAGATATCGAATTCAAGATATTATATATGTAGAAAATTTTCGTTAGGAGACTTACCCACTAAAATTAAGTATGTCTGTCTGAATTAGTCAAGGCAAAACTTAAAAAACCCAAAAAATACGTAACTTCCAATACCATAAATATTTTACTATTGTAGAAAATCTCAGAGGGAAAATATAATGATTTTTATCCAAAACGATACACAAGTATAATACTCCAAAAATAATAAAGAATTTACGTAAAAGATAAGAAACGAATTGTTTTAAATGTGTTTACAAATGAATGAGTCTTCTTACTTTATATGGGAAAAATTTAGGGGCAATTTCATCAAAACAAAATTGCATTTTAACAGGTTTAATATCCTGTTGAAACTGCCGAAACGGTGGAATTCAAACAGCCACAAATCATATTATTATTTTAGAAAATTTCATAACAGAAAATAAAATAATTTTAATTCAAAAGATACATTAACATAATATGTGTCTAAGATATATTAATACGAACATGAACTGAATCAAATGAGTAACAAAACACATGTGTGATGGGCCTTAACCCCACTATTCAATGAAGGGAAGAAACAAGAATATTTCTTTAGGTTGTTGTCCTCAACGTTTATTGGTCAAAATTTAAATTCTTTAGCTGTCACCAAATACTCGTTTAAGCGTTAAAAATGATGGACAAACGTCCGTTGAAGATTAAATTAGTGATCATTTGAGGTTGTTGTAGCCGGTAAACGAAAGTCGGGGACAAAAAAATGGACCTATGTTTAAATTCCACTTAAAACTTTTTTTTCTACTAATTCTTTGCATTACCAACAATATTCTTGTAACTAAAGATATAATTAACTAATACAAAACAAAAATAGACTGATTGGTCAAAAAAATATTGAAATTTAGATAAAATGATTTAATTGATGTTCACGCATAATAAAAAAATCTTCAAAAAATAAACACATAATAAAAATTTAAACTGATAATTTTATATATAACTATTTTTCATTACAAGTTTTTTTTTCAACGAAGAAAAGTAGGAAACTAGATATCATTACATGCATTTTTACTAAACAAATAAATGAATATTTAATTATTCATCTATCAATATCAATGTAGTCAAATTAATCTGTATTTAAACTCTAATCAGATCCATTTTTTTAATTCTAACTCATATAATATATTGATATTTTAATATTACATCCAATAACTTGAATCAGATTAGTTGAATTTAAAATTAAATGAATAAATTAACTTTTTTGCTTTTTTTATCTTGTTTTGGCCGACGATCGGCGACATTAATTTTGGTGTTAGTCGTTGATCGCTGATATTTAATAAAAAATTATATTTCACTTTAGTTTTTATTTTCTAGTGTTTTTAGTTTTTAATAAATTTTTATGTGTTTTGGTTATCTATTTTTTTCGCAAATCTTGTTGCGTTTGTTTTTCTTTGCCTTTGTGGCACGTCTTTTCTCTGTCTTTATGACACATTTTTTTTATGACACGTCTCTGTCTTATGACACGTTTTCTGGATATCTTTGCGACCGCATGTTGCTTGTGTAGTGTTCCTCACGACGTTTGTTCTGTCGGTGGTCTTGGATAGCTTGATCCTCTGTTTTGGTTGTTTGCCGATGTAATCAGAACTATGTAGCGAATCGGAGCCTATGGAACCGACGTAAAAGGTATTTACAGTTTTCTATTGGGAATTTCATTTAGTTTATGTTTTGACAACTCCCCATGGACTCTTCCTACAACGGACTTCAGAGATTTGTTGTGGTACAAAAAAAAAGTGTATAATTTGGCCAGAATAGCCCTTTATTTTTTTATTTGAATTTGTTGTTTTTTATTGTTTTTATGAATGTTTGAAACCTTTGAAAAATTATATTCATAAATTTCTTAATTACAAGGTAAAAATTTTAGAATGGATTAAACCATGTTGTTTACCCTAGCATATTTGATGATATCTTTATTCATGAGTCAACTAGATCATTATCATTCATAATTATCTTAAAAAAATAACTAATTACTATCGGTAGATGAGAGGTTAAATCTTGTTAATAATTTAAATCTTAACCTTATAAATGAAATAAATTGAATTAAGAGAGTTATTTTATAAATCTTAGAAGTTAAAATCTTATAAAACAACATTGTTGCATTGATCTTAGCAGTTCAACTACAAATAGCTGAGATCCTGGGGGATTAAAAAAAAAGTTCTGTTTACACCTATAAATATGAGAACATAGTTGAAGAATTAACAACTAGAAGATGAAAATAAGACTCCCCAGTTTTGGCCATGCCAATGCTACAACCCGCTTCTCGCCTTAGTGTTGTATTATCCATTTGCTGGTAGACTAAAGGAAGCTTATGGTGGATTGCACCGGCGAAGGTGTGTTGTTTATCGAGGCCGATGCCGATGTTACGCTTGAGGAATTTGGTGATTCACTTCATCCTCATTTCCCATGTTTCAAGGAGCTTCTTTGTGAACCCCCTGGCTCTAATAATTTGTTGAACTCTCCGCTGCTACAAATTGATCAGGTATTCTTATTAAAATCCAGATATTCATTTAATAATGCGCATTAATTTTACATTAAGGGTATGCAACTAAGTATAATGTTGATCCAATTCATGTGTGCCATGGGTGAAATAGCACGAGGTGCAGTGGCTCCCTCCGTTTGGGAAAGGCACCTCTTGAATGCTCGACAGCCACCGCTCATAACATGCGAGCACCACGAGTACGACCATGCCACGCCCAACTTGGTTCACTGCTCTTTTTTCTTCAGGACAACTCAAATTTCAGCTCTTAAAAGATTCATCTCCGACAACCTCTGTTGTTCAACATTCGAAATCTTAACCGCATTCATATGGCGCTGTCGATCCATAGCCTTGCAACTCGGCCCCCCCGACGAAGACGTTCGGTTCATCTGTGTAGTCAATGCAAGGTCCAAATTCAACCCTTCTTTGCCATTAGGGTATTACGGGAATGCAATCGGGTACCCCGCGACTCAAACAACTGCAAGGGAACTAATCCTAAACCCATTAGAATATGCAGTAAAGCTAGTGAAGAAGGCCAAGGTAAAGGCTACCGAAGATTACATGAAATCGACGGCGGATTTGTTGGTAAGTCGAGGACGGCCGCATGTTAATACGACTCGATCTTTACTTGTGTCGGATCAGGTTCAGGGATGTTGATTTTGGGTGGGGAAAGGCAGCATTTGGTGGACCGTCGAATTGTGACGTGTTTGCAAACTTTTATATACTTTCAAAAAATAAGGGAAGGAAGGGATTGTTGTCTCAATTTGCTTGCCTGCACCTGTTACGGAGAGCTTTGTTAAGGAGATTAATCGGACCTTGGCAGAGGATGAAGCAACTGCTGCTTAGACCACTGATTCTAACTAGTTTGTGGCATGGATTTGTAATATAATTACATAAAAGATTATGTTTTACATAGAAAACAGTTGCATGCATTGTAAAAAAATTGAAATAATGTATAAAATAATTATGATATGAAGTATGTGCGTGTTGATTTTCAAGCTTAATTAAAATGTGTTTTTTTTTTTCTTATTTTAAAGTATATATTATCGGCTCACGGCGAAGTTAATATAGTAGAAACTCTATAAATTAATATTCAATAAATTAATAATGTTATAATTTTTTGGAAGACCTTTGTACAAATTTATGGTCCCTTCAATATTATAAATTAATAATTCTATAAAATTTTAAATATAACTAGGACAACTTAGTAAAATATGATTCTATTGTTGTTTGCTTCTTCTTAAAATTTAAATCTAGTTGTATTTCCACTACAATAGACTTGTTCTATAGCGGCGTTTATTGCGGCGTTTACAAGACAAACGCTGCTACTATTTCACTTATCCCGGCGTTTAACTGACACACGCCACAAAATGAAAAATTTAGCGGTGTTTCGGCAACAAACGCCGCAGTAGAAAAACAATTAATGGCATTTATATAAAAAAACACCGCAATAAGTCTTCTTTTTGCGGCGTTTGGTTTCATAAACGCCACAAAAGTGTCGTGTTTGTGGTGTTTTTAAAAACGCCGGTATAGAAAAAAATATTTAGTGGCGTTTATTGTGAAAACGCCGCAAGAAGTCTCATTTTCGTGGCGTTTCCGATAACAAACGTCGCAATTGATATCTTATTAGTGGCATTTCTTATAATAAACGCCGCAATAGGCAAAACTCACCGTTTTGATCTCAAAGTCAGACTTTTTCATTTTTCCCAAATCTTATATCGTGCAGTCCATAATATTTCTTCCTGCCTCTCCGCCGTGCTACCCGATCACCATCGTTCCTGCCCGTTTGCGTCGCTGTTTTCCTTGTCGTTCAGCTCGCCGTCGATCATCCAAGGCCGTGCTAGCGAAAAGCTTCCGTCGTTCTGCTGGCGAGAAGCTTCTGGTACAAAACTTTTATATCCTAACATTAGAATGTTATTCTTCCCATTTAAATTTTACCATTTCTTCCAATTTTCGATTTTTGTGCTCAAATCGATTCATTCTTTGTACTGTGTTTCGTGGAAATGTTAATTTCCACCCAGTGAGTGATCATGGTGGCTTATCATCGCTCCGATTTTGTAAATTCTTGTGCCTCATCAGAGTTTTTAATCTCAGTTTTTCGAGTTAGCTGCTGTTAATGAACACTTTGGAAGCCTATGTTTATAAGATTTCTCTTTTGTTTTGGTCCAATACTGTCGGCATTTTGGCGTTTACAGGTAACGGAATCTTGGCTCGGGTCTGTATTCATATTTCAGTGGTGCATCAATTTCTTTTGTTTCGAATCGAACTAGTAGTTCATGCACAGTATCACATGGCCCTTTTCTTCTGTTTCCCTTTCCAAATATCGTAGGCAACTAGCTTCACATTAAAGGATCATAGTCTCGAGTTTTAACTCTCTTAAAATGACTCATCAATATTTCTTAATTTATTTTTGAATTGTGGAATGAGTATGATTTTATTAGGGATTAGAATGTAGCAGATGTATTAGTTAACCAAAATGCGTTATCTTGAACTCCAAATGGTCATGGTGTGTTCTAACGGTAGTCTTTCTCATTCATCTTCTACATTTCCTTCCATTAGTCATCTTTTATCAGTTATGGATCTTTCTCAATCATCTTCTGTTGTTTCTTCCCTTGTATCAGCTTTACACGTGGTGTTTTCATTCCTCATAGTAGCATTAGTTTACTCACACTGTTGGGTCGAAGAGTTTTGCTCGTATAGCTAATGACGAGGTACTATTTTTTAATTACTAATTAGTTTATAATGTATGACTTATTCGTAAGTATTATTTCTATTATACATTGTAGCAACTGGCATTAACGTTGGACATATATAGCTCTTAGACATCACACACACACAAAAGGACGGCTCTCCAATGACTTCCGAAGCTGCAAAAATTATGGTATATTCATTGGACAAAAAATTTAGATTATATTATATTTATATCAATAGTATAACGTTTGATTTCGTTATATAATTTTGATTGATTATCAGGTTAAGTTGAGGGGAAAAGGAACAGAGTATGAAGCTACGTCTTCAACTAATGGTTCTGTTGATATGGATGAGATTGAAAAGCAAGTTATTGTCGATGTTTTGGGTCTTGAAAGATATGGTCGGGTTCGTTGTCAAGGATCATTTGTTACACCGACAAAATATTTTGAACCTAACTCGTCTCAGTACATGTCATCACAAAGCCAGTCTTCTCAGGCATAAATTAATCGTTTGAAACAACAGTTAACTCAATTTCAAGTCGAGGTAGAAGCGAGAGAAGCTGAGAGAGAAAGGAGAGAAGCTGAGAGAGAAAGAAGAGAAGCAGCGAGAGAGGCTGAGATAACAACGAGAGAAGCTGAGAGAGAATCAACATATCAAAATCTCCAAAGAGAATTTCAAGAAATGATGGCGATGTTAAAACAGAACCAACCAAAGAATCCGTCGTCTTAGAATTTGTTTGACTTTAATGTTAGACTTGAATTTGTTTTTGTTGATTTTACTTAGTGCTTGTAATTGATTTTTAGGATTTGTTAATACAGATTTGGGTAGTTTATGAAATGTAGAATGGTTTGTAGTTAGTAACATATAGCGGCGTTTGTGTAAAAAATGCCACAATAAATTACAACCTTTTGCGGCGTTTGGGAAACTAAACGCCACCAGAGAACAGTCATTCCCGACGTTTGAGAACGAACCGCTAAAGATCAAAATCTGTTGCGGCGTTGGCAAATAAAATGCCGCTAGAGAAGAGTCATTCCCGGCGTTTGAGAATTCAAACGCAGCTAAAGATCAAAATCTATCCCGGCGTTTTTGAAAAAAAACACCGCTAACTATTGCGGCGCTGCTTCTAACGGCTCTTCTGGCGGTGCTTTTCATAGCACCGCGAGTGTTTTTAGCGGCGCAAAAAAAGTACCGTGAAAAACCTGTTCTGCTGTAGTGTTCATCTCTAACTTTGAGGTTGAAGCCATGGTTGGTTGGTTTTGATTTGGATTGACTAATTAGGAATGCTTGATGTTGTTTATATAGTGGTTGATTTCCTTACCATACACGAACTTACATTAAGTTTTAACTAGTACTATAATGAACTTTGTTTTTTAAGAGTATGTATTGTATTTAATTAGTCACATTGTAAATGAACATCATTCAATTAGTCAAAACAATGTATATATTTTACTCATAAGGAATAATGTAGATTCGTTGAATCGAAAAAAATCTCTTTTTTTAATTTTATTTGATAAAAAGTATGATTTTATTCAGGCAAAACCATACCTAAGAAATTAGCACAAGTCTCATTAACCCCCTAAACTTAAATGAAAAAAAGAGAGTACCCATATTAATCTTGAAAAGAAGACAGAGGCGAAACAAACCAAGCAACAACAAAACACATAGGCTATAGTATCACAATTGGCTTCGCTCAATACAGGATGAACACAAACACAATGAAGCTCTCGACATGCGGCATCAATACGACGAAGCCAACGACCTAACCTTCATGGCCGACGTTCACTGTGAAGCGTCCATGCCACTGCCACCAGCGAATCCGATTTCACAACAATCGACGGACCATTACACCATGGAGACGAAACCACTATCTTCAAGGCATATACAATCGCGCACACCTCAACCTCATTAGAATCCAAAATGCCTAGGGGTCCCGGAAACAACGCCAAGATACACCCTTCCGCATCCCGTAACACCCCACCACATTCTGTCGGACCTAATTTTCCACGTGCCATTCATCAACATTGAATTTCAACGAGCCCAAAAAAGGAGGCTGCCAAACTATACCCACTCTGGTTGTAGTCCTCGATACACTATGCATGCAACACCATGGGTAATCCCACCAAACCGATTCCACCAACGACCAAGCCTCATTCGATAAAGCCTTTACCCAATACCAAGAACGAAGCTGCACAAGGAAAAATAATTCTCCCACCAACAAATGCATGTTATTAAACATAACTTCATTGCGCGCCAACCACAATGACCACAACACCGTCGAACAACCAGCCAACCACCATTGACGAACCTCTCCCACAAAACAACCTTAAAATCCCTGAACTAAGAACTCAGCTAACGATTTTGGCATCACCAAAGACACCTGCCACCATTGAAAAAACAACACCCAAATCTCCCTAGCAAGCCGACAATGGATTGGAATGTGCTCCAATTCATCTTCACCTTCCACACAACGTACGCACACTAAATACGTCTCGCCTAACAGCACTTCACGAGAGCGAAGCAAAGCTAACGTGGGCAGCCGCTGAACCAACACAAACAATATGCAACATTTAATCTTTGGCGGCAACACTATGGACCAAAATTTAAAAGCCTCACACCCGTCAGCTACAAAACCCCACAAACTCATCAAAGAAGTGAGCTCTTGCACCGAGAATCTCCCTTGCATATTAGGTTCCCCCACCAAATTATCCTCTACACCTGGTCGCATCACCCAACCCCTCTCTACCCTCACATAGTTCCGTCCCTGATTTTTAGGACCAAAATTAATATAGTACAACTAATCTTTTAAGATGAAAGTACTTTTCAAAATTTATAACCTTTAGCTTTTTCAAAAGTATTTTTGTGAAAATTTACACAAAAATAATAATTTAATGTATCTTTCAAAAAATACTTTTAAAGAACATTCTCCAATATACTTTTCAAAAGTAATGTAAAACTAACTCTAAAGTTAAGGAGCAAGACTCGCTTAATTTCGAGTCTGCTTCACAATTATCCACAGCTAAAGGCCCGTTACAGTGGTGTATCTTTCAAAAAATACTTTTAAAGGACATTAGTTTCTTTGGTGTAGACAAAATCCAACACGTAGCCGACTTGTTTTGCCATGGCCCATGAGTCTTGAAGAAGGCACAGTGAAGTGATGTTGATGATAAATTAAAATCTAGTGGTTGAGAATCAAATAACTCTTGCCCATTTCATCGTACAAATTAAATACCATTCCCATAAGACCCTTTTGTTTCGCTTCACAACCAAAACATTCATACTCCATTTCCACCCTTTTGGTACCATGGCAACTTCGTTCACTCCCTTAGTGTTCAAGGTACATCGGCTTGAACCCGAACTAATACCTCCGGCCAAGCCTTCCCCTAAAGAATACAAATTGTTATCCGACATCGATGATCAAGAAGGTTTTCGTGTCCGGCTTCCGATCATTCACTCTTATCGATACAATCCTTCCATACAGGGAAAAGACCATGTTGGGGGTGATTAGGGAGGCACTTGCACAAACCTTAGTGTTTTATTAGCCATTTGTTGTTAGGTTAAGGGAAGGAACTTAACGCAAGCTCATGGTTGATTGCACCAGTGAAGGGATCTTATTTATCGATGCAGATGTTACGCTTGAGCAATTTGGTGATGCACTTCAGCCACCGTTCCCTTGCTTGGATGAGAACTCCTTTATGATGTTACAGGTTCTTCTACAATTTTGAATTGCCCATTGTTGCTTGTTCAGATATTTAGTTTATAGTACATTTTTATCTTTGATTGATTTAAAACATTATATAATTGTTATTTTATTTATATTCCCTGGATTTTGAGTGTTTCACATACTTGTATTGTTTTGACTAAAGGGACTGGAAAGGAAATCTTCTAGGGTTAGGCACCCTTACCATCAGGCTAAAATTATGCACGAGTTATACAATTTCTTATAAAAACAGTAATGACTTATGTAGTTACACAATTCCTTACAATCTACACAATTTTTTATAAAAATGGTAAGGATTTAGGTTAACATATAAGAACTTCTTTAGTTACACAATAATTATGTAGTTACACAAATGGTAAGGATTTTTGTAGTTACACAATAATTATGTAGTTACACAATTTCTTATCTATCCTACACAAATCCTTACCAAAATGGTAAGAAATTATGTAGCTACACAAAAATGTGTCTACTTTTAGTATAACGGTAAGCTGCCTAATTTTAGACATAGCTACTAGAAAGCCCTTCTTAAAAATTTAAATTAATTGAGCTCATACGAATTAAAATGCATCCAATTAAAGGTTTTTTTTAACGAAAAAATCAGTTGGTCCCTTCCGACAGAGAGCTTAATTGATTGTTTTTTCATAATAGTGTTTTAACCTTTTTAATCCATGTGTTCATGTATAATATAATTTTTATTCAGGTAAGGCGACTAAAATGCAATAGTTTTATCTTTACTCTCTGTCTCAACCATACCATGAACGATGACGCTGGCCTAGGCCAATTCATGTCTACAGTAAGAGAAATGGCTCGAGGTTGGCTCTCCCCATCGATCTCACCCATATGGGAAAGACATCTCTTAAGGGCAAGAGTCACATGTAAACATTACGTGTACGATGAAGTGGAAGAAACCATCATTCCCTACGACGACATGATCCACTGGTCCTTTTTCTTTAGCCCCATGGACGTCTCAACACTTTGCAAACTTTTGCCTAAAAAATACACCTTCTTAATTCCTTAAATACACATTCTTAATAATAAATTAAAATTTAAGTCTTAATCATAAATTTTAAATCATAACTCTATAATTTAAACCCTAAAAAATACACATTCTTAATTCCTTAAATACTAATCATAAACTTTAACTCTAAACTTTAAACTTAATTTTTAATGTAAAAACATATATAGATGCATCGAACAAGTGCAAAGGAATTTTATTCGCGAGAGAAACCCAAGTTTAGCTTATGTGTATATATTATGCTATTGCTAAATTAGGGTTG
The DNA here is from genome assembly GCA_958450335.1 of Hibiscus tridactylites. Classification (NCBI taxonomy): domain Eukaryota; kingdom Viridiplantae; phylum Streptophyta; class Magnoliopsida; order Malvales; family Malvaceae; genus Hibiscus; species Hibiscus tridactylites. Next base: position 61,307,296 of record OY288286.1, on the reverse strand, counting down.
TTTCTATTTTTAATAATCAATGAAATAAAAATGAGATAGAGCTCAATTATTAGGCTCATAAATTATTATTCTGATATGATGATATGGACTGATTTTAATAGTAAGCATGTAATGATGTGGAAGAATTTTAACGGTCCAATGATATATTTATAGCATAAACTAAATTTCAGTGCTAAAATAATATTAATTTTTTTGAACAATTTTAAACAAAGGGAGGGGAAAGAGAAATTTTCTCCTAATGGGTTTCAAACCCATAATCTAAGAGAGAGGAAAAAATGTCAAATGAAAGATTTAACCACTTTCTCTATATTGCGGTTGCCGGTGAAACGATGAAGACGATCGGAGAAGAAACAGAAAACCCTAACTGTAAAGAAAGGGAAAAAGAAAGAAAAGACGAAAGAAAAGAAAAGATTTATTTTGTATTTTTTATAAAATGTAGGCCAAATGATTAGTTTGGGCCAGTACCCACACAGGGTTTATATAGCCCATCTGATTATACTAATGACTAGAAAGTCAATTAGTTGTTTGATCAGTTAGGGCCCAACCGTTTGCAACAAAATAACAACAGCGTTTAACAGATCCAACATATTTCAACAAATTCTACCAGCTTTAGAAAACCGACTGAGGTCTATACTTCAATATTCACCCCACTTTCTGTCTTCTCTTGAACTTGAGTAAGGGCCAAAACATTAAGATGCCTTCGTAATTCAGCAAACCGAGCAGCAGGAAGAGGTTTTGTGAAGACATCCGCGATCTGATCATGTGCAAGAATGTAATTGACCAGAAGTTGTTGACGAAGCACTTTTTCTCGGACAAAATGTAAATCAAGCTCCACATGCTTGGTTTTCGCATGTAAAACTGGGTTAGCAGCCATAGCTACTGTACTGGTATTATCACACCAGGCTTGTGAAATATCTGGCAGGGCAATTCCCATGTCAGTCAGAATAGTCTGCACCCACAACAGCTCACAAGTAGCATCGGCAAGGCTACGATACTCAGCTTCTGCAGTCGATCTGGACACTGACCGTTGTTTGCGAGAACTCCAACACAGCAGATGTAGCCCAAATCGAACATAGTACCCAGAAACTGAACGGCGGTCATCAATATCACTCCCCCTATCTAAATTAGTGAAAACTTGAAGACACAATGGCAGGGATTAAGGAGAAAACCATATACCATACTCTAGAGTCCCTTTAAGATATCGTAAGATTCTCTTCACAGCAGCTCAGTGCACATCTGTCGGATGTTGCATGAACTGAGAAACCTTGTTAACAGCAAATGACACATCTGGTCTCGTATGACAAACATACAACAAAGCCCCTACAATACTACGATACAACTGAGTGTCAATGAATTCAGCACCAACATCCTTACTCAACTTTGGTAGTGAAATCATTGGAGTATCGACAGGTCTAACACTGCTTAAATTAGTCTTAACAAGAAGCTCCTCTATAAACTTTCTCTGGTTAAGAAACAACCCTCGATCACAGTGAACAGCCTCAATCCCTAAAAAATAATGAATAAGTCCCAGATCCTTAAGAGAAAATTTCACATCCAGTTCATGTATAATATGTTGAACATATTCATCAGATGCCCCAGTAATTAATATATCGTCCACATATACTGCAATATATGTTACACCAACAGAAGCAGTCTTGATGAACAAGGAATTGTCAGCACAAGAACAACGAAAACCAAGGCTACATAGGAACTCTTTGAGTTTGCAAAACCAGTTCCTAGGGGCTTGTCTAACTCCATAAAGTTCCTTCCTAAGCTTGCAAACAAGTTCGGAACCATCTAAAGCCTTCTGAACAAAACCAGCTGGTTGGGACATGTAAACATCTTCGAACAAATCCCCTTTTAGAAAAGCGTTATTAACATCCACTTGATGAATAACCCACCCATTTGTAACAACTACAGAGAGAAAAACATTAACAGTGAAGAACCTAATGACTGGACTGAAGGTTTCACCAAAGTCATAGCCAGGAATCTGAGAATAATCTTTCGCCACAAGACGGGCCTTGTATCTGCTAACTGACCCATCTGAGTTTAGCTTAATACGGAAAAGCCACTTGGAACCAATTGGTTTTCGGTCAGGTGGAAGAGGGACCAAGTCCCAGGTCTTATTATTGATAAGAGCAGCATATTCAGAATGTATAGCCTCACTCCACTTGGGATGTGCAAGAGCTTGATGCACAATGTCAGGGGTAAAATGAAGCTCAACATTGTAAATTTTAGGTTTATATATACCAGCTTTACTTCTTGTGACCATAATATGTGAATTAGTAGGCACAGAAGTAGGTTGAACATCTACATTAACATCACTATGATGATCAACAACTGAAGAACACTGAAGAGAGTCAGTTGTAGGAGCTAAGGATTCAGGCACAGATGCAGATTCAGGATCATTTGAAAATAAAGGTTCATCCACCACTGTAATAGGACTCTGAAGAACATCAGCATCACCACTCAGATTATCAGAATGCTCTGCAGCCTCTTCAACATTAACAGATCCAACATTTTCATTTGAAAGAGAGGGTGGAGAGGCAAGTTCAGGAGTAGAACACACAGGCTGAGAAGATGACAAAAGAGGGGAAGATGGAGCTATAGGATCTGCAATAGGTGTATCTGTTGCGTGTAAAAGAGTCTATCGCAATTGTAGTGCAAGTGTACACGACGCAAGTAGTAAGTGATACGAAGTATCGGATATCGTCTCCACAGGGATTGGGCTAATAGCTTCACCTTGGTTTACTGCACGAAAGTAAAAGAAATAATTGAGAGTTGTCACGAGAATAATAAAAACGCAAATAAAAGAATCGAGTTATCAAGATAGAGAGAATGGGCTGGTATTGAATTGCTCGGTAGTGCAGGTATTGGATTGCTTAGGAACTCCAGTTCTATCGTCGCTCCCGTCGCCGACAGCACTTGTCGTGGCGGCTGTCCGTTGGTTGTCGCGGCAGCAGACACGCCAACTCCGTACTTCAAGTTTGGCAAGAATCCCAGATCTGCCTTGGCCTATCCCTAGGTCCAAGTCTGTCGATGATCACGTCTTTGATGATACCTCCCGGCGTGAATCGAAGGATGAACACCGATGTGTATGAATTCTTCTTTAGCCACTTAACCTTGCCCTATCCCTAGGCACAAGATAGTTCAACTATAAACTAGAGAACTTGCTCTTATTTCTTTCGTATACTTAACTCTCCCGATGCTAAGTAAATAGATAACCTCACAATGCTCTCCCGATGCTCTTGCAAGATATTAAAATCAAAATAAGAGAACTTGAAGTTTATTTTATTGAACTTGGAAAATCCTAAAACAAAACAACCCTTGCAACTACTTTACAAAACAACCCGTGGCCCTAGGGGGAATTTAGAACATGTCGGTGACGGGTAAACGGCAGGGGGTTTAAGTTATCGGTTATGGGGAAGAATGAGGGATCTCTCTAGGTTAAAACCTATGCCCTTATATAAGCTTTGGGCTCAAGTATTCTAAGTTAACAAGGATTACAACTTTAATGAAAAGTAAGATTCTAATAAATGCTTAATCTCTAAGGATTCCTACTTTTCAGCCGCCTCCTTGCTTTATGGGAATTCCTCTCCTTGAGCTTTGGCTTGACATATCTTTTGATCCGGGGCTTGGAAAAATATTTGGCTTTCATACGACAGACGAGCAGATTTTTCTCTATCTATCGAGGTCCACTTTACTTTTCCTCTTCATAAATCTGTTGTCACCCTGCTGTCTCGACAGATCCATGGCAGCTTCGTCTTCTTCGTCTGCTTGTCCAGTTCAGCTCTTCTGCTTCTCTGCCCTGTGCCTGCCTTCTTTGTCACTATGGCAGATATCTGCAAAATAAGCCATCTTTTAGTAGAATCCGTGCTTTTAATCCGTTTGTGATGTTTTACTGAAAACTAACCTAAATGCAATGCAATGATGCTTGAATGCAGCAGGAATATGGGTTAAAAAGGGTGTAAATAATAGAACTTTTACACACTCAACACACCCCCAAACTCAAGTTTTTGCTTGCCCTCAAGCAATTAAACCTAAAAGAAAAATGAAATTTTTTTGTGTTGGCTTTCAAATAGTGAACTGTCCCTTACCCGTCGCTCATTCTCTATGGCGGCAGCAACCTGTCGGAAAGGTTAGGATCTGTCCGGAATCTCCCTATAGTTCTCGTGCAGTGTGTGCATGCTTGTGAACAATTATATGCTAAGACTCTCTTAGTTTCACTAGAATATTCAACTTTTTAACTCGAATTTTTATGCCAAAGTTTATTTTTTTTGAAGGCACATTTTCATGCTTCTTTTTCTTTCTATTTTCAAGCTAAATTTTTCTAGAGCTAGTTTTGGGCACCTCTAGTTAGCTTCCTAGAGCCGGTTTCAGGCACCTCTAGGTTTTTGAGTTTCTTTTGCTAAACTTCTTTCCTAGAGCCAGTGTTAGGCACGTCTAGGGGCTATTCAAGTTCTAAGCTTCCTATTCTAGTTTGGCTAAGAGAAATCTAAGCAATATAACAGTCACAAAGGTGTTTAAATTTTTAGAACTATAGAAAGGCTCTAAACTTCTCCTTAAACTGTCCTAAAGATGCTGCCTCGACAGAGCTGTCATGACAGGTAAGCTAACTTCACAGTTTTAAGCCAACAGTTTAAATTTTCTGATTTTTTTAGAGAACTTAAATAAATAAAAGACACAACAATTAATAAAAAGATGTACTTACGACTCCATTAATGATGGAGGGTTGCCACCCCCAAACTCGAGGGTTGCATTACCCTCAATGCAAAATGACAGAAAAACAAAAATATGAAGAAAAGTACATCACAAATGATAAAAGCAGGCAGCAATAAGAGGAAAATAAAAACTTAGATTTTCAGTCGCTGTCCTCGCTGCTGCTGCTGACACGGATCTGACGGCGGCGTCGGGGCTGTGGAGGAGGTTGGGCAGGCTCAGAGGCAGGTTCAGGGGCAGACTGCTCCACGAGCTGGACTTCGGAACTGCTGCCACTGTCCCAAGTGCTGCTGGTGGTGGTGCTAGCCTTGGGCAACCGTTTCTTGTCTACCACGTGCTTTATCCGCTTGACATGTGTAAACTCCCTCTCCAAATTCCTCCGAATCAGAGGGCTGTCATCGGAGGCAGGCCTTTTTGTTCCTCTGGCAGAGGTGTCGGCCGGTGGACTGCCTGCTGCCGTCGGGGCAGGTGATGTGGTGGAGGCAGTAGAGTGGGAATGTGGGGAGGCAGGTGGCGTAGGTGTGTGGACAGGGGTGTGGACAGGAGTAGGGATATGGAAATAATGGGCAGGAAAAGTAGGGAATTGAACATCGGGAAAATTTAAAGTTTGGGTAATGAAGTTTACCGTAGCATTTGTGAAATCCCGGATGAAGGTCATCAATCCTATTTGTCTTTCCTCTACCCGTTGTAGCGTAGCAAAGATGTGGGCGGAGTGGTCTGTCGGAGCGGTGGTGGCAGCAGGTTTAGGAGCAGGCTCCTCTGATGGTTCTTCTGGGGAGCCGGCTGGGTTGAAGGAAGAGATCGGTGTAACTACTACCAGCTCCATGAGGCTGTTGATGTTGTTGTCTGTCCAGCCTCTGCCCTTTATGATTTTGTCGGAGGGTTCCTCGGGGACAGCAGCACAGCGGCATAAAGAGGTTATTGTGAACGGCAGGCAGAGGCGGGAGTCTGAGCGGAAGGCGCAATCCAGGATGTTGTCCCTCATATAGCGGCCCACATTAATAGGCCTGTCGTGCATGATAGAATGAATGAGTGCGAGCCGCTGCTGGTTGACTGTCGTGTGGTGGGAAGAAGGCATGATACGCTTTTTGATAAAAGCGTTCCAGAGTTTGGCTTCAGGGAGGAGCTGCCCCCTTTTAACAGAGTGGGGGTTCTTTTTGCTGGTTGTCCATGTTGTGCCCTCCTCTGTCACTTCCGCCATGACAGCACCATAGGCGGCAGCATCGAGGGTGTCGAGAAATTTCTGGTGGGCATCATCATCGGGGCCAAAGTAGAGGCCAAACATGTGGTTGATGCTGTCAGCTGTGAAGGGCACGTTCACTCCTCGAACGGTGACAGATGTTGCCGTTCTGCTGTCTATGGCAGCATAAAACTCCCGGACTAATGTGTCGTTTAGTTCTGCCGGTTGCTCAGCGAAGTGCTCCCATAGTTGCGCCGTGATGGCCCTTGTGATGAACGGCCGGAGTCCCATGTTGGGTGCCTTTCGGATATACACGAAACCACGTTCCTCCCATAACTCCTTTGTGGCGAAGGGCGTTGCTGCTGCCGAAGAAGAGGCTGAGGCAGCACTACGACGGGTCTGTCTAGACGACATGTTAGTAGCAAGGGTTGTGAAAAATGAAGAAAGCAAATAAAACTAGGGGAGAAAGCAAGAAAGAATAAGCAGAAGTGAGAAAAAATGAAAATGAAAATGGGGTTTTATAGCGGTCGAGGGTCTGCCCGTTTAATGCTGTAACGGCAGGCGTGAATAACGGGGCGACGGATGGGATTTAGCGTGTCTGACGCGTCTGACACACATTTATGCGTCTGTTACGCGTCTGCCACACGCTTCTGCGTCTGCCGTGTCAGTCTGTTGACAGCCTGTCTTATCCGTCTGCGGCGGCAGCCGAAACGACATGTTTCAATAAATGGGCTCTGTTGGGCTTGATGGATGGATGGTGGGCTTGGATCACTTCTCCCTTTCTTCTTGACTCTTTTATTTCCTAAAAACAGAAAATATAAAAACATTATTCGAATAAAATAACCTAATTTCCTAATAAATAATACTAATAAATAATAAAAATAAAAATAAAACTTAGGTTAAATTAGGGATGCCTTGTGGGGCATCTCCTAAAGTAACCACTTCCTGTATTCCTGGGGCTTTAGTCCCCTGATAGTGTTTGAGTCGCTGTCCATTGACTTTGAATTGGTGCCCGTCTTTTAATGATCGGATAGTGATGGCACCATGGGGAAAAGCTTGTACCACTTGGAAGGGGCCAGACCATCTAGACTTTAGCTTTCCTGGGAAGAGTTTCAGTCTAGAATTAAACAACAATACAAGCTGCCCTGGGCAGAACTGTCGTGGCAGCAGTTTCTTGTAATGCCACTTCTTAGTCTTTTCCTTGTAAATCCTTGCATTGTCGTAGGCCATTGTCCGTAATTCCTCAATCTTGTTCAAATCTAATAGCCTTTTCTGGCCTGCCTTGTCCAAGTCCATGTTCACTACCTTGATTGCCCAATATGCTTTGTGCTCAATCTCAACAGGTAGGTGACAGGTTTTCCCATAAATCAGTCGGTATGGTGACATGCCCAATGGAGTTTTAAAAGCTGTTCGATATGCCCATAATGCATCGTTCAGAAGTAGAGACCAATCTTTCCTAGTGGGTTTAACCATCTTTTCAAGAATGTTCTTCACTTCCCTATTGGATATCTCAGCCTGTCCATTGGTCTGTGGGTGGTATGCTGTCGCGATCCTGTGCTTGACACCATATTTCTTCAAGGCGGCAGCAATTACCCTATTATCAAAATGTCTCCCCTCATCACTGATAATCGCCTTAGGGATGCCAAATCTAGAAAAAATATTTTTGTGCAAAAACTTTTGGACCGTTTTGGCATCATTCTTTTGAGTTGCGATTGCTTCTACCCACTTGGAGACATAATCTACTGCTAGGAGGATATAAAGATTTCCACATGAAGATGGAAAAGGTCCCATAAAATCAATCCCCCAAACGTCGAAGATCTCGACTTCTAGGATGTTCTGCAGTGGCATCTCGTTTCTCCTCGAGATGTTACCTGTCCGCTGGCACCTGTCACAGTTCCTGTAAAAGTCCTGTGCATCTTTATATAGTGTCGGCCAGTAGAACCCTGACTGCAGCACCTTGGCAGCAGTTTTATTTCCTCCTAAGTGACCTCCATATTGTGAAGCATGACAGTGATGGAGAATGTCTTCTTGCTCTTCTTGTGGTACACACCTCTTTATAACCTGATCTGCGCACATTTTGAAAAGAAGAGGTTCGTCCCAATAATAATGCTTAACATCATTTTGGAACCTCTTCCTGGCTTGATAATTAAGATCAGAAGGTAATATTCCGCTAACTATAAAATTAACGAAATCAGCATACCAGGGAAGGTCAGAAGACTTACCTGCCGCCATGGCTGTCGCGACAGCGATTGCGGCAGCAAAGAGCTGCTCATCAGGGAAGGTCTCCAGGATGTGTGTCTCATCTATTGGTAGACTCTGTCCCTTCTCCAACCTTGACAAGTGATATGCCACCTGATTTTCTGTCCCTTTTTTGTCCTTGATTTCAAGGTCGAACTCTTGTAATAGCAAGATCCACCGTATCAATCTAGGTTTTGCATCCTTCTTTGCGAACAAATACTTTAGGGCAGAGTGGTCGGTGTGTATTATTACTTTCGTCCCAAGTATGTAAGAACGAAACTTGTCGATGGAGAACACCACAGCTAACAGCTCCTTTTCTGTGGTGGTGTAGTTCACTTGGGCGTCATTTAACGTCTTGCTGGCATAGTAGATGACGTGAAACAGCTTATCTCTGCGCTGCCCAAGTGCTGCCCCGACAGCATAGTCACTAGCATCACACATTATCTCAAATGGCTGCGTCCAGTCTGGTGGCTGTACTATGGGGGCTGTGACTAGTTTTTCCTTCAGAACCTTGAATGCTTCAGTACATTCTTCATTAAAGTCAAAGGGTCGGTTCTGTTCTAAGAGATGGCATAGGGGCTTCGTGATTTTCGAGAAATTTGCAATGAATCTCCGATAAAAACCCGCATGCCCTAAAAAACTTCTAATGCCATTGACTGTGGTCGGCGGCGGCAGCTTCTCTATGACTTCTATTTTAGCCCTGTCGACTTCTATCCCACGGCAGCTAATCTTATGGCCAAGGACTATCCCTTCGTCCACCATAAAGTGGCATTTTTCCCAATTTAAAACAAGATTAGTTTTTTCACATCTTTCAAGTACCTTTTGAAGATTGCCGAGGCAGCCCTCAAAATCGTCTCCAAAGACGGAAAAATCATCCATGAAAATCTCAAGGAAGTCCTCTACCATGTCGGAGAATATAGCCATCATGCACCTTTGGAAGGTGGCAGGTGCATTACAGAGTCCAAACGGCATCCTCCTAAACGCGTATGTTCCGTAGGGGCATGTAAAAGTCGTCTTTTCTTGATCTTCCGGTGCAATAGCAATTTGATTGTAACCTGAATAACCATCAAGAAAACAATAGTAAGGTTTACCCGCTAATCTATCAAGCATTTGATCAATAAAGGGTAAAGGAAAATGATCTTTTCGGGTAGCTTTATTAAGCTTCCGATAGTCCATACAAACCCTCCAACCGGTCACAGTCCTGGTTGGGATTAACTCATTGTTCTCGTTAGTTATCACTGTCATTCCTCCTTTCTTGGGAACACATTGCACTGGGCTCACCCATTTGCTGTCGGAGATGGCGTAAATAATACCAGCATCTAGCCATTTAATTATCTCTTTACGCACTACCTCCTTCATCGCATGGTTTAACCGCCTTTGGGCATCTATAGTCGGCTTATGATCTTCCTCAAGGAGGATTTTGTGCATGCATAACGCTGGACTAATGCCTTGTATGTCTGCTATCGTCCATCCAATCGCCTTTTTGTTCTGCCTTAGCATGTCGATTAGCTGTCGTTCCTGTTCCTGCGACAGCTTAGCAGAGATGATTACGGGCAGTGTGTCATTGGAACCAAGATAAGCATATTTTAACTGCCCTGGTAGAGGCTTAAGTTCTAAGACAGGTGGTTCAACAATAGATGGCTTTTGGATTACATGGTTATCCGAAGTATAATTATAGGGTTCGAATAACTTACCTGGACGATTGCCTAGCCAGTTTGCCTCCTCCTGATCTTCAGTATCAGATGTATCGAATTCAGAGGAGTTGCTGTCGTCGGTGCTGTCGTCGTTGCTGTCGTGACAGGCCTGTAGGTGGCTGTCGCGGCAGTGACCAAATTTTATATCACGGCAGCCCGACCTGATGCAGGGTTGATCAAAGGTCACCTCAATGATGGCCTTGCATTCCTCGTCCACATCAGCATGTTTCATTGCTTGGAGAACATTTAACTTAATCTCTTGATCATTCACGCGCATGGTGAGTTCTCCTTTTTCCACATCAATCAATGATCTTCCCGTGGCTAAGAAGGGTCGCCCAAGGATGACTGGTGCGTTTTCATCTGCCTCACAATCTAAGATAAGAAAGTCAGCAGGAAAAATAAGCTTATCCACTCTTACCAGAATGTCTTCAATTTTTCCCTCGGGATGTACGTAAGAGCGGTCGGCTAGCTGTAGGGTTACTGTCGTGGGTCGCGCCTTGCCAATACCTAGTTTCTGAAAAACAGATTTGGGCATTAGATTAACACTGGCACCAAGATCACAAAGTGCCTTACCCACAAATTTGTCGCCGATTACACAAGGTATGATGAAGCTCCCCGGATCCTTCTTTTTCTGGGGCGGCTGCCTATGAAGAATACTCATGCAACCTTCTGTCATCTTTACCGTTTCAAATTCCCCAAGTTTAGATTTTTTCGACATAACATCCTTGAGAAATTTAGCATAACCGGGCATCTCCCTAACAGCATCTAGCAACGGAATATTAATATGAACATGTTTAAAAATATCATAAATCTTTTTAAGTTGAGATTCATGCTTAGCTTGCTGTATCCGTTGAGGAAAAGGTGGTGGAGGACGATAATCAGCAATACATCCTTCCCACTGCATGCGAATCTGAGGACGGTAATCATCTTTTTTCTCCTCTGTCGCTTCTGATGTCGTGACAGGCTCATCGGCAGCAGTCTGTTTATCACCTGTCGGGGCAGCTTCCTCGGCAGGTTTATCCAAGGCGGGTTCCTTTTCTCTTTCAGCTTCTTTTTCCGGCCCTGGTAATTTCTTCCCACTCCTAGTAGTAATTGCCTTACATTGCTCATGTGGGGGTGGTCTAGCATTTTCAGTATTGCTAGGGAAACCTCCATTCTGCCTTGGCTTAATATGTTGAGAAACCTGACCCATTTGTGTCTCTAGAGATTTCAAGGTAGCCTCATGATTTGTCATTCTCATCTCGGTTTTATCCATAAAAGTCTCCGTCTTCTTGACAAACTGATTCGTATTCTCCATATACGTACCGGTCTGAGACATAAAGGTGGCCAGAGTCTGCTCCAATATACTACTCGTGGCAGGTGGTGGCTGCTGTTGCTGCTGCGGCGGCAGGTGCTGCGGTAGTTGCGGCGGCAGTTGCTGTCGCGTCAGCAATCTAGGTCCTCCCTGATATGCTTGCGGATTCAGGGCATTGTTAGGGTTACTCCAGACGGGAAATCCATGCATTGGGCAGTTCCGTAGAAGAGTAGTAAATCTGTCCCAGGCCTCGTGCATTGGCTCGTCGTCTTCCTGTTGAAAAGTAGCAATTTCGTTACGTAATCGCTCAGATAAATGCGAAGGATTAAAACGAGATAAGAATTCACGAGATAAATCTGCCCAAGTTCTAATTGAACCCGGCGTAAGTTTATTCCACCAAGTTTTAGCTTTGTCCCTCAACGAATGAGGAAATAACCGAAGCCTCAGTATCTCCGGACTCACTCCTGGTAGTCTAAACGAACCACAGATCTCCTGGAACGTTTTGAGATGCTCCCTAGCATCTTCTGTCGTAGAACCACTAAACTGCCCGGCGTTGTTGATCATACTAAACATGACAGGTTTAAGTTCGAAGTTGTCAATATCAATATCCGGCAGCGTGGTCTCCAGCTCTACATGATCGTTCAGCATGTAGTCACGACATGACCGTCGTCCATCTGCTGCGGGCGGGTCACCGACAGGCGGGTGGTTGTCGCCAAGGGGTGGTATGCCACCGCCAGTAGGTTGGTTATGGCCCATCTTCTCTAACTGTTCCTCGAGGTATTCGTTTCTGTCTAAAAGTCGGCGAAGTTGTTTCTTGAGACTGAAGGAACGTTCGATTTCTGGATCTAATGGATACTCAGGATCTTCACCTCTTTTCGATCTGCGCATAAACAAGAAAACCTCGTGAAAAGCAAGAGTTGAAAACACAAAAGAAAAATTAAAGAAAAATAAAAACGAAAACGAAAATAAAAATAAAAACGAAAAGTGCAATAAAAGAAAGATGTAGTTATGTTGCCAATCCCCGGCAACGGCGCCAAAAACTTGTTACGTGTAAAAGAGTCTATCGCAATTGTAGTGCAAGTGTACACGACGCAAGTAGTAAGTGATACGAAGTATCGGATATCGTCTCCACAGGGATTGGGCTAATAGCTTCACCTTGGTTTACTGCACGAAAGTAAAAGAAATAATTGAGAGTTGTCACGAGAATAATAAAAACGCAAATAAAAGAATCGAGTTATCAAGATAGAGAGAATGGGCTGGTATTGAATTGCTCGGTAGTGCAGGTATTAGATTGCTTAGGAACTCCAGTTCTGTCGTCGCTCCCGTCGCCGACAGCACCTGTCGTGGCGGTTGTCCGTTGGTTGTCGCGGCAGCAGACACGCCAACTCTGTACTTCAAGTTTGGCAAGAATCCCAGATCTGCCTTGGCCTATCCCTAGGTCCAAGTCTGTCGATGATCACGTCTTTGATGATACCTCCCGGCGTGAATCGAAGGATGAACACCGATGTGTATGAATTCTTCTTTAGCCACTTAACCTTGCCATATCCCTAGGCACAAGATAGTTCAACTATAAACTAGAGAACTTGCTCTTATTTCTTTCGTATACTTAACTCTCCCGATGCTAAGTAAATAGATAACCTCACAATGCTCTCCCGATGCTCTTGCAAGATATTAAAACCAAAATAAGAGAACTTGAAGTTTATTTTATTGAACTTGGAAAATCCTAAAACAAAACAACCCTTGCAACTACTTTACAAAACAACCCGTGGCCCTAGGGGGAATTTAGAACATGTCGGTGACGGGTAAACGGCAGGGGGTTTAAGTTATCGGTTATGGGGAAGAATGAGGGATCTCTCTAGGTTAAAACCTATGCCCTTATATAAGCTTTGGGCTCAAGTATTCTAAGTTAACAAGGATTACAACTTTAATGAAAAGTAAGATTCTAATAAATGCTTAATCTCTAAGGATTCCTACTTTTCAGCCGCCTCCTTGCTTTATGGGAATTCCTCTCCTTGAGCTTTGGCTTGACATATCTTTTGATCCGGGGCTTGGAAAAATATTTGGCTTTCACACGACAGACGAGCAGATTTTTCTCTATCTATCGAGGTCCACTTTACTTTTCCTCTTCATAAATCTGTTGTCACCTTGCTGTCTCGACAGATCCATGGCAGCTTCGTCTTCTTCGTCTGCTTGTCCAGTTCAGCTCTTCTGCTTCTCTGCCCTGCGCCTGCCTTCTTTTTCACTATGGCAGATATCTGCAAAATAAGCCATCTTTTAGTAGAATCCGTGCTTTTAATCCGTTTGTGATGTTTTACTAAAAACTAACCTAAATGCAATGCAATGATGCTTGAATGCAGCAGAAATATGGGTTAAAAAGGGTGTAAATAATAGAACTTTTACACACTCAACAGTATCTAAACCAGTAGAAGACTCAACACTAACAGAGCCTGTAGGAGATGGACTAGACTGATCAGCAAGAGAACACTCAACAAGTTTATGTTCACAGGATGTCTTATGAGTAGGAACTTCAAGAGGAGTTGATGTATAAAATTTGTCATGATTAGGAGTAGACTTAGAAGAGGCTAAAGCAAATGGAAAGATTGTTTCATTGAACCTGACATGTCTGGAAACATAAATTCGACCAGATGAATCCATGCACTGATACCCACGATGCTTAGGTGAGTAACTTAAGAACACACAAGGACGAGATCTAAAGGAAAACTTGTGCTTATTGTAGTCACGTAGACAGGGAAAACATTGTGAGCCAAACACCTTAAGCAAGTGATAATCTTGTTTAGTACCATACAGTTTCTCATGTGGTGAGATGCCATTTAAAGCATCAGAAGGTAACCTGTTGATGAGAAAGACAACACTCAAGGCAGCAAAGGACCAGTATTGCAAAGGAATAGAGGCATTAGCTAACAAAGTTAACGTAGTATCAACTATGTGCCTATGTTTACGTTCAATAGCACCATTTAGAGTTGAGGTATAAGGACATGTAATGCGATGATGTATACCCTTATTAGCTAAAACGGAAGATAAAGCAACAAATTCACCTCCTCCATCAGTTTGCAAAGCAGTTATAGAAGCAGAAAACTGATTTGTAACAATAGCATCAAATAGCAGAAAAGCATTGTACACTTCAGATTTAGCTTTCAACAGAAACAACCAGCAATTCTTAGTGTACATGTCAATAAAGGAGACATAGTACTGATATCCTAGAGACTTAACAGGAGAGGGGCCACATACATCAGCTTCAACAAGCTCAAAAGGTCTAGTGTAAGTAGTAGAAGACAAAGCAAATGGAAGTCTATGACTCTTCCCTAATTGACAAGCATTGCACAGTAAGCTCTTATCAACAGTAAAGGTTTTATTCAAAGCTTTACTAACTATAGGATGTGTGGGATGTCCTAAACATTGGTGCCACAACCAGTACAAGGATTGAGCAGCAGGCTTAATAACAGTAGCAGTAGAGAACTTATTTGTTGAATCACTAGCAGAGGCAGTACTATCAACAGGAACAGACTGAACAGACACATTCACATTATTGCATAGACTATCATGTTGAGTAGGGCAAGCAAGATTGAAACAGTACAAACCATCCTCAAGTGTACCATGAAGAAGAATCTCACCTGTTACTTCATCCTTGACACAACATCTGTCAGAATGGAACTCAAAATACACATTATTGTTAGATGTGAACCGTGAAACAGACAACAAATTCCTTGTAATTTTAGGCACACATAATAACTGGTTAAGCACTAAGGTTTTAGAGGCAGTAGAAATATTGCAATTACCAACATGAGATATAGCAATTGTGGAACCATCTCATAAGAAAACCTTACCAGTTCCAGTGTACAGCTGCTTAGTTCCAGCAGAGGATCTTGCAACATGATGAGTCGCGCTCGAGTCTGGAAACCACTTATCATCAACAGACAAAACACCACGAGCAATGAGTGTATTCACCTGAACCATGTCATCTGTAGTGTCCCCTTTTTCTTCACTGGTATTAGGCTCCATGCCCACAAATGGATTGTAACATACTTCCTCACTTGCATCAGCAAACTGACACAAATTAGCTTGGGTTGTATTACTGGAATCCTTGAACTGCTGAGAGGTCACACCCTTGAAGCCTTGGTCGAATCTATGCCAGCAACGATCGACGAGGTGTCCAAGCTTCCCGCACAACTGACACTGTAACCGTGGACGGCCACCCCTGAATCTCCCACCAGACTGATAGTTCCTCTGTTGAGGCCTCGAATCATACTCACCAGACTGATAGTTCCTCTGTTGAGGCCTCGAATCGTACTGATTTTTGGATGCATCTCTGTCAGAGCTGAAGGACATCTGAGGCTTATCATTCTCCACTTGAGTCAAATTGATACCTACTGGAATGCGAATAGAATCCAGTAATCTTGACTCTGCATCAATGAGACCAGACGTGACTAACTCTAGAGTGTAAGATTCACGGCTCATGGTTATAGCGGCTACGAACGGATCAAACTCTGGTGTAAGCCCGTTAAGAACTGTAGCTATCTGCTCTACTTCTGCTACTGGGCTTCCGCTTGTGGCTAACAAGTCACAAATCTCTTTGATTTGTGTAGCGTACTCACGAATCGACATCGAGCCCTTCTTCAACGCACGCAGGCGACATTGCAGATTCATTATTTTGGTAGTGGAAAATTTAGAGTAGAGATTCAAGATCACTGACCAAATTGCAGATGACGTTTTGGCTCCAACAAGACGAGGCAGAACAGTAGGGCTCACTGTGGATAGAAGCCAAGAGGCAAGAGCATTGTCCTCTTTCTTGAATCTACGAAAATCCGGATTAAGAACAAGCTTTCCTGTTGCATCTTTGACAACTTTTGAAGGAATAGGTGTCTCTGAATCCAGATAGTGTTCAAGCTCTTGACCGCGAACCATTAGCACTACTTGCTGCTTCCAAAGGAGGAAATTAGTGTCGTCTAACTTGACACTAACTTGCTTGTTTGAAAACGTTGAACCTGAGCTTTGCTCGATCTGAAGTGCATCAACCTCATTCATAACCTCATCGGCTATTTCAGGTGCCATCTCTTCAGAGAAAAAGAAAATCAAGAAAACGACAACAGAGAAAAAGAGAACCTCTGTTCAGATTTGAGAACGACGAAGGGGAAAAGAGAAAAAAATTAGACAGGGACACTAGCTGCAAGGCCGGTGATTGCTAGCTCTGATACCATATTGCGGTTGCCGGTGAAACGGTGAAGACGATCGGAGATGATCGGAGAAGAAACAGAAAACCCTAACTGTAAAGAAAGAGAAAAAGAAAGAAAAGACGAAAGAAAAGAAAAGATTTATTTTGTATTTTTTATAAAATGTAGGCCAAATGATTAGTTTGGGTCAGTACCCACACAGGGTTTATATAGCCCATCTAATTATACTAATGACTAGAAAGTCAATTAGTTGTTTGATCAGTTAGGGCCCAACCGTTTGCAACAAAATAACAACAGCGTTTAACAGATCCAACAGATTTCAACAAATTCTACCAGCTTTAGAAAACCGACTGAAGTCTATACTTCAATACTCTAAAGATTGTTGACAAATAATATTAATTTTTAATTTAATAATATAATCAATACAAAACTTAATATTTACTGATATCTAATATAATTTACCTTTATTTCGAAGATGTCGGCCAATACAAAAGTATGAATCAGAGTCGCATACTCGCATGCAGGGGACTAGGGGTGGCCATGGCCCCAATATTTTAAGAAATTAAAATTTTACCCTTAATTTTTTAAAAAAAATTAATTTGGCCACACAAAAAACAATAATGTATCTTTTAAAAAAGTGAGGGGCTTATTTGATTAATATAGCTATACATTGTGTTTTGGGCTCTTGCAGAACGATGGCCACTACATAAACCATAGAGACAATTATTTTTTATTAAATATAAAATTTTATTTTCTAAATAATAACCATCATAATTTAAATCTACACAAAATTGGATAATATAAAATATTTTTCACCACTCGACTAATGGTTATCACCATAAAAACAATAATTAACTCATCATAATTTGTATTTTTAAAATTTTCTAGTCGAAGTTGTAAAACGTAATTTGTTAATAAAACCATAGAAACATTAATAAAAACTTAAAATACGTTTTTTATTACTATCATAATAAATTATGTAATATACCTTGTAGTAATTATGTAATATACCTTGTAGTTTTTTTTTTGAAATAAACTGGATTATATTAAAAGTGATAGGATTATAAAGGATCACACCCAAACATTGAAAATTCAATGTATAAAGATAAATACAATAAAACCTATGCATATGAAAGACATTAAAAACAAACCTATCACTTTCAGAAGAACTTGAAGCAACTTCTGAAAAAAATCCAGAAAACTATAGCTTTAACCAGAGTGCTCTTTGAATACAGCAAATTCTTTCGCTACTTGTTCTTGGCATATCGACACAACCACAACAGGGAATCATAAGCATTTATAGATCGGCCTCCTTCGCTGAAAACGCTCGCTGAAATTTCGTCACTCGAATGTTATACTGTCAAAAGACAGACTAAAACTGCCATAAAAGCAGACAAAGAAACTGCCATAAAAGCAGACAAAAGAACTACCATGAAAGCAGATTTGATATGAAACTGGCAAAGCAAAAAAAAAAAAACAAGAAAAACATAAAATTAAAGCATTCATCACTAAAGATGAAAGTTATTTATATACAAAACCAGCAAAACGGCCAAAGGTCGTTGCCGGTGAGGAAGAAGATCAACGAAGAAGATGAAGAACTTGTAAACTTTTGTAACCGCTGCAGAGAAAATGGAGATAATGATTTTTTTACTTATCATATAACAGTTTCTATACCTTGTAGTTTTTAATTTTAACTTTTTGTAATCATATATAATTATCTGTTTTAGAACACAATACATATTCATATAATTGTAGTGGTATATTTTTATTTATTAAAATGATAAGAATTATGACCCTTCATTTTTAATGAACCTTTTTCTTAAAAAGTATTAGCAATTTTATTGAAAAAAATTAAAATTTGATAACAACTCCACAGTCCAACCGAATCTTTGATACCCGACAAATGCTAGGTTATGATGTTTGGTGGATAACGATAACTTTTATTATTATTTTCACTGATTAGAATTACATCATACGCGTTAGGTGAACGAAAGAAAAATATATGCAAATAATACAATTTTAAAATAAATAAATAAAATTCCAAAGACAAAAGAGGTAGAAAACAAATTTAATAATTCATGCAAATAATGTTTATGTCTTAACGTTATTATATCCGAGAATGACAACATTGGTCATTGATGACGAGAAGTTCGAGGTAGTGGGGTGTTTGGTGGATAGCGATATTTTTTTTATGGGATGAAGCTTAGGTCCTTCACATAAATTTATGATTGGACCAAAATTCGATTCGAACTAATAAGACAATGAGACAAATGTCGGTGGTTAAATAAATAAAAAAATGAACTAATGGGGAAATAGAAATAGAGCTCCATTATTGGGCACACGATTACTATACTGATAAAACTCAAGTATTTGGCTTAACAACCAAAACTACTCTGTTCCCTTTTTTTTTGTTCCTCTTTGGTATCATGTCAACTTCCTGCACTTCCTTAGTGTTCAAGGTTCATCGTCGTGAACCTGAACTGATTGTTCCGACCAATCCTACCCCTCACGAGTACAAATTATTATCCGACATCGATGATCAAGAGGGTTTTCGGTTTCAAATTCCGGTCATCCAGTTTTACGAATACAATCCTTCTATGCAAGGAAGAGACCCTGTTAAAGTGATTAGGGAGGCACTTGCACAAGCCTTGGTGTTTTACTATCCATTTGCTGGTAGGCTAAGAGAAGGACCTCACCGCAAGCTGATGGTTGATTGCACAAATGAAGGCTTGTTGTTTATCGAGGCGGATGCGGATGTTTCGCTCGAGCAATTCGGTGATACAATTCAGCCACCATTTCCTTGTTTGGAGGAGCTCCTTTATGATGTTCCAGGTTCTTCTGGAGTGTTAAATTGTCCCTTATTACTTATTCAGGTATTCGTTTTACATTGTTTTTATCACTTTGCAATCTTTGTCCCAAATGGTTGTAAATATTAACGATACTCCATACCACATTTTAGTGTTAAGAGTTGTGTGAATATTTAGATTTGTATATATTTAAATTTTCCATTTTGATAACGTTTTTAACAGGTAACACGGTTGAAATGCGGTGGTTTTATCTTCGCCCTCCGTCTCAATCACACCATGAGCGACGCTATTGGTGTAACCCAATTCATGTCTGCCGTTGGAGAAATGGCTCGCGGTTGGCTCACCCCTGCAATCCCCCCTGTATGGGAAAGGCATCTCTTAACGGCTAGAGATCCACCAAAAGTCACATGCAAACATCTCCAATATGAAAAAGTGGAGGGACCCATTTTCCCCGACGGCGAATTGGTCGGTCGATCTTTTTTCTTTGGCCCCAAAGAAGTCTCAGCACTTCGCAAACTTGTGCCACAACAACATTCTAAGTGTTCGACATTTGAACTATTGGCTGCATGCTTATGGCGTTGTCGAACCATTGCAATTCGAGCTAATCCCGAGGAGGAGGTACGCATTATATGTCTCGTAAACGCACGCTCCAAGTATAATCCCCCGTTACCTTCAGGGTATTACGGGAATGCAGTCGCGCACCCGGTTGCAGTAGCACAAGCAGGAGAACTTTGTCAAAATCCATTAGGGTATACATTGGAGCTTGTTAAACAAATAAAGAATATTGTGACAGAAGAATACATGAAATCGTTAGCAGATCTAATGGTGACCAGGGGTCGACCGCAACTTACTCTTGCTCGAACTTACATAGTCTCGGACTTAACACGTACCGGGTTTGGAGACATCGATTTCGGGTGGGGTAAGCCTGTGTACGGTGGTATGGCTAAGGTAGTAATAACAAGTTGTTTCATGCCATCCAAGAATAAGAAAGGAGAGGCTGGAGTGGTGATCACAATGAGATTGCCGGCCCAAGCTATGGAAATTTTTGTGAAAGAAATGGATGATATGTTGAAGGGAAAGGCGATAGATGCGAGTGGACGTAAATC
Organism: Hibiscus tridactylites; assembly: GCA_958450335.1. NCBI lineage: Eukaryota > Viridiplantae > Streptophyta > Magnoliopsida > Malvales > Malvaceae > Hibiscus > Hibiscus tridactylites. The sequence continues at coordinate 61,287,069 of OY288286.1, read as the reverse complement.
GACTTCCATTTCATCTTCTTTGTAAAATTAATGGGCATGATGGATCAACACCTTTCCTACAATTTCCATCATTTACAATGTCAATGGAATGGAAGCATGTAATCAATATTGGTTTTTGGATAAATAGCAAGTTTTATTATAGCAGGAATACAGAAACAAAATACTACCAACTAACCCTATATAATAATATCTCAGCATTTACAAAGAAACAAATTGGAACTATTAGTTGTAGCTATAGAATTTACAATAAGTCTGATTTGAACAAATTCTATTGCAGAAGCAACTATGTTAACCTCAGATATTTGCTTCTCTTGAAAATGGTATCCATGTGCCTCAGCTGGCAGCTGATATTCTAGCAAAAGGAAATCAACAATACATGCTGAGTTTGGGAACCCCAAGATTTCTTTTAAAAAGGCTGACATGATTGTGGTGGCATCAAATGCTGGCAGTAACTCCAAGTATGTTTACGAGGGGCCGCTTCAGCTGGTGGTGGATATGCCTACAGCGAATTCTTTGCATTTGGCTCTCCTGTTCGAGATGAGTTTGAAGCAATTGCCAATAATAATAATAATAATAATAATAATAATAATAATAATAATAATCTGAGTTTATGAAGTAAAATTGGCTAAGGGAGTGAAAGGATATTTGATGCATATCGCACTCTTCATTATCTTAGACTAGATTTATATTGTTGCTCTTGAATTACTATTTGTTTGGCATTATTGCACTAAAATAACTCAGGACAAACCTAAGTCAACTTTTACTTGCCAGCATCGGTTGACATGCCAACCAAAACTTTGTCGAGGTATCATTTCATCGTTTTGATTTTATTTTTCTTTCTTCATTACTTGAGGACAAGCAATGAGCTTGGTGTAGGAGAGTGTTGACGCTTTAAAAGTACTAATTTTTATGCTTATTTCACATGCTCTTCCTTATCTTTTAAGTACATTTATGTCGCAAAATCATGCATTGCATAAAGGGTAAGGATTCGGTGTATGGCCAGTGTGAAGTGTTGTTTTGGCACCTTTTTGCGTGTTGGCATAGCTGATGGCACAACAGCTAGTAGAGTAGGAGCAGATTAGCCCAGAAAGGAGACGACGCCAAGAAGGATGCTGAGTAGTCGTTGGCATAGAAGGACCTTAAATGCCAAGCATTGGTTGGCAGAGAAGAGCATTTGATGCCATGCCAAGAATATGTTGACCCCGAAAAATTAGGACCAGATTAGGTTGCGAGAAAATAGGGATTGGATCAATCTTCGAAAAAATAGCGGACAAGCAGTGCCAAGAGTTGTTGACAGTACCATGCCGAGCTGCGAAGCCAGAAGAGCATTGGGACGATGACGTCAACCCTAATATGATCAGCCTTAGGATTCAAATGCTAGATAAGATGATCACCTTTCTTAACCCTACACGTTCAAATTCAAATCCAAGGTAATTTTATGCTATCCATTGAGTCCTATTTAAACCCAATCAAAGTAAAATTGGAGAGAATAGAAAAAAAAAGGAGTGATCGAAGATGAAGTTCAACATTCGACCAAGAGCATGGCTGCGAAGAGCTGTGCCGAGAAACCTTCTTCTAACTCATTCTCTTTGTTGTTGTTTAATTTTTACTTAGTTTTAATGGTGATGGAGGTTAAAAACGATAATGGTTTGTTGGTTGACACCCTCACCATGAACTAATTTCATAGTTGGTGAGGGGTGATTACGTTTGAACATTATGTTTTTGTTTAGTTTTTTAATAAATCGACACTGCCTCGATATTATTTTCCTATCTGACATGTTTACTAGTTTTAAGTGTGCTACCAAGCAACAACTGACTCTCTCTTCTTAAAATACTATGGCAAGCGACGACTGACAAAGTTAGCTTATTTCAACTCAATATCATAACTGACTTGGGTGGTGACGATCAAATGCTAGATACTGAGGTGAGATGCTTCGAGAGAAGATGTTCAAGTAGATAAACTTACTTTGGGAGTGAAATCTACCCCTTGGGAGTAAAGATTGACACTTAATCGAATTGATTTATGAAAAAGCATTCAATATAGACATATAAGGGTTTTTACATGATTAATTTAGGGCAATGTCATCGACAGAGGCATTGCTACCTTTGAATCTGCTCGGCAAACAATGCCAAGACAAAATTTATTAAAGATTGGCATGACATGAATAGCGTGAAAACCAGGAACTCTTTGCCAACGCTCATCATTTGCTAAGACACCTTTCTTGCCAACGTTTTAATTTACTTTTTGTACTTCCATTATCTTTTCATTTTCTTTCAAAACCACTCTACATCAAAAACATCTTTTTCGCAAGACAATTAATTAACAAAGCGATCGAATTCCAAACACAGTCTTTGTGGGATCGATACTCGGCTTAACTGTTATATTACTTGCAAACTGTGTATACTTGCACGCAAAAGACTCTTGTCATAACTTGCCCAATACATATCATTTATACCTTTTGCCAGCATTCATTTTACACACTCCCAAAAGAGTCTACAAGCAACATGCTTCAAAATCTACCCCATCTAAATATGAGATGCAAATGCAAGGAGTGAAAATAAAAATAAAAATGCAAATCAAAATTAAGACAATAAAAGGAAAGGATTATTGTTCTTAAAAACCGAAAATAAAACATAAAATGTCCAAAATAATTTCATTGTACAAATAATTATGGGAAACACATTCCAACACTCCAGGACATTTCTCCACGGATTATCCTTACGAAAAAATTTTGACCTGACTAAAAGCCTAAGTTTTTTCACATGGCTCTATTATGGTGGGATTATAGATTCACACACAAAAGTTTGGTTCTAAAAAGGTTTCCAAGTTGTCCTCGCTATCTCCTACTAAGGGTAGCAAGTCCCCTGATGAGACTCACCCATTATAGGCTACAGACAAATCAAGTTCAACTCAGGGGGACTCATTTCCTACGCCTTTATGAAGGATCAATATCCTTACAAAGACATAAGGCATATAAGTCTCGAAGGTACTTGCTAGGCTCATACGGAGAATCAGTATTCTAACATGAGTAAAGTGTTGCGTGTAAAAGAGTCTATCGCAATTGTAGTGCAAGTATACACGACGCAAGTAGTAAAGTGATACGAAGTATCGGATATCGTCTCCACAGGGATTGGGCTAATAGCTTCACCTTGGTTTACTGCACGAAAGTAAATGAAATAGTTGAGAGAATTGTCACGAAAATAATAAAGTAAACACAAATAAAAGAGTAGAAATATCAAGATAGAGAGAATGGGCTGGTATTGAATTGCTCAGTAGTGCAGGTATTGCAATGCTTAGGAACTCCAGTTCTGTCGTCGCACCTGTCGCGGCAGCTGTCCGTTGGTTGTCGCGGCAGCAAACACACCAACTCAATACTCCAAGTTTGGCAAGAATCCCAGATCTGCCTTGGCCTATCCCTAGGTCCAAGTCTGTCGATGATCACGTCTTGATGATACCTCCCGGCGTGAATCGAAGGATGAACACCGATGTGTATGAATTCTTCTTTAGCCACTTAACCTTGCCCTATCCCTAGGCACAAGATAGTTCAACTATAAACTAGAGAACTTGCTCTTATTTCTTTCGTATACTTAACTCTCGCGATGCTAAGTAAATGGATAACCTCACAATGCTCTCTCGATGCTCTTGCAAGATAATAATAACCAAAATAAGAGAACTTGAAGTTTATTTTTTTGAACTTGGAAAATTCTAAAACAAAACAACCCTTGCAACTACTTTACAAATCAACTCGTGGCCCTAGGGGGTTTTTAGAACATATCGACGGCGGGTAAACGGCGGAGGGGTTTGGTTATCCTAGGTTAAAATCTATACCCTTATATAAGTTTTGGGCTCAAGTATTCTAAGTTAACATGGATTACAACTTTAATTAAAAGTAAGATTCTAATAAAGACTTAATCTTCAAGTATCCTACTTTTCAGTCGTCCTCCTTGTTTCTTGGGATTTCCTCTCCTTGAGCTTTGGCTTGACATATCTTTTGATCCGGGGCTTGGAAAAATATGTGGTTTTCACACGACAGACGAGCATAATTTTCTCTATCTATCGAGGTCCACTTTACTTTTTCTCCACTAACTTGCTGTCGTCCTCTGCTGTCACGGCAGCACCATGGCAGCATCGTCCTCTTTGTCTGCTTGTCCAGTTCAGCTCTTCGGTTTCTCTGCCCTGCGCGCGCCTTCACCATCTACGACGGCGACAACCTGCCAAAAACTACCATTTTTAGTAGAATCCGTGCCTTTTATATATTTGTGATGTTTTGCTGTAAACTACCCTAAATGCAATGCAATGATGCTTGAATGCGGCAGAAATATGGGTTAAAAGGGTGTAAATAATAGAACTTTTACACACTCAACACACCCCCAAACTCAAGGTTTTGCTTGCCCTCAAGCAATTAAGACCTAAAAGAAAAATGAATATTTTTGTGTTGGCCTTCAAACAGTAAACTGTCCCTTACCCGTCGTTCGTTCCCTGTGGCGGCAGCAACCTGTCGGAGAGATTAGAATTTGTCCGGAATCTCACTATAGTCCTCGTGCAGTGTGTGCATGCTTGTGAACAGTTAGATGCTAAGACTCTCTTAGTTTCACTAGAATATTCAACTCTTAACTTGAATTTTTATTCCAAAGTTTATCTTTTTGAAGGCACATTTTCATGCTTCTTTTGTTTTGACTCGATTTCTCTATTTTTCAAGCTAAAGTTTTACTAGAGCCAGTTTTAGGCACCTCTAGTTAACTTCCTAGAGCCAGTTTCGGGCACCTCTAGTTGACTTCCTAGAGCCAGTTTCGGGCACCTCTAGGATTTTTGAGTCTCTTTTTCTAAACTTCTTTCCTAGAGCCAGTGTTAGGCACCTCTAGGGGCTATTCAAGTGCTAAGCTTCCTATTCTAGTTTGGCTAAAAGAAGTCTAAGCAATATAATAGTCACAATGGTGTTTAAGTTTTCAGAACTATAGAAAGGCTCTAAACTTCTCCTTAAACTGTCCTAAAGTTGCTGCCACGACAGAGCTGTCATGACAGGTAAATTTTACTTCACAGTTCTAAGCCAACAGTTTTTTTTTGAACTTAAATAAATAAAAGACACAACAATTAATTAAAGATGTACTAAAACTCCATTAAAATGGAGGGTTGCCACCCCGAAATTCGAGGGTTGCATTGCCCTCAATGCAAATGATAGAAAACAAAAATGAAGGCAGGTACATCACAAAATATAGATAAAGCAGGCAACAATAAAAAGAAAATAAAAGACTTAGATTTTAATCGCTGTCTTCACTGCTGCTGCTGACACGAATTTGGCGGCGGATTCTGGGCTGTGGGGCAGGCTGGGCTGGTTGGTGCACAAACTGGATGTCAGAGCTGCTGTCGCTATCTCAAATGCTGCTGCTGCTGATGGTGGTGCTGGCCTTTGGCATTAACTTTCTGTCGGCCATCTTCTTCTGCCTCTTGACAGGCGTGAATTCCTTCTCCAAATTCCTCCGAATAGGAGGTTCTGCCTCGTTGTCAGCCCAGACAGAGGAAGGGGAGAAACCAGCAACATAGGCATCGATGTCATCGGAGGGTGGTCTCTTCGTTCCTCGATCGGATGTTTCTGCCGGAGGACTGCCAGCTGCCGTTGGGGCAGGTGATGGGGTGGAAGCAGCAGAATGTATGTGTGGGGATGCAGGAGGTGTAGGTGTGTGGGTAGGGGTGGGGATTGTGAAATAATGGGCAGGAAAGGTTGAGAAAACAACATCGGGATAATTTAAAGTATTGGTAATGAAATTTACCATTGAGTTGGCAAAATCCCTGATGAATGTCATCAGTCCCATTTGTGTGTCTTCCATCCGCTGTATGGCAGCAAGGATCTAAGCAGATTGGTCTGTCGGAGCAGCTGCTGCGGCAGGTTCAGGGGCAAGTTCCTCAAATGATTCTGCTGGGGTGGCAGCCGGATTGAAGGAGGAGAAGGGGGTTGCGACTGTCAGCTCCATGAGGCTGATAATGTTCTTATCGGTCCAGCATCGTCCCTTTACTAGTTTATCGGTGGTGGCTTCAGGTACGACAGCACAGCGGCAAAGAGATGTGATCATGAATGGCAGACAGAGGAGGGCGGTTGATCTGTTGGTACAGTCCAAGATGCTCTCCCTCATGTAGCGTCCCACGTTGATGGGCCGGTTGTGCATGATCGAATGGATGAAGGCTAGCCTCTGCTGGTCCACTGTCGTGTGATGGGAGGACGGCAGAATTCGCTTCTTGATGAAAGCGTTCCATAACTTGGCCTCTAGAAGCAGCTGCCACGTTCTGACGGTGTTGGGATTTTTCTTGCTAGTGTTCCATTCTGTTCCCTCCTCTGTCACCTCTGCCATGACCGCATCGAAGGCAGCGGTGTCGAGTGAGTCCAAAAACTGCTGGTGAGCATCGTCGTTGGGACCGAAGTAGAGGCCATACATATGATTGATGCTTTCTGCTGTGAATGACACTTCTGTCCCTCGGATAGTTACTGTGGTTGCCGTCCTGCTGTCGATGGCAGCGTAGAACTCTCTCACTAGTGTTTCATTCATTTCAGCTGGTTGTTCTGCAAATTGTTCCCATAGTTGAGCCTTTATCGCCCTTGCGATGAATGGTTTGAGCCCCATATTCTCTGCCTTTCGGATGTAGATGGAGCCTCTTTCTTCCCATAGTTCCTTAGTGGCGAAGGCCTGCGGGGTGGGTGTTGCCGGTGAAGAGGTTGAAGCAGCACTGCGGCGGGTACGTCTGGAAGACATGTTAGTTGCAAGGGTTTTGAAAGTAAAGAAAACAAAGAAAAACGAGAGGGGAGATCAAGTAAGAGTAAGCAGAAGTGAGGAAAATGAAAATGAAACGGGGTTATATAGAGATAGAGTTGTTGCCCGTTTAATGCTGTAACGGCAGGCGTGAAAAACGGGGCGACTGTTGAGCTTTGGCGTGTCTGACGCGTCTGACACGCATTTATGTGTCTGTTACACGTCTGTCACAAGCTGCTGCGTCTGCCGTGACAGTCTGTTGACAACCTGTCTTATCCGTGTCTGCGGCGGCAGCTGGAACGGCAGGCATCAATAAATGGGCTCTGTTGGGCTGATGGATGGATGGTGGGCTTTGGTCACTTCTCCTTTTCTTCTTGATTCCTTTATTTCCTAAAAACAGAAAATATAAAAATATTATTCGAATAAAATAAACCTTATTTCCTAATAAATAATAAATAATAAAAATAAATAAAAATATAATTTAAGTTAAATTAGGGATGCCTTGTGGGGCATCTCCTAAGGTAACCACTTCCTGTATTCCTGGGGCTTCAGTCCCCTGATAATGCTTGAGGCGTTGTCCGTTGACTTTAAATTGATGCTCGTCTTTTAATGATCGGATTGTGATGGCACCATGAGGAAAAACTTGTACCACTTGAAACGGGCCAGACCATCTAGACTTGAGCTTTCTTGGGAAGAGTTTCAGTCTAGAGTTGAACAACAATACAAGCTGCCCTGGGCAGAACTGTCGTGGCAGCAACTTCCTGTCATGCAACTTCTTAGTTTTCTCCTTGTAAATTCTTGTATTGTCGTAGGCCATTGTTCTTATTTCTTCAATCTCGTTCAAATCTAATAGCCTTTTCTGGTCTGCCTTATCCAAGTCCATATTTACTGCCTTGATTGCCCAGTATGCTTTGTGCTCTATCTCGACAGGCAGATGACATGTTTTTCCATAAATCAATCGGTATGGAGACATGCCTAATGGAGTCTTGAAAGCTGTCTTGTAGGCCCATAATGCATCATTGAGGAGTAAAGATCAATCGTTCCTAGTTGGTTTAACCATCTTTTCAAGAATGTTCTTAACTTCCCTATTGGATATCTCAGCTTGTCCATTGGTCCGTGGGTGGTATGCTGTCGCGATCCTATGCTTGACACCATATTTTTTCAAGGCGGCAGCAATAACCCTATTGCCAAAATGTCTCCCTTCATCACTGATAATCGCCTTAGGGATGCCAAACCTCGAAAAAATGTTTTTGTGTAGAAAATTTTGGATTGTCTTGGCATCATTCTTTTGAGTGGTGATAGCTTCGACCCACTTAGAGACATAATCCACTGCTAGGAGGATGTATAGATTTCCACATGAAGATGGAAAAGGTCCCATAAAATCAATCCCCCAAACGTCGAAGATCTCGACTTCTAGAATGTTCTGCAGTGGCATCTTGTTTCTCCTCGAGATGTTACCTGTCTGCTGGCACCTGTCACAGTTCTTGTAGAAGTCCTGTGCATCTTTATACAGTGTCGGCCAGTAGAACCCTGACTACAGCACCTTGGCAGCAGTTGTGTTGCCTCCTAAGTGACCTCCATATTGTGAAGCATGGCAGTGATGGAGAATGTCTTCTTGCTCTTCTTGTGGTACACACCTCCTTATAACCTGATCTGCACATAGTTTGAAAAGAAGAGGTTCGTCCCAATAATAATGCTTTACATCATTTTGGAACCTCTTCCTGGCTTGATAATTAAGATCAGAAGGAAGTATTCTGCTAACTATAAAATTAACGAAATCAGCATACCAGAGGAGTTCAGAAGACTTACCTGCCGCCATGGCTGTTGCGGCAGCGATTGCGGCAGCAAAGAGCTGCTCATCTGGGAAGGTCTCCAGTATGTTTGTCTCGTCGATTGGTAGACTCTGTCCCTTCTCCAACCTTGACAAGTGGTCTGCCACCTGATTTTTTGTCCCTTTTTTATCCTTGATCTCAAGGTCGAATTCTTGCAATAGCAGGATCCACCGTATCAATCTAGGCTTTGCATCCTTTTTCACGAACAGATACTTCAGGGCAGAATGGTCTGTGTGCACTATTACCTTCGTCCCAAGTATGTAAGAATGAAACTTGTCAATGGAGAAAACCACAGCTAATAGCTCCTTTTTTGTAGTGGTGTAGTTCACTTGGGCGTCATTCAATGTCTTGCTGGCATAATATATGACATGAAACAGCTTATCTCTGCGCTGCCCAAGTGCTGCCCCGACAGCATAGTCACTAGCATCACACATAATCTCGAATGGCTGTGTCCAGTCTGGTGGCTGTACTATGGGGGCTGTTACCAGTTTTTCCTTTAGAACCTTGAATGCTTCAGTACATTCTTCATTAAAGTCAAAGGGTCGGTTCTGCTCTAAAAGATGGCATAGGGGCTTAGTGATTTTTGAGAAATTTGCAATAAATCTCCTGTAAAAACCAGCATGCCCTAAAAAACTTCTAATACCCTTGACTGTAGTCGGCGGCGGTAGCTTCTCGATCACTTCTATCTTGGCCCTGTCGACTTCTATCTCACGGCAGCTAATCTTATGGCCTAGGACTATCCCTTCATCCACCATAAAGTGGCATTTTTCCCAATTCAAAACAAGATTGGCTCTTTCACATCTTTCAAGTACCTTTTGTAGATTGCCGAGGCAGCTCTCAAAATCGTCTCCAAAGACGGAAAAATCATCCATAAAAATCTCAAGGAAGTCCTCTACCATGTCGGAGAATATGGCCATCATGCACCTTTGGAAGGTGGCGGGTGCATTACATAATCCAAACGACATCCTCCTAAAAGCATACGTTCCGTAGGGGCATGTGAAAGTCGTCTTTTCTTGATCTTCCGGTGCGATAGCAATTTGGTTATAACCTGAATATCCATCAAGAAAACAATAGTAAGGTTTACCCGCTAATCTATCAAGCATTTGATCAATAAAGGGTAAAGGAAAATGGTCTTTTCGGGTAGCTTTGTTAAGCTTCCGATAGTCCATACAAACCCTCCAACCGGTCACAGTCCTGGTTGGGATTAACTCATTGTTCTCATTGGTTATCACGGTCATTCCTCCTTTCTTAGGAACGCATTGCACCGGGCTCACCCATTTGCTGTCGGAGATGGCGTAAATAATACCAGCATCTAACCACTAAATTATCTCTTTACGCACCACCTCCTTCATCGCATGGTTTAGCCGCCTTTGGGCATCTATAGTTGGCTTATGATCTTCCTCTAGAAGGATTTTGTGCATGCATAATGCCGGACTAATGCCTTGTATATCAGCAATCGTCCATCCAATTGCCTTCTTGTGCTGCCTTAGCATACCGATTAGCTGTCGTTCATGTTCCTGCGGCAGCTTAGAAGAGATGATTACGGGCAGTGTGTCATTCCTCCTTTCTTAGGAACGCATTGCACCGGGCTCACCCATTTGCTGTCGGAGATGGCGTAAATAATACCAGCATCTAACCACTAAATTATCTCTTTACGCACCACCTCCTTCATCGCATGGTTTAGCCGCCTTTGGGCATCTATAGTTGGCTTATGATCTTCCTCTAGAAGGATTTTGTGCATGCATAATGCCGGACTAATGCCTTGTATATCAGCAATCGTCCATCCAATTGCCTTCTTGTGCTACCTTAGCATACCGATTAGCTGTCGTTCATGTTCCTGCGGCAGCTTAGAAGAGATGATTACGGGCAGTGTGTCATTTGAACCAAGAAAAGCATATTTTAACTGCCCTGGCAGGGGTTTAAGTTCTAAGGCAAGTGGTTCAACAGTAGATGGCTTTTGAATTAAATGGTTATCCGAAGTATAATTCAAGGGTTCAAATAACTTACCTGGACGATTGCCTAACCAGTTTACCTCCTCCTGATCTTCAGTATCAGATGTATCGGATTCAGAGGAGTTTCTGTCGTCGGTGCTGTCGTGACAGTCCTGTAGGTGGCTGCCGCGGCAGTGACCAAATTTAATATCGTGACAGCCCGACCTGATGCAGAGTTGATCAAGGGTAACATCAGTGATAGCTTTGCATTCCTCGTCCATATCAGCATGTTTCATCGCTTGGAGAACATTCAACTTAATCTCTTGATCGTTCACTCGCATGGTGAGTTCTCCTTTTTCCACATCAATCAGTGATCTTCCCGTGGCTAAGAAGGGTCGCCCAAGGATGATTGGTGCATTTTCATCTGCTTCACAATCTAAAACAAGAAAGTCAGCAGGAAAAATAAACTTATCCACTTTTACCAGAATATCTTCAATTTTTCCCTCAAGATAAACGTAAGAGCGGTCTGCCAGCTGCAGAGTTACTGTCGTGGGCCGCGCCTTTCCAATACCTAATTTCTGAAAAACAGACTTTGGCATTAAATTAACACTAGCACCAAGATCACAAAGTGCCTTACCCACAAATTTATTTCCGATTACGCAAGGTATGATGAAGCTCCCCGGATCCTTCTTTTTCTGGGGTGGCTGCGGATAAAGAATACTCATGCAACCTTCTGTCATCTTTACCGTTTCAAACTCCCCAAGTTTAGATTTTTTCGACATAACATCCTTGAGAAATTTAGCATAACCGGGCATCTCCTTAACGGCATCTAACAGCGGAATATTAATATGAACCTGCTTAAAAATATCATAAATCTTTTTAAGTTGAGATTCTTGCTTAGCTTGCTGTATCCGTTGAAGAAAAGGTGGTGGGGGACGATAATCAGCAATACGTCCTTCCCACTACATACGAATCTGAGGACGAAAATCATCGTTTTTCTCCTCTGTCGCTTCTGCTGTCGTGACAGGCTCATCAGTAGTAGTTTGTTTGTCACTTGTCGGGGTAGCTTCCTCGGCAGGTTTATCCAAGGCAGGTTCCTTTAATGTTTCAGCTTCTTTTTCCGGCCCTGGTAGTTTCTTCCCACTCCTAGTAGTAATTGCCTTACATTGCTCATGTGTGGGTTGCCTAGCATTTTCAGTATTGCTAGGGAATCCTCCAGTCTTCCTCGGCTTAATATGTTGGGAGACCTGACCCATTTGTGTCTCCAGAGATTTCAAAGTAGCTTCATGATTCGTCATCCTCATCTCTGTTTTATCCATAAAAGTCTCTGTTTTCTTGACAAACTGATTCATATTCTCAATATAAGTTCCTGTCTGAGACATAAAAGTGGCCAGAGTCTGTTCCAGTATACTGCTCGTGGCAGCTGGTTGCTGCTGCGGCGGCAGTTGCTGTCGCGTCAGAAATCTGGGTCCTCCATGATTCTGATTGTGTGCTTGAGGATTCAAGGCGTTATTAGGATTACTCCAGGAAAATTTGGGATCCTTCCTCCAATTGGGATTATAATTGTTGGAATTATAATTTGGTTTGTAGTTTCCAACATATTTTCCCTCTTCTACTTGTATTGGGCACTCATCCCGACTATGATTTCCCTCACAGATGTCACAAACTTCCTCAACAGCAAATCCTTGTAATCCATCATCATTCAATAACCTTTTCATTGCTTTAGTAAGGAATGCTACCTGTGATTTCATAGTGCTGTCGGCTTCATAATCCTTGACAACAAGTACCCGTTTACCCCCTCTTCTTGCAGTCGGAAACTACTCCTCGTTCTTGGCCAGATTTTTCAATACTTGCAATGCCTCGTCCGGATCTTTATCCAATAATAGTCCATTTGCTGCAGAATCAATTCGAATACGAGTTTGTAAGTTGGCAGCATTGTAAAACTTAGTTACCTGATTCCAGACGGGGAATCCATGCATTGGGCAGTTTCATAGAAGAGTAGTAAATCTGTCCCAGGCCTCGTGCATCGGCTCGTCATCTTCCTGTTAATAAGTAGCAATTTCATTACTTAATTGCTCAGATAAATGCGAAGGATTAAAACGAGATAAAAATTCACGAGATAAATCTGCCCAAGTTCTAATTGAACCCGGCGTAAGTTTATTCCACCAAGTTTTAGCTCTATCCCTTAATGAATGAGGGAATAGCCGAAGCCTCAGTATCTCCGGATTAACTCCTGGCAGTCTAAACGAACCACAGATTTCCTGGAACGTTTTGAGATGCTCCCTAGCATCCTCTGTAACAGCGCCACTAAACTGCCCGGCATTGTTGATCATACTAAACATGACAGGTTTAAGCTCGAAGTTATCAACATCAATATCCGGCAGCGTGGTCTCCAGCTCTACATGATCGTTCAACATGTAGTCACGGCATGACCGTCTTCTGTCGGCGACAGGGTTATCGACAGGCTGTATAACTTCGCCAACAGGCGGGTCGTTTCCAACGTGGGCCATCTTCTCTAGCTGTTCCTCAAGGTACTCGTTCCTGGCTAGAAGGTGACGGAGTTGTTTCTTGAGATTGAAGGAACGTTCAATTTCCGGATCTAATGGATACTCAGGATCTTCACCTCTTTTAGATCTGCGCATAAACAAGAGAACCTCGTGAAAAGCAAGAGTTGAATGTACCAACAGAAAAATAGAAAAATAAAAATAAAATAAAATAAAAACGAAAACGAAAAGTGCAATAAAAGAAAGGTAGAGTTATGTTGCCAATCCCTGGCAACGGCGCCAAAAACTTGTTGCGTGTAAAAGAGTCTATCACAATTGTAGTGCAAGTATACACGACGCAAGTAGTAAAGTGATATGAAGTATCGGATATCGTCTCCACAGGGATTGGGCTAATAGCTTCACCTTGGTTTACTGCACGAAAGTAAATGAAATAGTTGAGAGAATTGTCACGAAAATAATAAAGTAAACGTAAATAAAAGAGTAGAAATATCAAGATAGAGAGAATGGGCTAGTATTTAATTGCTCAGTAGTGCAGGTATTGCAATGCTTAGGAACTCCAGTTCTGTCGTCGCGCCTGTCGCGGCAGCACCTGTCGCGGCAGCTGTCCGTTGGTTGTCGCGGCAGCAAACACACCAACTCAATACTCCAAGTTTGGCAAGAATCCCAGATCTGCCTTGGCCTATCCCTAGGTCCAAGTCTGTCGATGATCACGTCTTGATGATACCTCCCGGCGTGAATCGAAGGATGAACACCGATGTGTATGAATTCTTCTTTAGCCACTTAACCTTGCCCTATCCCTAGGCACAAGATAGTTCAACTATAAACTAGAGAACTTGCTCTTATTTCTTTCGTATACTTAACTCTCCCGATGTTAAGTAAATGGATAACCTCACAATGCTCTCTCGATGCTATTGCAAGATAATAATAACCAAAATAAGAGAACTTGAAGTTTATTTTATTGAACTTGGAAAATCCTAAAACGAAACAACCCTTGCAACTACTTTACAAATCAACCCGTGGCCCTAGAGGGGTTTTAGAACATATCGACGGCGGGTAAACGGCGGAGGGGTTTGGTTATCGGTTATGGGGTATATGATGTCTCATAGGTTAAAATCTATGCCCTTATATAAGCTTTGGGCTCAAGTATTCTAAGTTAACAAGGATTACAACTTTAATTAAAAGTAAGATTCTAATAAAGACTTAATCTTCAAGTATCCTACTTTTCAGCCGTCCTCCTTGTTTCTTGGGATTTCCTCTCCTTGAGCTTTGGCTTGACATATCTTTTGATCCGGGGCTTGGAAAAATATGTGGTTTTCACACGATAGACGAGCATAATTTTCTCTATCTATCGAGGTCCACTTTACTTTTTCTCCACTAACTTGCTGTCGTCCTCTGCTGTCACGGCAGCACCATGGCAGCATCGTCCTCTTTGTCTGCTTGTCCAGTTCAGCTCTTCCGTTTCTCTGCCCTGCGCCCGCCTTCACCATCTACGACGGCGGCAACCTGCCAAAAACAGCTATTTTTAGTAGAATCCGTGCCTTTTATATATTTGTGATGTTTTGCTGTAAACTACCCTAAATGCAATGCAATGATGCTTGAATGCGGCAGAAATATGGGTTAAAAAGAGTGTAAATAATAGAACTTTTACACACTCAACATAAAGTGTTTTCCCCCACTTAATCGAATGGAACGAAGCTCGGGTGCATAGCCTAACCAATTTTTAAATGCGTAAAATAGAATAATATTCATAGATTGAAAATTAAATTGAATTTTACATGAACTTAACAAATTCCGACATTAAAACAAAATGTAATCGACTTGTGGCCTGACTCTTTTTCTGTAAAAACAAAAATATCCCCAGTGGAGTCGCCAAACTGTTGTAACCCTTTCAGCCAGATATTTTTTTGAAAAAAAAAACAAAACACAACGGAGTCGCCACCAATTTTTTAAAATGTGTGGTTGGATCACTTAAAAAAAGTTATTTTAATAAAATATTTTATTTTATTAAAACAAAAGTTTTGGCTTGCGAAATTACGAAAAAGGGTTCGAGGGTCGGTTACACGTGAAGAAGGGTTAGCACCCACAACAAACGGGCTAGAGGAAAAGAAATCAGGCCCAAAGCAAGGGGCTAGCATTTGATACCATGTTGAAACAAAAAATATATAAAATATGCTTTATTAAATATTCAAGTAGTATTTATATACAAAGATGACTAACTACTTGCCAAGCTAACAAACTCTAACTGCCTAGCTAATAGATTACAACCATTTAACTAACCCAATTAACCAACTAACAGCTATACACACTCCAACAAAAATTAATGGGCATGATGGACAGATTGTAGCATTCTTAACCGTGGATCAACACCTTTCCTACAATTTCCATCATTTACAATGCCAATGGAATTCACACTGTCTGATCTGAACTATCAATTGTAGCTATGAAATTCACACTGTCTGATATGAACAAATTCTTTTATGGAAGCAACTACGTGAATCTCAGATCTTTGCCTCCCTTTAAACTGTCTTCTATTGCATTCTTCTTGTATCGAGTTATGGACTCACTATTATTCTCAATATAACATGGGGTACTAGTATATATAAATTTAAACAATAAAAGTCACATAATGTTACGATAATTGTTTTGAATAGTTACGACCTTTGACAGTTGAAAGATCCACTAAACGTTAAATGCTATTAAAAAACACATCCATGAATCATGGCCACAATTTTGAATTGATGCTCGAGCACATTGACGAAGTTGGAAACCTCTTTTAGGTGGACTAGAACTTATTATCAATCCTCTAAGGACAATGTGAAATTTTACCATTGCATTAATTTACAATTTCACAGCTTCCAAAGAGACTATTGCAATTTTGCATTTTTTTGAGAAACAAGACCCTTACCGACAAAATCATTCAAGTATACCCCTAAAAATAATTAATTATATAAATAACCTTCAACCGAGATTATTTAGATAATTGTCACCTTTCAGCCCACGTAAGATAATCTCGTGTTCTATCAGTAGCGAGTTTCGAACTCACGCTTCACTAAAAGTGAGTTATGTGTAAAATAAACGTGGTAAATTAAATTTTCCTTCTTACACATCCACTTAACACGGAACTCGTGTTTAGTAAAAAACGAGTTCGGAACTCGCATTTAGTAAAAAACGAGTTCGGAACTCGCTTTTGGTAGGATGGGAGTTTGGAACTCTCTTTTAGTAGTACGCGAGTTTGTCCTATGTGGACTAAAAAGGGTATTTATCTAAATGATTTTGGATGGAGTTATTTATCTAAATAATTATTTTAAGAGGTATATTTGGCTAATTTTATAACCCCTACCTACCTCGACCCTGCTTGAGTATGTACGAGTCATCCCATGGTTTAGCTATAACTTTCATTACCCTAATCTATAAAAATAAAACGATTAGTTAAATTGTGGGTACACTCAAGTTTGAATAATAAATTTAATAACAATCAAACACCTTATCTTCGTTGTTAATTTCACTCAAAATTGTCCTATAGCAAACCATAAATCAAGAATTTTCCGAAATAAAAAATTCGCTTTCTATAGCAAGTAGCCAGCTCGGGTGGTCCATTTCAAAGTTGTTAAAATTCTGCTCGTATATATTTATATACAAATACAGATGAAGAATTGGGTTTTATGACAACCTAACACCTTATCTTGTATTTTAATTCCCCTTAAATTTGTCATATATAGGTATGTAAACGCACGAAATGTTCAGCGAATAGTTCGGCGAAAAGTTCGTTTATGTTCGTTTATTTATTAAACGAACGAATATGAACAAGATTTTTTGTTCGTTTAATTAAATGAGCGAACACGAACAAAGGGATCGTTCGTTCATTTATGTTCGTGAACGTTCAGTAATCCGTTCGTTTAAATTAATTCGCATATTTCTAGGGGTGAGTATTAGATCGAGTCGAGTCAAAAATTTTGAGTTATTCGAGTTGAAAAATCCTATTTTATGACTCGTTAAGAACTTCCTTCTTATCAGCTAGGGGTGTTCATTGTTCGGTTAAACCGAACTAACCGACCGAACCAAAACAAAATTGATGAATCTATTAGATAATTTTAGTTTTTGGCTAATGATTAAGAGTTTTTTTAAATTTCAATTATCGATTAATTCGGTTTAAAATTGGTTATTTAACTGAATTAATTGAATTAACCCAAAATATTAAATATTTAACATATTATATATGTTATTTATGTTTGTTTGTGTCCGTTTATCAATTTAACGAACGAACATGAACAAAAACGAACAAGCTAAATTTCTTAACGAACGAACATGAACAAGAATTATGTGATCGTTTATGTTTGTGTTTGTTCATTTGTTCGGTTAAAGTTAAACGAACGAACATGAACACACCCTCGTTCGTGTTCGTTTGGTTCTGACAAGCGTCGTGAATTGTCAAATAAATATTCTTTATCTCAGAATAATTATAGAAAAAGCGTAGTATAGAGAAGAAGGAGTCGGTCCAAAGGGACTAAGAAGTTTCTGATATATGGTTGTTCTGATTACGACTGTTGCAAGGTAATTTACTGAATATGGGGGGTTTTGATTGAAAATTGTAGATTAAGTAAATGTGACTACAGAAATAAGTATGATAAAAATAAATCGATGAATTTAACTAGCCTCTGTAAAATTTATGTTTGATTTTTGATATAACAAAGTGCTTTAAGGACTAAATTGAAAAACTTGAAATAAATTTTTAAGTCCCTCAAAAGGTTTCAAATCAACAAGGCTTTGCTCTAGTTTGAAAAACTCAAACTCCAAAATATCTTCTAAGTGTTCCAAGGCCAAATTACTGAAAAACGTCAATGTGTATCGATACACCTCTTACCGTATCGATACTTTTTTTACAAACTTGGCCACTAGAGAAATTTGTTTTGATACGCCCCTTACTGTATCGAAACAGGGTATCGAAACAGATTACATCTGTATCGATACGCTTTCTCTATAAAATCAGAAGGAGTTTGAATGGTGTACCGATACAGTCTAACCCGTATCGATACGGTTTAAAAGGATTTTTAAATTCAGAGCCTTAAATGTTTTTGACCGTTGGACGTCAATTGGTAGGTAACAAATTTTTAAAGAGTTGGTTAACCCGTACCGATACGCTCTTACTCGTATCGATACGAATTCCTCTATTGAGCTTTATAGGAAAAATTGCATCGATACGGTCTTGCCCGTTTCGAAACAATGCCCTAACCCGTACCGATACGCCTACACGCGTATTGATACGCCCCTCTTGTAATTGTGTAACAGCTCTTTCTTTTTTGAGACAAATATCGATACGGATCCCCGCATACCGATACAGTAGGCTGCAGAAGTGCATTTATGGTGGAAAGAGAGGGTCCCAACGGCTATAATCAATTCCCTAACCACCCAAACGACCAGAATTAATGGAGAAGGTATAAAATCAAGCCTATTAAAGACCAGCAACAACTATTGCATCCAAGAGAAACATCTATACAAAAATCCAAGCTCAAAGTGCCTAATTTCTTATTCTTGTAAAATCTCAAATTGTGTTGTGTGAAAATCTTATCTTGTATTCCAATTTGGGTTGAGTGCTTGTATCAAAAGGGGCAAATTTGTATTGTGAGATATTTTACTTGCCTTAAATTTCTTCTTTGAATCCTAGTGAGGGTTTGGTCAATTTTTGGGTAAAAAATTGACTGGTATTGTAAAGGTTACCTCCTAAGCCTAGAAAATGGAAAGAGCAATTAGTGGGATTGTTGAGAAATCCTTAGTGGGAGCTAAGGTAGTGGATGTAGAGTTCATTTGGAACTTGAACCACTCTAAATTGCATTGTTCTTCAATTTTATTCATTCCACTTATTCTCTAAATTTTAAAAAACCCAATTCACCCCCTCTTAGCTTTGATCAATCAATTGATCCACTCAACAATTGAAATCAGAGCCTACCTCTTTGAAGGATTAACAACCACAAGAGGAGTTCCTAGGAGAGTGTGATCTATTCTAAAGACAAGTCATGACATCTACTTCAACCTCCAACCTCTATGAGCCACAATCAACCACTAAATCACCCTTCTTCGATGGGGACAACTACCCATATTGGAATAATCAGATGCGTCTCTTCATCAAGTCAACGGATTACATGGTTTGGGATGTAGTGGAAGAAGGCCCCTACATTCCGGTAAAGAGAACCGATGAATGAAGACTAGTTCCAAAAATAAAGTCGGAGATGATCGAGGAAGGTAGACGAAAGATGCAAGTCAACGACAAAGCTCTACATATCATATTTTGTGCACTTGGTTCGGATATCTACTCAAAGGTTTCATCTATCGAAAGTGCAAAGGAAGTGTGAGACACTTTGAAGACGACTTATGAAGGCACTAGCGATGTGAAAGAGACGAAGATTGAGTTTCTAAACTTGAGTTATGAGAATTTTAAGATAGACCCCGATGAGAGTGTCTCAAATATGTTTGATCGGTTTTCGATCATCGTCAATGGCCTTAAAGGATTCGGTGAAGTAATTCCCGAAGATAAGCTAGTGAGGAAGCTTCTATATTCTCTCCCGGAGTCTTGGGATGGTAAGAGGGCGAGCATCATTGAAGCAAAGAATTTGAAAAACTTGAAGCTTAATGAGCTTGTTGGGGTCTCTTCTTACACACGAGATCATGAAGCAAGGAAGATAGGAAGAGAAGAAGAAGGAAGAGAGAATGATAGAGAATCATGAGGTAGAGAAGGAGAAGAAGAAGAAGAAGAAGAAGCTAGGAGTTGCTCTCAAAGCCTCTCTACAAGAGGAGAGCTCTTCTAGTGAGGAGGAAGATTTTGAGGAAATGGCTATGATAGCCAAACGATTTTCACGGTTCATGAAGTCCAATCGAGAGAGAAAATTTCAAAGAAAGATGGACTTCAAGAACAAAGGCAAAGAAGAAGAAAGGGATCTGATCATTTTCTTTGAGTGCAAGAAGTCAGGTCACGTACGTTCTGATTGCCCTCAACTCAAGAAGAAGGGTTTTGAGAAGAAGAAGAAGCTCAAAGCCAAGCTTGCTACTTGGAGTGATGAGGAATCATCCGAGGATGAGGAACATGAAGTAGCTATTATTTGCCTCATGACTCTTGAGGAGGATTCTTCTATGGTAACCTCTAACTCATCTACTTTAGATTTTACATTTGATGAACTTCAAGATGCTTATGATGAGTTGCAAGAGGTATATGATGAGTTGATTGAGAAATACAATGAGTCAATTTTAAAAAATAAGAAAATGATTTCGGTTATAAGGACCCAAAATGACTCCCTTTCTAAAACCAACTCAGAATTAGAAAAGAAGGTCTTGGTTTTACAAAATTCCCCAAATGAGTTTGAAGAGAAATCAAATGATTTAAACGACCTTCTTGAAAAATACCATGTTTACCGCCAAGAGGAGGTGAGTAAAGTCAACCCTAGCCATATGCTCTATGAGCTAATCCATGCCCAAAATCACGTCAAAATCGTATAATGGTAACTCTATCATATCAACCGGAAACACGTGCCCCTGGACTGTCAAGGGACACCTCCTATACATCTTTCTAACTACCATTGTGTCGCCAAAAGAGCTAGTAACATTCACACCTACTTCTAACCAACCATTCACAAGGTAACCCTAACGACCTTGCGTGCTAACCCAAAATATAAGAATGTGTCGACCCTGAATCTATCAAAGAAAGCAAACTCAAGGATAGTAACGTGAAATTACCTGTAATGACATCCGTGTCATTCCCAGCCTCTCGTTGAGCATACACCCTAGCTGGTCCTCCTCCATCAGGCTGAACTGCTACCACATGAGCCAAGTTCCTCTGACCCTCGTTCCTTGGCTGAAAGTTTCCACGACCGCGCCCACAGCCTCTCTGATGCTCAAAACCCCTAGTTAGAGCCGGTCTGCCCCTAGCCGGGTGTGGACAGTCACACCTCAAATGGTCCCGGGAGCTACAGTTCCAACACGTTCCATAGATACCCATACACTCGCCCTAGTGGCGTCTCCCTCACTTAGTGCACTCCAGAGTGTGCACAACAGCTCCTTGGCCCTGACCATAGTTACCACCCATATGTCTCGAGTCAGGCCGATACCTCCTATCTCTATGCCTCTTGGCATGGTCTCGATACCAATTCGCGTGTCTCTTCCCGGAGTAGGACCCAGTAGCACGAGCACTAGAGCCTAGGTTCTGCTCAATATCCTTGGCCTAGAGACCAAAACATCAAACTCAGTGTAGTCGGAGGCTAGCATGTATGTCTTCACATCTCTAGTCAACCCATACCAGAAGCGTTCACATCGTTCCCTCTCACTAGGGACCAACTCAGGTGCATACCGGCTCAACCTCACAAATTGAACCTCGTACTCAGACACGGTCATGTTACCCTGAACCAAGGCCATAAACTCCCTCTTTTTCTCATCCAAGTATCGAACCCCAAGATACTTTCTCTTAAAGGCATTTCTGAAGAACTCCCATGTGATATCTGCTTCGACCATACCAGATGTAACAGTGGTCCACCAAGTGTATGCGTCCCCCTAAAGCAAGGAGACAATGCAACCCAACTTAGGGGGCGTCTGAGCACTCCATCTGACCCAAAATGCGCGTAGTACTCTCAAGCCACGCCTCTGAACCCTCGGGGGTCAACCCACGAAACTCAACTTCCCCCAAATTACGGAGCCTCTCTAAGGGTAGACCTGTCCCCGCACCCTGAGGTGGTGCTGCAGCTTGCATACCGATCAAAGATGTCTGAAAAGCTCCGGCTATGGTCTAAATCAAATGGGTCATGTTTGCACCCGCTGGACCCTGACCCGCCTAAGCCCCAACACCTCCAACATTAGCATCGGTCTGAGGCCAATTACCATCACCTCCGACTTGCGCACCAGCCTGAGGCGCGTTACCTTCGCCACCCACTCCATTACAACCGGGAGCATGAGGAACAAGAGGCTCACCCCGGGTGCCTGGTCACCCGCTCTAGGTCGCCCCCTCGGTCTCACCATATCAAGATAGAATCTAGAACAAAAAACACACAACACACAAAGAAAAACGTTAGGTTAGCAAAAGGGCAAGGACTTAAGTTCTCAAGCTCGTCAGACCAAAACCATTTTCTTTTTATTTTGACAACAACACCTACCAATGGGGACAATTGACTAACCTTTAACCAAAACAAAGGCCATTAAAGCATGCTTTCAAACACCGTACCAACAAGCAAACTTCAAGCACACATGGAAAGACACTCATCGATACAAGTAACAACATAACACATCAACTTACCTCACCTACCTACCCGAGGTCTCAGAAACCTCAGGCTCTGATACCACCAAATGTAACCCCCTCATCCCGGTCTAGACGGCTGACCGGTCTGAGTAGGCTACACAGGGAAAATCGAAGAGAAACCCGTTAAGGCTCCTTTATGGTTAGCAACCCTAAAAAATTTCTTTTAACTTTATCTTGTCTAAAGACATTATTATTTTCTATGCGAAACACAACAGCGGAAACACAACAAAATAAAGCAACCATCCAAAACAACACTTAAAAACAACCCATTTTAGTTTACACCGCAGGCCGTATCGAGACGCTAGAAGAGGGTATCGATACGCCTTGCCCATGTCAACTACCCCAAGTCAACCTAGGGAAACCGTATCGGTACACTAGTTGACCGTACCGATGCGCTCTCCTCGGTCAACATCTCGCGGTCAACGATACAAGACCGTACCGATACGCCTAGAGCCAGTACCGATACGCCAATATCTCATCAAAATCTCAGATTTTCAATGAGGTTTTGGCGTATCGATACACCCCCGTGTATCGGTACACTAAGCCAAATCTGAGTCCCATAGCGTAGGACCGTATCGATACGGCCCTTGGGCGTACTGATACGCCCTGCACTGCAAGACTCAAATTTGTAGCAAAACGAACCAAGACTCAACTCTAAATGCAATTTACGACTCCCCTAGCCACAAACAACCAATCATCCAACACTTAACAAAAAAAACTAAACATACCATGCAATTTAACCCAACATACATAGAATCCAACACAAGATATGCACAAGGATAAGAAACTTGCAAAAGGGCATACATAACAACCATTTCATACAAGGTTTACGTGCCTAAAAGCATGCCACACATAGCATTCATAGACATAACCCTTTAAACACAAGCATTATACAAAACATAACATGGTTTACAAATCCGACAAGGCATAAACATCCAACCAACATACATGAGTCCAACTAGGCTCATACAACCACATGGCATCAACAACCAAACATACTAGGACATCAAAGCCAACAAAGGAGTTTGAGCTCCAACACCAACAAGTCTACACCCCCATTGTCTAGGCATTATTACAATTACGTAAATCATACTTGAGCTACTTGAGAACTCCAAAAAGATCCTCCCTTGCCCACTTGCCTCCCGAACTTTAACGATCTGCATGTTGGAAAAAGGATAGCGTAAGCTTGACAGCTTAGTGAGCGAAGCTCTAAAAACTCATCAACCATGCAGTCTCAAAAACACATTTTTTTTAGGCTAAGTAAACCATTTAAAAGCACGTAAAGTGACACAACAACATAAGTACATGGTTTACACAAGCACAACCAAAACACGGTGGGACTACATATCACTGTTTCGACTAGTAGTTTTCCAACGGGACTACACATCAAAGTACTCTTCTACTAGTCACTATCGGTGGGACTACACATCACCGTAGTTGTGACAACCATCACGTGAGGCTCGACACCAACATTGACTACACAACAACAACGGACGTAAAAGAAATTCACCATGCATATGAAATCACAACAATTATACACACATCTCACTTAACCACCACGGTAAGATTAGTAAACTTACACTTGGGTTTAGGTGAGCCCTCAAGGCCCCACCCAAACCCCAAGAGTCCCATTTTGAAAGCAAAACGAGAATAAA
This sequence comes from Hibiscus tridactylites, assembly GCA_958450335.1. Taxonomy (NCBI): domain Eukaryota; kingdom Viridiplantae; phylum Streptophyta; class Magnoliopsida; order Malvales; family Malvaceae; genus Hibiscus; species Hibiscus tridactylites. Next base: position 61,263,135 of record OY288286.1, on the reverse strand, counting down.
CATTTCCATTCACCGTTGCACCACAAACGGAAGCCGAATACCAAGCTTAAGTCTCCAAATTCCCCAGATTCGTGCCCGAAGCCTCTTCAATGGTTTCTCTTGATTATAGTCAATCCAAAAACAACAATTTACTCAACAATTCAGCCATGAAATCACTGCCACAAACAAAACACTATCTCAAGACTCATTTACCACATTTCCAACCCATGAGCTAACACAACTTCTTCATTTTCGTACACCCAAAATACCCAGCAGAAAACTACAACTTCTAATGCCCAAAACACTTCCAAACATCCTCAAAACACCCTTCTAATATCACTATAACCCCAGCCCAACTCCTCTTCACAAAAACTCACCAAAACACAAAGTTTGACACCTTTAAAAATACCCCCAAACCCAAATTCGGGATTCCTAACAAAAATCAACCAAATTTAGATATAATGAACCTTAGGGCTAGGTTAACTCATATTTTAACTCTACACATCAAAACAAAACGAAAATCCTTTAAAGTTCCATACTTTCTTTTCAAAAACTCTAAAAACTCAAAAACCTTGAAAATGGGTTTCTATGAAAACTATAGCCATAGAGATGTAGAAAATAATGAGGAGAATTCAAAAATAAGCTTACCTTGAAGAGAACACTTGAAATGAGGGTGGGATTTGATGGAATAGTGTTTTAGGGGTTTTAGTGGGGTTTAACGTGAAATGAAGAGAAAGAAGAAGAAGAAGAAAATGAAAAAGCCTTTTCAAAAATCCCCCTTTCTCATCTTTTCTTTATTTTCAAAATTACCAACATACCCTTAATGATATCAAACCCTTTTTATTTAACCCAAGGCTTAGTTAATTTTTAAAACGAACCAACGACTCGAACCCTATTTACCCAAGTAACATCCGACCCCTAAACCCAGGGTGTTACATGAACATTACCACACATTACAAAGGGTATGTGTTACCAGGAGTCCAAATTGACAACGGATTGGCATTGAATGTAATGCCAATGGAAACTCTACAGAGGTTTCCCATTGATTGCTATCACATGAAAACATACCAGAATATTGTAAGGGCCTTTGATGGAACAACACGAGATGTGTTGGGGAGGATTGAAGCACCCCTGTTGATTGGGCCAACAGTTTATAACATAGATTTTGTGGTAATGGACATTAAGCCTACATATATCTATTTGTTGGGAAGACCCTAGATTTACCCAGCTAGAGCAGTCTCATCGTCCTTACACCATAAGCTCAAATTTTTCATAAAAGGGGAGTTGGTTAGTATTGGTGCAGAGGAAGACATTATTGCCTCAATAACCACTGACGTCCCGTACATCTAAGCTTTGTTGGTGAGGGCAAGCCTTTGCCGCGACCAAGGTTATCAAATTGCACTAAAATGACTGTGCATGGAACACTAGGAAAGGGCACGAAGACGAGAAAAGGACTTGAGAAACACTTGCAAGAACACCTACGTCTGGGCCCATTATCATAAAAAAGAACCATTTTGGGCTAGGGTTCAGTCCAAACATGCAAGGCTAGCTGAGGGAACTGAAGAAAAGAAAGGAACAAAGGAAAGCTCGTTTACTGAGAACTAAAACTTCTTCTAGACTGGTAACTTCCTTTGACGTGAAGAAGATTTTCAAGTCTCGGGGATTTGCAAATGTTGAGAAACAATTGGAAAAGGTTAATCAAGAGACAGTAAAGCTACACGAGAAATAGATTTTTGAAAATATCTTGGATGGGCTCTTCATTGGTGGAATTTTCGAGGGGGTTGACATGGAGAATTTTTGGAACAGATCCGCCCCTGTCTCTCAGGCGAGATGTTAAACAATTGGACTGCCGAAGACTTCCTTCTTGTAACTAAGAATAAAACAAAGTAAATGTCAGGAACCACCTTATACTTTTGCCCACAAGTATAAGGGATTGTCTGTAAAGGGTCGTTATACATATCCATTTTAATAAAGATGCTTTTCATGCTGATTCTCAAATGGCAAACATGTTTCTTTAATTTTTTCACATCTTTTCCAAAAAATATTATTATTTCCTTTGCAGGTCTCCAATTATCGACCACATGATCCTAAACCTAATCTTGTAGTAGGTTCTGAACCACCAGTGTGTTTAATGGAAGTCAATGAAGTCGAGGATGAAATAGAATGTGAAATCCCTGAAGAATTACTAAGGTTGGTGGAAAAAGAAAACAAGCAGATTTTACCTCATAAGGAAGAGTTGGAAGTTCTCAACTTGGGGAAAATGAAATTAGAAGAGAGGTAAAAACAAGAACAACATTCTCATTAAAGGAAAAGCAAAAGCTGATTGATCTGCTACGAGAATTCAAAGATTTCTTCACTTGGTCCTATAAGATATTACCAGGATTGAATACTAACATAGTGGTACACAAGTTACCCATCAGGCCAGAATGTAAACTGGTTCAACAGAAGCTTAGAAGATTAAGACAGAAAATGGTATTGAAAATAAAGGAAGAGATACAAAAGCATACTGATATTGGTTTTCTCGCAGTGTCGCAGTATCCATAGTGGGTAGCCAATATAGTCCTTGTGTTGAAGAAAGATGAAAAGGTATGCATGTGTGTGGACAATAGAGATCTGAATAAAGCTAGCCCGAAAGATAATTTCCTTTGTCACACATAGATATTCTGGTTGAAAACACGTCAGGACATTCATGGTTTTCTTTCATGGATGGTTTCTCGGGGTACAACCAGATAAAGATGAATCTAGAGGAAATGGTCAAAACAACATTCATAACTTTATGGGGGCACATACTGCTACAAAGTGATGCCTTTCAAATTGAAGAATGTCGGGGCAACATATCAACGGGAAATGGTTACCTTGTTCCACGACATGATGCACAAAGAAGTTGAGGTGTACGTGGATGAAATGATTGCTAAACCCTATACTAAGGAAGAGCATATTCAAAATTTGAGGCAATTGTTCTTGAGATTGAGGAAGTACCAGTTAAAACTCAATCCCAACAAGTGTACTTTTGGAGTGACATCTGGAAAACTCCTGGGTTTTGTGGTCAATATAAAAGGAATTGAGGTAGATCCAGATCAGGTGAAGGCCATTCAGAATTTCCCACCACCCAGTTCGCAGAAAGAAGTTTGTGGATTCCTTGGCAGGTTAAATTACATTTCTCGGTTCATTTCACAATTGACCGATAAATGTGATCCAATCTTTAAGCTGCTCAAAAAGAACAACCCTGGAGAGTGGAATGAAGAATGTCAAGAGACATTTGATAAAATCAAGAAATATTTGACAAATGCTCCAGTATTAGTCACGCCAGTCCCCGGAAGACCGATGATCCTCTACTTGACGGTCTATAAGAATTCAATAGGATGTGTGCTGGGGCAACATGATGATACATGAAAGAAGGAAAGAGTTATCTACTATCTGAGCAAAATGTTTATCGAATGTGAAGTACGGTACCCGCCAATCCAAAAGTTATGTTGTGCTTTGGTCTGGGTAACTCATAGGCTCAGACAATATATGTTGTACCACACTACATGGCTAATTTCCTACCTTGATCCATTGAAATTTATAATGGAAATGTCGAAATTGACTGGAAGGTTGGCACGCTGACAAATGTTGTTGTCAGAATTTGATATTGTGTATGTGAGCCAAAAGGAAATAAAAGGAAGCGTCATAACATATTTCATAGCTAGTCGTGCATCAGAAGATTACGATCCCCTGAACTTTGATTTCCCAGTATGTGATGGATGTCTCCACGATGAAAATTGGAGTCCCAGATAATGAAACTTGGAAATTATATTTTGATGGAGCGGCTAATGCCCTTGGACGTGAAATTAGAGCGGTATTGATCTCTCAAGATAATGTACATTACCCGTTCACGAGCAAGTTAGAATTTCTTTGCACCAACAATATGGCAGAATATAAAGCTTATGTCATGAGCCTGCGAGATGCTATTGAAAGGAAAATATAAATCTTGAAAGTATATGGGGATTCAGTGTTGGTGATCTACCAACTTCGTGGAGAATGAGAAATGAAGGATATAAAATTGATCGAGTATCGAAAACTGGTCCTGGAGCTAATGAAAGAATTTGAAGAAATTACCTTTACATATATCCCCAGGGAAGACAACCAAATGGCAGATGCCTTTGCTACACTGGCTTTGGTATTCCTAGCAAATAAACCAGAAGATATGATGTCGATTCGAATGCAAAGTTATAAAACCTATGCCCATTGTTGCAGCATAGAAGAAGAAGACGATAAGTATCCTTGGTATTATGACATTCTGCAGTACCTAAAATATCATATTTATCCCCTAGAGGCAAATGACAATGACAAGAGAACAAGTAGAAGAATGGATTTAGGATACATGTTGGATGGAGAGATCCTTTATAAAAGGGAAAATATCATATTCTATTAAGATGTGTCAATGCCAATGAAGCAAAGAACATCATGGTATAAGTGCACGACAAAATATGTGGAACACATGCTAATAGATTCTCGATAGCCAGGAAAATCATGAGATACGACTATTATTGAACAACCCTGGAAGGATATTGCATTGAATATGCCAAAAAGTGTCAAATATATGCTGACAAGATTAATTCTCCACCAGTACCTCTCCATTCAATGAATTCGCCATAGTCTTTTGTTGTATAGGGTATGGATGTTATCGAGCAGATCCATCCTAAAGCTTATAATGGATATTGTTTCATTCTTGTGGCCACGGACTACTTTACCAAATGGGTAGAAGTGGTTTCTTATGCTAACATCACAAGAACAATAGTTTGCAAGTTCTTGAAGAAAGTGATAATTTGTCGGTATGATTTGCCAGAAAGAATCGTCACTGATAATGCTACCAACTTCAACAACAAAGTGATAATAGAAGCATTTGAGCAATTTAAAATCATTCATCACAATTCTGTGACTTACTGCCCTAAGATGAACGGGGAAGTGGAGGCAGCCAACAAGAATATCAAGAAGATCATATCAAAGACAACAGAAACTTACAAAGATTGGTATGAGAAACAACTACCCTTCGCATTGTTTGCATATCGAACTTCAATACGAACCTCAATTGGGGCAACACTTTACTCTTTGGTCTACATGACAAAAGTGGTACTTCCTATTGAGGTTGAAATCCCATCTTTTCGTGTTTTATTCGAAGTGAAGATATATGTTGTAGAATGACTACATGTTCGATTCGACCAGTTAAATCTTATTGAGGAAAAGAGGTTGAAGGTAATCTGTCATAGTCAAATGTACCAGAAAAAAGAATGATGTGGGCATATGATAAAAATGGTGCGCCCAAGAGAGTTCTGAGAGGGAGATCTTGTATTGAAAAAGGTCTTGCAAATACATCGAGATGACCGTGGAAAATGGATGCCTAACTGGGAAGGACCTTATGTTGTCAAAAGGGCCTTTTCTAGAAGAGCGTTGATTTTGGCTGAAATGGACAGCAAGGAGTTGCATAAGCCAGTAAACTATGATCCAGTCAAGAAGTATTATGCTTGAAGAATTCAAAAGGAGAATGAAAAAAAAGAAAAAAAAATGGAGTAAAAACCTGAAAGGGCGCTTTCGCAAAATGAAAATATCTATGGTGAAAACCTAGAAAAGGGCGCCTTAGATATCCTAAAAAAAAGAAAAAAGATGAAAATAAAAAAGGGGTTCAAGATGAAAATTCGTAAAAGGCGCCTTGAAATCAATGGAGGATCTGAGTTGAAAACCCATAAAGGGCGACCCAGATAAATGAAGTTAGGCACCCGACAGGCAAAATCTCTCGGACACCTGGTAATTTGGAAGGGATTCCACATTCGAAAGCATCCCATAAATGTTTGAAGACTGTTGGACATGAGTGCGAGTTCAACCCTATATCTGGTCGATGGGGTGGTTGTATCCTTCATGCCTTAGATGCTTGGAGATCTAACCTTGTTTCTTGATTTTGTTGTTTCAGTTTGCCATGATTGTTTCAAATTCTGTTGTATTTCAATTTATAAGCTTCAATAAAGTTCATGAATTCACTTCCGAGCTTTCTTTTTCATTCCAATGCATCAATAAAATGGTTGGTATAATGTACAAAAATAGACAATTTCCTAGTATTACTATGTTTTTTTTTTTAAAGTGCAGGTGAACCTTATCACTCCGGGATATTGAAGAAGAGTGTACAGTACAAGCTGGTGTGAACTTGGAAACAGACTGTAAAGATGTTAACATAGTCTGTCACCCGAAGAACAATGATTTTATCTCTGTGTTCATGTTGAGATGATCAGAACCACAAGACCAACACATTATCATGTTCTCTTGAATCAACATCTCAGTTGAGACAGTTTATGAAGTGTAAAAATAAAGAGGAATGTCCGCAACCCCGTGATCTACTGTTGAGAACCATCATTTTGTAAAGGCTCTTGGATTTAGCAAAACTTTAACATTGAATGATTGGGTATTTGAAATGTTGCCAAGACAAGGTGACGTATGGTTGGCCAGGACAAGATTTCGTCAACTATAATACCTCTCATTTATTCTCTATCAAAAAAGGAAAAATAATCAAAAAAAAAGAGAGAGAAAGAAGAAAAGAGAAAAAAGGAAAAAGAGAAAGAGAAAATCAAGGTGAAAACTTGAAAAGGTGCCTCTCAAATAAAAGAGAAGAAGCCAAAGTGAAAACCCGAAAGGGCGCTTTGAGAAAAGCAACCTAAAGTGAAAACCCGAAAGGGAACTTCAGAGCGATGGGCCAGAAACGTTGAAAGGAGATTGTGACGGCCGACTCTGAATGTGAGATGGGAATTTAAAAAAAAGGTGTCAAAAAAGGGGTCCTAAATGGGAGAAGTCGATTGATGAATCTCAGCAAGTCACAGTTCATGCATCATGTAGGAAATTAGGGTCATTCTAACCCTCATATTTTAGTTTGTTTTGACAGGAAGTAGATGGAAAACAGAGCTCCTAATGAGAAGAGTCCACCCAGTAAAGAATGATTCCTAATGAGAAGAGTCTGCCCCAGCAAAGAAGGATTCCTAATGAGAAGAGTCCACCCAGCAAAGAAGAACTCCTACTGAGAAGAGTTCGCCAGCAAAGAAGAGCTCCTAATGAGAAGAGTTCACCCACAAAGAAGGATTCCTAATGAGAAGAGTCTGCTTTGACAGAGACAGAATTCCTAATGAGAAGAATTCGTCCGAAAAGGAAGAAGAGTTCGATCAGCGAAGGAAGAATTCCTAATGAAAAGAGATCATCCCCAACTAACGAATGAGATAAAGGAAGATTGAAGAATTTCATAATGAGAAGAACAACTTCAAGATTTCATGAATGGATGGTTCACACAAAATATGTGTCTTTTCAGTCTTTGCCATATTTCTGTTCTACATCAATGAGCAAAGAGGGACAACTGTAATACTCGTATTTTGTCTAGGTACCCATATATATAATTCGATATAAATAAAATCGTAAATAAAGAAATATAACAAATCCAATATAAAATAAGTAAATAACCCAAATAGTCCAAAATATATCATAAAAAGTCCATTTTACATATCTAATATCCATTTCCATTATACAGAGCCCAAATACAAATATCAAGCCCAAGATACATTTTGGCAACCCATTTAAAGCTCATACCCATATGCCAACTCAAAGAAATACACATTTGACCCAAATTCTAATATTCCCGCCCAAATTCGGCCCAAACTAGCTGTTGAGTGGATCGAAAGATCGATATTTACCAAGAGGGGGTGAATTGGAAATTTAAAGGATTGTGGTGGAAATTGGCAAATTAAAAATTGATGAACAAGGGATTTAGAGTGGTTCAAGTTCCAAATGAACTCTACATCCACTACCTTAGTCTCACTAAGGATTTGCAACAATTTCACTAAATTGATCTTCCCCTTTTCTAGGACAAGGAGGCAACCCTTTACAATTTCGGTTGATTTTTCTACCCAAAAATCAACCCAACCCTCACACAAGAGAACAAAGAAATTTGTAGGCTAATTAGGTATCTCTCAATACAAATGATAGCCCCAATACAAGCACTCAACCCAATTTTACAAAGTATGAATGAAGAACACAAATTGGGATTTTACACAAAGTGGGATTTTTGCTCAAATGCTTGAATTTGATGTTTGGATGTTTGCTTTAGGATCAATAGTTGTTGCTGATGCTTTTGGATGTCTCTTTTATACCTTCTCATTGATTTCTAGCCGTTTGGGTGGTTGGGAACATAAATGGAGCCGTTGGAACCCTCTCTTGCCACCATAAATGCAGTATGCACCAACCCGTTTCGGAACACGGGGTACCTGTTTCGGAACGGACTAAAATAGAAAGAGCCGTTGGGGTGCATTTAAGAGCCCGTTTCGAAACGCCTTAGGGCCGTTTCGGAACGATTTTGCCACTATCAAGGGTCGTTTCGGAACGGTCTTAGCCCGTTTCGAAACGCCTTAACGACTTTCAGAAAATCAGTTAAAAACACATAACGGTCATATTTTTGAATTTATCTTAAGCCTGTTTCGAAACGTTTTGGATCCGTTTCGAAACGAGAATGCAACTGTCAAGGGTCGTTTTCGAACGGCCTTGATCCGTTTCGAAACACCCCTTTTATATTTAAAAATTCAGCTTATATTTGAACCGTTGAAGCCTTTTTAAATCAAATATGAAGAACAGTTTCGAAACGAGTTATACCGTTTCGAAATGAGTGAAAGTGTTTCGATACACGTTTCGGAACGATGGTCGACAGTGATGAAAACGTTTCGAAACGCCTGATGGCCGTTTCGGAACGGGTGCTTGAAAATCACTGTTTCTGGTTTGAAACACTTAGAAAAATATTTGAAAGAACATGTTTTTAACTTGGGCATTATATTAAAATTATATGGGGATATTTTGAGGACTTAAAATTCGTTTTGACTTTTTCAATTTAGTCCTTAGGTTTTTAGTTATATCAAAATTAAAATACTTGTTTCACAATCTCCCCTTTTTTGATATAACAAAACCAAAGTTAGAATTTTTGGGAATTTTGAAAGTTTTGAAAATATTCTAACTCCCCCTTAATTTAAGATAGGTTTTTAAAGTTAAAATAAATTTTTGATTTGAAATCCAAGTTGTAAACCTTTAAAAACCTTTTAAGATTTTAAAACGAATTTTAGTTTAAAGTGTGGCTCTTAAATTTATTCTCCCCCTTTTTGTTAGATCAAAAAGAACAATAAAAGCTCATAGAGAAGATAAAGGATTAGTACCAATAAGCAATAATAAGCAACCATATTATAAATTCATAATCAAAATATCCAAAACATAATTCAAACATTAAGTTCAAACATAAAATCCCAAAAAAAAACAAATAGCATAGGTTCCTAAAACATGAGAAAACATAAAGATGCAACCTTAATCCTAAAATGCATAGATAATATGATATGATATGATATAAATATCCTAAGCCTCGTCATCATCATCCGAAGTATCATCATCGCTCTTGGCTTGAGAACGGTGAAACTTCGTCCATTGCCCATAAAGAGTGGAGAAGGAAAGGTCCAAGTTGGAATGAGAGGTCTCAAGAGAAAGAAGGCGATCCTCGACATTCTTCAAACGATTGCCCATAGTTTCAAAGCCCGAAGCAATGCTAGTGTCCAAAGCATTCATCCGAGTGTCCAAAGCATTGAACCGCTCGGTAAGGAAAGTTGTGAGGGCTTCATTGTTTGCAACTGGAACTTGCGGTGGAGGAGCAACGGGAGGAGGATCCGCTTCTCTATCAACTCTTTCTCAAACACCATTCACATATTGGAACCCGGACTTGCGAAGGGATGACTCACCAATCTTGGTTGTGCGAGGGATCGGAGAGTCGTAGGTACAATCAATGCCAAGATCATGAAATAGGGCGCTCAAGACAATGCCATATGTAAAAGACTTCAACTCATTCGTGTCAATAAGCTTGATATTATTGACTATTTCGGCAAAAATTATCTTAGGCACATTTGGGCGCTCACCCTTACGGAAACACTCTAGCCAAAAATGATCAGTGTGACGGATATGAGAGTATTTACCTCCGGAAGGACGAATAAACCAAGAAACCATCAAGTGAAGAACTCGATCGTGCATATCCAAATAAAGTGCCTTACCGGTGAAAGAGCCAAAGTGGCGTTCATCCTCAAGACCCTCATCCTTAAGTTTAAGAGCAGACTCTAAAAGTTCAATATTAACAACAAACTTTCTGCCTAATAAGGATGATTCAATTCCTATGATCTCGGTTTTGGTCTCATCATAAAGAAAACGAGCATTTGAGTAAAAGAGGAGTACCATGTTTTTGTAGCAAACATCCGGAATGCTCAAGAAATACATGAGATTCCACTCATCCAAACGATGGAGATAACGAAAAAGGAATCGCTCGGAATTGAGGAACTCAAGATTAATGACACGTTCTTTACGAACCGCGAAATCCTTGACATAAGAGAAACGAGCACGTGCCTCCGAAGTTTTAAGAGATTTCTGAAAAAGCATCGTAATATTTGGACGAATGCTCGAATCACCGGATTGAACGGCCTTGCGCTTTTTGTTAGATTGATCCGCCATCTAAAAACATTAAGCAAGTGGTTTAAAATTAAATGTATGCATTGATATTTAAAATCAATCCAATAGTAAATCCCACTTAGGTTTTTGAAAACAAAATTAAAATAAAAAAACAGTTTAAAAAAATACGACTGAAAAAATTTATATTCGAATAAAAAATTTTGAGTTTTGGAAAAAATTTTACAAGATATTGAAAACCCACAACAAAAAACAAATAATTTATACAAAAATAAAATTTTCTAACCTAAGATTCGAACATAAATTGAAAGAAAAAGAAAATTAGAAAAATTACCTTAGTTTGGGATTTTGGAAGATTTGATAAAAATCCTTGCACAAGATTGATGAAACTTGCTTAGACTTGAGTTGTAGAGTAAAACCCCTCACAATTTTGTGAAAATAAAAGAGTTTGAGAGGGTATTTATAGAGAGGGAGGCGGTTTAGGGTTTTAGAGTTTGATAGACAGTAAACTTTATCATTAAAAGCCCCAATTTAAAGCAGTCCGCGATGCCGTTTCGGAACGGTCAAGACCGTTTTCGGAACGGGGCGACTAGGGTTTTGACCGTTTTAAGACCATAAGCTGACCGTTTCGATACGGTGTTGACTGTATCAAAACCCCTTTGACCCGTATCGGAACACGTTCCGATACACCCCTTGGCAGACTCAAAAATGTTTCGGAACGCTTGTGAGGCGTTTCGAAACGCCCTTCTCACAGAACAGGATTTAAGGTATCCGTATCGAAACAGGGTGACCCTGTTTCGATACACCTGGGCCTGGAAGTGCAGATGAGGCTCTAAAAGTGCAGAAAAATGAAGTTTTAAGAGGCCTAACATGCATAAATGTCATGAATGAGCAGGCAAAACATATTTAAGCAAAAACATACTCCCCCTAACTATAAGCATGGATGAGATTAGGAGTTTAAACACATCAACATGGTATTTCACAAAATCAAGCATATTTAAACACAAAAGAGGTCCTAAGAGGTCAAGATAGGCTAGCTAGACCTAACTCTCTCCTAAGGGACCAAAAACGCTCTTTGTCTAAGGGTTTTGTAAAAATGTCCGCTAATTGATTCAAGGTGTCTACATACTCTATAACCACATCTTCCTTAAGGACATGATCTCTAATGAAATGATGCCTTATTTCTATATGTTTGGTTCTAGAGTGTTGGATGGGATTTTTAGTTAAGCATATTGCACTAGTGTTGTCACATTTTAGGGGTATGGTTCCAACTTTAATTCCATAATCTAAGAGTTGTTGCTTCATCCAAAGGACTTGAGCACAACAACTCCCTAAGGATATGTACTCGGCTTCGGTGGTAGATAAGGCTACACTATTTTGTTTCTTAGAGAACCAAGATATGAGCATACTACCTAAGAATTGGCAAGTTCCCGAAGTACTTTTCCTATCAATTTTACAACCCCCATAATCCGCATCCGAGTAAGCATGAAGGTTAAAGGTAGAGTCTCTAGGATACCAAAGACCTAAACAAGGAGTGTCTCTAAGGTATCTAAAGATTCTCTTAACAGCTATAAGGTGAGACTCTCTAGGACTAGCTTGAAACCTAGCACACAAGCAAACACTAAATAATATATCCGGTCTACTTGCGGTAAGGTAAAGCAAAGATCCAATCATAGAACGATAAAGCTTAGAGTCAACACACTTACCTCCTTCATCTTTGTCAAGCTTTGTAGATGAGCTCATAGGAGTGGCTTGAGGCTTTGCATTCTCCAAGCCAAACTTCTTGAGCATATCCTTTATGTATTTTACTTGGTTGATAAAGGTGCCATCCTTCTTTTGCTTGATTTGGAGTCCCAAAAAGAATGAGAGCTCCCCCATCATGCTCATCTCAAATTCACCTTGCATTAACTTAGCAAACTCTTGACAATGACATTCATTTTCAAGATAAAGTGTACACTTGATTTACACCCTTTTAACTTGTTGCGTGTAAATAGTATATCGCAATTGCAGTGCAAGTGTACACGTCGCAAGTTTTTGTTCCGATCTAACTTGTTGTGTTGAGTGCGTAAAAGTTCTATTATTTACACCCTTTTAACCCATATTTCTGCTGCATTCAAGCATCATTGCATTGCATTTAGGATAGTTTTTAATTAAATATCACAATTATATAAAAGGCACGGATTCTACTAAAAGATGGTGTATTTTGCAGGTAGCTGCCAAGGTTGACGATGAAGGCAGGCGAAGGGCAGATAAGCAGGAAGGCGGAACTGAACAAACAGCTGAAGATGACGAACCTGTCATGAACCCGTCACGACAGCATGGTGACAGCAGATTATTGAAGAGGAAAAATGAAGTGGATATCGATAGATAGAGAAAAATCTGCTCGTCTGTCGTGTAGCAGCCAAATAATTTTCTAAGCCCCGGATCAAAAGATATGTCAAGCCAAAGCTCAAAAGAGAGGAAATTCCTAAAAGCAAGGAGGCGGCTAGAAAGTAGGATACTTTAGAGATTTAATCTTTATTAGAGTCTTACTTTTAATTAAAGTTGTAATCCTTGTTACCTTAGATAACTTGAGCCCAAAGCTTATATAAAGGGCATAGATTAAACCTAAGGCATAGCCGACTACCCCATAACCGAAACCAAAGCCCTGCCGTTAACCTGTCTCCGACATGTTCTAAATTCCCCCTAGGGTTACGGGTTGTTTTGTAAAGTAGTTGCAAGGGTTGCTTTGTTTTAGGATTTTTTTCAGTTTCAAATAAATAAACTTCAAGTTCTTTTATCTTGGTTTTAATATCTTGCAAGAGCATCGGGAGAGCATTGTGAGGTTATCTATTTACTTAGCATCGGGAGAGTTAAGTATACGAAAGAGATAAAAGCGTGTTCTCTAGTTTATAGTTGAACCATCTCGTGCTTAGGGATAAGGCGAGGTTAAGTGGCTAAGGAAGAATTCATACACATCGGTGTTCATCCTTCGATTCACGCCGGGAGGTATCATCAAAGACGTGTTCATCGACAGACTTGTGCCTAGGGATAGGGCAAGGCAGATCTGGGATTCTTGCCAAGCTTGAAGTACTGAGTTAGTGTCTGCTGCCGCAACAACTAACGGACAGACGCCGCGACAGGTGCTGTCGGCGACGGGAGCGACGACAGAACTGGAGATCCTAAGCAATTCAATACCTACACTACCGAGCAATTCGATACCGGCCCATTCTTTCTATCTTGATTCCCAATCTTTTTATTTACGTTTTACTTTATTATTCGTGACAATTCTCTAAAATATTTCCTTTACTTCGTGCAGTAAATCAAGGTGAAGTCATTAGCCCAATCCCTGTGGAGACGATATCCGATACTTCGTATCACTTTATTACTTGCGACGTGTACACTTGCACTGCAATTGCGATATACTATTTACACGCAACAAGTTTTTGGCGCCGTTGCCGGGGATTGGCAACATAACTACATCTTTATTTTATTGCACTTTTTATTTTTATTTTTATTTTTGTTTTTCGTTTTTAGTTTTCTTTAATTTTTTGTTTTAAACTCTTGCTTTTCACAAGGTTCTCTTGTTTATGCGCAGATCGAAAAGAGGCGAGGATCCTGAGTATAAGTTAGATCCGGAAATCGAACGATCATTCAATCTCAAGAAACAGATTCGCCATCTTTTGGACAGGAACGAATACCTTGAAGAACAGCTTGAGCAGATGGCCCATAACCAACCTGCTGGAGGAGACGTACCGCCTGTCGGCGATCCGCTTGGGGCAGGTGGACGACGGTCATGTCGTGACTACATGCTGAATGACCATGTAGAGCTGGAGACCACGCTGCCGGATATTGATGTTGATAACTTTGAACTTAAACCTGTCATGTTTAGTATGATCAACAACGCCGGACAGTTTAGTGGTTCTGCGACAGAAGATGCTAGGGAGCATCTCAAAACGTTCCAGGAGATCTGTGGTTCGTTTAGACTACCAGGAGTTAGTCCGGAGATACTGAGGCTTCGGCTATTCCCTCATTCATTAAGGGATAGAGCTAAAACTTGGTGGAATAAACTTACACCGGGTTCTATTATGACTTGGGCAGATCTAACTCGTGAATTCTTATCTCGTTTTAATCCTTCACATTTATCTGAGCGATTACGTAACGAAATTGCTACTTTTCAACAGGAAGATGACGAGCCGATGCACGAGGCCTGGGACAGATTTACTACTCTTCTACGGAACTGCCCAATGCATGGATTTCCCGTCTGGAATCAGGTAACTAAGTTTTATAATGCTGCTAACTTACAAACTCGCATTCGCATTGATTCTGCAGCAAATGGACTGTTATTGGATAAAGATCCGGACGAGGCACTACAAGTTCTGAAGAATCTAGCTAAGAATGAGGAGCAGTTTCCGACAGCTAGAAGAGGGGGTAAACGTGTACTTGCTGTCAAGGACTATGAGGCTGACAGCACTATGAAATCACAGGTAGCATTCCTCACTAAAGCCATGAAACACTTATTGAGTGAAGAGGAAGTACGAGGGTTTGCTGTCGAGGAAATTTGTGCCACTTGTGAGGGAAATCATAGTAGGGATGAGTGCCCTATAAACATAGAAGAAGGGAAATATGTTGGAAATTACAAGCCAAACTACAATTACAACAATTACAACCCTAATTGGAGAAAGGATCCCAAATTTTCCTGGAGTAATCCTAACAATGCCCTGAATCCGCAAGCATATAATCAGAATCAGGGGGGTCCTAGATTGTTGACGAGACAGCAACTGCAGCCGCAGACCCTGCCGCAGAACCTGCCGCCCCAACAACAACAGCAGCCACCACCTGCCACGAGTAGTGTATTGGAGCAGACTTTGGCCACCTTTATGTCTCAGACTGGCACATATATGGAAAATATTAATCAGTTTGTCAAAAAGACGGAAAATTTTATGGACGAGACTAAGATGAGAATGACAAACCATGAGGCCACCTTGAAATCTCTAGAGACACAAATGGGTCAAGTGTCGCAGCATATTAAACCAAGGCAGAATGGAGGTTTCCCTAGCAATACTGAAAACGCTAGACCACCCCCTCATGAGCAATGTAAGGCAATTACTACTAGGAGTGGGAAAAAGTTACCAGGGCCGGAAAAAGAAGTTGATACAGAGAAGGACCCTGCTTTGAACAAACCTGCCGAGGAAGCTGCCCCGACAGGTGACAAACAGACTGCTGCCGATGATCCTGCCACGACAGCAGAAGCGACAGAGGAGAAAAAGGAAGATTATCGTCCTCAGATTCGCATGCAGTGGGAAGGACGCATTGCTGATTATCGTCCTCCACCACTTTTTCCCCAACGGATACAACAAGCTAAGAATGAATCTCAACTCAAAAAAATTTATGATATTTTTAAACAGGTTCATATTAATATTCCGTTGTTAGATGCTGTTAGGGAAATGCCAGGTTATGCTAAATTCCTCAAGGATGTTATGTCTAAAAAATCTAAACTTGGGGAATTTGAAACGGTAAGGATGCAAGAGGGTTGCATGAGTATTCTTCATCGACAACCACCCCAGAAAAAGAAGGATCCAGGGAGCTTCCTCATACCTTGCGTAATCGGCAATAAATTTGTGGGTAAGGCACTTTGTGATCTAGGTGCTAGTGTTAATCTAATGCCCAAATCTGTTTTTCAGAAACTAGGTATTGGAAAGGCGCGGCCCACGACAGTTACCCTACAGCTAGCCGACCGCTCTTACGTTCACCCCGAGGGAAAAATTGAAGATATTTTGGTAAGAGTGGATAAACTTATCTTTCCTGCTGACTTTCTTATTTTAGATTGTGAGGCAGATGAGAACGCACCAGTCATCCTCGGACGACCTTTCCTAGCCACGGGAAGATTGTTGATTGATGTGGAAAAAGGAGAACTCACCATGCGCGTGAACGATCAAGAAATTAAGTTGAATGTTCTCCAAGCAATGAAACATGCCGATGTGGACGAGGAATGCAAAGCCATCATCGAGGTGACCTTTGATTACCCCTGCATCAGGACAGGCTGCCGAGATAATAAATTCGGTCACTGCTACGACAGCCATCTACCGACCTGTCACGACAGTGACGACGACAGCAACGACGGCAGCACAGACGACAGTGACCCCTCTAAATCCGATACATCTGATACTGAAGGTCATGAGGAGGTAATCTGGTTAGATCATCGTCCAGGTAAGTTATTCGAACCCTTAAATTACACTTCGGATAACCATTTAATCCAAAAGCCCTCCACTGTAGAACCACCTGTCTTAGAACTTAAGCCCCTGCCAGGGCAGCTTAAATATGCTTATCTTGGTTGTGATAACACACTGCCTGTAATCATCTCTGCTAAGCTGCCGCAGGAACAGGAACGACAGCTGGTCGACATGCTAAGGCAGCATAAAAGGGCGATAGGATGGACGATAGCAGACATCCAGGGCATTAGTCCGGCAATCTGTATGCACAAAATCCTCTTAGAGGAAGACCATAAGCCGACTATTGATGCCCAAAGGCGGCTAAACCTTGCGATGAAGGAGGTAGTGCGTAAAGAAATAATTAAATGGTTAGATGCTGGTATTATTTACGCCATCTCCGACAGCAAGTGGGTAAGCCCGGTGCAATGTGTTCCCAAGAAAGGAGGCATGACCGTGATAACCAATGAAAACAATGAATTAATCCCAACCAGGACTGTGACCGGTTGGAGGGTTTGTATGGACTATCGGAAGCTTAACAAAGCTACACGAAAAGACCACTTTCCTTTACCCTTTATTGATCAAATGCTTGATAGACTAGCGGGTAAATCTTATTATTGTTTTCTTGATGGTTATTCAGGTTATAACCAAATTGCTATTGCACCGGAGGACCAAGAGAAAACGACTTTCACATGCCCCTACGGAACATTTGCATTCAGGAGGATGCCATTTGGCCTCTGTAACGCACCTGCCACCTTCCAAAGGTGCATGATGGCAATATTCTCCGACATGGTAGAAGACTTCCTTGAGATCTTCATGGATGATTTTTCCGTCTTTGGAGACGATTTTGAGAGCTGCCTCGGCAACCTTCAAAAGGTACTTGAAAGATGTGAAAAGGCTAATCTTGTTCTTAATTGGGAAAAATGTCATTTTATGGTAGATGAAGGGATAGTTTTAGGCCATAAGATTAGCTGCCGTGGGATAGAAGTCGACAGGGCAAAAATAGAGGTCATAGAAAAGCTGCCGCCGCCAACAACAGTCAAGGGCATTAGGAGTTTTTTAGGGCATGCTGGTTTTTATAGGAGATTTATTGCCAATTTCTCAAAAATCACGAAACCCTTATGTCATCTCCTAGAGCAGAACCGACCCTTTGACTTTAATGAAGAATGTACTGAAGCATTCAAGGTTCTGAAGGAAAAGTTAGTGACAGCCCCCATAGTACAGCCACCAGACTGGACGCAACCGTTTGAAATCATGTGTGATGCTAGTGACTATGCTGTCGGGGCAGCACTTGGGCAGCGCAAGGACAGGCTATTTCATGTCATATATTACGCCAGCAAAACATTAAATGATGCCCAAGTGAATTATATACCACCACAGAAAAGGAGCTGTTAGCCGTGGTGTTTTCCATCGACAAGTTTCGTTCTTACATACTTGGAACGAAGGTTATAATCCACACCGACCACTCTGCCCTCAAATATCTATTCGCAAAAAAAGATGCTAAACCTAGGTTGATACGATGGATATTACTATTACAAGAATTCGACCTTGAGATAAAAGATAAAAAGGGGACAGAAAACCAGGTGGCAGATCACTTGTCGAGGTTGGAAACGGGACAGAGTCTACCGCCAGATGAGACACACATATTGGAGACCTTCCCAGATGAGCAGCTCTTTGCTGCCGCACTAGCTGTCGTGACAGCCATGGCGGCAGGTAAGTCTTCTAACCTTCCCTGGTATGCTGATTTCGTTAATTTTATAGTTAGCGGAATATTACCTGCTGATCTTACTTACCAAGCCAGGAAGAGGTTTCAAAATGATGTTAAACATTATTATTGGGACGAACCTCTTCTTTTCAAAATGTGCGCAGATCAGATTATAAGGAGATGCATACCACAAGAAGAACAAGAAGACATTCTCCATCACTGTCATGCTTCACAATATGGAGGACACTTAGGAGGCAATAAAACTGCTGCCAAGGTGCTGCAGTCAGGGTTCTACTGGCCGACACTGTACAAGGATGCACAGGAATTTTATAAAAACTGTGACAGGTGCCAGCGGACAGGTAACATCTCGAGGAGAAACGAGATGCCACTGCAGAATATTTTAGAAGTCGAAATCTTCGACGTCTGGGGGATTGATTTTATGGGACCTTTTCCATCTTCTTGTGGAAATCTTTACATCCTCCTAGCAGTGGATTATGTCTCCAAGTGGGTAGAAGCAATCGCAACTCAAAAGAATGATGCCAAAACAGTCCAAAGATTTTTGCACAAAAATATCTTTTCCAGATTCGGCATCCCTAGAGCGATTATCAGTGATGAAGGGAGACATTTTGACAACAAGGTAATTGCTGCCGCCTTGAGAAAATATGGTGTCAAGCACAGGATCGCGACAGCATACCACCCACAGACCAATGGACAGGCTGAGATATCCAATAGGGAAGTAAAGAACATTCTTGAAAAAATGGTTAAACCAACTAGGAAAGATTGGTCTTTGCTTCTGAATGACGCATTATGGGCATACAGAACAGCCTTCAAGACTCCATTGGGCATGTCTCCATTCCGTTTGATCTATGGGAAAACCTGTCATCTGCCTGTCGAGATAGAACACAAGGCATATTGGGCGATCAAGGCAGTAAACATGGACTTGGACAAGGCAGGCCAGAAAAGGCTGTTAGATTTGAATGAGATCGATGAAATACGGACAATGGCCTACGACAATGCAAGGATTTACAAGGAAAAAACTAAAAAGTGGCATGACAAGAAGTTGCTGCCACGACAGTTCTGCCCAGGGCAGCTTGTGTTGTTGTTCAATTCTAGATTGAAACTCTTTCCAGGGAAGCTCAAATCTAGATGGTCTGGCCCATTCCAAGTAGTTCAAGTTTTTCCCCATGGTGCCATTACAATTCAATCACTAAAAGACGGGCACAAATTCAAAGTCAATGGACAACGCCTCAAGCACTATCAAGGGACTGAAGCCCCAGGAACACAGGAAGTGGTTACTTTAGGTGATGCCCCACAAGGCATCCCTAATTTAACCTAATTCTTTTATTTTTATTTTTTTTATTATTATTATTTATTAGGAATTAGATTTATTTTATTCGAATAATGTTTTGTTTTTTTTTTAATTTCAGTTTTTAGGAAATAAAGAAGGCAAGTGAGAAAGAAGAAGTGGCCCAAGCCCACCGCCCATCCATCAGCCCAAAATAAAGTCTATTTATAACCTGTCGTTTCGGCTGCCGGCGCAGACGGAGTTGACAGGCTGTCAACAGACGCACAGCAGACGAAGAATCGTGCGGCAGACGCAGCATTAATGTCCGTCAGACGTGTCAGACGCAACATTCAATCTGCCGCTCTGTTATTCCCGCCTGCCGTTGCGGCATTAAATGGGCAGCCCCCGACAGCTATATAAACCCCTTCTATTTTTCATTTTTCCTCACTTCAGATTTTCTCTCTTGCTATTCTCTTCTACTTTGATCTCTTTTCTTTCATTTTCAGCCCTTGCAACCAAACATGTCTTCAAGACAAACCCGACAGAACGCTGCTGCCGCTTCCTCTTCCGCAGCAGCATCTCCGTTCGCTAAGAAGGAACTTTGGGAGGAACGAAGCTTCATCTACAACAGAGATGCCCCTCTGTTGGGACTCCGGCCGTTCATCATGCAGGCCATAACCGCTCAATTGTGGGAAGATTTCGCTGAGCAGCCGGCAGAACTTAACGACACCCTAGTAAGGGAGTTTTATGCGGCGATCGAGAGCAAGACGGCAACATCTGTCACCGTCAGGGGAGTGACAGTACCCTTTACCGCCAGCAGCATCAACCATGTCTTCGGCCTCTTCTTCGGCCCCAACGATGATGCCCATCAACAGTTTTGGAACACCCTAGACGCTGCCGGCCATGATGCTGTCATGAGGGAGTTGACAGAAGCGGGAAACGACGTGGAGCACGAGTAAGAAGAACCCTCATTCTGTCAACAGGGGACAGCTCTTACCAGAGGCAAAGTTATGGAACGCTTTCATTAAAAAGCGTATCCTGCCCTCATCCCACCACACGACAGTCAACAGGCAGAGGTTGGCCCTCATCCACTCTATCATGCACAACAGGCCCATCAATGTGGGCAGGTACATGAGGGACAGCATTCTGGATTGCGCATTCCGCTCAGACTCACGGCTCTGCCTGCCCTGCACCATAACCGCCCTCTGCCGCTGCGCTGCCGTACCGGAGGAAGCCGCAGACAACATCAAGAAGGGCAGCGGCTGGACAGACAACAACATCTCCAGCCTCATGGAGCTGGTAGTCGTATCGCCTCTCAACGCCTTCGATCCCAACGCCCCTCCTGCTGAGTCTGATGAGGAGCCTATCCCCGAGCCTGCCACTGAACCTGCCCCAGAAGCTGCCACCAACACCACTCCGGCAGATCAGAACGCCCAAATCCTTGATGCCGTCCTGCGGATCGAGGAACGCCAGATGGGCTTAATGACATTCATCCGAGACTTCTCCAATGCCACGGTAAACTTTATTACCAATACTTTAAATTTTTCGGATGTTTCTTTCCCTACCTTCCCCGCCCATTATTTCAACATCCCATCCCCTACTCCCACACCACCTGTCTCTCCCCATGGAGAATCTGCCTCCTCCACACCTTCCCCAACTGCAGCCGGCAGCCCACCGACAGACACCTCCCCTCGAGGAACAAAGCGAGCTGCCACTGACGACAGCCCCCTTGTCCGGAGGAACTTGGACAGCGCCTTCACACGGGTGAAGCGTATCAAGCATGTGGCAGACAAGAGAAAGCTGTCCAAGGCCATCATGTCCACCAGCTGGGACAGCAGCAGCAGCAGCAGCAGTTCTGATGTCAGGCTAGTGGAGACAACTGCCCTTCCACATGCTGACGACCCTGTCCCCCAACCGGAGGAAGATCCTGCCCCTCAACAGGCTGACGAAGCTGTCGATCAACCTGCCCAAGAACCTGCCCAGCCACCTCCTCAACGCAGACGCTACCATCAGATCCGCGTCAGCAGCAGCAGCGAGGACAGCGCATAAAATTTAAGTTTTTATTTCTTTTATCTCTTCTTATTGCTGCCTGCCCTTTATAATTGTGATGTACTTTTCTTTTTTTTCTTCTTTAATTGTTTTTATGTTATTTTGCATTGAGGGCAATGCAACCCTTGAGTTTGGGGGTGGCAACCCTCCATATCTAATGGCATCCTTAGCACATCTTTTGTTTAACTGTTGTGTCTTTTTAATTGCCTTTATTTAAAAAAAAAAATTCAGAAACTGTTGGCTTAAAACTGTGAAGTTAGCTTACCTGTCATGACGACTCTGTCGTGGCAGCATCTTTAGGACAGGTTAAGGAAAAGTTTAGAGCCTTTCTATAGTTCTGAAAACTTAAACACTTTTGTGACTGTTATATTGCTTAGATTTCTTTTAGCCAAACTAGAATAGGATGCCTAGAACTTGAATAGCCCCTAGAGGTGCCTAACACTGGCTCTAGGAAAGAAGTTTAGTAAAAGAAAATCAAAAACCTAGAGGTGCCCGAAACCGGCTCTAGGAAGCTAACTAGAGGTGCCCAAAACTGGCTCTAGAAAAATTTAGCTTGAAAATAGAAGAAAAAGAAGCATGAAAATGTGCCTTCTAAAAAAATAATAAACTTTGGCATAAAAATTCAAGTTAAGGAGTTGAATATTCTAGTGAAACTAAGAGAATCTTAGCATATAACTGTTCACAAGCATGCACACACTGCACGAGAGCTATAGGGAGATTCCGGACAGATCCTAGCCTTTCCGACAGGTTGCTGCCGCCATAGAGAATGAGCGACGGGTAAGGGACAGTTCACTGTTTGAAAGCCAACACAAAAATTTTCATTTTTTTAGGTTTAATTGCTTGAGGGCAAGCAAAGACTTGAGTTTGGGGGTGTGTTGAGTGCGTAAAAGTTCTATTATTTACACCCTTTTAACCCATATTTCTGCTGCATTCAAGCATCATTGCATTGCATTTAGGATAGTTTTTAATTAAATATCACAATTATATAAAAGGCACGGATTCTACTAAAAGATGGTGTATTTTGCAGGTAGCTGCCAAGGTTGACGATGAAGGCAGGCGAAGGGCAGATAAGCAGGAAGGCGGAACTGAACAAACAGCTGAAGATGACGAACCTGTCATGAACCCGTCACGACAGCATGGTGACAGCAGATTATTGAAGAGGAAAAATGAAGTGGATATCGATAGATAGAGAAAAATCTGCTCGTCTGTCGTGTAGCAGCCAAATAATTTTCTAAGCCCCGGATCAAAAGATATGTCAAGCCAAAGCTCAAAAGAGAGGAAATTCCTAAAAGCAAGGAGGCGGCTAGAAAGTAGGATACTTTAGAGATTTAATCTTTATTAGAGTCTTACTTTTAATTAAAGTTGTAATCCTTGTTACCTTAGATAACTTGAGCCCAAAGCTTATATAAAGGGCATAGATTAAACCTAAGGCATAGCCGACTACCCCATAACCGAAACCAAAACCCTGCCGTTAACCTGTCTCCGACATGTTCTAAATTCCCCCTAGGGTTACGGGTTGTTTTGTAAAGTAGTTGCAAGGGTTGCTTTGTTTTAGGATTTTTTTCAGTTTCAAATAAATAAACTTCAAGTTCTTTTATCTTGGTTTTAATATCTTGCAAGAGCATCGGGAGAGCATTGTGAGGTTATCTATTTACTTAGCATCGGGAGAGTTAAGTATACGAAAGAGATAAAAGCGTGTTCTCTAGTTTATAGTTGAACCATCTCGTGCTTAGGGATAAGGCGAGGTTAAGTGGCTAAGGAAGAATTCATACACATCGGTGTTCATCCTTCGATTCACGCCGGGAGGTATCATCAAAGACGTGTTCATCGACAGACTTGTGCCTAGGGATAGGGCAAGGCAGATCTGGGATTCTTGCCAAGCTTGAAGTACTGAGTTAGTGTCTGCTGCCGCAACAACTAACGGACAGACGCCGCGACAGGTGCTGTCGGCGACGGGAGCGACGACAGAACTGGAGATCCTAAGCAATTCAATACCTACACTACCGAGCAATTCGATACCGGCCCATTCTTTCTATCTTGATTCCCAATCTTTTTATTTACGTTTTACTTTATTATTCGTGACAATTCTCTAAAATATTTCCTTTACTTCGTGCAGTAAATCAAGGTGAAGTCATTAGCCCAATCCCTGTGGAGACGATATCCGATACTTCGTATCACTTTATTACTTGCGACGTGTACACTTGCACTGCAATTGCGATATACTATTTACACGCAACAAATGACATTCATTAGTAGAACCAAAAATAATATCATCAACATAAATTTGAACTACTAAAATGTCATTTTTATACATTTTTATGAAGAGTGTAGTGTCCACCTTACCTTTTTCAAATCCTTTTTCAATCAAAAAATTTGAAAGCCTTTCATACCAAGCTCTAGGAGCTTGTTTTAAACCATAAAGAGCTTTGGTAAGTTTGAAAACATGATTTGGAAATTTTGAATCTTCAAAACCCGGTGGTTGTTCCACATACACTTCTTCATTTATAAAACCATTTAAAAATGCGCTTTTAACATCCATTTGAAAAAGCTTGAAATTATGATAACATGCATATGCAAGCAACATCCTAATGGCTTCCATTCTAGCTACGGGTGCATAGGTTTCATCAAAATCTATTCCCTCTTCTTGAGTGTAACCTTGTGCTACAAGTCTAGCTTTATTTCTCACAATGTTACCACTCTCATCTAGTTTGTTCCTAAAGACCCATTTAGTTCCTATTGTAGATTGATTACTAGGCCTATCAACTAATGTCCATACATTACTTCTCTCAAATTGATTTAGCTCTTCTTGCATAGCCATAATCCAAAAGTCATCTTTCAATGCTTCTTTTATATTTTTAGGCTCTACGCATGAGATAAATGCAACATGGTTCATTAATCTAAGAGAAGAACGAGTGGTTACCCCCTTGGATGGATCACCCAAGATTTCACCATCTTTGACATAGTTCAACTCCCTTGGGTAGCTCACTTCCTTTTCCTCAATAGCCAAGTCCTTCAAGGCTTCAAGAGGTGGTTCTTGTGTGTCTTCTTCTTTTGTTGGAATCTCATCCTTCTTTGAAGTTTGACCTCCATCAAAGGCATTTATGATTCCTACATCATCATCATCACAAGAATCCTTCCTAGGAAGGAGGTTATCATCGAATACAACATGAATAGATTCTTCTACTACTAAAGTTCTTTTGTTAAATACTCGATAGGCTTTAGAGGTTAAAGAGTAACCTATAAAAATGGCTTCATCACTTTTTGCATCAAATTTACCTAAGTTATCTTTTCCATTATTTAAAACAAAACACTTACACCCAAAAGGGTGAAAATAGCTAATGTTAGGCTTTTTAGATTTTAAAATCTCATAAGGTGTTTTCTTTAAAATTGGCCTAATCATTACTCGATTTACAATATAACAAGCGGTGTTTGTGGCTTCCGCCCAAAAATATTTAGGTAAGTTATTTTCACAAAGCATAGTTCTAGCCATTTCTTGTAAAGTTCTATTTTTCCTCTCAACTACACCATTTTGTTGAGGAGTTCGAGGAGCCGAAAAATTATGGCTAATACCATTTTCATTCAAAAATTCTTCAAACCCTAAATTTTGAAACTCGGTTCCATGATCACTTCTAATGTGTGAAATTCTAAGTTCAAGATCATTTTGGGTTAATTTTGAAAATGTGATGAATTTTTCCAAAGCCTCATCTTTAGTACTTAAAAAGAGAACCCAAGTAAATCTAGAAAAATCATCAACTAACACAAATGCATAAGATTTACCACCCAAGCTCATAGTCCTAATTGGCCCAAATAAATCCATGTGAATTAATTGTAAGCATCTACTAGTAGAAACATCATTAATGGATTTAAAGGAAGACTTATGTTGTTTACCCTTTGAGCATGCATCACAAATTTTATCATTTGAAAATTTTATTTTGGGCAAACCTCTAACTAGATTTAGAGAGACTAGTTTTTCTAAAACACTTATGCTAGCATGTCCTAGCTTCCTATGCCACAACCATGCATCATTTTCATTTTGAGCAACTAAGCATGCATGAGATGTATGTATGTCATCTAAATGCACCATGTATATGTTTCCTATGCGATGACCTATGAGCATAATATTATTAGATTTAATGTCAACAATTTTGCATCCATTTTTATCAAATAAAACATTAAATCCTTTATCACACAATTGACTTATGCTCAATAAATTATGTTTAAGACCATCGACGTATAAGACATTTTCAATAAGAATGGTAGAGTGATTACCTATGGAGCCAATACCTTTAATGTGGCCTTTGGAGTTGTCACCAAATGTTACTACTCCTCCACTTTTTGGCTTTAAATCCATGAATCGACTCTTGTCTCCGGTCATGTGCCTCGAGCATCCACTATCAAGGTACCATGAGTTTTGACTTTGTGCTTTGGCCTTGTAGCAATGCTCCCCCTACAAACAAAGATATTAAACCTTGGTTTTTGGTACCCAAATCATTTTGGGTCCATGAGTGTTAGCTCCCAAAACCTTGGTTCCCTTAGGAATCCAAGATGACATAGCAATAATATTATTAGATTTTACAAGTTCCTTAGGAACCCATACACTTCTAACTCTTTTAGCTCTACTATGTCTAGGGTAGCTACCTTGTTTGTAGTAATTAGTCTTTTTTCTTAGGTTGGTGTGTTCTAGAGGATTCTCCTACTTCATGCTTGACACTACCAACATTTTTAAAGACTTTTTGAGCTCATTTAGCTCACCCAACACCTTTTGGTGTTCACTATTACATTGAGATAAAAGATTATTAAGATCAACATTTTCATTTTGAAAGAATTTAAGTTCATCTTTTAATCCTAAAATCTTTTTCTTAAATTTAGAATTAGCTTGAGTGAGTGAGTCATTTTTCTCATTTAGTTCTAAAATGATTTTCTTGTTTTCAATGACCGACTCTTTAAACTTCTCAACTAATTCATCATATACCTCTTGTAACTCATTATATGCATCATTTAACTCTTCATATGAAAAATCTAAAGTAGATGAGTTAGAGGTTACCAAGGAGGAATCTTCCTCAAGTGCCATGAGACAAAGATTAGCCACTTCTTGTTCGTCATCCTCCGATGACTCCTCATCACTCCAAGTAGCAAGCTTGGCTTTGAGTCTTTTCTTCTTCTCAAAGCTCTTCTTCTTGAGTTGAGGGCACTCCGAACGGATGTGGCCGGATTGTTTGCACTCATAGCAAATGATGGGATCCTTTCCATCTTCTTTGTTCTTTTCTTTGAAGTCCATCTTTCTTTGGATTTTTCTACCCCGGTTGGACCTCATGAAGCGTGAGAACCGTTTGGCTATCATAGCCAATTCTTCAAGTTCATCATCATCATTAGATGAGCTCTCATCAAGTTGTGAAGCTTTAGCCTTGAGAGCTATACCCATCTTCTTCTTCTTCTCAACCTCAAGCTTCTCTACTCTTTTCTCTTCTTTCTTTTTCTCATCTTCCCTTCCTTGCTTCATGATCTCGTGAGTAAGTAGAGAACCCACAAGCTCATCAAGCTTCAAAGTCTTCAAATTCTTTGCTTCGATGATAGTGGTTCTCTTCCCATCCCAAGATTCGGGAAGTGAATAGAGTAGCTTCCGGACAAGCTTGTCTTCCGGTATGATCTCTCCATATCCCTTTAGACCGTTGACAATTGTGGAGAATCGATCAAACATCTTTGACACCGTCTCATCGGGCTCCATCTTTGAAGTTTTCATAACTAAGATTGAGAAGTCCAATCTTAGTTTCTTTGACATCATTGGTGCCTTCATAAGTGGTTTCAAGAGTGTCCCACACTTCTTTGGCACTCTCAATGGATGAGACCTTTGAGTAGATGTCCGGACCGAAGGCACAAAATAACATGTGGAGAGCTTTATCATTGACTTGAATCTTTTTCCTCTCCTCTTCACTCATTTCGGCTTTCTTCTTCAACACCATCTTGCCTTCACCATCTTGCTTCCATGGAATGTATGGCCCATCTTCAATGACATCCCATACAAGATAGTCACTAGACTTGATGAATAGCCTCATTTTATTCTTCCAAAAAGAATAGTTGTCACCATTGAAGAACGGAGGCTTTGTGGTCGATTGTGACTCGTACATGCTGGAACCGGAGGTTGAAGCCATCTCTTGATATTTTGATGATCGCACTTTTCCAAAGATCTCCTCTTGTGGTTGTTAATCCTCAAAGAATTAAGCTCTGATACCAATTGTTGAGTGGATCGAAAGATCGATATTTACCAAGAGGGGGTGAATTGGAAATTTAAAGGATTGTGGTGGAAATTGGCAAATTAAAAATTGATGAACAAGGGATTTAGAGTGGTTCAAGTTCCAAATGAACTCTACATCCACTACCTTAGTCTCACTAAGGATTTGCAACAATTTCACTAAATTGATCTTCCCCTTTTCTACGACAATGAGGCAACCCTTTACAATTTCGGTTGATTTTTCTACCCAAAAATCAACCCAACCCTCACACAAGAGAACAAAGAAATTTGTAGGCTAATTAGGTATCTCTCAATACAAATGATAGCCCCAATACAAGCACTCAACCCAATTTTACAAAGTATGAATGAAGAACACAAATTGGGATTTTACACAAAGTGGGATTTTTGCTCAAATGCTTGAATTTGATGTTTGGATGTTTGCTTTAGGATCAATAGTTGTTGCTGATGCTTTTGGATGTCTCTTTTTTACCTTCTCATTGATTTATAGCCGTTTGGGTGGTTGGGAACATAAATGGAGCCGTTGGAACCCTCTCTTGCCACCATAAATGCAGTCTGCACCAACCCGTTTCGGAACACGGGGTACCTGTTTCGGAACGGACTAAAATAGAAAGAGCCGTTGGGGTGCATTTAAGAGCCCGTTTCGAAACGCCTTAGGGCCGTTTCGGAACGATTTTGCCACTGTCAAGGGTCATTTCGGAACGGTCTTAGCCCGTTTCGAAACGCCTTAACGACTTTCAGAAAATCAGTTAAAAACACATAACGGTCATATTTTTGAATTTATCTTAAGCCTATTTCGAAACGTTTTGG
Organism: Hibiscus tridactylites; assembly: GCA_958450335.1. Taxonomy (NCBI): domain Eukaryota; kingdom Viridiplantae; phylum Streptophyta; class Magnoliopsida; order Malvales; family Malvaceae; genus Hibiscus; species Hibiscus tridactylites. The sequence goes on along the minus strand of OY288286.1, from coordinate 61,234,384 downwards.
ATCCGTTTCGAAACGAGAATGCAACTGTCAAGGGTCGTTTCGGAACGGCCTTGATCCGTTTCGAAACACCCCTTTTATATTTAAAAATTCAGCTTATATTTGAACCGTTGAAGCCTTTTTAAATCAAATATGAAGAACAGTTTCGAAACGAGTTATACCGTTTCGAAACGAGTGAAAGTGTTTCGATACACGTTTCGGAACGATGGTCGACAGTGATGAAAACGTTTCGAAACGCCTGATGGCCGTTTCGGAACGGGTGCTTGAAAATCACTGTTTCTGGTTTGAAACACTTAGAAAAATATTTGAAAGAACATGTTTTTAACTTGGGAATTATATTAAAATTATATGGGGATATTTTGAGGACTTAAAATTCGTTTTGACTTTTTCAATTTAGTCCTTAGGTTTTTAGTTATATCAAAATTAAAATACTTGTTTCACACTAGCACACATGTGCTTTCTCAGCCCGCCGAAATGGCCACGTGGCGTGCTGCCATTGGCCCAAACTTTTTCTCGCAGATTCCAGCCCTTCCCTAACGACAGTCGTTCACCAACTATAAATAGAGAGAGAGAGAGAGAAAAAATTAATTAAATAATAATGAAACAATCATTGTTGGTCATAATTGAAGAGAGAGAAGAGAAGTTGAAGAGGCTTACCATAGCTTATCGTTCACCGGAATTACTCGCTATGAAAGTCATCGGAGTACATTGAATATACCATGAGGTATATACTTCGATCTCCTCTTTTACTTTCCTGCAATAATAACATAAAAAGTTATGTTTGAGTCTTAAAACCTTAAAAATAGTAACCTAAAAGTCTAAAACCTAGATCTACGAAAAGTCAAGGTGAGATTCGAAGCTTATCTGATATTTGTGAGGTTGAGATCAGAATTTGAGAAGCTTTAGAGCTTTCGACGGAGTTGAAGAGGTAGTTTTAGGGTTTATATTTTCAGGTAGATAGTCTAGGATTGGGCAAAGGGGGTCGATTTTGATGAATCCGGGAGTAAATTAGGATTTAGGCTTGAAAAAGGAAAAAGAATATAATTTTTAGGGTTTCGATGCGGCAGCGGATGGTGGTTGGAAATCGCTTCGATGGTGGAGCACGGTAGCCGAAGTTACAGGTTTGGTCGGAAGGGATGATCAGAAACCTAGGTTAGGCCGGAGAAGATGACCGGAAGTTGCATAGGTGACTGGAGAAAGGTTAGGGGTGACCGGAAGTTGCAGAGGTGATCGGATAAAGGTAGGGGATAACTGGAGATGAAGATCGGTGACTGGCGTCGCCTTCGGCGGCTGAGAAATAGGTTAGAGTTAGGGTTTGTGGTGGTTGAAGATCAAAGTGAGATTCAAGGTAGTTTATGTTATGTTCTTGGATTTTTCAAGATTTTGATTTTCAAAAACAGGAAAAGGATGAAGTTTTGGTGTTTATGGGGATTGAAGTTTGGAAAAAGAAGAACAAAGGATGAATAGAGTGGGAAAAGTGGGGTTTAATCCGAAAGAAATAGAAAATGAAGGTGTTTAGGTGTTTTTGTTCGAGTAAAACACGAAAAAACGAAGAACAGTGGATGAACAAGGGAGAAATGAGTGAGTTTGATCGTGAAACATAGGAGAATCTGGGTATTTTGGTGTTTGAGTTGAGAGAGTTTAGAGAGAGATGGAGTGAGGAGAGAGTGTGTGGTTTCGGGAAATGGTTGAGTCGACCCGGTAACACCCCTTTTATGGGTGAGTCAATACGGTACTGTTTTGGTGCTGGGTTGAGAATGGGATCCACGCTTTTAGAACGGGTTTAGATACGGGTCTATGACCCGATCGAGCATGGGCTAGGTATTTTGGGCCGAATTCGAATTGGGTTGGTGGTTTTGGGCCAAACTTAAATCGGGTTTGAGCTATTCTTTTAGGGGAATTAAACTTGGGCTCGTGAGTTTACCTTTCCTTACAAAATTGTCACTAATTCTTTGTAAATTGGCCTTATAATTTTGAATTTAATGCAATTTAGTCCAGAAATCAGTTTAAATTCTCTTGTTTAATAATTTTAATTTATTTGTATAATTTACTTATGCATTTAGTATACTTGTTTAAGATACTTTAATTCACTTAGTGCAATTAAATTAGATCCTTTTAGGACTAAGTTCTCTAATTAAATTTAATTGATTTGATAGGTAAGATCATTTTAGAAAATAAATGAGTATTAAATGAACACTTTAATACTCTAATTTGATCAGTGTCTCATTGCAATGAGATGTTAATCAATGGAGTATTTTAGTGAAATATTTAATATGTCATTTAAACTAAGAAAATGAAAATTACACATAGTTAGCTTTAGATAAAATTGAAAATAGGATTAAATAACTAGTGACACTAAAGCTAGGAATGTTGTTACTTTTGTGCCTAATTTGTGTAGTTTCCAATTATTTGGATGTTACCATAAGAGTCCAAAAATTAATAATATTCATAGAATTTTAATTAATTGAATCAATGAAGCCCTAACTAGGTTTTTACTTAAAAATGGCAGGACAATAATTGGACATACATTAAACCTTTTATGTTGAGATACATTTTGAATATAAATTGAAGTGTTCTAATGTATTTGGACGTTTCAAAACTTATATTTTTCCAAAATGTATTTTCTTGTAAAAGGATATCCCATTCGAAACAGAATTCATTTAATGATTAAGGGATTTAATTAAATTCAAATTAATGTTCAAAATGTCAAAATGCCACGTGGAATTAGTGAGGTACCGATTACGGGCTTTTGTATGGGTGCTAACCCTTCCCTACACGTAACCGACTCCCGAACCCAAATTTTATTAAAAGAATATATGGTCCATTTTTATGGTGTTCGGTCTACCAAAGTGATCGATGGCGACTCCAAAATCATTTTTAAGAAAATAAAGGAAATTTGATTAAAATTGGAAAAAAAACATAATTTCAAGATCAAATTAAAATGAAAAATCCCGATTTTCAAAAACCCTAATCGTCAGGATGTTTTTCCACAAACAGGTCTTAAAAATGCTCGCGACATAAATCAAATAACCAATCCTTGGCTATATCAACTAAAGAAAAGGGGAAAACGCGAAGTTTTATTTGGTCTTCAAATACTCCCTATGGTTTTGTACTCAAACAAACCATATTAAATTCTTTGAGGTGTTTGTGAGGATTTTCACTGGGCAAGCCATGAAAAGTTGGTAGAAGATGAATCAAACTCGTCCTGAGTGCGAATGGTGTTTTGCCATTCGGGAATGTAATGCACAAGGGTTTTTGATCGTCTGGTGTCGCGACAAGTTGGCGGATGGTTTGGTTGTTGTCTCCCATCGGAATTGGTTCTACGTTGGTGTACTCAAAGTGTGATCAAGATGTGGAGGCTGATTCTAGTTCTTGTTGGAATTGTTGTTGTCGTTGTCTTCGTTCTTGTTGTTGTTGTTTTCTTTCTCGAAGTGTTTGTGTGTGTAGTGTTCAGGCTAATACTTCAATGTCCGATACAAAATCTGCTAGTTTACCTAGATTCTTTCTAGTCATGAATCAAAACAAATAATATTAGTAACTTTGTCGAAGTCCCCGTCAATGGCGCCAATTTGACAAGCGTCGTAAATTGTCAAATAAATATCCTTTATCTCATAATAAATATAAGAAAAGCATTGTATAGAGAAGGAGTCGGTCCACAGGGAATAAGGAGTTTCTGATACACTGTTGTTCTGATTCTGACTGTTGCAAGGTAATTTAGTGAATATGGGGGGTTTTGATTGAAAATTGTAGATTAAGTAAAAGTGACTGTAGAAATAAATATGGTAAAAATAGATCGATAAATTTAACTAGCACCAGGCTTTTACTCCTCATCAATTCAAAACTATCATTGAAAAAGAAACTTTCCACTCCGGATACATGCTGGTTATAGTCTACAAGGCCCAACCCTTGTAACTTGTTTTTCTCTTCGATAAACCGATAATCTAAAATCAATTTTTAGATTCTAGTTTTCTGGTTTAACCAACCACGCCTATCGTCGTTAGAATAAAATAGTTTCAAAGCTCTAGAAAAACTCGACTCGGATTATAGTGTCTCGATGAGAATCGAATCCACTCTCAATTTTCCCTTAGTGAATCTGTCGCTAAGTGTAGGGCTGTAAACGAACCGAACGAACACGAACGAGGGTGTGTTCATGTTCGTTTGTTTAACTTTAACCGAACAAATGAACGAACACGAACATAAACGAACACAAAATTTCTTGTTCGTGTTCGTTCATTAAGGAATGTAGCTTATTCGTGTTCGTTCATGTTCGTTCGTTTAAATGGTAAACGAACATAAACGAACACAAACGAACATGAACGAACATATATAATTTGTTAAATATTTAATATTTTTTGTTAGTTCGATTAATTCAGTTAATTAACTGATTTTTAAACCAAATTAATCGATAATTAAAATTTGAAAAAACTCTTAATTATTAGTCGAAACCTAAAATTATCTAATAGATTAACCGATTTTGTTTTGATTCGGTCGGTAAGTTCGGTTTAACCGAATAATGAACACCCCTAGACATATGTGAATAAATTTAAATGAACATAAACGAACATAAATGAACATAAACGAACGAACATAAATGAACGAGCATAAACAAACGGATTACCGAACGTTCACGAACATAAATGAACGAACAAGTCTTTTGTTCGTGTTCGTTCATTTAATTAGACGAACAAAAAATCTTGTTCATGTCCGTTCGTTTAATAAATAAACGAACATAAACGAACTTCCCGTCGAACGGTTCACTGAACGTTCGGTTCGTTTACAGCCCTAGCTAAGTGTGTTCATAGGAAGTTGAAACCACGACTATCATCGAATCTTACTCCCACTATAAATCTCAACTACAATCAAATTAACGCTAGCTTTTTGAAGTGAAAGCGGAAAGATTTTGATAGAAAGGCTGATTGCTTATCTAAATTTTCAGAAAAATCAAGAATGTAAAACGAAGTTTGTTAAGTATCTTTTATTCTCACAAGGTGAATTGAAGCTTCGCTTTTAAGCACTTGGCTAATAGAAAATTTAGCTAAGCATGATTATGGAAGAAATCATACTTAGCATTTTTTTTTGAAATAAAATAGAAAAATTAAAGAAAATAAAGAATTTAAGAGAAAAAGGGATTTTTATAGAACTCAAGAGTAAAAACAAGCAAAGAACAAGAGATAATTTTTGAGTTCACCCCAAATGGGTATTTATAGTATTCTAAAAATTTTAAAATAACTTAAAGTGATAAAAGATAAATCCTAAAATATTCAAATTAAATACAAAAAATAAATCCCAAGTTTAAATTTAAATATCGGTTGATAAGTTATCTGAATCATGGATGATAAGCTATCAAGTGTTGTTGATGTCATCTTCTAGAAGTTGTTGACGTGTCGTCTTGTCAGCCATTTCATGCCCCGATTCATGCCCACTAATCCAGCCATGAATCAAAAAAAAAACTGCAGAATTCAGCCTCTTTTAGAACAGTTTCTGGAATCCAATGTCCTACATAGAAAATAAAAGAAAACCCCCAAATTAACTACCTAAACCGACAAATAAATAGTAATTAATAACAAAATAATAACTATTTAAATCACTCATCAGGTTCGTTTACAGGCCTGGTCTTATAGCAAACACCCTTCCAATAGGAGCATGATAAATCACATCCCTGAAGTCCTATGTAGATTCATCAACAAGTATTGGGTGCAATGACAAGACACATTGCTTCTTCAAAGAGAGGCTGAGTTTTCTCCTTAAAACGATATTGTTAAGAAGGAGAGTCACAAATCTTTAATATGTACAGTAAAATATTAGACATATATTTTATTCCAAAAAAGTCATATGTAGATTAGTCCCGCAAGTCCAAGTGGGGTGGACCACTTCAAAGTTGTTTCTTTCAAAGACTAAATGCATTCCCTTGTTCGACTAACATTGGTGGCAACTGGCAACAAACATGTAATGAAAGCATGAAACACGAATAAAAACACCACACCATTAGTGTTAAGTCGTGATAAAAGAATTTTTCAAAAAATATTGCAAAAATTTATTTTTAATTTTTTTTATAAAAAAACATTCTTGAACTATTTTATATTTTTAAATAAAAAACATATAATGATTTTAAATCAAAATTTCAAGATTTGATAATTTTGAAGTAATAGTTGATTTCCCATTCAATTTGCATTGCGGTCTTGAATATTGTATTCAACAAATGCTAGGAAAAGGCATTTTGATGTGTAAAGATTCCTTGACAAGTTGTGGACCTTAGTGTTTGGTGGATGACAGTCAATAATAATAATAATAATAATAATAATAATTATTATTATTATTATTATTATTATTATTATTATTATTATTATTATTATTATTATTATTATTATTATTATAGTTAATCTTCAAACTATAATTCTCGTAATAAATTAGTCTCTAAACTTTTAAATGCTCCAGTTTTATCCTTAAACTATAATCCTCATTTTAAATTGGTCTCAAACTTTTGAATGTTCAAATTTCATCCTTAAATTATTGTTTAAACTGCATCATATTATTTTTTAAAATGGTCTAATAGTGTGATTACAAGGTAGTATCTGTTCATACATGCATATTCTTAACCCTTTGACAATGCGCATACACCTTGTAAACAGAGCACTTTGAACCCCTGACTCCTAGGATAAACACCAACCGCATAATATTATTAAATAATACACAACAGTGTTTACATGGCAGTTAGTAATTTTTACAATAATTTTATTATCATGGGATATAATTGACATATAGTGATAATTTGAGATGAAATTATAAACTAATTTAATATGAGAGTTGTTGTTTGAAAACTAATTTGAAATGTTTATCAGTCTGAAAATCAATTTAAAATATTTAAAAATTTAAAAATTAATTTAAAATAAGGTCAATTTGATAACGAATTGTGCAAGTAATTCTTGTTGGTGTTACTATACCAAAAGAAAGAAAAAAGTAACAGTTTATGAACATGATCATTGGAGAATCAAACAAAATCCACATATTCTTGGGATTGGAAAATCTTTTGTGAACATTATTGTAGCCAATAATTATTGTTAACTGCATTATTGGACATTATCATTTTGACACCAATGAGGCGAATTTTGTTTGTTTGGTTTTTGTATTCTTCCCCTCAAAGAACAATGTTCGTTTGGCATTAATAAAAAAAAAATTTACGAGTACCGATGAGCAAAACTAACGACGAGTACTGATGAGTACTATTAATTTAATTTATAAAAATTTAAAAAACTTAACGTGTAATTATAAATTATTTAAAAATTAAAAGATAAATTAATTAAAATATATTATTTTATTTTTAATTTTAATTTTCTTTTAAACATATATCCAAATATTTATCTACCCATAAATTATCCCTAAATTATAAAATTTTAATTTTTATTTATTCAAAATTTAAGCCGTCGCCTCCACTGCCTCCTAATTTTTTTATCTATGTTCATTTGCATATGTATAAAGATTTTGATCTATGTTCGTTCTTAATTTAAACCTAGAAGAATCAGTCTTTCCCTCTTCCATTTCCACTTTCTTGTTCCGGTTCGCTCCAGTCTGGTTTCGTACCAAATATTTTTTTTTCTGGGTAATTTAATTCCGTCTCTTTGCACTTAGATTTTCATTAATTAATCAAAATAAAACTTTTATTTGATCTATGTTCATTGTCTTAACACCATCACGACAGGATGCTGTGGCGGCGATGACAACGACGACAACGACTTAAATTTCAAATGAACAAAATTTTTGATTTTGTAATTTATGAATAGATATATAATTTGATCTATGTTTAAAAATAAATTAAAAAAATATATATTTTAATTAAATTACCTTTTGATTTTTAAATAATTTATAATTATACGGTAAGCCTTTTAAATTTTAATCTTTATAAATTGAGTTAATGATGTTCATTGGTGCTCGTCGTTAGTAGTGCTCGTCGAACGTGACAGACTCATCCTAATAAAAATTTATGGGTAAACTACTAATTTGGTTACTTTTGTTTCATTTTTCCTATATTGATCCCTCCACTTTGAGGAGTTATAAAATAGGCATTTACGTTATCGTTGAATTATAAAATGGTCACTTGAACGTTAATTGCCTTTATATTGATGACATGACTGACATCAGTGACATGTTAATAAAAATGGTTTAGTTTCTAATTTGACCTATAATCTTTATTCAAAATATATATTTAATACTTTTTTACATTTTTAACTGTAATTCTAAAAAAACTTTTAAAATGTTCTAAACATATTAAAAAATTAATAAAAACTGTATAACTTTTTAAAAAAAATCCAAATAAATATATAAACTCTACATATAAAATTAAAAAATGAATATTTGTTTACTAAATTAATTATTTTTATGGTATATAAACAGAAAACTGCAATAATATTCACATGATTGTAGATTTTTTTCACTATTTGATAAAAAAAATCTTTTCTTTGGGTTTTTTTTTCCTTTTTTTCGTCATCTTCAATAAAAAGAGAGCAGAAATTATAGCAATGGAAGCCCAATTTGATCGTTAGAAAATGTGTGAAGTCTTCAAACCCTAGTTTTAGGTCCTCTTAATGAACCCTCCCTTCCAATCAAGATTTTAATTTATTTAATAACTTCAATGATTTCAGACTCCCCCATTAATCAAATCGCCAAGACATCAAATTCTTTGCTATAAGCCTATAATTCATTGGCTCCTCGTTTTAAAAAAATACTAAATTCGTATTTGGGTTAAAGTTCAGGGGTTAAAAACGTGCAATGTTATCAATGTAACGTTAGTCAATGTTTGAGTGGCCACATTGTAATTTATAGATAACATAAGTGATTACATTACAATTTATTGATAACATAAGTGATAATTTTGTAATTTTTTAAAGTCGAGTGATCAACCTAACAAAATTGAATACAAGTGAGCAAAGCGGTGGCTCTTTCCAATATCCAAGGTTTTTTCTATATGTTTACTCAAAAACAAGTTTTTTTAAGCTCATCTTGGCTCCTCGTTTTAAAAAAATACTAAATTCGTATTTGGGTTAAAGTTCAGGGGTTAAAAACGTGCAATGTTATCAATGTAACGTTAGTCAATGTTTGAGTGGCCACATTGTAATTTATAGATAACATAAGTGATTACATTACAATTTATTGATAACATAAGTGATAATTTTGTAATTTTTTAAAGTCGAGTGATCAACCTAACAAAATTGAATACAAGTGAGCAAAGCGGTGGCTCTTTCCAATATCCAAGGTTTTTTCTATATGTTTACTCAAAAACAAGTTTTTTTAAGCTCATCCCCTTGTGTCCTGGTGGCAAAGGTTGATGTTCATTATTTCTTGGGACCCGGGATTGAGCACTAGTATTGCATGATGTGTGTGCCTTCCTTAAAAAAAAGGTTAACAGAAAGTTGAATAAATGTCTACTCTTGCATCACACCAGCATATTTTAAAAAAAAGTTTTTTTGTTTAACCACAATTATCTAATTTATTGACTGATTAATTTAAATCGGGTATTGCATAGGTCCGTTATAGGGACAATCCTACCAACTCAATTTACTTCATTCACAAAGTCAAAATTCAAGTATCTAACCTTACTTTAGAAATTTAATGTCTCGTCCCACTAGATAAATTGTACGTTGGTACTCGGTAAAAGAAATCATATAAAAAAGTTATTTTTATATACCGTTTCTTCCATTTGTCTTGATTTTTCCTTTTTTTTTTTTAAGATTTGTCTTGATCTTTCCTGACAAGCCGTGTATTGGGAAAATGATAAAAGAAAAAATAAGTATACCACATGTGACGAATACCGCTGAACATCACTAATGTTGAATCTCACTGAATACTATTAAATTAATTAATAAAAATTAAAAAATTTAAGAGCTCAACATACAATTAATAATTATTTTAAAAATTTTAATTAAATTATTTTTTTATATATTAAAATTTTGAATTTTTTATGTCGCTTTTTTTTTACTGCAAACTTTAATATTTTTTATTTCTTTTATATGTCGATTGTTTAGGCCTTAAGAATTTTTTTTACTGCAAACATGGATTTTTGTTCAAGTTTCCTGGATTTTCTATCCATGTTTATGATATGAAAAAGAGAGATGGTTTTAATTTTTTAAAGTTAAAACTTCATTCAGTTATGAAGTTATCATTTGTAAGCTGTGGTTTTATGAGGATTTTAGTGATGGATATTTTTCTATTTTAGGACTGTTTGTTTCCCAGCTCTCATCTCCCTCCTTCATCGCAGTTGCATATGATTCTATGAGTTGTAGTATTTCAACGAAAATTGATATATATAAAAAAATAAAAATATTTTGATACACAAATTTGTGTAAGTTTATACAAGTCTTTTAATTTTAGGGTATATGGGTTTAGTGTGTAGGGTGTAGAATTTAAGGTTTATGGTAGAATTTAGTGTTTAGGTTTTAGAGTTTAAAGTTTGAGATTTAGGCTTTAAATTTTATAGAAGATTTGTGTAAATTTTCTTTACACAGTTGTATCAAATTATAACCCTAAAAATAAAAAATTTAATATATATGGAAAATAATTCATTTAATTTTTAAAAAATAATTATTAATTGTATGTTGAGCTTTTAAATTTTTTAATCTTTATTAATTAATTTAATGATGTTCAGCGGTATTCAGCATTAATAGTATTCAGTAGTGTTCGTCGCACATTGTAGAATTTTCTTTAAAAAAATTACTATATTCCAAACACATTAAACGTATTCGATTAGGTATGTATATAAAAAATATGCATATACACATGCTTCATAAAAAAAGTTAAAACATTAAAAAGTTTACATAATTTATTGTATTAATTATGTTTATGTAATTCTTACTTTATTTGAGTCCAACTTTTTATTTTTTAAAACAACCCTCTTAAGTAAAATTTGAATTAGAAAATTATATAAACAAAATCTCCATTTAACATCTTTTTTATTTTAAAAGTTTCTATTGTTTTTATTAAAACGATAAATTTTATTCTAAAAAACTTTAATAAATTTGACGAGAGATTTGAACGTTTAACTCTTACAAGAAATACTAATATTGTATTTTTTTTAACTAATAACAAGTGGTTTTATTTAAAAATGCAGTAAAATTACAATCTTAAAAAGAAATGTCTATGCACGAACCAACTTGTCTCAGTGGTAAAGGAAACAGTTGTTGTTCCTAGAGATCACGGGTTCGAGCACCAACAGCTGCAGCAGGGTGATTGAGCTTTCATTGTCAAATGATTGAGAGCATATTTAGAACAGATACTACTTGTAATCACCCTAGCTTTAAAAAAAAATTAATAAAATAAAAAGAAATGTCTATAATAGTTAAAATAAAATAACCACCTTAACCAGACATTCCACCTAACCCACTATATAATAAAATAAAATAGTACAATAAAATTATTAAACAATAGAAACTAAAGAAATATATTTCCTTTACGTAAAGTAACTACATAAACCAAAAATTATCCTATAAAATATTACCACTTCCTTTTATTTTTATAATATTCTAAAAGTGATTACAATATAGCATTTGTTTATACATATTCTTAACTCATTGACAATACACACATATCATACAGATACAACAGTTGAACCCGAGTCTTTTAGGATGAATATCATCCGTTTTTTACTAGACTCACTTGTTAGGTTCAATTACTACTTTTTTTTTTATAAAAATAATTATCATTGATTTTTAAAATATATTTTCTTTCGCCAAGTCTTGTGGGTATATGATTGCCTAGTAGTGACTTCTAAATTGTTTCAGTGTTTTTCTTACATGTTGAAAATATTCTTATTTAAATGATATTATTATGAGTTTTAACATATATATTTTTATTTTTTTGACAAATTTTAATTTTAATTCTAATTCTGCCTAGAGTGAAAAGAGAGAGGAATGAGAGACTTCAGGAGAAAAAAAAGGTGTTCTTAGTGGGTCTAAAACCCATAACAAAAGGAAATATGAAGAAACAAAGATAAGTACCTTGGCCAACCGACCAAATGTGCTTGCTCATAATTTTTTACATTCTTATTAACTATGTATTTATATAAAGTTGTTATGAATTTTAACTTGTATCAATTTTTTGGTAAATTGTATCAATTTGTTTTTGAATTTTCATTAATTACATTTTACTTTACTTGTTTTAATTTTAGTTTAAAAATGAGACGAACAAATGGCTCTAGTGAAAAAGACGATGATGTTCATCTTGGGATATCTGAGTTCGAGTACTTGTGTGTGTAAAGTGTGTGCCTTGTCAAAAGATTAAGAAAATAATATGAATAAATACTACCATGTAATCACATCAGTATATTCAAAAAAATTATAGTTTAAATTCTTTATCGTAATATCTGAATAATAAAAAAAATTAGATATATTTTAATTATTTCAATAATATAAATTATTAATTTATATTAACATAGACATATAAAATGCATAAAAGCATGTGAGGTGAAGACAAAAGAAAAGTTAGTAAAATGAAACAAACAAACAATGGAATGGTTGGTGGCAAATAAAGAAATGAAATCTGGCCTAATTATTCCAAGTCTAGTCTATTAAGTTTACTTTGACGGGTCAGTCAAGTCCGAGGCTGCCCGGAACCACCCCACTTTGTTTTCCCATTACCACCATGCAACTTCTCAAGTTCAACAACCTCCATTTTGTCCAATAAAACTAAAAGGATTAATATTTGATACATTGTTAGTGTAAAAAAATATACACAAGCATGTCTATTTTCAAGCTTAAATCTAAAATTTAAATGTTTAATCTTAAATTTTGTAATTACCGAACCCAACAAGTGATCTCAGTGGAAAAAATATTGATATTCATCCTAGGAGATCTGAGTTCGAGAAACTTTGTCTATAAGATGTGTGTACCTTATCAAAGTGTTAAAAAAGTATGAACATATATTAACTTGTAATCGCCTTAAACTATTCAAAAAAAATTGTAACTATCATCAACCTTATATAGACCAATAACATCTAAAAAATTAATTATTGAATTCGCCCTACTTTGAAAAGTTATGATTAATTGATTATTTCCTTGTCACTTTGAATATCTCTAACTAAAATAATTTTGTGCCAAATTAAGAAATGGCTATACATGTCTTCCTATAAATACCACTCTCACCAGCACTCTACCAAACCGGCATTCCCTTTTGTGTTCCCTTAAAAACCAAAACAGTCCTACTCTAATTCCACCCTTTTGGTTCCTTCCAGTATCATGGCAACTTCTTCAACTCCCTTAGTGTTCAAGGTTCATCGGCGTGAACCGGAACTGATAGCTCCGGCTAAGCCTACCCCTCGCGAGTACAAATTGTTATCCGATATCGATGATCAAGAAGGTCTTCGGTTTCAAATTCCGGTTATTCAATTCTACCAATACAATCCTTCCATGCAAGGAAAAGACCCTGTTAGAGTGATCAGGGAGGCACTTGCACAAACCCTCGTGTTTTATTACCCATTTGCGGGTAGGTTAAGAGAAGGACCTCATCGAAAGTTGATGGTTGATTGCACCGGTGAAGGCTTGATGTTTACCGAAGCGGATGCGGATGTCACACTCGAGCAATTCGGTGATGCACTTCAACCACCATTCCCTTGTTTGGAAGAACTCATTTACGATGTTCCGGGATCTGATGGTGTGTTGAATTGTCCACTGATACTTATTCAGGTATTTACTTCTTACATTTTTATTTATTCGTCTATTTAAAAATTCGTTATTTATTTTATATTTATATTTTAAAAAATTGAACTAAATTAATAATCGAATTAAGGCAACCAAATTAGATGTTGCATTGTCTAAAATCGAACTCGGACTAAAAACTACCTTGTTCGTTAGCTTAAGAATAGTTTTTGTGCTCGTATATTTATATTTAATATAAAATCTGAAATAATAAGATGGAATGAACAATTATAAAAATATGTCTTTAAAAAATTTTCGAATATACTAATATAATTAGAATAAATATTCTATACACAAGCGGTTAATTAGTTTTAGGGTATAAGGTTTAAGGGTTTAGGGTATAAGGTTTAGGAGTTTAGGTGTAGGGGGTTAGAATTTAGGGATATTTGTTTCAATTTAAGGTTTAGGGTTATAATTTAGGGTTTATAGGTTAAAACCCAATTCTCACCATATTACCCTAAAAACTAAACCCTAAATTATAACATTAAACCTTAAATGGAAACAACTATCCCTAAATTCTAAACCCCTACACATTATACCCTTAACTAACTCCCTATACCCTAAAACTAAGGCATTTGTGAAAATTTTCAGTTTCCACCGCCAGTATATATGATCTTAATCCATTTAATTATATAATAATATCTATACATTATATACATATAAATATTTAAACTTGAATCTCTTAAGATGAATATTTTCAACTTCACTTTTACCTCTTACAAATTATTTGGATGACCAGTCCGGTCCAACGTTATCGACACTAGTAGGACATATATGGTAAGAATAGTGAATAATAATTTGATCGATCATTATTTTAATTTGGAATGTTGCTATTTTTTGCGCGATGAAAATGACTTCCACCGACAATCCAAATCAAACAATGTTCTATATTTTGTTTCTTTTTTCCTTTTTAAGAATTCTAATTCAAATTTTGGCTCTAATTAAGCATTAATTAATATTTTAATATTCATTTTAATGTTTTTATGCATGTTTTATGACCTATTTATAAGTTTTAATAATATCATCATTAAAATATTAATGTATGTTTTTTAATTAAAAATATGATATATTTTAATTTTTATCGCTATGTTCAACATTTATTGATACAAATAAATAACTTTTAAGCGTAATAAAAATTACTTTGTAAATAAAATATGAAAGCTTAGATAAGTTACCTTAGGTTAATTTAATTATTTATAATTTTTACAATATGTTATCCGTTGGATCCGTTTATAAATTTGAAGATGTAGGCCAAGCTTGCAATTATTGAAAAAAATTTCCTCCACGTAAAATGCGTTATATAAAGGAGAAGAAAAAGCAATGGAAACATACAAAAGCATGAGTCACGTGTGGTTAGGCACCACTAGTTTTTTGGATCCGAGTGGTTAGGCACCACTAGTTTTTTGTGCCATGGGTCCACCTATAAAATCACAATTCTCACACTCTTTTATAAAGATTTAATAGTTTAATAGTAAGGATGAGTCTACCACGTGCGCCGAACATTGATGAACATCACTAACGATGAACACCGATGAACATCATTAATTTTTTTTAAAAATTTTAAAAATCTAAAGGACTAAAATTATAATTAAAATTATCTCTTAAAAAAATAAAAACCAAATTTAATAATTACTTTATAATATTTTTAATATGTTAGAATCAAATATACTTAATTCTCCTAAACCCTAACAAAATCAATCTCTTAAAAAAATAAAAATTAATTTATAATTTTTTTAATAAATTAGAATCAAATATACCCAACTCTCCTAAACCTAACCCTAACAAATTTAACCCATCATATTATTTTTGCCGGCGCCGCCTCAGCCCCGCTGTCATCCTTAACAAATTCATTTCTATAATCGAAGGGGAAGGAAGGACTTTTCAAATTTTGCTTGTCTTCAAATTTTCTTGGAAACTTTTTATTTGAAGTTCTAGACATAATCTTCTTCCTTTATGTTCTGCGTATAAGTCTTTTTGCATAGGTCAAAATTTTCAATCTCGACTGTATCACGAACGTTCGAATTCGTGAATAAACATTATAATATATTTGATTCTAATCTATTAAAAAATTATAAACTGATTTCTATTTTTTAAGAGATAATTTTGTTAGGGTTTAGGAGAATTGGGTATATTTGATTATAACCTATTAAAAATATTATAAAGTAATTATTAAATTTGGTTTTTATTTTTTTAAGAAATAATTTTAATTATAATTTTAGTCCTTTAGATTTTTAAAATTAAAAAAAAAATTAATGGTGTTCATCGGTGTTCATCGTTAGTGGTGTTCATCAATGTTCGTCGCCCGTTGTAAAATTTTCCTTAATAGTAATAAATATTAATTGATTGAGCTTAATTTGGTTGTATATTATTGTTATGATATATAAGGGAACATAATTATGTATGTTTGAACGTTTAATACCCTTCTAGGTGAGAAGAGTCTGAATGATATAAAATTGAATCAAATTATATATTCAATAAAATTTATTTAGCCTTTATGAGTATACATCATATTTTTTATGTCATACTTATTACTTAGTATAGTGTCTATATTTAGCTTTACAGGTTAGATTTGTAAATTTAATAATTTGAGTTAACAGGTAACGCGGTTGAAATGTGGGGGTTTTATCTTCGCCCTCCGTCTGAATCACACAATGAGCGATGCTGCTGGTTTGTCCCAATTCATGTATGGTGTAGGAGAAATGGCTCGCGGTTGGGTCGTCCCGTCGATCCCACCGGTATGGGAAAGGCATCTCTTAGCGGCTAGAGATCCACCAAGAGTTACATGTAAACACCGCGAGTACGACCAAGTAGAGGGAACCATTGTTCCCTACAACGACATGGTACATCGCTCCTTTTTCTTCGGCCCCACTGAAGTTTCAGCACTTCGCAAACTTGTGCCACAACACCTTACTAAGTGTTCAACTTTTGAGCTCTTGACTGCTTGCTTATGGCGTTGCCGAACCATCGCAATTCAAGCTAATCCCGAGGAAGAGGTGCGCATTATATGCATCGTAAACGCGCGTTCCAAGTTTAATCCTCCATTACCCTCGGGGTATTACGGGAACGCGTTCGCCTTCCCGGTGGCAGTAGCACAGGCAGGAAAACTTTGTCAAAATCCATTAGGGTATTCATTAGAGCTTGTGAAACAAGCTAAGAATGACGTGACGGAAGAATACATGAAATCATTGGCAGATTTAATGGTGATTAAGGGTAGACCACATTTCACCGTTGTTCGATCTTACTTAGTCTCAGACGTCACACGTGCCGGGTTCGGAGATGCCGATTTCGGGTGGGGTAAGGCCGTGTACGGTGGCCCGGCTAAGGGTGGAGTAGGGGCAATACCAGGAGTAGCAAGTTTTTTAATACCATTCAAGAACAAGAAAGGGGAGGCTGGGATTGTGCTGCCAATTACATTACCAGCCCAAGCTATGGAAATATTTGTGAAAGAACTAGATGCTATGTTACAGGGAAGGCCAATTGATGGGAGTGGACATAAATCGAGTTTCATTTCATCTTCTTTATAAAAGAAATAATGAATACAACCAAGTCGAAGAACCTGAAGTATCTGAAGTCTAGTTCAATAGAGTGATTTAATTTTCTTATTTTTAGGGGGGGGGGGGGGTGGTTCAAAAAGAAAATTTGGGTGGGATGGTTTCACCATAGTTATATACATATATATTGTATGGGTGTAAAATAATTGATCTTTGTATTGTGAGATTTTGAGTGGAAGTATAATTTTCTATATATACATTTGTGTACTCTAAATGGATTTGGAAAGGTTTTAACCGACGATGTTTTAATTTTATTAGTCCACGTGAACTCTAGAAATATTGTAGTAATCAACTTAATATCGTTTAAGTTGGTTTTGAGTTCGAGGTCTTTTATATGTAAAAAATTTTCGTTCGGTGATTCACACACTAAAATTATGTGTGCAACATTAGTCTTCTCAAATTAGTTAGGTTAAAGCTCTGGAAAATTGAGAAGGTTAAAAAAAAACAAGACTCCTACCGTTGTTGTTAGCTTGGGTTGGATCCTTTCTTGCCCGGATTAGATGGTCCGCCTCTTGTGGCCTGTGGGATGTGGGTTGGACCGTAAACAACACTCTTGCTAGTTGCTACTAGTCCAATATTTACTGGTCCGGATTAAGAAAAAGAGAAGGAAATACTATCCCAGACCTAATACAAGCAATTAAACATTTAATCATGAAGAAAATCAGAAATATAGATAAGATAGATCGGATTAAGAAACTACATGAGATAAACATGTTTGTTGATGTGACCTTTTTGTAGGGTGGAAATATGAAGGTAGAAACTTGTAATATTCACTAAATAAATGCAAATGCATCGAAATAGTGATCTCTAATCGCTTTTAAATGTTCAATTATGCAAAAGATTTTGTTTTCTTAATAATAACAATTGAAATTTATTTTAATAAGGACAACACAATAAATTGTGAAAAAATCAACAAGTGAAAAAAAATATGAACATGGGACATTATTATAAATATTCCTAAAACACTATAAAAGAAAATTATACTATTAATTTCGGACCGAATAAGATTATATATTTTTTATCCTAAACTCAAACCTGACCCAACCATTATCATTAAATAGTCGTTAAAAAAGTACTTTAAATCCTTAAGTAATGTTCGATCACTCCTTTCAAAAAAATAATGTTCGATCATCATCATTTTTTCATCACAATTTCCTCTAATTTTGCCTTCTCATTAATAATTTATTGAAAAAATATAAAGTTAAAAAATACCTCAACGTTTGACTGAATAGTCACTTTAGTTTTTTTTAGCAATTCAACCCTCAACGTTTTATTTTAGGTCAAAATAGTCCATCTACGGATGAAAATTGTTAGAAAACTGACGATAAACAATTTGAAATGACTTGACAGAATGATAAGTGAGTATAAAAAATTATTTAATATTCTATATAATTTTATAAAATTGTTCTTTGGCTTGTATAAATTTTATCAAGTCAACACATTTGTCTATATGATATTTTCATGTCAGCGTGTACTATCATATATGTTTGCCACGTCATTTCAAACCATTTACCGTCAATTAACTGGTAATTTTTATCGACAAATAGGTCATTTTGACCCAGAATAAAATATTAATAATTGAATTGCTAAAATAAATAACAACTAAAATGATTATTCAATTAAACATGAGAATTTTTTTGGGGGGGCTTTTATGCCAAAAAAAAATGAAAGCTTCTTTTGTGATTATCGTATTAGCCCAATCTTATTTGAGCCTACAAAGCGAATTGGAGTGAAAGCTTCTTTTGTGATTATGGTATTAGCCCAATCTTATTGGAGCCTACAAAGCGAATTCGAGCGTAACCCGATATTTTGATTCGCAGCAAAGCATTTTAGATTACAACAATTTAAACTCGAACGAGGTGTTGCACCCTCACCACCCGTTTTCTTCTTCAGATACATTAACCAAAAACTTCACTCTCCCCACCTTTACACCTCTTCAATGGCGAAGGCTCTCATAACTACTCGCCCCTTCTTCTTCTCATCAATAAAACCTAATCGTTTACTTAAATCCTTCCCCTATCGACCCACACTTTTGGCAATCAAAAACCATCCAGATTCAAGCTTCTTTTCGTCTTCCAACATTAATAAATCAACCAGCTATGACGAAAAAAAGAGCAGGGTTGTTCCGGAAACAAGGTTTGGAATTTTGGGTCACCGCGGATTTTCGATAAAGGCTACTCAAGTTAACGATCCTGGCTCTATTGACTCCCCTCTCATTCAATCTATGGAGAAAAAGGTATCTTTTTTTTCTCTTCTTTTTATACTTCTTGTCTGTTTGGTTTAATTCAAACCGTAATTGATATTTACTTGTTGCTGTTTAGCTCAAGGAAATGGGGAAGTTCAGTTTTTATTTTGTTGTGCTGCGATTATTAGTTAAAATCATTATGTTAGGCTATAAAGTTTAATTTGTAGTCAATTTGGTCAAATTAATAGCTTTGTAATCTGTTTAGCCGATTGAAACAATAGCAAGAGAACCTTTTGAAGTATGAAACTAAGAGGATTTCTAAATTAGTTGTCATCCATTTTCTTTGATTTTAGGGGCTTTTGTCTATACTGATGATCAATTTACCATGTCTAATTTCGTGGAAACACAATTAACCTAGAAATTTAGTCTTAATCGGTCATTGTTAATGTTGAAATTAAAGTATTCTTAACATTCTATGAAAGAAAATCAAAACAAAAGGGTAATTTCACTATTCATTGCTCATTTCTTATTGCAATCAAAGACATCTATGAAAATTCCCAATGCAAGTTTCAGTCAAGCTGAAGCCCTCATCTAGATTCCAAGGAATGCCCTCCAAAATCTATAACTATTTTTAGGAAAGATCACTTTCGATTTCACGAAATAGGAAAAGTGGTTTTTATCAATTTGAACCTGAATATTAAGGAAGATATCCCTGTTGATGTCAAGAAAATATTCCCTACTTGTTTAAGTCCAGTCATGGTGTCCAAAACAAATTTCAAACTGTAAGATTGTATTCAATTAACTTTTAGAGATCATATTGTTCCTTTGTCTTCAAAGAAAACAACTGTTTGACAAAAAATCAACTTCAATACCTCCTGTGTTTATATATAAAAAAAAACAATGCATCCTGCAGTATTCAGTATGTCTTCATGTCTTGGATCATCTATAAGGTGGCGAATTACAATAGAAAATCTTATTCCTTTGCTCCTGGCAAGAAGTATCCATTCTTGATCTTTACAACAAGTATTTAGTTTTGATCAGGCTTTGTATTGGATCGACTTGTTAGGAACAAAAGCTGATTGCAGCATGGCTAGAACTGACTATATAAAAATAAGAAAGTTTTTGTGAAAATAAAATTTTCTCTACATAACAATGTGCTTGAGTGTTCATATTATCTGGTCAAATGTTTTAATTTAGTTCTAGCAAGTACGTGTGAAATGCCAGTTATTTCTAGTTGAATGATATTATTCATTTTATCCAAAACTGATGTAGCTTGTATTCACTTGGTGTTTCAAGTTTCTCCTTCAATAATTCCAGTATAGTCACAAGGTTATTTACTTCTTCCCATTTTAACTGTTAATTTTGGTTATTCACTGTTGTTCATAGAGATTGTATGGTTATTGTCTACTTGGACTGTACTCTTATTGGAGTTAATGATTTAATGTTCTTCCCCAGATCAAGGAACATTTGAATGCAGAATCCGTCATCGTAAAAGATGCATCTGGAGATGGTCGTCATGTTTGGTAAGCCATTTTCACTTGCTTAATTAGTTGATTGACCAAAATGCTTAGTTAGAGGGGCACCAGCTCCTTGCTTCGTTCTTACTACTGTTATTGGAAGTTGTAGTTGAATGTTATAGTAAACCCACACATGGCTGTTTTGTCGAAGTACCAAAAATTGTGAGGGTTGAAAGAAAGTCAAGCTCACCCTTTTGCGTGTTCTTTTGGATTCATGGTTGTAAGTCTGGTTTAAACATATCTGTAAGCCATTTTGCTATACTGCTGGAGAACATGTAAATCATTAAATAAGATCACTAATATGTATATGTTAGAACTTCATATGTTTGCTCTGATAAATTGCCCGTTTAAACATATCTGTAAGCCATTTTGCTATACTGCTGGAGAACATGTAAATCATTAAATAAGATCACTAATATGTATATGTTAGAACTTCATATGTTTGCTCTGATAAATTGCCCGTGCAATGAAATTGATTCTTGCTAGAACATGCTATCATGTGACTGATACTGATAGAGCATGGTAGCCAAATTTGTGCCGTCTAAGAAATAACATTGTAGGACTCCTACTAAAGGGAACAGCTTTGTCTGTTCCATTTGACATTATTAACTTCTAACTGCTGTCAGCAGGACACAATACACGTGTTTAGGTTATGTTTGCTATTTTTGAAAGAGTAAAACACGGGTTCCAAGGTATCTTTTAGCAAATTACAGGGTAGTTTCAATATGAAGCTGGAAGTCCTAACGAATGGAATGCATACCGGAGGTGAAGTATGACTGCTGATAGCCAAATCGACTTTCTTTCTCCTTTTTTCTCAAAAGTTAAGCAAGTGTTGTATTTCATAGTGTCTTTTCTTAATAAATTGGTGCAATGAAGATCACCGTGCATCTAATTATCTGGAATGCCGTATCTCTGGGAACTGTAATGTTTCACAACTGTGGTGGCAAAGTTTGTTTAAGCTGTCAATGTTTACTTAGCAGTAGCCAAGTCTGAATCACTCTATAAACTGTTCGACTGTTCGGATACATGGTTTGTTTACGATTAAAAATTGAATGTGCAGTTAACCAATCTCATAGTTTCACATCTCTTTTCTTGAGTATCAAATTATGATAATCTAGACTTGTTTTTTCTCTGTTCTGGAACTGCATAGTACAAAGAGTGATTTACATGTTTATAGTGTACTTTGCCTTATAGTTTGCACAATTTCTGGGCTGAATCTATCTTCCTTATCACAGCATTGACGTTGTTTCTTCCGCATTCGACGGACAATCAGCTGTCAACAGGCAGAGGATGGTTTACAAAGCCATATGGGAGGAGCTGCAAAGCACAGTGCACGCAGTAGACCAGATGACCACCAAAACCCCCAGTGAAGCAGCAGCAAGTCACAAGTGAGAAAAGCTTCACCGATCTTTTCGACAAGAAATCCAAACTCGTTTCCAATAATTCTCATCGGTTTCCATGTCTTATGAAGAGTCTTCAGTCTGTTCGGTTAGGTAGAATTTGTATTCTTCCTCTCCTTTCTTTTTCATTCCTTTGAACAGTCAAAAGCTTTTGCTTGAACATATCACTGCTTCCATTAGAAAAGGGAAAGATAAAGTTCTTCTCTGATACAATTATTAACAGATGTTTCTCAATTTTAAAGAATGTCTCACTTTTTTATCGGTTACCCTCCCAGTTCCTCAGGGCTTTGCTCTGAGTAATATAGACCGACCCGTGTCTCACTTTTTTTAACCCTGCTTGTAATAAAAGCTAGCGTAGTTGCATGCAATTTTCCTACATTCTTAATAAACTACACATTATGTCGCAATTTGATAATAAGTCTGACGTGTGTATATAAATTAGGCTGCCGGTTGAGTATTTTTTTTTTTGCTCAAAGGTTGAGTATTCTGATATCTATAATACACATGGATGCATTATCCAATTATAATATAAAAATGGTTACGAGGTACGAAAAGTTCTAATTAAGGAATCTTTACTATAATAATAATATTAAAATATAAAACAATAAAATGGAGTTACACGTTACTTTGTTGCTTATATTGTCAAGACAACCTGGACATATCTGAATTATTTTGATTATACTTGTTGATTTGTCAAAGTTGTTTATTTATTTCTTAATTTAATCTATTTGATTAATTATAAAATTCAGTTTCATCCACTCTTATTTTAAATTGGTTCTCAAACTTTTAAACGTGATAATTTGATCAAATTATCATTTACATCACGTCATATTTACATAATACCTAATACTCCCCTCAATGTTTACCTGAATATTAACAAAATTTCTAGTGATTTTATTAACATAGTGTAGACACCGTTCTTGGTCCGGGTCGAAATTGGTTGGGCCTTCAAAGGCTCGTCGTGGATTGGAGTCGCCATCGGTCGTTTTGAGTTGGGTATCACTGAAAATCTGTAAAACTGGTCTGCGTCTGAACCGGAGTCATGGTCGGGCTCGGGAGTCGGTTACGTGTGGGGAAGGTTATAGCACCCCCACAACGCCCAAAATTGGTACCTAAAGGGGTTATGTTGTCTAAAATGCTACAAAAATGCACGACTTAGTTAATAACACTATTAAAAAAAATGATGTAAAATGATACAAAAACTAAATTACATGCTTGAATATTAAATCATGTAAATAAAAACATGGAAGATCAAAATGAAAATCAAAGACCATAAACTTTAAGTCAATTTGTAATAAATCGTAAATTATACAAATTATTAGTCAAATTCAATTTTAGGGTTGAATCCAAAAAATATCCGGAAAATTTTAAGATCTATTTATAATTAAACTCCAAATTTAATGATCAATTTAAACCATAAAAAATAATTAATGATCTAATTAAAAGAACCTATTCCTAAAGGTCTAATTAATTAAACATAAGTCCTAAAAGTCGAATGATACTAAAAAGAAAAAGACTAAAAATGAATTTGCCCCTTAAAAATGAGCAGGCTTAATTATCTCCTCCATTTAATGCCATTAAAACTTTTATTAAAGGGAATGAAATGATGTCAGTGGCTACCAGCACCTTCACTATTTCTTATTTTATTTTATTCATTGTTAATTTCAAAACAAGCCCTGCCGTTTGGCTTTTCATTGCAGGGAGGATTTTTTATTCATTTTAAATCTTGCTTTTAAACATGTAAGGATTAGACTTTTTCTTTTTACTTTATTTTTCTTCGTATTTTTAATGGTCGCTGCCGCCATCATCGGTTTAGCTCTGACAACGGCGAACACGTTAAAATATTACTTTTTTTTTTCTTTTTTTTTTCTCTGAACTCAAATTTTAGGTTAGATTTAACACAAATGTAACCAATCAGAGCAAATTTAAAAAGAAAGTTTCAAAATTTTGAAAAGTTTTACCTGCCGTTTTTTTTTTAAAATTCACCGTTAGGTGGCGTCGATCTTTAAGTATGTTAGTCTATCAGTAGCCGCGATTCTTCTCACCGCTCAGATTTCTCAATTGTGTCTCCGTTCGTCGGAAATTAAAGGTAAACGGTTCAACTTTTTTTTCCGATCTCAGTCAAACTCACTCTAATCACCTTCGATTTCTACTCGTCCTCCGCTTCTCCCCCTTTGTTATTTGGTGTACTTGGTATTTATAAGGGAATACGAACTGTTCTCCAAGTAATTGCAAGGCCGACGAATTCGGGGTCTCGTGGCGTGCGGCGCAAAGAGCGGGCCGTTGGGTGAGTGACGTGCAAGGCTGCCAAGAACATTCTCGAAGAAGTAGAGATAGCGGCAGTGCAGTAGGGTTTCATTAGATTAGGGTTTCTTTGGCTTTTTATTTTATTTTATTTTTTATTTTTTGGACTTTTGTATCATTTATTATTATTTTGATTTCCATTGGGGTTTGGACCAAGTATGTGGCCCGACAAAAAATTGATGCGTACACATAGGATATGATTAGCGTTTACTGGTAATTTGGGATGAGATAAGATTGTTTAAAAGTTTAGAGATCGGTTTAGAATGAGAGTCAGAGTTTGGAGAAAAAATTGAAACACTCAAAAGCTCATAGCCAATTAGAATAAGGTTTATAGTTTAAGGATGAAATTAAAATATTCAGAAGTTTAAGGACTAATTTAAAATGATAATCATAGTTTGAGTACGTACAATATAATTAACTCAAAATATTATAAATTTATATGAATCCTTAAAAGACTATTTTTTGTATATTTTGTTGTTTTATGTTGGGCGTATGTTTAGAATTTATGATTGTAATTTCATCTAAAGTCAAATGTCCAAATATGTAATTTCATTTCTTGCGTGCAATAATTTATTTACAAATCAAGCTTATATAAAAATATGACAGGCTTGTTTATAAAAAGCCATATATCAAAGACAAGCGGGAACAAGTTAAGGATCACAATATTGGTTTCTTCATCTTTTTGACTTTGGCAAAACAGCAAATAACATGAAAGAAGCGATCAGCACCAAAATCCTGTGCATTTCTTTCGCTGTTTTCTTGTTTGTTTCCAGTGAAACGAGCGTCAAATCCATGGCCTTCAAACTGTTTGATGCGCACTGTCACCTTCAAGATCAAAGAGTTCTGGAAAAAGCTCCCCAGCTCATTCAAACTGCCGTCGGCGCCGGAGTTGTTTACATGGCCGTCGATGGGATAACTGAGGTGTGTGTGTGTGTGTGTATTTGGAACTATTTAAGTACTGTTTTCTTTTACTTGTAACTGAGCATCAACCCTTTTTTTTTGTCAGAAAGATTGGCATCTGGTGCAAGAAATGAGTGAGGGATATGAGTCTGTGATTCCAAACTTTGGGCTACATCCTTGGTAATATGTTTCTTTGGGGTCTCAAACTTTTGATTTATTTCTTTTGGGTCACTGATGATTGCGTTTACAGGTTCGTTGAAGGAAGGAGTCCATCTTGGTTCGACACTCTCAAACAGTTATTTGAAGCAAACCCTTCAGCTGCTGTTGGGGAGGTTCGTTGTATAAATCACCGTATTCTTTTTTTATGGTTTATGTTCGAGATTCGTGACTTTCCCTCCTAACATGATCTTTTTCAAAGTTTGAGTACGAATTCTCTCTTTAAGAGAGCAACGTGCCTTGTCATTGCACTTAAGACTTGTTGGTTAAATCACTGTCTTCTCTAACCTAGCTTTTGATGGATATATACACATGCACGCTCAATTTTCTTCTTAATTATCCCAAAAATATATGTATATACACTGTGCTACTATAATCGTCGTAAGAACATGCCGGCTCAAACACATGAAAAAAATGAATAAATAAATAATAAATATTAATCCAAATAAAAACAAGTGTAGGTATAAATATAATCAACCAATTTTGTATAATAAATATTAATCCAAATAAAAACAAGCCCATCCTAGGAAATAAAGTTAGAAACCCAAATTACCCAGAAAAGCGAGAGAAAATCGGCAGAAGTAATATATACATTATTGTGATAGTATCTATTTATACTTGTTTTAAATTCTTTGACAAAGCACACACACGTACTCGAACTCAGGTCTCATAAGATGAACATCATACTCTTTTTCATTGGAACACCTTGTTGAAATCGAATTAAGATATATATATATATAAATTTAAGAACCATGTTACTTAAGCATTAAGATATATTATTTATAAATTTATTAACTGTTCTTTTCAGTTTTTGCTCATAAATCTGTCATTGTGAATTGAAATATTTCCTATGCATGCAAATGCTATCCTCAGATTGGTTTAGACAAAAGCTCTCTAGCAAAAGGTGTTGATTTCGGGCAACAGGTTTGATTCCTTTTTCAACTGAATTTCATTGTAATTTTGTTTTAAATTTATATAGGATTTTGAATGTATTTTATATTTAATGCATTAATGGTATTTTGGCTGGAAGGTGGAAGTGTTCAAGAAACAGCTTCAACTTGCGAAAGAGTTGAAAAGACCAGCAAGTGTGCATTGTCTTGAAGCTTTTCCCGAGCTTCTTCAAATAATGAAGTACTATGATTTATTCTTAATTAATTAATTAAGTAATTAATTGAGTTTTGAGGTTGTTAATCATTATGATTTAATATGAAGGGAAATGGGGCATTTTCCATCAGGCGTGATACTCCATTCTTTCAATGGAGCACCAGAGGTAGTTCCTCAGCTTACAAAGCTTGGCTCCTACTTCTCATTCTCTGGACATTTGATGCCACTGCAAGAAGACGAGGCCAGAAAGATTGTCAAGGCGGTAATTCATTTTTAATATTCATATATATCATATATAGACCAACAAAACGAAAATAAAATATCGAATCAGTAACGCTTGTAAGCTGACAGGTACCATTGGATAGAATATTATTGGAAACGGATTCACCTGATGCGATGCCAACAAACCCTATCTACTTTGTTCCTGGGAATGCCACCCTAAACCAGCCTGCAAATGTTGAGAGTGTATGTGTCTTGTTCCTCTTCTCTATTTTCTTGCGAAAACTATACGAGATTCGAATCAATCTCGAATAAAATCTATGAATGATCCAATGACTTGCTTTTTGTGTGTGTGCAGATACTGATATATGTTGCATCTTTACTAAAGATGAATACAGAAGAATTGGCAGAGATAAGTTATAACAATGCAGTTCGTGTATTCTCCTTCAAAGGTTCAAAAATCGCACCGAAACCATAATCATTCTAATGCCATCTCATCATTGTTTAACTAATAATGGAATAACGTAATTACTACATCATATTCAGTCGCAGTGCACCTTTGTAGTTGTACCCTTGTGTGTTAAAACCAAGAATATGCAGCCAAAGTAATACTACCAGTTGTGAACTATATTCGTTGGGCTGCTGAATCTCTCACTTTCATGGAAAATAAAAGATACCCTTTAAAAAGTTAAAGAACATTTATTTATGCATTAATTCATTTATATCATAGTTGTGTGTCCACTCAACATTTCATCCTCATTTCTAGAGACGGTAAAATAACCCGGATCCATCGAGTCCCGACTTAATAGGGATTAATTTTGTATTTAAAAATCGGGTTTAGAGCGGAGACGGACGAGTTCTAAAAAATCAAATTGGGTGGGGTAGATTTGAGTTTAGAGTGAAAATTCTCCGCCTTGCGTCGTCTCGATCTATTTATATATATTTATTATATTTTTATATATTATATTTAATATTTTTTAATTTTTCGAGCAAGCCAAATTTAATTGGGGTTTTCTTAAAATTTTGGAGTCGGTTCGAGGTCGAGTTATATTTTTATTATGTTAGAACAAGTCAAAATGAGAATAAAATATATAAACCTCAGATCTGAACCTGGCAAACTTGACCCGAGAACCGAAAACCGAACCGAATTACCCGAACCCAGACCCGAACCGAAACCGAAAATCAACCCGAAATTGACCCGAAATTTGATCCGAAATTTGATCCGAAACCCGAAATAAACCGAACCGAATTTAGTTGAACCGAATGGACCCGAACCGAATAGACCCGAACCGAATGGACCCGAACCGAATGGACCCGAACCGAATAGACCCGAACCGAATGGACCCGATTAATAGAAATAAAGAAAGATAAAATAGGAACAACCGCACAAATCACTAAAATGTCAAATATATTGACTTTATAAAGTCATATATAGGGTGTAAAAATCTGAAAAACCTAAAAATTTGATTAAAAACGATTGATTTCTCATTGAACCGAAAATAATCGAACCGAAATCAACCGAACCGAAAATAACCGAACCGAAATCAACCGACCCGAAATGACCCGAAACACAATAGACCCGAACTAAAACCGAACCGAAACCGAACCGAAACCGA
The DNA here is from genome assembly GCA_958450335.1 of Hibiscus tridactylites. Taxonomy (NCBI): domain Eukaryota; kingdom Viridiplantae; phylum Streptophyta; class Magnoliopsida; order Malvales; family Malvaceae; genus Hibiscus; species Hibiscus tridactylites. Next base: position 61,205,696 of record OY288286.1, on the reverse strand, counting down.
AACCGAATCTGAACCGAAAATATCAGACCCGAAATAACCGAAACCGAAATGACCCGAACCGAACCCGAACCGATTGACCCGTTTGCCACCTCTAGATCTGATTGAGGTCGAGAAGGAAACTTTAAATTTTAAATTATAGTCAGAGCACCCCAAAACCTGTCCCACCTCACTCCACCCCGTCCCGTTATCATCCTAACATAAAACTTGATTCATACTACTCTAATTAGGGGTGTTCATTATCGGAATGGATCCAATTCGATTTTTTGAATATCCGGTTTTTTGGATCGACTATATAGTGATCCGTATCTTATCTGGAAAAAAATTAGATATTCGATTAACCGAAATATAATTTTATTTAACTATTTTTTTCAAATTTTAAGGTCGTATTTATGGAAATTTCGAAATTTCAAATATAACAAAAAACAAATAGCTCAATTTAACAAGATTTTCATCTATGAAAATTTTGATTTTTTAATTTCGAATATAACAAACATCAAATTGTTAAATATAACAAGATTAATATTCATGAAATTTTGAATTCTCAAATTTTCGGATAATCCAAAATTTGAAATATTATGATTCGTATCCAATTCGAATAATTTAAAATCGGATCATATACTCGATCTGAAAAATATAAATCGAATTGGATCAATGCATAATCAGGTCGGATCGATCGGTTCATATATTTTTGAACACACTAGCTCTAATCATTTCATTCATTCGAATTTTGAAAGAATAAAAATGAAAATGATGTGACAAGTATATATATATATATATATATATATATATATATATATAAGGTAAAATACTCCAATGACCACCGAACTATTTGGACGTACTTATTTTGACCACCGAACTATGCAACTCGCCAATCAGACCACCAAATTTATTAAATTGACCTATTTTAACTATCGCCGTTAAAAAATTAATGGATGGGTGACGGAATGGTGATGTGACAGTTAACGAAAATTTGTAAAATTATACATATGATCCTTATTATTTACCTATTATATCAATTTAGTCCTAATTTTAATTCAATTAAATAAAATTAATCAACCAATCAGATGATGACATGTGTCATCACCCAATTGAATAAATTTACTCAAATTTTAATTTATTTTTATTTAATATTAATATATTTTCTCCTCCAATCAGGTGATGACACGTGTCATTACCTGATTAAAGGAAAATTGAAGAGAAATGATGTATTTGGCATGGATTGAACTTGCAATCTCCAAGTTAAAAATCCCATGGCTTTACCACTACTCCAACTCATCTTTAGTAAAATGAATTGCACCATTTAATATATATCTTATAATGCTGTAAATGTCAGGAATAAAAAAGTAAAAATTGTTGAAAGGGGACTCGAACTTAAATCTCTTAAGATGTGTAAAATCACAAAACCCGCTAAATCAAATCAAATAATGAATTAAAAACAAAGACATTTTAAATAAGTTTAAAGTAGTTGTTAAAACAAGATTTAAAAAAATAAATTTATGATTTTTCATATTTAAATTAAATTGAATATTAAATATTTAATTTTAAAATAAAAAAATATATAAATCTATTTTCATTTTAAATCTTGTTTTAATAACTACTTTAAACCTATTTAAATTGTTTTCGTTTTCATTTCATTATTTGACTTGATTTGGTGGTTTGTGTGATTTTACACATCTCAAGTAATCTAAATTTGAGTCCCCTCTCAACAATTTTTACTTGGATCCGAAATATCAAACTTAAAAGAGGGTTGTTTGTTTGGGAACAAGATATATGGGAAGAGTTTAATAGGGTGCTAAACCGTGCAACAACGGGTGCATATACTTAGAGTTTAATAGAGTTTAATAGAGTTTAATAATTTTTAAGTTGGGTAAAGTTGCTCAAACCTTTGTAAGAAATTGTGTTTGTACTCAATTTCTTACAAGAATGCACAATTTGGTATAAAATAGGTAAGGAGTTGTGTTTGTGCACAATTTCTTACCAAATATACTTAGTTTATTACTCAAATTGTAAGAAATTAGGTATATACCCAATTCCTTACAAATTTTTAAGTTGGGGTAAAGTTGCTCAAATCTTTGTAAGAAATTGCGTTTGTACTCAATTTCTTACAAGAATGCACAATTTGGTACAAAATAGGTAAGGAGTTGTGTTTGTACACAATTTCTTAACAAATATACCTAATTTATTACTCAAATTGTAAGAAATTAGGTATGTACCCAATCCTTACGAATTTTTAAGTTAGGGTAAAGTTGCTCAAACCCTTGTAAGAAATTGTGTTTGTACTCAATTTCTTACAAGAATGCACAATATGGTACAAAATAGGTAAGTAGTTTTGTTTGTACACAATTTCTTACCAAATATACCTAATTTAGTACTGAAATTATAAGAAATTAGGTATATACCCAATTCCTTATGAATTTTTAAATTGGGGTAAAATTGTTCAAACCTTTGTAAGAAATTGTGTTTGTACTTAATTTCTTACAATTTCAGTAAGAAATTAGGTATATACACAATTTCTTACAAATTTTTAAGTTGGGGTAAAGTTGCACAAACTGAACGTTCAGCGAACCATTCCTGAACCGTTCGGCGGGAAGTTCGTTTACGTTCGTTTATTTATTAAACGAACGAACATGAACAAGATTTTTTATTCGTTTAATTAAATGAACGAACACGAACAAAGGGAATGTTCGTTCATTTATGTTCGTGAACGTTCGGTAATCCGTTCGTTTATGTTCATTTATGTTCGTTTATGTTCATTTAAATTTATTCACTTATGTTTAGGGGTGTTCATTATTCGGTTAAACTGAACTAACCGCCCGAACCAAAACAAAACTGGTTAATCTATTAGATAATTTTAGGTTTCGACTAATGATTAAGAGTTTTTTCAAATTTCAATTATCGATTAATTCGGTTTAAAATCGGTTAATTAACTGAATTAATCGAACTAACCAAAAATATTAAATATTTAACAAATTATATATGTTTGTTTGTGTTCGTTTATGTTAATTTATGTTCGTTTACCATTTAAACGAACGAACATGAACGAACACGAACAAGCTACATTCCTTAATGAACGAACACGAACAAGAAATTTTGTGCTCATTTATGTTCGTGTTCGTTCATTTGTTCGGTTAAAGTTAAACGAACGAACATGAACACACCCTCGTTCGTATTCGTTCAGTTCGTTTACAAGCCTAACTAAGTGTATACAGTACCGAAACCCCTAAAGATAGTTTCAATACCACTAAAAGGAATCTGCCTTTTTAGTGTTCTATCTTTTTACTGTAATCACATGAATTGTTTCATGTTCATCATGTATAAAGCTAGTTTCGATACCCCAGAATGAATCAGCATTTTCAGTTTCGTGTCTTTTCACTAGAATCACATGAATTGTTTCATGTTTATCATGTATAAAGCTGGTTTCGATACCCCCAAAATGAATCAACCTTTTCAGTTTCGTGTCTTTTCACTATAATCACATGAACCGTTTCATGTTCATCATGTATAAAGCTAGTTTCGATACCCCCAGCACGAATCAGCCTTTTTAGTTTCGTGTCTTGTCACTAAAATCACATGAACCATTTCATATTCATGTACCTTCGATGAACAGACATTGTGCCTTCTCACTTTCCCTCCCAACTGAAATTTCTTATATATTAACAACCCTTATCTTTACTCTTTACAACATCTTCTACTTAATATACTCAAAACTTCGCTCTGAAATCAGTTCTCCTTCACCATATTGTAGTCAATATCTTCATATACAATGAGTTCGAGCAGAGCTTCTAGTCACAATCCTCAGCCATTGGCAAAGAGGGAACTTGATTTCGACTCAGAATCAAACAGCGATGATGATGTCTATTTTGATTCTAACGAAGAGGAGGAACAAAGCCATGAGACACTGAAAACAAGAAGATGGAGGGACACAATAGAAACACATGCCCTCGTCTTAAGCTTCAACTTCCAACCCTAACATTTGTGGAAACAACAGGCCTTTCCAAATAGGAAATTGATATCTCAAATGTCGTCGATATGTTCGAAGCTGAACCGATCTCGGTTAATTTTCGATTGAGGGTGACGGAATTTTTTTAATATCCCTCAACCTGGAACATCCATGGTACAATTTTATGCAACTTCATCTTACTTTGCACGATTCTTGTTACTATCAACATACATTATTAACATTTATATGATGATTAACGCTTGTTTACATCCACATTTCTGTTAGGAACAACCACATCATTCAACTGAGGACCACATTAATTTTTATAATATCCCTCCACCTACAAAATCCATGGTACAGTTTTCTTACACTTTGTCTTACTTTACACGTTTATTGTTACGACCTGTACATACGTTATTTAAGTTTATATGATGTTCACCGCTTGTTTGCATCCACATTTCTGTTAGGACCAACATCTTTCAAACGAGGAAAACATTAATTTTTTTAGTATCCCTTCAACTTCAACATCCATGGTACACTTTAATAAAACTTCCTAAATCTTTACACGATTCTTGGTACATTAATTTTGAAATCTGCATCATGTTATGCTTGTGTTGAAATTTTAGAAGCTTGAAGTGGGTTGCTCTTATCTAATTCATGATTCGCATCAGTGGGTGGGGGTCGTATAACTATTAGCTGCTTTCTTATATTTTTTTTCTCATAAAAATGTTTTCCAGTTAACAGCCACCAAACTCTTCTGCATGTAGTGCTTTTGTTTGAATTTCAGAAGCTTTAGGCTTTAGCTAATAGATTCGGTCTTATTGAAAATTGGAATCATAATCTTCATATTTCTAGGAAGCATCCAGTATATGTATAAATATAATATGAAAAAAAGATGCTTTATTCACACATGAATGAAACATCAGCCTCACAAATTAAAGCTCATTGATTATAAAAAAATTCGTACCATCAATCAATCGGTTTAATGTGATAAGGCACTATATCCTTTAAGTAAGGTCGGGGGTTCGAATCCTAATGTTATGAATGGAAAAAACTAAGTTAGGAGGTTTACATTTATAATGGACTTCTGCAAAATCTAATATGAGTTAATCGACTAATAAGTCGAAAACTAATGATTAAAAAAATTCGTAAGGACTAATCTAAACCTTGTTATATATAAATGAAAAGTTCATCATGAACACCTATAAGATAATTTGCATCATTACCATATCATTTTGGAAGTTTTGAAATGATGATGTTTCTTTTAAGTCTTGGTTAAAGTTTTGATCTGTAATTATGAGGTTATAGATATCAAAAGTTATATGGTTATGATGTAAATGAAACAGAAACTTGGGGGCAAAAATGATATGCCTTGAGGAGTTGGGACCCCACCCCATATCTCTTTGGGTCAACTACACATAGGCATAGCAAGCAAGATAGTGGATGAACAGAAAGCAATAATGTATTTTATTAGGAAGAGGATGTAGTTGTAGAGTCGTTTTCAGAATCAGGGGTTAGAGAATGTCTCAAGTAATTAGGCTTCACAATGAACTTTCACATGGAGTTTTTACTTTTAACAAGACAATTTAAGAGAAGGCTTGTGTTTTTGGCGGTTGGTAGAGTAAAAACAATGTTATTTTTCCCCTTGGTCCATTGAAAGTGCTCCACATTTTGGTTGGCATCTTCTTCTCTAAAAAAACACCCTTCCCTGAAAAGTATAATGATAAACAGGAACATCTTTTGTCTTCAACAAGCCTCCTTAGAGTGAGGGATTTAGTTATACATCGTTTCTAGTCAACTCATAAAAATATTGTTTCTTCAGTTGATATTCCATTTTGCTTTAAGCTTACCTAGACTCTTTCATTTGTCTACTATTGAATTATTTTTATTTGTAATCTTTATATAATTAATATTTATTTTTATTTGTAATCTAGGAATGTCTACTATTGGATTGGGAACATCAAATGGTCATTCAACTCCTATTCGCGAAAAAATTGAGGTAAATTTGGATGATGCAAACGAGATGAATGAAGATGAAATTGATCTAGAAAATGCAGAAGTGCATGTACCCTAAACTAATGACACCAATAATAGTGAGGTTCGTAATATTGAAGATGAATCCGAATCATATCCTTTTAAGAGAGTAAAAAAATTTGTTGTTTGGAAGGAATTTGGGGAACCTCAACGTGTAGGAAACTCTAAAGTTTGGAAAGTGCCTTGTGTGTACTGTAAGACTCTGCTAACTGTTTCTAGAGGTGATCCTACAAGTCATTTAAAGCGTCATTCGGATAAATGTACACAAAGAAAAGTGCACATGCGACAACAAAAATTGATCAACCTTTTACCTTCTGATTCAACTACGGGTTCTCCAAGTTCTGGATTTGTTAGCGCTCTGCATGATGGTAAGTTTGATCTGTTAAAATGAGAGAAGAAATTGCACATTGGATTGTTATGCACGAGCATGTATTTTCTATTGTTGAAGAAGAAGGCTTTAATATGATGTTGAAGATGGAAATACCACAATGGAAAAGTGTGTTACGCCATACTATCAGAAATGATTCTTTCAAAGTTTATGAGGTTGAGAAGAATAAGTTGAAGAATGTGGACAAAATTTCTTTGACCACTGACTTATGGCGCTCTAAACCTCAAAAGATAGAATACATGGTTCTTACGGCTCATTTTGTTGACCATGATTGGAAACTTCAAAAGTGAGTGCTGAACTTTGTCCACATACCTCCTCCTCGGAAAGGCAAAGACATAGCTACTTGCATTTTCAAATGCTTAAAGGAGTGGGACATTGAGAATAAAGTAAGTTACATTTAATCTTTTACGCATATTCACGTATTATCAAATTAACACTAATCAATATTGTATTTTTTGTAGGTATTCACAGTTTCTGTGGATAATGCCTCTGCAAATGATTCTTGCATACAAATCATGAAAGACACTTTCTCACTGACTAAGAGGTTGATTTGTGGTGGCAAATTATTTCATGTTCGATATTGTGCCCACAATTTAAACATTATGGTTCAGCATAGTCTCAAACAAGTCAAAAGCATCATCAAGAATGTTCACGATACAGTTGATTATCTAAATGGAAGTGAACAACGATTGAAGAAGTTTACCGAACTTGCTCAACAATACAACTTAAAGGAGAGGAGATTGGTTTTGGAATGTAAGACTCGATGGAATTCTACTTATGAGATGCTTGCTTGCGCAATCAAGTTCAAAGAGGTATTTGCTAGACTTGCTTTGGAAGATAGAGAATATGTTTATTGTCCTAGTTTAGAGGATTAGGCTAAATTGAAAAATTGCTTGAAATCTTGAAAGTGTTCTATGATACTACAAATGTCATTTCAGGATCCGAGTATCTCACTTCTAATTTATTTTTTAGTGGGATTTACAGAATTAAATTGTTGTTGGATACTAGTTCTAAGTCTTCTGATGATTTTGTAAAAAGCATGGTGACAAACATGAAAGAAAGGTTTGATAAATATTGGGGTGAATGTAATCTACTCATGGCTATAGGTGCAGTGTTGGACCCCCGATTGAAAATGAAGGTTATTGAGATTACTTTCTCAAAAATGTTTTCTTCTGGTGTGGTTAGAGAGAATATACATAAAGTTAGAGAAACTTTGTATGAACTTTATGATGAGTATGTAAATTTGTATTCTCCTCCTCTAATGGAGCAAATGGGTGAATATGGAACTAGTACAAATGTTTGTGGTGGAAGAACGAAAAGTACTCCAGAATTTGGAAATTTTGCAAGCCGTAAGAAGTGAGGAATTGACCGAGAGTAGACAATCTGAAGTTGATTTATATCTTGAGGAAGGGTGTTATATTCCTCAAGAGAGTAAGTTTGATGCTTTATTATGGTGGAAGGAAAAGGCTGGAAAATATCGTATTTTCTCACGATTGGCCATGAATTTCTTAGGTGTTCCCATTACTATTGTGGCTTCAGATGCCACATTTAGTGCTGGAAGCCGTGTAATTGATCCTTATAGATCATCAGTAAGTCCTAAAATCGTACAAATGTTAATTTGCTCAGGAGATTGGTGTCGATCTCTCCATGGATTGAAGAGAAAGAACAAAATAAGGATTTGTTATGTATGTGTACATTTTTTTTTTCTAGTTTTTTAGAATTTATTTTTAGCTAATGGTTTTATGATTTTTTTTGCAGAAAATTGATGAAGATCAACCTAAGAAAATCATTTTGCCGGCTCTTTAGGTTTGTTAATAAAATTTTATGATGCTTTGTAATTTATTTTTGCATAATAGTAAGTTACAGTTGTAGCAATTAAAAAAAAGAAGCAATTCGATAGTACTTTTAAAACATTGATTGGTCTTTAAATAGACGTTGATATTTTTTAATGACTTTATAATCATGAGAAGAAAAAAGAATGAAGTGCTTGGAGCCTTGGACTAGGATAACGGAAGGCAGAAGTAATTAATGGATTGTTGTTGGAGATTGTTTTGTTTTATGAAAACCGATGCATGTTTGTGGTTTCATTTTCTTAGTTGGTTGTTGTTTGATTTTGTATTTTCTTTGATTATCTGTTTGTATTGTAAGAATATTTATCGGTTATTTGGATTAATCTATTTTGGGCACTCTTTTCCCCTTTTCCGACATTGAATTTTGTTCAATGTTGGTTATGAAAGGGGTTTTTTTAAATTTTATAGGTTTGATCTATGCTCAATTGAAAAGAGAGGGTGACGTATTTCAATTAGTGATTCCTATTCGAATAATGCATGTATACTTGAGTTTATCTACATTTGAAACCGAAGATATATATATATATATATTTTTGAATATGCTGATGTGATGCAAGGGTAATATATGTTCAACTTTCTTAGTTTTTTTAAAGGCGGCACACACGGTCTCAAGGGATGATGAACATCTACCTTTGCCACCAGGACACAAGAGGATGAGCACAGGAATAAAATTATAAAAAAACAATTAATTTATTTTATAAGTATTTTAAATATTATATATTTATATAAATTTTGATAGGAAAATGAAAAATATCAATTGCAACTTGCAAATAAAAGAAAATGTAAAATAGAAAAATTCACAAAACCTCACTCAGTCACTGTGATCACTAAATATATTAAACAAAAACAAAGGAAAAAAAAACCCTCCCAACTCCTCTATCTTTTCCCGATCAGACTATAGACCCTTCTTAATTTCACTCGGATTACTTGGTAACCCTGCCGATTATATCATCGGAGTTAGATAACGGACCTCCAATTTGGAAGAAACCGACGGATCGCATTCGCAAGTGGAAAAAAGGAAAAAAGGAAATGTCGCAGCAGCAGATGAACAACAACAATAGCAGCGGTAGCAATATTCCGGTGAGCGAGAGGTATTGGACTTTAGTCGATAAAGCTGATAAGAAGTTTTCTAAGATCAGAGACTTGCCTTACTATGAGCGCAACAGGTATAATATATGTTTTATTTTGTGAGAATTTTCTTTATATTTACAATGTTTTTGACATTAGGATTTTGAGCTTTTAATTCCTTTGATTTTTCTGCCTTTTCAAGGTAAATGAATTAAATTAGAGGAAAATAAATTGTAAAACCTATCTTCCGGAATGGTTTATTTAGGAATTAGGATGATTGAAGCAAATTCTTTGACTATATAAACTTGACTTTTCATTTTACGTTATTTTTGAAGTTTCGATTTGGTTGTTAGTTTTGCCTTTTATTTCTCTTTGTGGAAACAAAAAGCAAGAATGCATTTGGATGCGGAACAAACTGAATTATGATTCTAACAGCTAAAATTTGAAGTTGTAACTTTATTCTGAGGGGAAAATGTATATTTTTAATAAAATATCCAATGATTACGTTGAATTGATATTGCGTTTTTGACATTCTTTTTATTCAATTATGATTTTACTTTTACCACTTACTTTTGCCTGTTAGGAATTATTTGGGAAGAAAATAGAGAATTGTAGAAAAATGAGTCTTCAAACAGATAATCCAAGAGAACTTTAGTAACTTGAAACAGTGTGGTTCTTTTATAGTGTAAATGGAACCATAATTTGTGGAAGATTCTTTGAAAGACGATTGAATGATGAATTTAGCATGTTTGGTTTTCTACTTAATAGGTACGATACATACTTTTACAAGGTATTCAAGGTCTACACTCAGTTGTGGAAGTTTCAGCAGGAAAATCGGCAGAAGCTAGTGGAAGCAGGGCTTAAGAGATGGGAGATTGGTGAGATTGCATCGCGAATTGCTCAGCTTTATTATGGACAATATATGCGAACAAGTGAAGCAAGTTACTTGTCTGAAGCTTATATCTTTTATGAGGCGATATTGACAAGGGAGTATTTCAAAGAGGGATCATTTCAGGATTTTAATCTTGCGAATAAACAATTGAGGTTTCTGGCTAGGTTTTTGATGGTGTGTTTGGTTCTAAACCGGAGAGAAATGGTCCATCAGTTAGTTAATCAGCTGAAGATGTTGCTTGACGAATGCAGGAGGACTTTCCAGGTTTATTATTATTGTTGTTTACTGAAAACAAAGTTGTTTATATGTTCCTTTTCACTTTTCTTTTTGGGCTTGGGGGAGGGGGATTGACTTTTGAGTCATGGAAGAAAGGGGGTAATAATCACTATTAGTTGTATATCATGGGATAAACAATACATAATAAATTTTCGCATGTGGTTGGATGTTTGGTTTTGATTGAAAGATGATATGTTATATTGTTCTCCGTACTTGTCTGTACATCTGCCTTTTTTTTTTTTAAAAAGAAGGTGCCACTGAGAATCAAGTAAATTTTGAATGTTGAACTAACTGTAATCCGATAGTAGCTTTTCAAATATCCGTGGTTCCGGTCCTTTGGTCATGGTTTCATTAGGCGTTAGATGGTTTTTTAGGAACCTCCAAATTTCCCTTTAATATTCAGCTTTAGCTTTTATTTGAATGGTAGTGTTTATTTGTGTACATATGAATGATTGTAACCCATTTTTTCTCCAGGACACTGACTTTAAAGAATGGAAGCTGGTGGTTCAGGAGATAGTAAGATTTTTGAAAGCTGACACCGGTTTTATGAATATCAGGCCTTTAAGGTATAGTCTTGTACTGGATCCCCATCCAGATGTTCTACCTCAAGTTGCTGCACCAGTGACAAGAAAGAATTTGAGATTGCGAGATGCTGTGCTGAGCAGCTACCATCATAACGAGGTTAGGGATTAAGATTTAAGGGTTTTCCCCCTCTTTCTTCCTCATAAATAGTATATCATATATATAGCTTTAAAAGTTGAATTGTTTTTTTTTTGGCCTCTGTCGTGCATAATGCATTAAAAATAGTCTGTAATCTATCTTTTTCTGCTGTTTATTGTTGATCAGGTCAAATTCTCGGAGCTCACTCTTGACACCTTTAGGATGCTTCAGTGCCTGGAATGGGAACCCAGTGGTTCTTTCTACCTGTCAACTGGTGGTAAAAGTGGTCAGAATGGAGCCTTAGGATCTAGTCGCATTAACCACTCTCAAGATATTACCGATCCTACTTTGCCACCTAACCCGAGAAAAGCTGTATTATATCGTCCATCACTAACACATTTTATTGCAGTAAGTTCAAAACCTCTATGAATAGATATTTTCTTTAGATTGTTATTTTGGGGCTGTTTATGTTGCAGTTGGCTGCCAAAACACTGCTTTTAGCAGCCAACCAATCCTAAAGGGTTGTGTTTCGGGATCAGTAAAGAATAAACTTTTATGAAATAAATATTTTTTGGAAAGAAAAAAATCAAGAGAGAGAGAGAGAAGAGCTGGAGTGTAGTGTTCGACTTTTAAATGGCTGTACATTTTAAATGACAAAAAGAGAGTAACTGTATGATTAATTGATTGGATGAGGAATAACTTAAACTCATTGCAATTTTTAAGAGGCACCAAGTTGGTAAGACCAACTTAGGTTCTTGCTTTCTATATTAGTGCAGCAGAAGGATAGGGATCTAAAAGAAAATGCTGTACTTGTAATCTGCTCGTGAGGCATCAGTTTGTGTTTTATCTCAATAACATATCTAAGTAAATATTAATTGTAATTTATGTAAAGATCAAGGAGATTTTTACCTTCACAAATTACTGTTTTTATGTCCATTAATGAGATAATTTCTTGCCCGTCATGGAATTAGATATTACTGGGGGGCTTTTAGATAACTACACCCCTTTTCTTTTATATCAAGGAATATTGTAAAACACATATTTTGAGACAAGTGATGTAGCCTGTTTATCTAACTTACCTGCCAAAGTCAACAATGAGTGGAGGGTTTATTAATAAAACTGGGGCTGTTTGCCGACTACCTTTCTTGGTCTGTATGTTTCATGCTGTACCTTCTGTGAGCAGGTTCTAGCAACTATCTGTGAGGAGCTCCCCCCTGATGGTGTTCTCTTGGTATATTTGTCAGCTTCAGGTGATTAGTTGTGGCTCATGCTCCCTGTTCATTATCATAATTGCAGCTGCTTATGTCACCTATAATAAAATGTTTCAGGAATAACTGGACATACATTGTCTCCCTCGGGTTCTGGGCCTTGTATCAATACAGCAGAGAATATTACAAGGGACTTTCAGTCTCATACAATTCACTCAGATGGAACCTCCACTTCATCTATGAGTTCACCAAGCGATAGCCCCAACCCTTCTGCTAGTCAAAACAAAGGGGATTTTATCATTTCCCACACTGGTTGCTTGCAGTTTGGTAATCGCGGGAGTGGAGGTATTCACAAAATTCTAAGGAATTAGCAATCTCGTTTGTATAATCTACTATTGTATTCATTGTTTAGCTTATTTTATGGCTTATTGTATTCTTGTGGGATGAATTGAAGAGATTGCATAAGTAACCTACCTCCTCAGAAAACCCTTCTCCATTATGAACTTGAAGTTTCTTGTAAAGGCACAATGCATACCTATACGCTATGTCACTCAGTTGAGAACCTTGTCAGGATCTTGTTCAATGATTATTACATTCTGTTGTAATGGCCTAATGGGTAGTATGAGGCAGCTTCCTATCATAGTAGGTGTTAATACTAGTTAATTTTAGGGATTGGTTTTCTCACAGCATGTTTTTATCAAACATGTCACATCATGTGAAAATGTAATATGCGGCATCTCTGCTGTTTCTAATATTTTGTCAACCAACAAACATACCGAGCATATTGTTTCTATGGTTTTGGAAGTTTCTTCCTGGCATAATCAATATTCTTAAGGACCCTCGTGGTCTTTATGTTTCGTATTTTTTAGTATTTATGTTTGTACTGGGTCTTACTCATTTTCCATTTGAGAATTATGCTAGTATTGTTTTATTCTGTCTTAACGTTATGACCTCGTGTCTGCTAGAATTATAAATGTTTGTCCTGACATCAAATAACTCATTTCCAGGATTGAACTGTATTTACCCCAGCGACTTAATTCCATTCACAAGAAGACCACTCTTTATAATAATTGAAAGCGATGCTAGCGAGGTGTTTAAGGCAAGTGTGCCAAACCATTTCTTGTTTATTGTTTTTTTTTGAACAAACCTTTCTTGTTTATTGTTGACAATGTGTTTTGTGCATATTTTATAGTCATATCCTTTATTACCTTATTTTATGTATCAAACCCATGTGAGAGCTCATCTTGTCTTAAAATGTCTGCAGGCTATTAGTGGAGCTGAGAAAGGAGAGCGAGCTGCATTGCTTTTATCCCCTAGCTGTTCATTTCCAATTGGCACCGGTGATTCTTCTCGTCACTCAGTTGGTAGCCTGTTCACAGTTTTTCTAACAGCTCCACTGCAGGCTTTTTGTTTGTTGCTTGGTATTTCAGGCTCTGATGTGGAAATGGTAAGGAACAAATCTTCTATTTGTCATATTTGTTTGTCCTGTATTTTGTTTGGTATATTAACTGCTGGAAATTTCCCAGGACATATATAAACATGCTGAAAGCCTGCTTTCTTCATCATTGAATGACTGGGGCCTGACTTTGGCGACATCAGATAACCTTGATCCTGTCTGGGCACAGATTCTAAGAGATCCATTCCTACGGCGGTTTCTTCTTAGGTAATTTTGTGTTCTATTATGAGGGTTGAAATATTTAGGGAAGCACATGGTAAAAGGTTTCTTGATTTCTATGAAATTTGAACAAACATTTACGTTAAAGTTTATAATGTGTCAAATTGACTAGAATTAGCTATAAATTCTTTGCAAGTAGAATAACCCGGTGCCATTGTCTTGCATTTGCAAGTAGGACTTCGAAACAAGACCCTTTGGCATTTTGCACTAGATTTCCGGTTAAAACTTAGTTCCTATCTGATTTGCAGGTTTATTTTTTGTCGGGCGGTACTGACATTGTTTGTGCAAACGTACAACAAGAAGGAATTCCATCCCGAATGCATGCCAGCTCTTCCGGACTCTGTTTCGCCAACGACGACTGCTTCCCAAACTGCAGTTCTGCAGCTGGCTAAAATGTTTCATGCAACGAAACGGTTTGTTTTCACAGAAGCAATTTCACTTTCCGATCACAAAAACAGTGGTATGGAGTCTTGATTTTTCTTCTTACCAAAAAATTGGATTCTCCACAAATATATGTGAATTTACCGTCTGTTCATGTTGAAATTCGAGTGTTTGATGATTGGAATCTTCAGTGCATGCATGTTCATTCCTATGGTCATTGTTTGCGTGTATGTCTGTAAAAGTAGAACTGGGCTTGAAGTTTGTTTTTGTAATGTAATGACGAAAGGTTCATCTTTCTGTTGGACGTGTTCTACATTTACCAAAAAGTAATGTTTTGGGGGTGATGATCATGAGAGAGGCGGGGTTTTTGGTTTTTCACTAGAACGAGCTCAGTGACTAATATATTTGCGTTCTGTTGGTGGTTCAGATTAAATGAGAGACGGGGTCTTAATAGAGAGAATTGGGCAGTGCCCTTGATCCATATCGTGGCTATAAAATTAACGTTAATATCATATCGACAAAAGAAATAAATTGACGCATGCCATCAGAATTGCCATTACAAAAGATGTCTTTGTTTTTGTTGTGTAGAACAATAATCAATTGTACTCCCATAGGTCATAGTAATATCTATTTTTGTAAGCCATAAAACACACACTGTGTGCAGGTAAAATTATTCGAACCCAATAACATTCCCTTCCTAAACTTCCTCTCCAATGAAACCAATTTATTTATATTAAAAGAAAAACAAGTGGATGTTTATTTGGTGCAATGGACATGAAAGAACAAACTCCATAGGTAATAGCTATTAGCAAGCCACAAGAAGAATCACTTCCACTTCTTGTAGCGTTTCCCAAACTTGCCCTTCTTCCAACGTTTTCCAAACTTGCCGTGCTTGAATTTCCCATGACCATGCCCATAGTAAGCCCCATGACCATGATGATGATGACCTCCATGTGCCATGTGATGTGCCCCATAAGCAGCGGCCGCGCCAGCTATTAACCCTCCCACACCATGTGAACTATGTCCTGCATAAACAAGTATCGAATAGGAATAACATAATTCACTATAAATTTAAAATCACATGCCCATACATACCCGGATAACCAGCTACGGGATAAGTTGTTGGAGGATATCCGGCAGGTAGATGTCCTCCCGGAGGAGGATATCCTGCAGGTGGATATCCGGTAGGAGGAGGGGGATATCCATGAGGAGGGTATCCCGCTCCTGGCGGAGGATATCCAGCCGGTGGATAGGCTTGTGGGGGATATCCTGGTGGAGGGTAATATCCCGGTGGAGGATAATGACCAGCAAGATGAGAAAACAACCCTTTGTCTTTATCATCTCCTAACCCTTTGTCTTTATCTTTATCATCTCCCATTTCTTTTTCCTTTTACATGTAATTAATTAATCTGTAATGAGTTATGGAAAGAAAAGTGCATCAGTTGAAGCATACTTAAATGAAAATGTTCAAGGGAATATGTTTTATATTTTTATTCGATCCATATCCAGATTTGAATATCAGATATAAGATATAATGAAATCTAAGAAAAATAAAATGTTTCTAAAAAATAAAATAAAAAGATTTACCAATAGAAATGAAAGATATAAAAACGATGGATCAAATCCAAAACTAACAATTCGAAATTAAAAAAAGAAGAAGAAGAAGAAGAAGAAAGAAACAGGGAGATAGAAAGAGTGGAACCAACAACGTTGGAACTATACAAACAAAAGATATTCTCGAGAATGAAAGAAAATAGGTAATGGAGAGATAGAGATCCTATTTTTTTACCTTTGATTGGAGAATTCTTTGCAACTGAAATTTGGAGTTTTCTTAGCAAATATTTATAGCAAAAGATGATATATAAATACTTTTTATCTTTACTATAATAGAATTTATAGTTGAAATTTGAATCCTTCAATTAACTACTGAAAATATAATACATTTTTAGAAGTATAATTACAATTAAAATTTCAATTATAACTAATACATCTCTTAATAATTATCACAAAAAATAACCAGGATACATCCGAACAAAGTTCAAACATAAGGTAACTTAAAAGTTTAAAGGCAGAACTATGATGAAATCACGAGAAAGATCAAAGTTGTTTATCTTTGAAACTAACAAAGTTTTAAAAGACAATTAAACCTTAAAAATAGAAGGTTATGGCACAATTTCACTAATTTCAGAACCAACTTGATAAAAGATTTAGGTGATAGATTTAATTTTGTTGGCTTTAAAATTGATAGGGTCTTAAAAACAATTAAACTAAAAAAATCAAAAGAGTTAGTGATTTAATTTTGGGTTTTATTTTGATGCACAAGCTGTGTAAATTTTTTTTACACAATCCTTTTATAAAATTTAAAATTTAAATCACAAAACCTAACAACCTAAAACCTAAACCCTAAACCCTAAACCCTAAACTCTAAATTCTACTCATAAACCTTAAATTATATACCCTACATACTAAACCCCTAAACCCTAACCTAAAACCTAAAACCCTAAACCCTAAAATTAAAGGGCTTGTGTAAACTAAAGTTTACACAAGCTTGTGCATCAAAGTATTTTCCTTTAATTTTAATATTTTCAAAACTTTTAAAATAATATTAAGGGAAAATATCACATGCACTAACTGTGGAAAGAAAATGTTTACACAAGCGCATCAATTTTAAGGTTTAGGGTCTCAGTTTAGAGGTTTATGTGTATGGATTTATAATTTAGAGTTTGTGGTAGGGTTAAGGGTTAGAATTTAACATTAAATTTTAAGATAATATGATTATGGATTTGGGTTTTAACCAATAAACCCAAAACTTTAACCCTAAACCCTAAATTATAACTGCATCGCTAAATTCAAAACTCATATATCTAAACCCTTAAACCATAAACCATAAACAGAGTCTCTAAATCATAAAATCAAGGTGCTTGTGAAAATAAAATATACACAAGCATTCGTGCATTCAATAATTACCATAATATTAAACCATAAGTATTGAGGTGGAAGAACATGTTTCTTTTTTCGCCCCATACTTAAACTAAAATAAAATTTGGATTAAAATATAAACATAAAAGTAATTAAAGCATGAATCAAATAATAACTCTGAAATTAAGATGGAGGCTCCTATTTTATCGGACGGGCAGAGACCTAATGGCGACAACCCTAGTTTAGGGGGTTTACGGTATCCGGGGGGCAACCGCCGAGAGGAGGGTTGGATTTGGTGGTGGCCCCGCCTCCACTGGCTGGCCAGGTTGTGGAAGACGGGTGTGCTGCGCAAGCAGTGGCCATGGAGACTACTGGGTCAGATGATATGGATATTGGGTGCACTGTGGGGGAAGGTTCGACGGATACTAGGGCACCAGGGGTGGCTGCGGATGACGTGCGGATGGGGGCAACTTCATCGGATGCGCGTAAGGGGTCCTATGCGGACATGGTTTCACGATTGAGTAACGGTGGGGGGCAACACAAGCCTGGGGTGGCTACTGATGGGGTGCAAGTGTTGGAGTCTGATTTTTCGATCGATCGTAGCGGAGCGTATCCGAAAATTAGGTTTTCCGAGAGAGTACATGCTTCGATAGATGATACTATGAAACGGGCAGTGATCGTTCGTCTCCTTGGGCGTAGCATTGGTTTTCGGACATTAGTTTCTCGAATTCCTAGCCTATGGGCACCAGCGGGTAACTACCAAGTTGTAGATTTAGACAACAATTACTTCCTTGTGAATTTCGACTTGGTGGAGGATTATACGAGGGTGTTATCGGCGGGTCCTTGGACGATATATGACAACTATTTGACGGTGCAACCGTGGTCGCGGTCCTTCTCGACATCTCAGAAACACCCTTCGCAAGTCATGGTTTGGATACGCTTGCCGGGTCTTCCTTACCGGTACTACACCAAGGCGTTATTTAAGCTTATCGGAAGCATTATAGGGACTGTTGTGCGCATCGACTATAATACAACGGCATCCGAGAGGGGAAAGTTTGCGAGACTTGCAGTGTTGGTGGACCTTAATAAGCCGCTGTTACCGTGTATCGACATTGATGGCTTCACGCAAAAGTTGGAGTATGAAGGATTGCATCTTATCTGCTTCAAATGTGGTGTATATGGCCATTTGTCGGATGGTTGTGGAATGAATAGTAATAGGGATTCGGACAAGGGAGGAATGGTTGTTGAGAAGCCGAGCGAGGGGCCGTTGGAACCGGAAGTAGCGTCGGATAACATGTATGGGCCGTGGATGGTTGTTGAGGCAAAGAGGAGGAAGCCACGAAAGGTGGTGGATCAACAGAAGCATACAGAGAGTATGCATGGAACTAGGGGCTCGAGGTTTGGTGTGCTGGGCGTAGAGTTTAGAACAAAGGAAGGTGGTGCGGATGTGCAGGGGGGTGAGCCGCAGGAGGTGCGGGAGGTGCAGCATGTAGAAAGAGGGGGAGATCAAGGTGTGAAGGACAAAGATTTGAGGGGGCAACGACCCCATGGCAAGGGAGTGGAGATTACAACGCATGAACAAGCTGTGGGGAGTGGTAAGGCAGGTTCGAAAAAGAATGGTGTGTCGTCCAATGTGGGGCGAAGTCCGTTAGCGGATCTTTCGAATTTGAAAGTGAAACAATGTGAAGGTGCTCATGTGGTATCGATGAAACCCAACGTGGAAGTGCAAGTTCAAACGCACACGCCGAACATTCCCACCGGAACCCATAGAGCGGTTGTTATTGCAGATGGTGATTCGACCAAGGGTGGGGGAAGTGGTGAGCGGAAGGATGCTATAAGAGGGAAGAGCCTTTTACCGATCAAGGCGACGCTCAAAAAGGCTTATAAGCAGGCGAAGCGAGGTAATGCGATGCGTACACCGGCAAAGCCGGTTCTAGCGGATTGGGTACAATCCTTCTCGGGTGAACTCCAAAACTTGCATGAGCGTACTGCTTTGAGTACTAAAGAAGCGGCACGAGGAGGACCCATTGCACCCGTGATGCCTTTGGAATTGACAGGCGTGAATCCGAGCTTAGTTGTAGGAGCGGGAGTGAGCGCGGAAGTGGTTGAGGGGGTTGGCAAGGAGAATGTTGGCCCATCATGCTAAGGTCCTTTCCTATCTTTGTTGTTTTTTTAATGATTAAGTTAATGTTCTGGAATGTTCAGGGTGCGGCGAGCCCGGAATTTCGCCGTCATTTTCGTAATTTTGTGCGGAAGAATGATCTGCGGGTTGTTTGTCTTGTTGAGCCAAGAATTAGTAATGTTCAGGCGGATAGAGTTATTCGAAGGTTGGGTTTTGAGAATTCTTTTCGTGTTGAATGTCGCGGTTTTAGTGGGGGTGTTTGGGTCCTTTGGCGTGGGGATGTTCAGGTTGAGATTTTAGTGGTGGCTAACCAATTTGTGCATGGAAAGTTCTTTGATGAATCCGTTAATAGATGGGTTTTCTTTACAGCTGTTTATGCTTCTCCGACGGCTGCAACAAGAAAACTAGTGTGGGATCATTTGCTCAGTCTTCGCCCGAATGGTAATCAGGCATGGGTCCTAGTGTGGGATCATTTGCAACAAGACGGATGAGGAATGTTATGGTAGCAGTTCGGGGTTATCTGGGGTTAGCTCACTTTTCCAGGAGTTTGTTTTTACGGCAGGTCTGTTCGAAGTTGACTATAGGGGTGACGATTTTACTTGGAGATGGGGGAGGTTATTCAAACGACTAGATAGGTGTTTGGTGAATGGTGCTTGGCAGAACCTTTTTCCGCATAGTCTTGTGTTTCACCTTGACCGTTTGGGGTCTGATCACTGTCCGCTTATCCTGGATAGGAATACTCATACAGGTGCTGATGACGATAGACCGTTCCGCTTTATTGCAGCTTGGCAGGATCATCCTGAGTTTGCAAATTTGTTAAGGAGTAGCTGGGATCCGATGGTTTCGGTTACTCATAATATTGCTTGGTTGCATAATAATGTGACAAAATGGAATGTTGAGGTGTTTGGGCACATTGGTAAGCGGAAGAAAATTCTGCTTGCACGGCTAAAAGGTATCGATCGCGCTCTTAGGCGGAATTATTCGGAGCGGTTAGTGGAGTTAGAGAAATCTCTTCGGGCTGAGCTGGATACTGTGTTGAAACAGGAGGAGAGCCTTTGGTTCCAAAAGTCGAGATGTCAATGGTTCTTACAGGGCGATCGAAATACCAAATACTTTCATGCCTCCACGATTAGCCGAAGGAAACGGAATGCGATTACTCGTTTGAGAGATGGTGATGGACGGTGGCTTGATTCGCAGGCGGAACTGCAGAAGCATGCTATTGAGTTTTATAGTAGTCTTTTCACTAGCGGCAATACGGATGCGTCTCAGTTTCCTATCAGTGGTAATTTTCCTGGCATTCCTAGTTTTTCTTTTGATTTATTTGATAATCTTGTTTTCGTAGATGAGGTTCGCAGGGCGGTCTTCCAGATGGATGCGTTTAAAGCCCATGGTAGGGATGGGTTTCAGGCGTTATTCTATCAGCGGAATTGGGATATTGTTGGACCGGATGTGTGCTGTCTAGTGCATGATATCTTTGAAGGGGCCCTTTTTCCAGATGGTGTCAATGATACGCTGTTAGTTTTGATTCCGAAAGTTTAATCGCCTGAGAGTATGTCGCAGTTTAGGCCTATCAGCCTTTGTCAAGTCCTGTACAAAATTGTAACTAAGGTGATTGTGAATAGAATTAAGCCTTTCATTCCCGAGTGGGTTAAGGATAATCAGACGAGCTTCGTTCCGAGAAGGCTTATTTCGGATAATATAATAATCGCTCAGGAGGTGGTTCATTCTATGCGCCGTAAGACTGGTGCTAAGGGGTGGATGGCGATTAAAATTGATCTGGAGAAGGCGTATGACCTTATCGAGTGGAACTTTATCGCGGACACGCTTTGTGATATTGGGCTGCGAAAGAAGATACGAGAGCTAATTATGCGGTGTGTGTCCTTTGTTTCGACACGTATTTTGTGGAACGGGGCGCAGACGGAGCAATTCCGACCAACTAGGGGAATCGGGCAAGGAGATCCATTATCGTCGTATCTCTTTGTTTTGTGTATGGAGCGTCTTGGTCATCTTATTGAACAAAATATATCATAGGGGGTATGGAAAGGTTTCCGAATGTCGAGACAATGCCCGATTATTTCTCACCTCATGTTTGCGGATGATATGGTTTTGTTTGCGGAAGCTTCGCTTGAGTAGATTGGGGTTCTTCATGCAGTGTTAGGCGAGTTCTGCAGTGCTTCTGGGATGAAAGTGAGTGTGGCAAAGACGAATGTTTTCTTTTCCAAGAATGTTCCGAGCTCGCTCCACAGTTCGATTTGCAGGGTGTGTGGTTTTCTGGAAGTTCAATATTTGGGAAAATACTTAGGGGTGCCGATGTTGCATCAGCGGGTTACAAATGAAACATATGGCTTTTTGATCGAGAAGTTTAGGGACCGTTTAAATGGGTGGAAGGCGAAATATCTATCGTTTGTTGGGCGTATTGTTTTGGCGAAGTCAGTGCTCTCGGCGATTCCTTCATATTGCATGCAGACGACTAAAATTCCCAATGGGATATGCGATAAAATTGAGGGAATTATACGTGCTTTTATTTGGGGTAATTCGGCGTTGAAACGGGCGATCCATCTTGTTAAATGGGAGGAGGTGGCTTCGCCTATTGCTAATGGTGGTCTTGGGTTTAAATGGTTGGACCAGCAGAATGATGCTTTCCTTATGAAGGTGGCTTATAATATTGTGGCGAAACCAGACCAGCTTTGGGTTCGTTTTTTGAGGGCGAAATATAAATGTATCGATCGTATTCCGACCAATATTCTTAGGAATAATTGCTCGGTTCTTTGGAGAGGAATATGCGCAGTTTGGGATGATGTTCGGGAAAGAATTGTTTGGAATATTAGGGATGGCGCGACGGTAGATTTTTGGAAGGATAATTGGTTGGCGGATATTGGTCCTCTGCGTTTTCATTGCACGCGTCAAATAACGAATTTGGCCCCTACACCGATCAAGGATATGGTTGGTGGTGAGGGGCATTGAGCCTGGGAGTATATCCGTGATGTATTACCTGTGCATGTGCTTGAGCATATTGTTGCGGTTAGACCTCCCTCAACCGCGTATGGCCCTGATTGGCCGGGGTGGAGGTGGAGCAGTACACGGCAGTTCACTGTCAAGTCTGCCTATGAGGTGAGGGCACAGGTTGCAGGTGAGGCAGAGGAAGGGTTATGGAAGGCGATACGCGTGTTTAAAGGGTTACCGCGCATTAAGGCATTTCTTTGGCTCCTAGCGAAGGGTCGTATCCTTACAAATGATGAACGGACCCGACGCCATTTATCGAATTCAGCTTCGTGTGGGATTTGTGGGGCGGTTTGCGAAGACATTGATCATATCCTTCGCCGCTGTCCTACGGCTGTTGCAACGTGGGCAATTTTGATTAAACCGAATTGTTTGGGGAATTTTATAGAGCTGCCTTTAAAGGAGTGGCTGCAGCAAAACTTATCGCCAGGAGCTAGGTTCGCGAGGGACGTAACTGATTGGGGAGTGATGTTTGGGAGCGTCCTATGGATTTTGTGGCGTACCCGAAATGAAAAATTATTTGGGGCCGGCAGTGAGTATGATGCATGCGTAATTGAACGCAGCAGAAGCTTGGCTGTTGGGGCACAGCGTGCGCAGCAGGCCTGCATGCACGCCTCACATATCGCCGATATGGAGCAGCAGGTAAGGGGGCGTGTTTGGTGCCCGCCACGGAGGGGGTTTGTGAAACTTAATGTGGACGGCGCGAGGAATGGTTCGGATGGAGCTGCATCGTGTGGAAGGGTTGTCCGTGATCCTCAAGGTAATTGGATTACGGGCTTTACGAAATTCATTGGTAAGTGCTCGGTGTTTGACGCTGAACTTTGGGCAGTGTTTGAGGGTATCAAGTGTGCTTTGGGGATTGATGGGGTGAGTATCGTAGTGGAGACGGATAATTTGGATGTGTTTCATACGTTATCCGGCTTATCGCATTGCTCGCGGTCTTCTTCTTTGATTGATTCTATTCGGAGTCTTGTGTTGCTTCATGGAAGGGTGGAGTTTAGTCACGTTTGTCGGGATGCTAATAGCGTGGCGGACGCGATGGCAAAATTGGCGGACAAGTCAAGCTTTGAGGCTTATGTTTTTAACAATGCTTCGTTTGAGGTGTTTGATCTCTTGAGGAACGATTGTCTCTAATGTGTTTCGTTTCTTTCGTTGTTATGATTTGTTTGGATTGCACATAGGTACTCTTTTCCCTCATTAGGTTAGGAGGGTTTTTAACGAGGCCTATGTCGATCCTTCCTCATTATTTATAAAAAAAAGTAATTAAAGCATGAAACATGGATAAAAAAAATCATTTGATAGGTGTAGTATTGATTTTGCCAGAAAAAGGACATTAGCATAAATTAAGAATAAGGTAAACTACAAAATGTCACTAAATTTTAATTTTTATATCGAACATATTATTGAACTATAAAATAATACTATTATACCATTGAATTTTATTTTTTGCTATTATTATATCACCCGACCATTAAATTGTAACGGGCCGTTAAATGTAAACGTCGTCAGATTGTTAGAAAAAATTAACAAAACACTATATTTAAGGATGCTCAAACTAAGTACCTCTAGGATGTAAGATTTACACCAAACCACTAGACCAACTTAAAGACTTGATATATTCCTAACGAAAATAGTACATAAATAATATTGCAGTTGAACTTAATTTCATTTATCTCATGATATAATTTTATAATATTTTGAATATATTTTTATAAATATATTAACTTCATAAATAAATATTATTTATAATTTATATTACAAAATTAAAATATTATTTATAATATATACAACTAAACCCCAAACCCTAAACCATACATGTAACTAACTAAAATACAAACTCTAAACCCTAAATATATATATAATTAAATATGAAATCCCAAACCCTAAATATATATATATATATATATACATAAATTCTAAATTCTAAACCTTAACCCATAAACCATAAACCATACATGTAACTAACTAAACTACAAACACTAAACCCTACATATATAATTAAATCTGAAATGCTAAATCCCAAACCTTAAATATATATATAAATAAATCGTAAATCTCAAATCCAAAATTCTAAAATTAAAATATTATTTATAATATATTTTAGGATTTATAATATAAATTATAAATAATATTTTGATTTTGTGTTTGAAATTTAGGATTTATGATTTAGTTACATATATTTAGAGTTTGAGATTTGAAATTTTAGATTTAATTATATATAGGGTTTAGGAATTGTAGTTTAGTTAGTTATAGGGACAGACGCAAGACTTTAGGTTAGAGGGTGAGCCTATAAATTTTTAGGGGGCGAACATATAAAAATTTAGGAAGGCGGAAATAGATTTTTAATAAAAAATATATAAAAAATTCTAATTTTTTTTAAGTCATATAAGAATTTTAAATTTTAGGGGGCGACCGCCCCGCCAGCCTCTCTCGGTCCATCCTTAGTTAATTGTATGTATAATAAAAAAATTAAACTTTAAAAAATTCATATTTTGAATTAATTCATATTTCTCTCGTACTTTTATCGGGATTTCTTTTCAATTTTTAGATGTTTTGTTTTTACGCACGTTAATACAAAATGATCACTTCTTTCGTTCTATTTCCCCCTACTTTTTTCTTACCAATAAGTACACTTAAATTTATTTTCTTTTATTATTTCATTCTTTTTATTTTCTATCCAATCAAGTAAAGTCAAACAAAAATTATGTCTCTTTTCGGTGTTCTTTTCTATGCCACAACACAAAAAATTAATATTTAAGTTATAATTTTAAATCTTAAATTTTAAACCATAAACCTTAAAAAATAAAATATACAATTAATTCTCTAAACTTAATTTTTAATGTGGGAGCATAGACAAGACAAAAAAAATCGTCTTGAAACTCAATAATTAGTTTGTATTTTTAAATTTAAATGAGATAGAGTATTAGAGAATGAAAGTTGAAAGGAAACTGAGCCAGCCATTAATGCCCTTATGCCAAATTGTGCTCAACTTTCAAGTTTCAAATCAATCGTTGCATGTTTGGTTTTGTGTTTGGGTCTAAAAATCATGATTGAATAGAAAAATATGACTCGATCATCGTGTTAATATGTTTGGATCTAAAAATTTAAACGTGGTTTTGAATTCTAAACATGATTTTGAGAAAAGTAAGGTAGAAGTAGCTTTTGCGTTTCGTCGTGGGTTTTACACTATATTTTTGTACAACCGCGATTTTTAAGAAAAAAACTCTCAAAATAAATCACATTACTTTAAAAATAATTTTACACAAAATCAATTCTATAAAATTACGATGGAATTGATTTTAGATATTAATTTTTGAATTTCTTTAAAACTTTGAATTTCTTAAAATATTCTAAAATTTTTATTTTTTAATCAAACCCCCAAATTACATCTCCCTCATAGGTTGATATCCCTCACAAGTCGGTGATTCACCACTCACCGCTCAAAGCGTCGCGTATCTCACCGTTCGACATCTGCCATCCTCTATTTATCGGTGGGAACTTAATCGACTTTTTTTTATTGTTGGGTGTTCATCGACCGTGCAATCGACAATTCATTTGTCGATTTTTGACGACGAGATGATTGAGCTTTCAGTAGTGGGAGTTCGATGAAGACAAGGATGGTCGATGGTAGTTGAAGTGGAGGAATTTAAGGATTTATGGTTGGGGTTTTAAAAGAAATTAAAAATTGTTGGGTTAATTAATATTATTTTATTTTTAAATTTTTGGATTTTAATTTCAATAAATGATCACATGTTCGAATTTCATTGGATAACGAAAAAAATTTATCATGAAAAAATCTTAAATGAGTCACAAAATGAAACATTAGACACTTATTTGGCCTAAAATATAGTTCAGATACCTATCTAACAAATTATAGTTTAAACACTTATTTCACTGTTAAACCAGTATTTTTATATAAATAAAAGTCGATATTAGGGGCGAACAAGAACCCGTTTCCCTTATTAGTTATTACCATACCTAGTTGTTGATCTGGTTTGTATTGGGCTTCTCTAAGCCCATAATTTTCCGAATTTAATTGTTGTAAATCTTTCCGAATTTTTGAGCATCAGTCATAAATTCTATCAAAGAACAAACGTATATATTATTATTATTATTATTATTATTATTATTATTATTATTATTATTATTATTATTATTATTATTATTATTATTATTATTATTATTATTATTATTATTATTATTACTATTATAAATATTTGGCCTCTTGGCTGCGAATTTGGGTTATTAGAATCATCTAGTTTGGGCATGACTAATGAGTGTCTTTAATTGATGGACGTATCTGTTATTGTACGATTTTTTCCCATACATTTAATATAGGTTTAAAGCTTGATTAACCTTCAATAAACAAAAAATTAATTCACCTTATAAAATTTGTGCACCTCATTTAATCTTTATAATTTAAATTGATAAATCAGACCTTCATAATTTAAATTATAATTTTTGTTAAAAAATAATTTAAGTTATAAATAATTTAATCCCGTACGTTGACCGTTATAAATTATAATCGAGCATTAACTCTCAAACAATTGTTAAGATGGTGACACGTGACACACACGAGAAGTGCCACATCATAAAATCGTAAAAATATAAAATTTAAAATTCAAAAAATATTTAAAATTAAAACTACTATAAAAATATAAAAAATATATGTTATTTAAAATTGTAAGAAATATAAAAACAACAATAATTACTTAAATATATATACATATATTAAAAATGAAATATTATTTAAAATAAAATTATAGAATATATAGGTTAGAGCTTAGGATAATATAGTTATGGATTTAAGTTTTAAACTATAGATATTAAATCTAACCCAAATCCTAAAGTCTAACAACAACACACCAATTCTAAACCACTACAACCTTATGTTAATAAAACCCACTAAAACTTTAAACCCTAAAATCGAATCATAAAGCATAAAACTAAAACATTAATATTTTTTTTTGTTTATTTTCACTGCACGTATATATAATAATTACCCGATTTATAATCTATAAACCTCCCAACTTCATGAAAAATAAAAAGAATTAAGTAGAATGAAATTAAAACGAATAATTGAAATTGATTTTTTTTTTTTAATTTTAAAATTAAAAATATTTATATAAAACAAAAGGAAAAAATGAAAACCAGCATCGTCATCCTGTTCTTCTTCATAAAAAAATTATGAAAACGGCATCGTTTCATACTAACCCTAACTTTACCCATATATCCCTCTTTTATACTTCTTCCATTCTCTTATCGTTTATCACCAAAATTCGAATATATACATATAAAAATACATATACAGAATAAGAAATCCAGTGCCAGAAAACGAAAGCCAAACAGATTAAGGAAATTAAAAGAAACGACGTCGAATCCAACACTTCCTTTCTTTCGACGTTTTCTATTTTACTGGTTTGTTTTCTCTCGAATTGAATGATCGAAGACGATGCCGGAGAATTACTGACGAATTGTAGTCCGACGAAAGATTTAGTTATATCAATATGGCTCAGCAACAATCTTCGCGCCTCAATCGTTTACTCACTCTGTTGGACAGTATCCTTTCTTTAATTCTTTTTTTTTTGTTCGTTTTGGATCTGATTGAACATTTGCGATATTCAAGAAGCGTTTTCTTTGACTGCTTGTGTTTTTGAAAAGCCGGTTCAACGCAAGCGACGAGATTCACTGCTGCGCGACAGATTGGGGATATTGCCAAATCGCATCCGCAGGATTTGAATTCTCTTCTCAAGAAGGTAACGATTTCATAATTGCTGATTTTTATGCATTCTTATCTGACAATTTAGTGTAATTAGTGAGTTTTTATGGTTTCTTTATTGGCCAATTTTTCTGCCTTTCGGAATTTATCTTATTTTGAGGAAGAACAAAATGTAACTACATTTCCCTATTTGTCGCTTACCTATTAATTTACTGCAATGGTTTCATTCTTTAAATGATTATTTCTTTACCATTTTCCAAGTTTTAGAAAAGCTTGAAATTGTTTATTGTTCTGTATGTATGGCAGAGTTAACTCGTTAGGAGTGTGGTAGTGAACTTTAAGAAAGATTTTACACTAAATGTCTCTGCCACCCAAGCTGTTAGCTGCCTTACTTTGGATTTTGTTATGTGCGTGTAAGGCTTAACATTGGTACGGGAAAATGCTTGGATGTTCTTCTTGTTGGAAGGACAATAGGGAACGCTGTTTTAAAATGCCATAAATTCCGTACCTCTTGTTTCATTTTTTAGCACCTGCACATCAATTGTTCTTTTTAAACTGTGAATTTGTAAAAATTGATATTTCAAATTGTTGCATTGCAAAATTCTACGAAATGATTCATTTTTTAACCTAGAAAAATATCAATGCTGTATATTAAGATACTTCGTCAAAATTTAGCTCGAATGTATTTTGCTTGGGCTTGTATACTCAGAATGCTGTACAATTGAGTTAAATATTTTGTTCTTGTTCAAGTTTTGTGTTTACTACTTAGTAGAGAGATTTACCTAAGCAGTGGTTAGTACTATTTTATCATCCATCTGAAAACCATTGTTCTTTTGCAATTAGGTTTCTTCATATCTTCATAGTAAAAATTGGGAAACGAGGGTTGCTGCTGCTCATGCCATAGGTGCTATTGCTCAAAATGTTAAGCACACTTCTCTGGCTGATTTATTCTCTTCTGTTGGAACAAAAATGACTGGGGCTGGGATATCTGCTAATGTCAAAGATGTGGTGGTATCGCCTGAGTTACATTCTAAAATTGTATCTGGTCTTTCATTTAGAAGGTTGTTTATGAGATTTACCAAATCGCTACTCTATGTATGGGATTTTTTTTTTTTCACTTCAGTTTTCATCCTTCTAAGTATGTATTTTTCCGAACAATATATAGATATCTTTGTACTTACATATATTTCTTTGGATAATTCTTTTAACAGCTTTGACATCAACAAGGTGTTAGAATTTGGTGCTTTAATGGCCTCAGGTGGACAGGTTAATGATCTGCATTTTATTTTGAAGGATTTAGTCCAACTTTTATTAGAATTTTTAATGCCCTTGGAAAAATTCCACATGCTATGCAGAAAAGTTTCTAATTATTTCTTTCATTAATTTCTTGGTAAATATGCAGCGCCCTTTTCTTTTAGATTTAATATTTTCTGTGCTGATGGTATAATTGGAATCTGTTTTCAATGCAGGAGTATGATATTGCAAATGATAACTTAAAGAATCCTAAAGACAGATTGGCTCGCCAGAAGCAGAATCTAAAAAGACGTCTAGGTTAGCATTTGTTGTTTTTTTTGGCTTTTATGGGTTTATTATGAACTAATGGTACTTTCAGAATTTGACACTTGGTTTATTACTGTATGGTACTAGCAAGAAGAGTGTATAACATATGAAAAAAAGAATGGAAAAGAAGTTTGTATGAGACGTTTCCATTGTTGTTAGGAGTTCAAAATTTTGGGCTACTCTGTAAGGTTGAGATGAATGATTTTTTGTTTTTTTTTTCTTCTATACCTTGATGAGGGTTTATGAAGAACTACTGGATTGTCATTTCTGTTTTCAATTTATGATCTTTAGGTTCAAAATATATAATATACACCTCTGGAACCAAATATTTGGTTTTGTATTGAAACAATCTTTCCTGGTAGTTCTTTATTGGTATGGTGTCGGTACTCAGTATGTGACTGATGCCAATGTTAAAACGGGCGCAAGGCGCACTAAGGCGATAGGGGTTTTATAGCCGAGGTGCAAGGCACACTTTTTGAAATTAAGAGATATACAGGTTTTTTCCAGTTGTATAGTCAAGCAAAAAGAACAGTTCATGCAATGTAATCACCAAAGACTATTCATCATCAGAATTTAGGGGTTAGAGTTAGGATTTAGGGTTTAGAGGTTGGAGTTTAGGTTTTAAGGTAATATGTTGAAGATTTAGGTTTTAACCTATAAACACTAAATTATAACCCTAAACACAAAATTCTATTCACAATGACTAAATTCTAAACTATTAAACCTAAACCCTATACCTTAAACCGAGTCCCTAAACCCTAAAATTAAGGCGCTTGTGGAAACATTTTATTGTATCAAAACAATTAAATTTAGTTCAAGTTTTAAAACTCAACCAAATTAATTTGAATTTAAATCCGATCCAATTTAATTAATGTTTGTATATATCGTGTGTTATACTTTAAGTTCAAATTACACATTAACTCGACTAAATTTAAATTTCATTTGATTAATGCTATTTTTGTGTGGTCCCCACTTTTGGCCCAAGTTAGTATGTTTTACACTAAAAAAATAAAGAAAGACAAAAAGAACAAAAAAAATAAAATAAATGAACAGGCGGCGCCTTGCTGCGCTTCATTGAAATCGCCTCGCCCATTTCCAATTAAGCGATTCACCCTCGCCTCGCCTTAGCGCTTAGGTGTGCCTCATCTGCGCCATTTTAAACACTGGCTGATGCACATACATATCTCTTTGATTGCTTGGAAAAAGTACATTGCATGGAATAAATTGGGACGCATCATATATACCATTTCTTTACATGGTCAGTTATTCTACACTTTCTGTAATCTGAGCAGAAAGTGTTGATTATGTAATGTTCAGAACTCGGGACATGTGAATTGTGCTTATAATGTTGGAAGTCATCAATTTGTTTCCATTTAGGTGAAGCTGTAAAACTTGGTCCTTCGTCTGAAGTTATCAAAAGTGCTTAATATTAACTATAAGGTACCGAGGACAATTGATAGATTGCTGCACTGTAGGTCCCAGTTATAGCTTTCATGTCTTTTATTTGGATGTAAAACATTTCACTATTATTTTCTGTCCTACAACTAACCATATAGAAAATTCATTTTTCAAGTGAAGTTCGTTTTTATCATTGAAAACTTTGTTGGTGATACCTTTAATTTTTTTCATATGCTTCACCCTTTCAGAACTTCAAATGTGATATTAACTATAACTTGTGGGAGGGTCCTGATACTCCCATATTCTAATGCTAACATAAGTCAAAATGATAAGAGGGAGGGGGTCATTTTCCCACCGAAGGTTGCCATCTACTGTTAAGTGGTTTCAATTTATTCAATTTTCCACATGAAAAAATCAGAAAGTAAATAAACTTATTACATCCAAAATATTGAAAATACAATTTTATATGAGCATAAAGCCATATCAAAGTCTTTGCTGTAACTGTATTCCCGTTCCTGCAAAATAAATGATTCAGGGAGGTTTGTGTTTTAACGAGTAGGACTTTCTGCTGTAGTTTTGATAAGTTTGCATGCTTTTTGTTTTTTACATTTCTTTCTTTCTGTAATTTGTGGCCATTAATGCTTTCTTATACTGATGTATTTGTCGGAGATTGTTTCCTAAAGTTCAGAAGATCTGTAAATATTTTGTTATCTATTAGAATCCCTATTTATAAGCGATTGTATTTCTTTACTAGAATTAGTTTCTTTCCTAGTTAGGAGTTTCCTTAGCTAAGGCATAAGTCTATATATTTAGTTTGTAAATCAGTAGCAATTTAAGAGTCGAAATATAATAAAAAGATCAGTTTTTGATCAGCTTTTCGACATGGTATCGGAGCCTCTTTTTCTTTAGGCTTTAACTGTTTTGTTAGACAGTATTTGTTCGATTTCTCGTTCCCTTAGAGAAGTAATGATGATTGGAAATAATCAAGTAGAAAGCTCGGCTCTAGTGACTCAAATAGTTTCTGAAAAGCCAACACGTTTGGAAAGTTTTGAAAGAAAATCAGAAACAACAAGGGCAGTGAACCGAGATTCCATGTGGTGTATGTATTGCAAAAAACCTCGACACACTAGAGAGAGGTGTTGGAAGTTACATGGGAAGCCACAGTCCACAAACAAAAACTTCATAGAAAGGGAAGGATCAACGAGGGGGCAGAGCAGAGCCCATGCAACTAGAGAAGTAACCAAGGAATCCACTGAACAATCTGGAGAGTTCAATCAAGAGGAAGTAGAGAAGTTGAAGACTCTACTGGAGTCCTTAGGAAAATCATCAATTGCTGGTACAGGTAATCTGGTTTTCTCAGGTATATCCTCTTCCTCTTCTCAAAACTCTAATGCCTTGGAATCCTCCATACCTAATCAAACCTCCTGGGTAATAGACTCAGGAGCAACTGATCACATGACCAATTCCCCTCTCAACTTTCTCAATTATACACCATGCCCTAGCAATAGGAAAATTACAGTTGCTGATGGTACCATGATAACAGTTGCTGGTGAAGGAGATGTTGCCATTAGTAAAAAAATTCTGCTTAGAAAAGTTCTACATGTTCCAAAATTATTTACCAGCCTTATCTCAATACCAAAACTTGTCAGGGATATTAATTGCAGTGTTTTGTTTCATTCTACACACTGTTTTTTCCAGGAGCAGGAAACGAAGAAGATGATTGGGCGTGCTAAGGAGATCAATGGACTCTATTATCTTGAGAATCTTGGAGGACAAGTTAGAATCTTGAACACTCCACCCTCATCTTTTTTATCTAATTCTACAAATAATAAAGACCA
This sequence comes from Hibiscus tridactylites, assembly GCA_958450335.1. Classification (NCBI taxonomy): domain Eukaryota; kingdom Viridiplantae; phylum Streptophyta; class Magnoliopsida; order Malvales; family Malvaceae; genus Hibiscus; species Hibiscus tridactylites. Next base: position 61,172,768 of record OY288286.1, on the reverse strand, counting down.
AATCTGGCTCCAGCATCTTCGCCTTGGTCATCCACCTTTTAAACTTCTAAAGACTATGTTTCCTTCTTTATGTAAAACCTTAGATGTTGAGGAATTACATTGTGATGTGTGTGAACTTGCTAAACACAAACGCTCCTCTTTTCCAGCAAGTAATAATAGAACCAATATTCCTTTTAGTCTTATTCATAGTGATGTATGGGGACCTTCTTCTGTTCCTAACATAACTGGGGCAAGGTGGTTTGTATCTTTTATAGATGATCACACTAGGGTTACTTGGATTTATTTGTTAAAACAGAAATCTGATGTTGCATCGACCTTTCAAAACTTTTACACCATGATAAAAACCCAGTTTGGAGCCGAGATTAAAAGAATTAGATCAGATAATGCCAAGGATTATTTTAATCAAATCTTGTCTCCTTTTCTCTTAGAAAAAGGTATTTTACATGAATCATCATGTGTAAACACTCCCCAGCAGAATGGAATTTCAGAAAGGAAGAATGGACATATTCTTGCTATAACCAGAGCCCTTTTATTTCAGAATAATGTCCCAAAAAAATACTGGGGGGAAGCTGTCTTAACAGCTACATTTATGATGAACAGACTACCCACTAAAGTCCTTGGATCCCAAAGTCCTATTCAAACCCTTACAAAATTTTTCCCACATTTGAACCTATCTCTTAACCTTCAGCCAAGAGTGTTTGGGTGTGTTGCCTTTGTTCATCTTCATTCTCCAAACCGAGGTTAAGCTTGATCCTAGGGCAGTAAAGTGCATTTTTCTTGGGTATTCCTCTACTCAAAAAGGCTACAAATGCTATCATCCACCTACTAGAAAGGTCTATGTCACTGCTGATGTTACTTTTGTTGAAAGAGAGAGTTACTTCACTGCTCCTTATCTTCAGGGGGAGATGTCTTTTAGGGAAGATAAGGATGCAGATCTGTTTTTACTTCAGCAACCTTTGTCCCTCATTGATCTACCTCCTTCTCATTCTGCAAAAATCCAGCCTTCTCATTTTGCAGAAATCCAGCCTTCTCATTTTGCAGAAATCCAGCCTCATTCTTCAGAAATCCAGCCTTCTCCTTCTCATTCTGCAGAAATCCAGCCTTCTCATTCTACAAAAATCCAACCGCCTTCACAGTCCTTACAAACAGAACCCAATAGTCCTCAAACTCCTCAACCAAACAGAAATATTTCTCAGCCCAATGTTCAAGAAACTGCTGGTCCTCTAAAGACATATTCGAGAAGGAAGATACCTATGCAGACTCAATCATCTCCTGCTCCTGCTCTTGCTCCCATTCCCATAAATTTTGAGGTACATTCTGAAACTGATCATGATCATAATGATATGAATTCTAATTCCGAGTTTGAATTTCCTATTGCTATTAGAAAGGGAAAAAGAACCTGCACCACTAAACACCCTTCATATTTGTTTATGACCTATAATAATTTGTCCCCAAATCACAAAACCTTTCTTACTAGCTTAAACAATATTGTCATCCCTAAAACAGTAGCCGAGGCATTAGATAATGAGAATTGGAAAAAGGCTATGCAGGAGGAAATGGATGCACTGGAAAAGAATAAGACCTGGGATTTAGTAAAGCTACCAGGAGACAAAAAAACAGTGGGATGTAGATGGGTGTACACTGTAAAATACAAATCAGATGGCTCCTTGGAAAGATACAAAGCAAGGTTGGTGGCAAAGGGGTACTCGCAAACCTATGGGATAGATTATCTGGAGACGTTTGCACCTGTTGCAAAGATGAACACAGTGAGGGTTCTACTCTCCTTAGCAGCTAACCAGGGATGGAATTTACTGCAGTTTGATATTAAAAATGCATTTTTGCATGGAGATCTCGAAGAAGAGGTATACATGGATGTTCCACCAGGGTTTAATTCGACTGTTGGACAGGTAGTTTGCAAGTTAAAAAAGGCTCTATATGGATTAAAACAGTCCCCAAGAGCTTGGTTTGGAAGATTTGCTAAGGTAATGTTAGGGCAGGGTTTCAAACAGAGTCAAGGTGACCATACCTTATTTGTGAAGCATTCATCTTCAGGGGGAGTAACCATACTACTGGTTTATGTGGACGACATCATAGTTACAGGTAATGATTCAGAAGGAATCATCAATTTGAAAAAGTGTCTTGTAAAAGAGTTTGAGGTGAAGGAACTTGGGAGATTAAAATATTTTCTGGGTATTGAGGTGGCACACTCACAACAGGGAATTTTTATATCACAGCAAAAATATACTCTGGATCTTTTAAAGGAAACTGGAAAGCTTGGATGTAAACCAGCAGAAACGCCCATAGAAGTTAACCACAAACTTGGAGATTCAGATGAAGATGATATGGCAGTTGATAGGGGTTCATTTCAGAGACTTGTGGGAAGACTTATTTATTTATCACATACCAGACCAGACATAGCATATGCTGTTGGAGTGGTAAGCCAATTCATGCACAATCCTAAGGAGTCACACCTAAGAGCTGTAATGCGAATCTTGCAATACTTGAAAGGTACACCAGGTAAAGGAATCATGTTTAGAAGAGGAGGAAACCTGACTCTGGAAGCCTACACAGATGCAGACTATGCAGGTTCTAGAATGGACAGAAGATCAACTTCAGGCTACTGCACCTTTTTTGGAGGAAATTTGGTTACTTGGAGAAGCAAAAAACAGAACGTGGTAGCTAGATCCAGTGCAGAAGCTGAATTTCGAGCTATGGCTTTAGGAATCTGTGAGTTACTATGGCTGAAGATCATTCTAGAAGATTTGAAAGTAGAATGGAATGGACCAATGATGTTGTACTGTGATAACAAATCAGCAATCAATATTGCTCATAATCCAGTTCAACATGACAGAACAAAGCATGTTGAAGTGGACAGACATTTTATAAAAGAGAAACTCGACAGTGGTTTGATTTGTACTCCTTATGTGACTACTGGTAATCAAATTGCAGATATTCTCACCAAGGGTTTACTTGGCAAGGATTTTCAGAAGTTAACAAGCAAGCTGAGGATGGAGGACATCCATGCCCCAGCTTGAGGGGGAGTGTCGGAGATTGTTTCCTAAAGTTCAGAAGATCTGTAAATATTTTGTTATCTATTAGAATCCCTATTTATAAGCGATTGTATTTCTTTACTAGAATTAGTTTCTTTCCTAGTTAGGAGTTTCCTTAGCTAAGGCATAAGTCTATATATTTAGTTTGTAAATCAGTAGCAATTTAAGAGTCGAAATATAATAAAAAGATCAGTTTTTGATCAGCTTTTCGACAGTATTATATTTCAGGAATAGTCAATTTGGTTTGCCTGTGTGCTTTTTTTATCTTCAGTTTTCTCTCCTATTGAATTTGGTTTGTTAATGCGCATGACTTCCTTACATTAGACTCGGTTGTTATGGGCAGGTCTGGATATGTGTGAGCAGTTCATGGATGTCAGCGATATGATTAGAGATGAGGACCTTGTAGTTCACAAATACCACCAAGGAAATGGGTTAGATAATAGATTTTACACGCCACCATCTGTACATAACATCCAGCATTTTGTTTCGCGTATGGTACCTAATGTTATTTCAAAAAGAAGGCCAAGTGCCAGGGAGTTGAATATGTTAAAGCGAAAAGCTAAAATAAATTTGAAAGATCAAGCAAAAGGCTGGTCTGACGATGGAGATACCGAGTTATCACCAGCTCATAATGTATCAACTCCAAGAGGAACATGTCCTGATCCGTTAGGTTCGAGTAAGGTATTTGAATATCCCCCTTCGTATTTAATGAACAACTTCTTGGTTTTGCTCTGATTTCTAACTGTTAGATCTATTGTTTTATTCATGTATGTTTTATGCCAAACTTCATATCAATTTGGTAGCACACCCTTTTTGTTTAATAGATATAATGGAAGTCTTTTTGTTTGTTTGCTTAGGCACCTCTAACAACTTCTCTCAAACTTTAGATTTGGAATTGATCTGTTATTTGATTCCATTGACATTAAGTTTCAGGACCTAACCTAATTTTAATTGTTCAACACACACACACACACTCTATTTTGGGCAGTAACATGGGAATATGTTCTTTTGTCAAAATTTTGAGAGTTCAAAGTTGATGAATAAAAAAATATGAACTGAATTTGCACAATCTGCTTGATGCTTATTGCTTCTATCAAGATAAAAGGCCTTCACTTTCTCAAATAATACCAGAAAACTATCAGATAGCTCATTTTGCAAACCATCATTGTTTTGGGTAAAAAGTGGAATATCTCTTTTAAATGACTGGCAAATTTAGCTTGCAAGTATACTGCTCTGTCCCTTGGTTGTACCCCATTGTTGCTACCAGATAAACCGTTAAAGAAGATGAGAAGCCTTAACTCAAACGAGAAAACTATCAGATAGTTGATGTTAGGTGCCGTTATTGTTTTGGGTAAATTTTATTTTTGAATTTCCCTGTTAAGGCTGGCAAATTTAGTTTTGGCAGATTACATTTAGGATTTAGGAGGTATTTTCTTCATTGTTTGTTTTTCAAAAAGATAAATTATTTCTTCTATTTTAAGCTATCATATTTAGCAAATGATTTTTATTTTCTGGGCAGTTTGATGCTGTTACTGATTATGACAACTCTGATCATGATGGGGATGGCCGGTGGCCTATCCGTAGTTTTGTGGAACAGCTCATTCTTGATATGTTTGATCCTGGTTAGCCTTTTTTTATATAAACTGCAGGTGTTATATTACCATTTTTTCCTTTCTACTCTAATTGTAATTTCAACTGTTTTATCAGTTTGGGAGATTCGCCATGGTAGTGTTATGGCCTTGAGAGAAATTTTAACGCATCATGGTGCTTCTGCCGGAGTATATTTGCCCGACTTGAATTCAGATGACACACTGTTTCTTGAAGTAAAAGATATAGACTGTTCAAGTAAAATTAAGAAAGAGACAGAAATTGATTTGAATATGCAAGGTTCACCAGAAGAATTGGAGCCAAATCTGAAGAGGCCAAAGCTTGAAGATGGATCATTTCCGGTTATGGACAACATGATGTCTGCTGGCCAGCATGGTGGCTTTGATGTTACAATTAAGATCGAGGATACTGCATGGGCCTTGCCCTCAGGGCAGTTTAATGGTCAACTCGATATTAGTTCTATGAAGATGGAGACCGAATTTTATGACAATGATGTGATGTGCCAGTCTAAAGAAGCTGAAGTGGAGGAGCAAAAGTGTTACTATGATGATAAGGGTGCACATGCAAATTCAGATGTACTGAAAGATCTCCCTGAAAATTGCGAACTTAGGAACTTGGTTAAGCTAGCCAGACATTCTTGGCTTAAGAATTGTGAATTTCTTCAGGACTGTGCAATTCGCTTCTTGTGTGTACTATCACTAGACCGGTATGTTTTGTTTCCTCTTTGGTGCCTAGTTATATTGTGAAAATTCTAATTGGTTTCATTTGTTGAAAATTACTATTTATTTAGTAGTTTTTAATTGTTAGTGGTAGTGGATAAGAAATGGATGTTTGTTTAAAAAACATGTCTTTATGTTTATTGTTATATACCTCTATCCTGCAGTTTTGGAGACTATGTATCTGATCAGGTTGTTGCTCCAGTACGAGAAACTTGTGCACAAGCATTAGGTGCTACTTTTAAGTACATGCACCCTTCACTAGTTCATGAAACTTTGAATGTCTTGCTTCAAATGCAGGTAAAATCCCTGTAATCCCATGTTCAATATCCTCATTTTCAATGAAGGCTATTGTTGCTCCATTCTTACTGTTTGTATTGTGGTTGTTATTTGTCTTCCTTCTTTGTTCAGTGTAGGCCAGAATGGGAAATTCGTCATGGAAGCCTTTTGGGTATCAAGTACTTGGTTGCTGTTCGACGGGTAAAGAGTTTGTCATCTTGAGTACATTTTCATCCTGTCCTACCTAAGTATACAAAATCTATATTTTATGGCAATAAATGCTCTATCATAATTAGCCTTTGAAAGCAGTATTGCTTGATCTTTTAAGAAATGAACTGCTCATAGTTTCTCATAATTATGAACGTGTTTCAACTTCCAACTGAATAAACCCCCCATCTCATTGTACTGTCATGGAAGTTGCGTGTATTTCACTTGTCATGACTTGTGATCAATTTTCATTTTCAACTACTTATATTAGGATTTTTGTTTATATAGCCCATCCACGTGCACATTCTCATTTTTGGCCTGACCTTTACATTAACCATGTTCTTACAATGCATTGTGCATTCTAGGAAATGCTGCAAGATTTGCTTGGCTATGTTCTTCCTGCTTGTAAAGCTGGATTGGAGGACCCTGATGATGATGTGCGAGCTGTGGCTGCAGATGCTCTGATACCTGCTGCAGCTGCTATTGTTGCTTTAAAAGGTCAATTGCTCCATTCAATTGTTATGCTGCTTTGGGATATACTACTTGATTTGGATGACCTCAGTCCATCCACTAGCAGGTATTTTTGCATTTTCTTGTTTACTACTTCTCTATGGTTTCCTAATGTTGCTCACATCTAGCTTTTTCTAATGTAGAGGGAATGGACCAAATGTAACATCTTTTGAGTCGATGCACTAGTTCTATATGCTTTCGTTGCATTTCCTGATGAAAATTTGTTTAAAGTTAGAAATGACACATTGCGTAACTTTGAACTTCTGGGGTACTTTCTATCGTACTTATCTTAGCATTCAATTCTCATGTAGACTTTGTTATTGTAACCTTTGGAAGGCATGGCTACAGAGTTTGTAACGGTATAAGTTTTTGTTATTAGAAACATCTGAAAACTTTTGCTATAAGCAAAAGGTATCCAGATTCACAACTGAAAATGCAACATCTAGACTTCTATACTACTTTTCAACTAAAGTAGTATACAGGGTCAAGAAAGTGTGATTAAAAGTGATAAAAAGTTGTAACGGTTTGATACTCGCTGCACATGCCTGCTGAATTCATTCTTAACTCCAAATGAATTTGTAAGTACATTGTGAAAATGTATAGCAACCAGCTTTTACAATTTCCTATACTCATCGGAATTGAAAGAATGAAAATGTTAACAAAAGAAAATGACAATGCAGATCACAAATTCTCAAGTTTTGGTTAACTGCAGAACATTCGAGTCAAAAAGATATCTGCAAGTGCAAGCTTACATAAACAAAGAAAGCAAAGGGATAAGAGAAATCCTTCAAGCTGAATGTAAATCGTTAGATTTTGGGCGCTTTCATCATTGCTTTTGGTTGAAAAGCAGCTTTGGGATACCAAAAGGAATGCTAAACACTCCTTAACTTGAATGTTATGTAGTTAAACAAAATTGAGAAGATGTGCTCTGTGTGGTCATTTTCTTTTGTTAAAATTTAATTCTTTTAGTTTATGCTGCTATTTCACTTCTCTTGCCTTTCCCCCCTAGTTTTTCTTCAGCTAGAAGTTGTAACAAAAACACTTAGTTTAATGCACGGGTATGTATAATAGCTACAATGTTTGAATTCTCACTCATTTGGATATTATTTTTCACGGAGTTATATAATTTGAAGAAGTAAGGTGTGGAGGATGTTGCGGAACCCTATTTAAATCCTCATCATGAATATTATTGTTTGTAGTGTTATGAACCTGTTGGCTGAAATATACTCCCAAGAAGATATGATGCCGAAGATATTTGGGACATCAACAGCTAAGGAGAAGCAAAATTTTGATCTAAATGAAGTAGTTCATGTTGACGAGGTGGGAGAAGGAAAATATTTGCAGGAAAATCCTTATATGTTGTCTATGTTGGCACCACGTTTATGGCCCTTCATGAGGCACAGTATTACATCAGTTCGACATTCAGCTATCCGGACTTTGGTAAACTGCTTACCTACAATATTCTAATTTTTAGTATCAGTCTCCTATAAATTTTGTCAAAGCAAAAAACTATTATAATTTTTTTTTTTGTTAAGATGGCTGCTTATCTGGGTTATTAGGATTATCTAGTTTGGGCATGACTAATGAATATTTCTCTAGGATGTATATTTGATTGCAAGATTTTTTCATACATTTAATACAAATATTAACATACTCTTCGAAGGATTATTAATCTGAAATTTTTATTTTGCAGGAGAGGCTTCTTGAAGCTGGATATAAAAGGAGCATTTCTGAGCATTCTGGTAGTTCCTTTTGGCCTTCTTTTATTCTTGGCGATACCCTGAGGATTGTATTCCAGAACCTGCTTCTAGAATCCAACCAAGACATTCTGCAGTGTTCTGAGAGGGTCTGGAGGTTGCTTGTGCAGGTATCTCACATGAAATTATCACAAGTTGCAACTTCATGCTTTCTTTTATGTACTCTGTTCTTATCATCGTGTAATTCACAATCATATGAAAATGAGTATTAGTTATGGCCGGTTTCGACGTTTATAGTATGGTAGATGTCTTTGTTGTTGTTGTTTTCCTGTTCAACAATAATTCATCAGCTGTATTAACCTTGTACCAGAAAGAGTACATTTAGCAAGATCTTGTATGGATCTTCAGTTTTTTCTGTATTATACATTCATTTTTTTTGTGTTAGACCTTTTGTCTGCATTCTGTTTACTTGGGGGCATATCTCTAAAACTTCATTTTTCTGAATGATTCTAGTGCCCAGTTGGGGACTTGGAAGTTGCTGCAGCATCCTTTATGCCATCTTGGTTAGAACTTGCAGCAACGTCTTATGGTTCCACATTAGATGCTACAAAAATGTTTTGGCCAGTGGCACTACCTCGAAAGAGTCATCATAGAGCAGCAGCTAAAATGAAAGCTGTGAAGCTTGAGAATGAATCTTATGGAACTATTGGCATGGATTCTATTAGAGGTGCTGTTTCTCAGGAAAATAATGGGGATGCTTCTGCCAACTTAGTGAAGATAATTGTCGGTGCTGATTCAGAAATGTCCGTGACCTATACTAGAGTCATTACAGCAACAGCATTGGGGATATTTGCATCCAAGTTGCAGGCAGACTCTTTGCAGTACATAGTCAATCCACTGTGGAATGCACTTTCCTCCTCGTCAGGAGTTCAAAGACAGGTAGCTTCTACTTATTTTCAACAGGAATTTACTGAGTGATATCTTCTATTTGTCAATTAATTTTTTCTTTGTTCTCAGGTGGCATCTGTGATTCTTATTTCTTGGTTCAAAGAGATCAAAAGCAAGGATTCATCGGGAAACCAGGAAATTATGCATTCTTTTCCAGATTATCTTAGAAAATGGTTGTTGGATTTGCTAGCATGTTCTGACCCTGCATTCCCTACAAAAGATTCAGTTCTACCTTATGCCGAGTTGTCAAGGACATATGCTAAGATGCGCAATGAAGCTAGTCAGTTACTGCATGCTGTTGAGTCATCTGACATGTTTGTGGATATATTGTCAGCGAGGAAAATTAATGTGCAGAGTGTAAGTGTAGATGATGCAATCAGTTTTGCTTCAAAACTTCCATCACTATCTAATGATAATGTTGGGAACGAATCAATGGAAAGGAATGTTGATGATACAGAGTCAGCAAAACAACGCCTTATAGCAACTTCAGGCTATTTAAAATGTGTTCAGGTTTGTTTGCAATTCTATTTTACATGTGTGATATGTAGCTTATTCCCTTGATATTTCTTGACAGTTGTTGATTTTTCTTTTTCTTCCCAGAGTAATTTGCATGTTACAGTGACCTCCTTGGTTGCTGCTGCTGTTGTCTGGATGTCAGAACTTCCTGCACGACTTAATCCTATAATTTTGCCTTTAATGGCCTCAATTAAAAGAGAACAGGTGCTGTTTTCAAGATGACTTTTTTTTTGTGAGAATGCAAACTGATTTTGTTCTGATATTTTCCCTTACATTGTTTAGGAGGAAATACTGCAACAGAAGGCAGCAGAGGCACTTGCAGAGCTTATATATCATTGCATTGCTCGTAAGCCCAGCCCAAATGATAAGTTAATCAAAAATATTTGTAGTTTGACGTGCTCGGATCCTTTTGAAACTCCTCAAGCTGCAGTTATCAATTCCATGGAAGTTATTGATGACCAGGATTTCCTCTCCTTTGGTACTAGTACGGGAAAACCGAAATCGAAGGTTCACATGCTAGCTGGTGGTGAAGATCGGTCACGAATGGAAGGTTTTATCAGCAGAAGAGGGTCAGAATTAGCATTGAGACATTTGTGTGAGAAGTTTGGTCCTACATTATTTGAGAAGCTTCCCAAACTCTGGGATTGCATTACTGAAGTTCTTATACCTGGCAGACCTTCAGGTGATCAGCAAATTGTGCAGGCTGTTGGATCTATAAAAGATCCTCAGATTTTGATTAATAATATCCAGGTTGTTGTCTTTCTTGATTTTTTTTTTTAATTTCTTGTCTTGAATTCTTCTCCCTGTTACGATGATGGTCAACCTAGATATGAAATGTTTTGTCTAACATGCCTGGTTAAAATTTTCATCATTTTAGGAATCACTTGTGAGATACTATAATACCAATACAAACAAGTTGTAGGATAAATTATTGAATTCAGCACACAATTATTTGGCACCTTGATGTTTTCTAGCAATTGTAATCTCTATTGCTAGTCAACTCATTATGGTGAACCTTGGTATAATTGGCTCTTAGTATGTTGAATCGTAAAGTGCGTAAGCTAGATATTCTTTTATGCAAGTGTTCCAAGGCACTGGATTTGGTGCTCAATTCTCTTTTCATTTGATATGTCTTCTCGTTTAACTTTTGGAAGCAAAACTTTGTTTTGACAAAAATTGCAGCCAATAGAAGTGCTTTAATGTGCGAAATACATCCGAGTTAGGGCAGCCTATGTGGTGTAAGCAGATGTGATCATAATTGATCGTTCTCTGTATGTAATGATAATCAGCTCTTTTGAATTGTTTAATTTCATGGTAACATGAGTATCCTAGGTTTATAGTATCACAAGAGGTAGGATTAGTTCTGAGCTCTAGGTTTTCTATTCTCTGAAATTAGTGATTTTACTGTCACTGCTTTTTTATCTGGCTAATGTTGATTGTGGGAAAACAGCTTAATCATCATAATGACTTGAAACCATCACTATATTCATACAAAATGTTGTAGGTGCATTGTTTCTCTCTGTTATTGAATGATGGAAAATGATACTTGTTTCTGGTACGTCTGTTCTTTGAAATCTGATGGTGCGTGGGGTATATATGATTAATTTATTTCTCTTTTATCTTTGATTTATCTTGGGCAGGTTGTACGTTCTATTGCCCCAGTGCTGGATGAAACACTAAAATCTAAACTGCTTATGCTTCTTCCTTGCATGTTCAAATGTGTTAGTCATTCCCATGTGGCAGTTAGATTGGCCGCTTCCAGGTGTATTATGACTATGGCCAAGTCTATGACTGTAGATGTAATGCGGGCTGTGATTGAAAATGCTATTCCTATGTTGGGGGATGTGACGTCTGTCCATGCCAGACAAGGTGCTGGCATGCTTATTACTTTGCTTGTTCAAGGATTGGGTGTGGAGTTGGTTCCATATGCACCTTTGTTAGTTGTCCCACTTCTGAGGTGTATGAGTGATTGTGATCATTCTGTCAGACAGAGTGTGACACGCAGTTTTGCTGCCCTGGTACCTCTTCTTCCATTAGCAAGAGGTCTTCCTCCACCTGTTGGACTAAGTGAAGATTTATCTAGAAATGCTGAAGATGCAAAATTTTTGGAGCAACTGCTTGATAGTTCCCATATTGATGATTACAAGCTCTTCACTGAATTGAAAGTTACATTGAGGAGGTACTTTCAACTCTGTAGACTAGCTTTGCTACTTTCCTTGCAGTTCGTTTCCCTTCCCTACCTTGGCTTGATTGAGTAAAAATGCATTATTGTTTAGTGCTGTATTGATTTGTCGTCTGTATGTCCTTGTGACATTTCAATAGGAAAATTCTGTTCAGGATGCTCTTTCCTGCACTTGCTTATTGCTTGCTATGCTGGGGAATGATTGCATTTAAATAATTCATTTATATAGTTATGTTTTGAAGTGTGAAGTGGAGGTGAAGTTGGTTAAGCTGTACTGGGGCCTATCAATTACCCTTCATTTCCCTTCTTATCTGAAAACCAACTGTATGTTGATTCTTGGTTGGGGAAGCTCGAAAAGTAGTCATAGAAGATATCTTGGAGGTCTAAAATATTTTTTGATGATTTCACATTAAATATCTTTAGAACAATTCTGGACAACACTTGACCATGTCTGGTTGTTTCTCTATTGGGTAGTTTGGGGTATGGGACTGACATGATGATATTTTATCTGTGCCAATTATTCAGAGTGTATGCAGATCTTATGCATACTTATTATCTGTTCTTTTTGTTTTCTTCTCTAAACTGGAAATATACCCTTTGATCAATGCTCTTTCAATCACCTGAGATGTATTATTATCTTCCTATGGGGAAGGCAACTTTAGTCTCAGTCTTAGACAAAGTCACTGTCTACTGTCTAGTGAATACTGGTTTGCAAACTGAATGCACAGCATGTGTCAGATTTTATGCAATTTGAAGTCACTGTCTAGTGAATACTGGTTTGCAACTTTTAATTCTAGAGCAATTTTATTTACCCTTATAGTCTTCCCTTTGCTTTTGTGTGCTTTCAGGTATCAACAAGAAGGTATAAACTGGTTGGCCTTTTTAAAACGTTTCAAGCTTCATGGTATCCTGTGTGATGATATGGGGCTTGGAAAGACACTTCAAGCATCAGCAATTGTAGCATCTGAGATAGCTGAGTGTCGTGCTTCAAATAAGAACACGGAACCTCATCCATCCTTAATTGTTTGCCCATCAACCCTTGTCGGACACTGGGCTTTTGAAATAGAAAAATATATTGATCCTTCTTTGATATCCACACTCCAATATGTTGGTTCTGTTCAGAACCGTGTCACTTTGAGAGAACAGTTTGATAAGCATAATGTTGTTATAACATCATATGATGTTGTGCGCAAGGATGCTGATTATCTAGCTCAATATCTCTGGAACTACTGTATTTTAGATGAAGGACATATCATCAAAAGTGCTAAATCGAAAATAACATTGGCAGTTAAGCAGCTGAAAGCTCAGCACAGGTTAATACTTAGTGGAACACCGATCCAGGTAAGGTCGTAGTCCATTTACTTAATGTATTAGAATTTGTAGTTTCATGAGCAAGTTTCTTTTTCCTTTTTTTTCCAGAACAACATCATGGATCTGTGGTCCCTTTTTGACTTCCTAATGCCAGGATTTCTTGGAACTGAGAGACAGGTATCTGTTTTTGATTTTGTTTTAGATACTAAGATCTGCTGTCTGTTGTTTAGATTATTCAGTTTAATTCCACAAATTCTGATCACTGAGTTATGTGGAAAATCCTTCTTGTTGGATTTATGCTTTTAACAAGTTGATTATTTGTTGTGCTTTTACCTACAAAACTGTTGTCTGTTATTTTCAACTGTTGATTGAATGTTATTTTGGCAGTTCCAAGCCACCTATGGAAAGCCGCTACTGGCTGCTAGAGATCCTAAATGTTCTGCCAAGGATGCTGAATCTGGGGCACTTGCTATGGAAGCTTTGCACAAGCAGGTCATGCCCTTCCTACTTCGTCGGACAAAAGGCGAGGTTTTGTCAGACCTGCCAGAGAAAATCATTCAGGACAGATACTGTGATCTTAGCCCTGTCCAATTAATGCTTTATGAACAATTTTCTGGTTCACATGTGAAACAAGAAATTTCAAGCATGGTAAAGACAGATGATTCTTCAGTTGCAGCAGGGGGAAAGCAGACTTCGCCAAAAGCATCTACACATGTATTTCAGGTGAAATGATTCTTTTCCCTTCATTCTTCTTTATATTCTTTTCCCCCAGTGTGTGAAGTTTCTATGGGCTGAGCAAATGTCCCTTTTGTTTTTTTAGGCACTGCAATACTTGCTAAAACTTTGTAGCCATCCCCTTCTCGCCGTTGGAGAAAAGGTTCCCGAGTCACTTACATTGCAGTTGTCAGAGCTCTTCCCAGCGAGTTCAGATATTATTTCTGAACTTCGTAAACTCCACCACTCTCCCAAATTAGTTGCCCTTCAGGAGATTCTGGAAGAGTGTGGAATTGGTGTGGATACTTCTGCTTCTGACGGTGCTGTCGGACAGCATAGAGTTCTGATATTTGCTCAACATAAAGTAATGATCACCCTATCTCTCTTGCTAATTGCTTGCCTAGTTGAGCTTGTATCCTTCTTTCCAGAATTACCGCTTTAATAATGTTTTCCACGCAGGCCTTACTGGATATCATTGAAAAGGACTTGTTTCAAACCCACATGAAGAGGTGAGTCGTTTAAAACGTTTTATAGCCGAATGCTAGAGTTGTTGATTTATAGGAAAATATTCCGTGTTTATTTTATTAATTTAGCACAACTGAAGAAATTTTTATCAAAGTGAAGTTAGAATTGTTGATTTAAAGGAGATTTTTTCCTGATTTGTTTTTATGTGTTGTATTCAATTTGCTTTGGCTATTTTAACCATGTGTTGTAGTTCTAGAAGGCAATTGCTTATGCCTTCTTTATCAAAGTAACAGTTTGTCTTTATCCTCCAATTATGTGGAAAAAGTTTGAAAAATCTAATTTAAATTTTTTTGACAATCATTCCCAAGTCCGAGTAACATAGTTGAGAAATATAATTTTTTTTCTCTGCACATATTGCTTTTACTATACTCTTGTTCCGCAAATTTCCTTGTTTTCGGGTTGATGCTACTTATCATTTTGCATTTAGTTCCTTAACCTTTATTGCTTTTTTCTCTGTGCTGTCACAACTCCAGGGCAGTAACAACAATTGTTAGAGTTTGAGTAGACTTAGTAAGAGATTTGTGAAGTATGCAATGACAATAAACCAACTTCAAGATCTTTTCATTTTCTTCTTTGCTTTGATGTATCTGTGCATGACCTCGTAATTTGAAGCTTATTTCACATTTTCACATAATCCAGTGCTTATTCTGTACTAATTCTAGAAAATTTTATCAATTTTAATCTTTTGCATCAAACAGTGTCACATATCTACGACTGGATGGATCGGTTGAATCAGAAAAGCGTTTTGACATTGTGAAAGCTTTCAATTCTGATCCGACTATAGATGCATTGCTGCTTACAACACATGGTAAGGTTTTTTTGTTGCAAGGGAATTTCATTTATGATGTTTTACTTGACTATCGGCTCTGTTTTGCAGTTGGTGGGCTTGGTCTGAACTTGACATCTGCTGATACCCTCATTTTTATGGAACATGATTGGAATCCAATGCGTGATCACCAGGTAACTTGAATATCACATATTTT
Source organism: Hibiscus tridactylites (assembly GCA_958450335.1). Taxonomy (NCBI): domain Eukaryota; kingdom Viridiplantae; phylum Streptophyta; class Magnoliopsida; order Malvales; family Malvaceae; genus Hibiscus; species Hibiscus tridactylites. Next base: position 61,157,522 of record OY288286.1, on the reverse strand, counting down.
TGTATAGAATCTGCTCTTCATGTGTTGATGAAATTAATTCCCCCACTAGTGTTCTCCAGTAACTTCTTTTATCAGCATACTATCTTTTTTCGTATATTGCCATGGATGCATGCACCAAATTTTATCGTCTTAAATTGTTTTACCTTTGCTTGAGCTTGCTGATTTGTTTTAAAGGTTCATTAATGATTTGTATCTTATAATCAATTTCAGGCAATGGACAGAGCACATAGATTAGGCCAACGGAAAGTTGTGAATGTCCACCGTCTCATCATGCGCGGCACCCTGGAGGAAAAAGTTATGAGCCTTCAACGGTTCAAACTATCGATTGCCAACGCCGTTATCAATGCCGAGAATGCCAGTTTGAAAACCATGAACACTGACCAGTTGCTCGATCTATTTGCCTCTGCCGAAACATCTAAAAAGGTATTTTTATTTCAGACTTGTCTTGCATGTTATAGACAAGATAAATTTGGAAATCATTTTTGGTTCTTTTATCGGTTCTTTTTTAATGCTTCAGTAAGCGTGTCTGAATTTAGTGGTCCCCTGTAGGATCTAGGTTTTGAAGTTTTTCCAATGTTGAACAGATCAGTTCTAAGACACAAAATATAGAATTGAAAGAAATCCATTGAATTTTCATGTTCCTTCCCCAAGTTACTTACATCGGATGTCAAGTGATTTTTTGAGATGACATGTGACTTGCACAGGGAGCTAGTGGTTCAAAAGGTTCAGAGAGCAGCGTCGACGCAGACCCTAAATTAATGGGAACAGGGAAGGGAGTAAAAGCCATTCTTGGTGGTTTGGAGGAGCTTTGGGATCAATCACAATATACAGAGGAATACAATTTGAACCAGTTCTTAGCAAAACTCAATGGCTGAGTTCAAGCTGTTCAAAGACAATTGCGGTAGTAATAGTATGTTGAACCACCTCTCGGGTGTTTGGATCACGGCAGCTAGATTTTGTTTCCGTCCGGGTTCATATTGAAGCCAGCTGTAAAAAGAAATGTATATATCTAATTTTGACAAATATTAGGTTTAGCTTTCAAATTTTTAAATATATTTTTACCCAAATTTTGGGATGTTTTATTTTGCCAAAATTGTCAACCCTGGAGTTTGCATAAGGGAGACTGGCGAGAACGGGGGGAGGCTAGTTTTAAGTGGTTGGTCCCAAGTCTGAAGATTGGAGTTTAAAAGTTGGTCGGAAATTTCAGAAGAGAATTGTAAAGCCAATTATTGTATATATCTTCTTCTCTCTTCCAATCCATATTGCTATCATTTAAAAAAAAGCCATGTCAAGATATCGTTATAAAATTTGTATAACATAAATTATTTATAATTATATAATAATCCATATTAAAAATTGGATACATAAAAAATATGTAAATTATCAAGTTCATTTATTTCTGAATTTGGCCTGGGTTTTATCTTTTATATGTTATTTGTTGTTGGTTTTGGAAGCATTCCATCGTAATAAGATTATCATCTTTTCAATTTTGATCTTTTTCAAGTTTTACTTTATAATAGATAAGTTTTTAAAAATTATATATTAGAAAACTTAGAAGGGATTAATTTGTATATTGTTCATCAAATTGAATCAATTAAATATATTTAAAACTATAGTTGAAGTAAGTTTGTAAAATTTGTTAAAAAAAACCTTGTCAATTATAGTGACATTTTGATGGCTGCAAAATTCTTGATCGACTGTTTCAAACTACTTTGTATAAACCACTTTAACTTCTAGTCAGGTTGGGTTAGTATTTTGTTGTCCATGTATATGTTTTGGAATGACACAATTATGAAATGTGTATAGTTAGTACGAGAATAATATATTATGATTTTTTTATATATATAGAATGTGTATAAGCTTGTATGTTTATACTATAAAATTTAAATTGTTAATCTTAATCCCTAAAAATTAAATCTTAAACACTACAACCTAAACATTAATCTTTAATATGTTTCGTTGTATTTTTTTTGAACAATTCCTACCTAGGGGAGGGGAAGGAAAAATTAGCTCCTGCAGGGTCTAGAACCCAACTTAGGAGAGAGGAGATGTCAACTGAGAACTTTTAACCACTTGCTCTAGAGGTTGTCGACTGTTTCATTGTGTTTTCTATAATGATGTGTTTCGTTGGGTTCATATTTAATTAATTTTGAAATATTATATTATAACATTATTAAGAGATTTTATATTCTTTAATACGTTTCTTTGTGTTTTCTGTATTCATATTTAGTTGATTTTGAATTTTTTTTGAATATGAGTTGATTTTGAAATTTTATATTATAATATTATTGAAGGATTCTATATTCTTTAACACGTTTCGTGTGTTTTCTATGTTCATATTTGGTGATTAAAACTGTATGTTCACAATTTTCTTTATAAAAAAAATGATAAGTGTATTTGGACGATCTACTCAACCGTGTGGTAGTTAAAAACGCAAAGCGAGGGTGTAATTTCAAGCATTCTAGAGAAACTCAAGTCTCATTATTAGATCATCTAAATGTAATTTCTAATAATATGGTAATTAAAAACGCAAAGTGAGGGTGTAATTTACCCCCAAAATTTAGGGGACAACAATAGACTAAATATGAATACAATTGCTTAAAAGTAAGATTTTTTTTTGGTTTAAGCCAATGTATCTACCGCCGATATCAGTGACTAATCCTCTCGTTGTGGGTGTTTTTACTAAGAGGTAAACGGCTCGCCATGAAATGTGCTCTATTTTCATTGATAAAAATCAAACTCCTGACCTCATGGTTAAGGGATGAGGTGAGCAACCACCACACCACACCTCATGGTTTAAGTAAAAAAATCTTGATACGAAAATTTGTTAATTTTAAGATTTAGGGGTTAGTTTATAGATTTAAGTTGTATGGTCTAGAATTTAGCATTTAAGGTTGAAGTGTAGAGTTTAGTTTTTTTTATGATTTTTAGGTTTAGGGTTTTAAAATTAAGAATTAGATTTTAGATTTTAAAAAACCACAGTGTAATATTTCTTCTACACAAACTATGTATTAAAATATAATACTAAAAGTAATGTTATTTTGCTTAGACTTGCATTATTAGATAAATTTCATTATCGAGCCCAACAAGTGTCCCAGTGAAAAATCGAATGATGTTCATCTTAAGAGACACGAGTTCAAATCACTTTGTCTACAATGTGTATGTGCATTGTCAAATGGTTAAGAATATCTATGAACAAATACTATCTTGTAATTTCAATTTGGGTCAATTTTGGGTTAATGGGAGATTAGTCGGTTTTAATCGAGTGTTTAGGTCTATCAGTTTTTTATACCATATTGTGAAACCAAAATTGATTTTGATATAACACCTAGACTTATGGACTAATTTGAAAAACAATAAATTTTTAAGTACTCTTCAAAGTCTCACTATTGACAAGTCTTTTGGAACCAAACTATATCTCAAGACAAATCTTTCTTAAATGATAAAAATCTTCTAAGTTTTTCTATGTATTTTCAAGTCAAACTTCACTAAAACGCCCAAGCGTATCGATACCCTTAGGCGTATCGATACGATTTTTAGTCACTAGAATTTTAATAGACCATAGCGTACCGATACGGTATTAGGCCATATCGATACGATATTCATTTGGGCAATACTTTAAATGATACCGTACCGATACGCATTGCTACCGTATCGGTACGACTTGCTTATCTTTGTAAAATCTTTGCATTTAATTTTCGACCGTTGGCTTGTCAGTTAATTGGTATTCCAAAATTTAAATGACCGTTATACCGATACACTAAGTATCTGTACCGATACGTTTTTTTATCAAAACTAAAGTTGGGATTCCAGTGAGCAAATTCCGTATTGATATGCCCTTCCGTATCGATACGCCCCTTAAAAACCGTACTGATATGCTCTCTAAGCGTATTGATACGCGCTATTTTTAGTCACAACGACTCTTTCTTCTTTGAGACAAGTATTGATACGCCCCCGAGCCGTACCAATACAATAGGCAACTGAGCTGCATTTCTTGAGGGAAATTGCATCCCAACGGCTCTATTGATGATCCCAACTACCCAAACGACTAGAATTCAATGCAAGGGTATAAAAACAAGTCTCAATTGAACTAGCAACAACCATTGAACCTACAAGCAACATCAAAGCACTCAAATCCAAACTTTGTACCTTTAGAGTCAAATTCTTGTACCCAACTCTTGTATTCTCATTGTAATATTTTATTGTGAGTTTGGGGAGTGTGAAATTGTAATTGGGTAAACAATCATCCGTTGAGAGGAACTTTTAGAGTTTACCAAATACTTTTCTTTGTAAAAGTGAGTGGATTAAGCTTTGGGTAGAAAGCTTAATCAAATTGTAAGGTTCCCTCCTCATCCAAGAAAAAGGGAAGAACTCAAGTAGTGAATTGGTTAAAAATCCTTAGCGGGAACTAAGGTAGTGGATGTAGAGTTCGTTTGGAGAACTTGAACCACTCTAATTGCCTTGTGTCACATTTTAATTTTTCCATATTTTCACCCACCAAAATTTTTATCGCCAATTCACCACCTCTTGGCCATTTGCAATTGTGTGATCTACTCAACAATTGGTATCAGAGCTATTGAGTGTGTAAAAATTCTATTATTTACACCTTTTTAACCCATATTTCTGCATTCAAGCATTATACATTGCATTTAGGTTAGTTTACAACAAAACATCACAAATATATTAAAAGGCACAGTTTCTACTAAGAATGACTGTTTTTGCAGGTTGTTGCCGTAGTAGACGGAAAGGGCAGGCGCTGGGCAGTGAAGTAGAAGAGCTGAACTGGACAAGCAGTCAAAGAGGACGATGCTGCCATGGTTGCCGCCGTGACAGCAGAGGACGACAACAGTTTTGAGGAGAAGAAGCAAAGTGGACCTCGACAGATAGAGAAAATTCAGCCCGTCTATCGTGTGAAAACCTTATATTTTTCCAAGCCCCAGATCAAAAGGAATGTCAAGCCCAAAGTTCAAGGAGAGAAAATCCCAAGCAAGGAAGATGACGGCTGGAAAGTAGATTCCTTGAAGATTTAGTCTTTCTTAGAATCATACTTTCAATTAAAGTTGTATTCTTGCTATTTTAGATAACTTGAGCCCAAAGCTTATATAAGGGCATATATTTTAACCTAGGAGGGCATAACCGATTACCCTAGCTTCCTTCCCAAAAACTCTAGTCGTTTTCCTTCCCCCAACATGTTTTAAATTCCCCCTAGGGCCACAGGTTGATTTGTAAAGTAGTTGCAAGGGTTGTTTTGTTTTAGGAATTTTCAGTTCAATAAAATAAACTTCAAGTTCTCTTATTTTGGTTATTAATATCTTGCAAGAGTATCGGGAGAGCATTATGATGTTATCTATTTACTTAGCATCGGGAGAGTTAAGTATACGAAAGAAATAAGAGCAAGTTCTCTAGTTTATAGTTGAACTATCTCAGGCCTAGGGATAGGACGAGGTTAAGTGGCTAAAGAAGAAGTCATACACATCAGTATTCATCCTTCGATTCACACCGGGAGGTATCATCAAAGACGTGATCATCGACAGACTTGGACCTAGGGATAGGCCAAGGCACATCTGGGATTCTTGCCAAACTTGAAGTACTGAGTTGAGCGTTTGCTGCTGCGACAATCAACGGACTGCTGCCGCGACGGGCGCGACGACAGAACTGGATTTCCTAAACTCTGCAATACTGAGCAATTCAATACCAGCCCATTCTCTCTATCTTGATTTCTTTACTCTTTTATTTACGTTTACTTCATTATTCTCGTGACAACTTTCTCAAATATTTTCTTTACTTTCGTGCAGTGGATTAAGGTGAAACTATTAGCCCAATCCCTGTGGAGACGATATCCGATACTTCGTATCACTTTACTACTTGCGTCGTGTATACTTGCACTACCATTGCGATAGACTATTTTACACGCAACAAGTTTTTGGCGCCGTTGCCGGGGATTGGCAACATAACTCTACCTTTTCTTTTACTGCACTTTTCGTTTTTGTTTTTATTTTTCTGTTTTTCTTTGGTGCATCAACTCTTGCTTTTCACAAGGTTTCTTGTTTATGCGCAGATCGAATCGAGGTAAAGATCCTGAGTATCCGTTAGATCCGGAAATCGAACGTTCATTCAATCTCAAGAAACAGCTTCGTCACTTACTAGCCAGAAACGAGTACCTTGAGGAACAGTTAGAGACGATGGCCCACAATGGAAACGACCCGCCTGTGGGAGATATTATACCTCCTGCTGGCAACCCTGCTGCCGCTGCCGGACGACGGTCCTGTCGTGACTACATGCTGAACGATCATGTAGAATTGGAAACCACGCTGCCGGACATAGATGTTGACAACTTCGAGCTGAAACCTGTCATGTTTAGCATGATCAACAATGTCGGCCAATTCAGTGGTGCTGTTACAGAGGATGCTAGGGAGCATCTCAAAACTTTCCAGGAGATCTGTGGTTCGTTTAGACTGCCAAGAGTTAATCTGGAGATACTGAGGCTTCGATTATTTCCCCATTCGTTGAGGGACAGAGCAAAGAGTCAAAGACTTAGTGGAATAAACTTACGTCGGGTTCAATTAGAACTTGGGCAGATTTATCTCGTGAATTTTTATCTCGTTTTAATCCTTCACATTTATCTGAGTGATTACGTAATGAAATTGCTACTTTTCAACAGGAAGATGACGAGCCTATGCACGAGGCCTGGGACAGATTTACTACTCTTCTACAGAACTGCCCAATGCATGGATTCCCCGTCTGGAATCAGGTAACTAAGATTTATAATGCTGCCAACTTACAAACTCGTATTCGAATTGATTCAGCAGCGAACGGACTATTATTGGACAAAGACCCAGACGAGGCAATGCAAGTATTGAAAAATCTGGCTAAGAATGAGGAGCAGTTTCCGACAGCCAGAAGAGGGGGTAAACGAGTACTAGCTGTCAAGGATTATGAGGCCGACAACACGATGAAATCACATGTAGCATTCCTTACTAAAGCAATGAAAAAGCTATTGAATAATGATGCACAACATGGATTTGCTGTTGAGGAGGTATATGAAATCTATGAGGGAAATCATAGTTCGGATGAGTGTCCTATACAGTTAGAAGAGAGAAAGTATGTTGGAAACTACAAGCCGAATTACAACTCCAACAAATATAATCCCAACTGGAGAAAGGATCCTAAGTTTTCTTGGAGTAATCCAAATAATGCTCTGAATCCTCAAGCACACAGTAATCAGAACCAGGGAGGACCTAGATTGTTGACTCGACAGCAACTACCGCCGCAACAATAGCCACCAGCTGCCACGAGCAGTATACTGGAACAGACACTGGCCACTTTTATGTCTCTAACAGGTACTTATATTGAGAACATGAATCAGTTTGTCAAGAAAACATAGACATTCATGGATAAAACAGAGATGCGGATGAAAAATCATGAAGCTACTCTGAAATCTTTGGAGACACAAATGGGTCAGGTTTCACAACATATTAAGCCAAGGCAGACTGGAGGATTTCCTAGCAACACTGAAAATGCTAGGCAGCCCACACATGAGCAATGTAAGGCCATTACTACTAGAAGTGGGAAGAAATTACCAGGGCCAGAAAAGGAAGCTGAAACAGTGGGAAAACCAGACTTGGACAGACCTGCCGAGGGAGCTGCCCCGACAGGTAACAAACAAACTGCTGCCGATAAACCTGTTACGACATCAGAAGCGATAGAGGAGAAAAATGATGAACCAAAACCTCCTCAGATTCATATGCAGTGGGAAGGACGTATTGCCGATTATCGTCCCCACCTCCTTTTCCCCAACGGTTACAGCAAGCGAAGCAAGAATCTTAGCTAAAAAAGCTTTATGATATTTTTAAGCAGGTTCATATTAATATTCCGCTGTTGGATGCCGTTAGGGAGATGCCCGGTTACGCCAAATTTCTCAAGGATGTTATGTCAAAGAAATCAAAACTTGGGGAATTTGAAACGGTTAAGATGACAGAAGGTTGCATGAGTATTCTTCATAGGCAGCCACCCCAGAAAAAGAAGGATCCGGGGAGCTTCATCATACCTTGTGTAATTAGAGATAAATACGTGGGTAAGGCACTTTGTGATCTTGGTGCTAGTATTAATTTAATGCCAAAATCTGTTTTCCAGAAATTAGGTATTGGAAAGGCGCGGCCCACGACAATAATTCTGCAGCTGGCAGACCGCTCTTATGTTCATCCGGAAGGAAAAATTGAAGATATTCTGGTAAGAGTGGATAAATTTATATTTCCTGCTGACTTTCTTGTTTTAGATTGTGAAGTAGACGAAAATGCACCAATCATCCTTGGGCGACCTTTCTTAGCCACGGGAAGATCACTGATTGATGTGGAAAAAAGGAGAACTCACCATGAGAGTGAACGACCAAGAGATTAAGTTGAATGTTCTCCAAGCTATGTAGCATGCTGATGCAGACGAGGAATGCAAGGTTATCACTGAAGTTATCCTTGATCAACCCTGCATCAGGTCGGGCTGTCACGACATCCAAATTGGTCACTGCCTCGGCAGCCACTTACAGGACTGTCACGACAGCACTGACGACAACAACTCCTCAGAATCCGATACATCTGATACTAAAGATCAGGAGGAGGTAAACTGGATAGGTGATCGTCTAGGTAAGTTATTCGAACCTTTAAATTATACTTTAGATAACCATGCAATCCAAAAGCCATCTACTGTTGAGCCCTCTGTTTTAGAACTGAAGCCCCTGCCATGGCAGCTAAAATATGCTTTTCTTGGTTCAAATGATACGTTGCCCGTAATCATCTCTTCCAAGTTGATGCAGGAACAAGAACATCAGTTAATAGGGATGCTGCGGCAGCACAAAAAGGCAATTGGATGGACGATAGCTGATATTCAAGGCATTAGTCCGGCGTTATGCATGCACAAAATCTTTTTAGAGGAAGATCATAAGCCGACTATAGATGCTCAAAGGCGGCTAAACCATGCGATGAAAGAGGTGGTGCGTAAAGAGATAATCAAGTGGTTAGATGCTGGTATAATTTACGCCATCTCCGACAGCAAATGGGTGAGCCCGGTGCAATGTGTTCCCAAGAAAGAAGGAATGACCGTAGTAACCAATGAAAACAATGAGTTAATCCCAACCAGGACTGTGACCGGTTGGAGGGTTTGTATGGACTATCGGAAGCTTAACAAAGCTACCCGAAAAGACCACTTTCCTTTACCCTTTATTGATCAAATGCTTGATAGATTAGCGAGTAAACCTTACTATTGTTTTCTTGATGGTTATTCAGGTTATAATCAAATAGCTATCGCACTGGAAGATCAAGAAAAGACGACTTTCACATGCCCCTACGGAACGTATGCTTTTAGGAGAATGCCGTTTGGATTATGCAATGCACCCGCCACCTTCCAAAGGTGCATGATGGCCATATTCTCCGGTATGGTGGAGGACTTCCTCGAAATATTTATGGATGATTTTTCAGCCTTTGGGGACGATTTTGAGAGCTGCCTAGGCAATCTACAAAAGGTATTTGAAAGATGTGAAAAAGCAAACCTGGTCTTAAATTGGGAAAAATGCCACTTTATGGTGGATAAAGGGATAGTCCTTGGCCATAAGATTAGCTGCCGTGGCATAGAAGTCGACAGGGCCAAGATTGAAGTGATCGAAAAGCTGCCGCCGCCGACCACAATCAAGGGTATTAGAAGTTTCTTGGGACATGCTGGTTTTTATCGGAGATTTATTGCAAATTTCTCAAAAATCACCAAGCCCCTATGCCATCTTTTGGAGCAGAACCGACCCTTTGACTTTAATGAAGAATGTACTGAGGCATTCAAGGTTCTAAAGGAAAAACTGGTAACAGCCCCAATAGTACAGCCACCAGATTGGACACATCCATTTGAGATTATGTGTGATGCTAGTGACTATGCTGTCGGGGCAGCACTTGGGCAGCGGAGAGACAAGTTGTTTCATGTCATATATTATGCCAGCAAAACACTGAATGACGCCCAAGTGAACTACACCACCACAGAAAAGGAGTTATTAGCTGTGGTGTTCTCCATTGACAAGTTTCGTTCTTACATACTTGGAACGAAGGTAATAGTGCACACAGACCATTCTGCCCTGAAGTATTTGTTCGCAAAAAAGGATGCAAAGCCTCGATTGATACGGTGGATCCTGCTATTGCAAGAATTCGACCTTGAAATCAAGGACAAAAAAGGGACAGAAAATCAGGTAGCAGATCACTTGTCAAGGTTGGAGAAGGGACAAAGTCTACCAACAGATGAGACAAACATACTGGAGACCTTCCCAGATGAGCAGCTATTTGCTGCCGCAATCACTGTCGTGACAGCCATGGCGGCATGTAAGTCTTCTGAACTCCCCTGGTATGCAGATTTCGTTAATTTCTTAGTTAGCGGAATAATTCCTTTTGATCTTAATTATCAAGCCAGGAAGAGGTTCCAAAATGATGTTAAGCATTATTATTGGGACGAACCTCTTCTTTTCAAAATCTGTGCAGATCAGGTTATAAGAAGGTGTGTACCACAAGAAGAGCAAGAAGACATACTTCATCACTGCCATGCTTCACAGTATGAAGGTCACTTAGGAAGTAACAAAACTGCTGCCAAGGTGCTGCAGTCAGGGTTCTACTGGCCGTCACTATATAAAGATGCACAAATCTTCTCCAAGAGTTGTGACAGGTGCCAAAGGACAGGAAACATCTCAATGAGAAACGAGATGCCACTGCAGAACATTCTAGAAGTCGAAATCTTCAACGTTTGAGGGATTAATTTTATGGGACCATTCCCATCTTCATGTGGGAATCTATACATCCTTCTGGAAGTAGATTATGTCTCTAAGTGGGTCGAAGCTATTGCAACTCAAAAGAATGATGCCAAGACAGTCCAAAGATTTTTACACAAAAAATCTTTTCTAGATTTGGCATCCCTAAGGCGATTATCAGTGATGAAGGGAGACATTTTGACAACAGGGTTATTGCTGCTGCTTTGAAGAAATATGGTGTCAAGCATCGGATCGCGACAACATATCACCCACAAACCAATGGACATGCTGAAATATCTAATAGGGAAGTTAAGAACATTCTTTAGAAGATGGTTAAGTCAACTAGGAAAGACTGGTCTTTACTCCTCAATGATGCGTTATGGGCATATAGGACAGCTTTTAAAACTCCATTGGGAATGTCTCCGTACTGATTGATTTATGGGAAAACATGTCATCTACCTGTCGAGATAGAGCACAGAGCATATTGGGCGATCAAGGCAGTAAATATGGACTTGGACAGGGCAGGCCAGAAAAGACTGTTAGATCTGAACGAAATTGAAGAAATCCGAACCATGGCCTATGACAATGCAAGAATCTACAAGGATAAAACGAAGAAGTGGCATGACAGGAAGTTGCTGCCACGATAGTTCTGCCCAGAGCAGCTTGTATTGTTGTTCAATTCTAGACTTAAACTCTTCCCAGGGAAGTTAAAATCTAGATGGTCTGGCCCGTTCCAAGTCGTACAGGTTTTCCCCCATGGTGCCATAAAAATCTGATCATTAAAAGACGGGCACCAATTCAAAGTCAACGGACAACGTCTCAAGCATTATCAAGGGACTGAAGCCCCATGAATGCAGGGAGTGGTTACCTTAGGAGATGCCCCACGTGGCATCCCTAATTTAACTTAAATTTTAATTATTTATTTTATTATTATTATTATTTATTATTTATTAGGAAATAAGGTTTATTTTATTTGAATAATGTTTTTTATGTTTATTGTTTTTAGGAAATAAAGGAGTCAAGAAGAAAAGGAGAAGTGAACTCAGCCACCATCCATCCATCAGCCCAACAAAGCCCAAATATTGAAGCATGTCGTTACAGCTGCCGCGACAGACGCAGAAAATACAGGTTGTCATCACGCTGTCACGACAGACGCAGAAACACGTCACAGACGCGTTTTATGTGAATAATGTTTTTTATTTGAATAATGTTTTTTTATGTTTATTGTTTTTAGCAAATCCCTTTCTATATAACCCCGTTTCATTTTCATTTTCACTCACTTCTGCCTTTCTTACTTGCTCTCCCTCTTTAGCTTTCATTTGCTTTCATTTACTTTTCACAACCCTTGCACTAATATGTCTTCTAGGAAAGCCCAACGAAATGCTGCCTCCAGTTCCTCACCAACAGAAACTCCCCCATGCTCCTTTGCCACCAGAGATATGTGGGAGGAGAGAGGCTTTATCTATACACCGAAGGCGGAGAATCTGGGCCTCAAGCCATTCATAGCGCGGAAGGTTAGAGCTTTATTGTGGCACACATTTGTGGAACAGCCGGAGGAAATGAACGTGACGCTGGTAAGAGAATTTTATGCTGCCATCAGCAGTAGGACCGCGACAGCAGTGAGTGTTCGAGGGAAAGAAGTGTCGTTTCAAGCAGAGTACATCAACTCCTTATATGGCCTTTACATAGGCCACAATGATGATGCACACCAACAGTTCCTCAACACATTAGACACTGCTGCCTATGACACTGTCATGGCAGAACTGACCGATGAGGGAACCCAATGGAATACCAGCCGGAAAAATCCACAGACGGTAAAGCGGACCCAGCTGCTGCCGGAGGCAAAGTTATGGAATGCCTTCATAAAAAGAGGATCATGCCGTCATCCCACCATACCACCGTCGACCAGCAAAGGTTTGCATTGATACACTCTATTTTACATGAACGACCCATTAATGTGGGCAGTTATATGCGAGAGAGCATTTTGGAATGTGCATATAGACCGACGGGCCTCCTTTTCCTCCCATACCTCATCACTTCGCTCTGCCGCGGCCATAACATGCAGGAAGTACACACTGATTTAGTAGTCAAAGGACGAGGTTGGACGAAAAAGAATATCCTCAACCTTATGGAGCTGACCGTGGCCACTCCTCTATCATCATTCAACCCCGCTGCCGCCACAGCTGAAACGACAGAACAACAAAATACTAAACCTGCCGCCGCAGCAGCTGCTCCGACAGACTCCTCCACCCAGATCCTAGCTGCCATTCAGAAGCTGGAGGAAAGACAGTTGGGATTAATGACATTCATCAGGGACTTTACCGCCTCTACGGTAACTTTTATTCAAAGTACTTTAAATTTTCCTGATGCTGCTTTCCCTACTTTTCCTGCCCATTACTTTACTACCCTTTTCCACACTCCTACACCTGCTGCTACCCCACGAACACCATCTGCCACCTCCATACCATCACCTGCCCCGACAGCAACAGGCAGCACCCATGCTGAACCATATGCCCGAGGAACAAAACGTCCAATGACATCGAATGACCTTGCTGCCTTTGTTGCTCGGTTCTCCTCCCCTTCTATTTGGGAAGACAGTGACGATGAACCCTCTATTAAGAGGAATCTGTCAAAGGAGTTCTCACCGGTAAAGAGGCAGAAACAGATGGCAGATAAGAACAATTTGCCAAAGGCTAGCAGCAGCAGTGAAAGCAGCAGCAGCAGCTTTGATGTTCAGGTTGTACAACAACCAACCCAGCCCGCCCCGAGAGCCAGAGCCCGCCATCAGATCAGACTCAGCAGCAGCAACGAAGACAACGATTAAAATTTAAGTTTCTTATCTTATTATTGCTGCCTGCTATATATATTTTGTGATGTACTGCCTTTATCTGTTTTCATTTTTATTTTGTCATTTGCATTAAGGGCAATGCAACCCTCGAGCTTGGGGGTGGCAACCCTCCATATTAATGGAGTACATCTTAGTTAAAATCCGTGTCTTTACTTAGTTTATTTTTCTTAAAAAAAGAGATGAAAATATTGAAATTTTTGGCTGAAAATTGTGAACTGAACTTACCTGTCGTGACAGCTCTATTGTGGTAGTGACTTTAGGATAGTTTTAAGAGAAGTTTAGAGCCTTTCTATAGTTCTGAAAACTTAAACACCATTGTGACTTTTATACTGCTTAGACTTCTTTTAGCCAAACTAGAATAGGAAACTTAGCACTTGAATAGCCCCTAGAGGTGCCTAAAATTGGCTCTAGGAAAGAAGTTTAGCAAAAGAGACTCAACATCCCTAGAGGTGCCCGAAACTGGCTCTAGGAAGTTAACTAGAGGTGCCTAAAACTGGCTCTAGTGAAACTTTAGCTTAAAAAAAATAGAGAAATCGAGTCAAAACAAAAAAAAATCAAAGGAGCATGAAAAAGTGCCTTCAAAAGATAAACTTTGGCATAAAAATTCGAGTTAAGAGTTGAATATTCTAGTGAAACTAAGAGAGTCTTGGCATATAACTGTTCAAAAGCATGCACACACTGCACGAGGACTATAGTGAGATTCCGGACAGATCCTAAATTATCCGACAGGTTACTGCCGTCACAGGGAACGAACGACGGGTAAGGGAAAGTTCACTGTTTGAAAGCCAAAACAAAAATATTTCCTTTTTCTTTTGAGTCTTAGTTGCTTGAGGGCAAGCAAAAACTTGAGTTTGGGGGTGTGTTGAGTGTGTAAAAGTTCTATTATTTACACCTTTTTAACCCATATTTCTGCTGCATTCAAGCATTATTCATTGCATTTAGGTTAGTTTACAGCAAAACATCACAAATATATTAAAAGGCACAGTTTCTACTAAGAATGGCTGTTTTTATAGGTTGCTGCCGTAGTAGACGGAAAGGGCAGGCGCTGGGCAGTGAAGCAGAAGAGCTGAACTGGATAAGCAGTCAAAGAGGATGATGCTCCATGGTTGCCGCCGTGACAGCAGAGGACGACAGCAGTTTTGAGGAGAATAAGCAAAGTGGACCTCGACAGATAGAGAAAATTCAGACCGTCTGTCGTGTGAAAACCCTATATTTTTCCAAGCCCCAGATCAAAAGGAATGTCAAGCCCAACGTTCAAGGAGAGAAAATCCCAAGCAAGGAAGATGACGGCTGGAAAGTAGATTCCTTGAAGATTTAGTCTTTATTAGAATCATACTTTCAATTAAAGTTGTATTCTTGCTATTTTAGATAACTTGAGCCCAAAGCTTATATAAGGGCATATATTTTAACCTAGGAGGGCATAACCGATTACCCTAGCTTCTTTCCCAAAAACTCTAGTCGTTTTCCTTCCCACAACATGTTCTAAATTCCCCCTAGGGCCACATGTTGATTTGTAAAGTAGTTGCAAGAGTTGTTTTGTTTTAGGAATTTTTAGTTCAATAAAATAAACTTCAAGTTCTCTTATTTTGGTTATTAATATCTTGCAAGAGCATCGGGAGAGCATTGTGAGGTTATCTATTTACTTAGCATCGGGAGAGTTAAGTATACGAAAGAAATAAGAGCAAGTTCTCTAGTTTTTAGTTGAACTATCTCGGGCCTAGGGATAGGACGAGGTTAAGTGGCTAAAGAAGAATTCATACACATCGATATTCATCATTCGATTCACGCCGGGAGGTATCGTCAAAGACGTGATCATCGACAGACTTGGACCTAGGGATAGGCCAAAGCACATCTGGGATTCTTGCCAGACTTGAAGTATCGAGTTGAGCGTTTGCTGCCGCGACAATCAACGGACTGCTGCCGCGACAAGTGCTGCCGCGACGACAGAACTGGATTTCCTAAACTCTGCAATACCTGCACTACTGAGCAATTCAATACCAGCCCATTCTCTCTATCTTGATTTCTTTACTCTTTTATTTACGTTCACTTCATTATTCTAGTGACAACTTCCTCAAATATTTTCTTTACTTTCGTGCAGTGAATTAAGGTGAAGCTATTAGCCCAATCCCTATGGAGACGATATCCGATACTTCGTATCACTTTACTACTTGCGTCGTGTATACTTGCACTACTATTGCGATAGACTATTTTACACGCAACAAGAGCTACACTCACTGGAAGGATTACAACCCTCTTGATTTGATTCTAGGAGAGTTTGATCAATAACTAGTCAAACAATGGCATCCACCTCCAATTCCAACCTCTACGAGTCTTAATCGACCACCAAGCCACCATTTTTTAATGAGGATAACTACCCATATTGGAAGAATGTAATGAGGCTTTTCATCAATTCTATCGACTACATGGCGTGGGATGTGGTTGAAGAAGGTCCATTCATACCGATGAAGAGAGAAAGTGAAGGAAGACTTGTTCAAAGGCTCAAAGCCGAAATGACCAAAGATGATCGAAGAAGGATGCAAGTAAATGATAAAGTTCTTCATGCCATCTTTTGTACGCTTGGTCCGAATATCTACTCCAAGGTGTCTTCGGTCGAGAATGCCAAAGAAGTTTTGGGACACCCTCGAGACAACATATAAGGGAACTAGTGACGTCAAGGAAACAAAAATTGGGCTACTCAATCTAAGCTATAAAAATTTCAAAATGGATCCCGATGAGAGTATTTCCAAGATGTTTGATCAGTTCTCGGTCATCGTCAATAGATTGAAGGGTTTCAGTGAGATCATCCCCGAAAACAAGCTATTGAGAAAATTGTTGTGCTCTCTTCCATAATCATGGGATAGAAAGAGAACGACTATTATTGAAGCTCGAGATTTGAAGACTCTCAAGCTAGATGCTCTTGTTTGATCTCTACTCACCCATGAAATCATGAAGAAGGGAAGAGAAGAAGAAAAGAAAATAGGGGAGAAAAAGGTTAAGAAGAAGGATGTTGAGAAGAAGAAGATTGGAATCACTCTTAAAGCTTCATATCATGAAAGCGATTCTAGTGAAGATGAGGAGATGACCATGTTGGCCAAACGATTCACTCGCTTTATGAAGTCCAACCGTGAAAGAAAGTTCAATAGAAAAGGAGACTTCAAGAGCAAGAGTAAAGAAGAAGAGAATGACCAAATCATTTGCTATGAATGCAAAAAATCCGGCCATATCCGTTCCGAGTGTCCTCAATTGAAGAGGAAGAGCTTTGGGAAGAAGAACAAGCTCAAAGCTCAAGTAGCAACTTGGAGTGACGATGAGTCATCCGAGGAGGAGGAAGAAGTGGCTAATCTTTGTCTCATGGCCATTGATGATGAACCAAAGGTAAACCTTAACTCATCTAATTTTGATTTTACATATGATGAAATTCAAGATGCTTATGATGAATTGCAAGAGGTTTATGATGAGTTAGTTGGAAAATATAAGGAGTCTATTTTGAGAAACAAGAAAAACATTTCCGATTTAAAAAATCAAAATGAATCTATTTCAAAAACTAACTCGGAATTGGAAAAAAGTTTTGTACTTAGTAAATCTTTCAAATGATCTTAAAAAGAAAAATTTTAATCTTGAAAAACTTCTTTCTGATTTTCAAGATTATCACACAAAGGAAGTGGATAATCTTAAAACATCTATTGCTACTAGGAAAACCCATTTTGAAAAGGAAAAGTCTTCTAAATCCCAATATGTAAAAAGAAAAACTTTTATTCCTAAACAAAGAAATTTTCCTAAGCAATCTAGAGGTCAAAAGATTAGGAGTGTTTGGGTTCCTAAGGAACTCATTATTTCTAATAACATGAATGCTATTGCTTCTTGGATTCCTAAGGGAACCAAGGTTTTAAGGGCTAACACACATGGACCCAAAATGATTTGGGTGACAAAAATCAAAGCCTAATTTCTTTTTTTGTAGGAGGAGCATTGCTACAAGGCCAAAGCTTCAAGCCAAAACTCATGGTACCTTGATAGTGGATGCTCAAGACATATGACCGGTGACAAGAGTAGATTCGTGGAACTAAAGCCAAAGAGTGGTGGTGTGGTGTAGAACTAATGTTTTGATATAATATTTGAAAAATGTTTTGGACTAAATTGAAAAGAATTTAAAATATTGTTTTAGTCAAAAACAACTTGAAAATATGTCTAAGGGTTTTTAAAGGCTTTGGAATGATTTTAAGGTACATTAAAGTAGTCAAAACCAGCCTTTTTAAGTGCCCGTACCGATACGGTCTTGGACCGTACCGATACGCTTTAGGGTTTCAACTACCTAAACTTTCCAGTAGCCAAAACCCGTACCGATACGCTTAGCCGTATCGATATGGTGTGCTTTGAAATAGCCCAACAGCCAGTCGCTTACCGATACGGTTGTATCGCGTACCGATACGCCTAACTACCCCAACGGTCATTTTCCCAACGATCTTTTAAATTGCAGGACCGTACCGATATGCTAGGTTAGCGTATCGATACACATCAGCTGAAGAGCACAATGGCTAAATCCTCTTCGAGACCGTATCGATACGTGTTGAGAGGGTATTGATACGCCAAGCTGCAGAATTGCATTTATGGTGGGAAATAAAGGCTCCAACGGCTCCAATTCAATCCCAACGGCTAGTAACAGCTACAAACTCAATTGAGAGTATAAAAGGGACCTCCAAGCATCTTGTAATGGTTAATGCTTCAATTGTTACAACATTATGATGTCAAAATTTGTCTATAGCTTAAAATGTAAATTCCTTGCTTAGACAACACTTGTGAGCTTACATTGTTATATTTTCTCAAGTGTTTAGGTTTTGGGTGAGTACTTAGAATTGCAAACAAACACCTATTAGAGGGATTTCTAGTTTGCTAAGTCTTTCTTTGTACAAGAGAGTGTTTCCTCAAGCTTTGGGTAGAAAGCTTTGAGGGTTGTAAAGGTTGCCTCCTTAGCCTAGAAAAGGGGACGGAATTCTTAGTGAATTTGTTTGGATATCCTTAGTGGGGAGCTAAGGTAGTGGATGTAGACCTTGGTTAGAAGGTTGAACCACTATAAATCCTTGTGTCAAATTGCCAAAATTTCACCTCCCACTAAAACACTCAATTATTCAACTTCTCCACACTTGGCGAGCAAGAACGGTTGATCGAATCGAGCCCCCTAAATCTCAAAAATTGGTATCAGAGCTTGGATCAATCGAAGGGGATTCACATCCCATTGAGAAGATCCGACAAGCTCGATCAACATTTCACCAATCGGTTCAAATGACGCAATCCATCGACAAACCGCCTTTCTTCGACGAGAATCACTATGCCCATTGGAAGACAAAGATGAAATTCTTCTTGAAGTCAAGAGACTACAAGCTATGGGACATAGTTGAAGATGGTCCGTTCGTGCCTCAAGGAAGCAAAGCGGAATGGAGTGCTGACGATCGCAAGAAGATGAAGCTTAACTGCAAAGCCTTGTACATGCTCTTTTGTGCTTTTGGCCCAACCATCTATGAGAAAATGTCTTCTTGTGAGAGTGCCAATGAGGTATGGGACAAGCTTGAAGTCACATACGAGGGAACCGATGAAGTCAAGGAGATCAAGATTGGGCTCCTCACCTTAGAGTATGAGAACTTCAAGATGGATCCGGAAGAAAACATCGAGAAGATGTTTGATAGGTTCTCCACTATCACAAATGGACTTAAAGGTTATGGAGAAGCCATCCCGGAAGAGAAGCTTGTCTGAAAGCTTATATACTCCCTTCCCGAGTCATGGGACTCAAAGAGGACCGCCATCATCGAAGCCAAGAATCTCAAAACCTTGAAGCTTGATGAACTCATGGGGTCACTTGTAACTCACCAAATAATGAAGAAAAACAAAGAAGAGGAGAAGAAGAAGGAAGAGATTAGAGCGATGAGGAAGAAGAAGATCATGGAGCTAGGCATCAATGCTAGTGTCGTAGCTCTCAAATCCTTCATGACGTCACGTAGATTCAAGTGAGGAGGAAAGTGAAGATGAAGAGATGGCCTATCTCTTCAACAAATTTACCCGGTTCATGAAGAGAAAAATGGAAAAATCCAAGCATGAATCGATGAAGAAGATGAAGGACTCCCACAAATCCAAAAAGAAGGGATCATCTTCAAAACAAGCATATGTGGCTACATGGAGTGATGAAGACTCCACCGATGATGAAGTAGCTCACCTATGCTTGATGGCCCTAAATGAGAGGGAGGTAACTTCTAACTCATCTATTTCAAATTCATATACATTTGATGTGTTACAAGATGCCTATGATGATTTGCTTTTGGAATTCAAGGCATCATTTTCTAAGAACAAAAAGTTGATTTCAAAAATAAAAATTGAAAATGATTTGCTTTCCAAAACAAATCTTGAACTTGAAGCAAAATTGAAAGATTTTGAACAAAAATGTTTTGATTTACAAAATTTGCTTCTTAAAGTTCAAAAAGAAAAAGATTTGATTTCCAATGAAATTGAAAAGAAAAATAGTTTTGGAAAATCAAACTTTTATGTAAGACAATCTAGTGCCCCTAGATTTGTGAATGGAAATTGTTTTAGAAGTGTTTGGGTCCCAAAAGGACTAACCACTTCAACTAAAAAAAATGAAATTGAAAAATGGATTCCTAAGGGGACTAAATTTTGTTCCACTAATGTCTATGGATCCAAAGCAATTTGGATACCAAAAATGACTTGATTGTCTTGTGCTAGGTGTGATGGAGAGTGATCAACAAGTCAAAAATTGAGGGGGAGCTCCATGCACACAAAGGAACAACACTTGAAGAAGGAAGGTTTCACATCCTCCCTTGAGTTCAAGTGTGGTAAAATCTAGTTGTTTTTGTGTTTATTTGATTTATTTTCATTTATGTCAACTAGATAATCATATATGTTGAACTAACATTCTTATGATGCTTTGAGTAAGGAGGAGCCAATTTTTAAACCAAAATTTTAAGTGTGTCAATTTTTTTGCCTCCTATGTTATTTTGAATTCAATGTCATTTTAAATTCTTTTTGATATAACAAAAATGGGGAGAAATGGTTTGATGGTTTGAAAAATTGAATTTTCAAATGAATAAGGGGGAGCATTATTTGATTTCATATCTTTAATCTCTTATTCACAATTTTAAGGTTAAAAGGGGAAAAATCCCAAACAATTTTTCAAGTTGGTTTTATTATATCAAAAAGGGGGAGATTATAGAACTAAGGTTTTGATATAATATTTGAAAAATGTTTTTTACTAAATTAAAAAGAATTTAAAATATGGTTTTAGTCAAAAACAACTTGAAAATATGTCTAAGGGTTTTTAAAGGTTTTGGAATGATTTTAAGTTACATTAAAGTAGTCAAAACCAACCTTTTTAAGTGCATGTACCGATACGGTCTTGGACCGTACCGATACGCTTTAGGGTTTCAACTACCTGAACTTTCCAGTAGCCAAAACCCGTACCGATACGCTTAGCCGTATCGATACGGTGTGCTTTGAAATAGCCCAACGGCTAGTCGTGTACCGATACCATTGTATCGCGTACCGATACGCCTAACTACCCCAACGGTCTTTTAAATTGCAGGACCGTACCGATATTCTAGGTTAGCGTATCTATACGCATCAGCTGAAGAGCACAACGGCTAATTCCTCTTCAAGACCGTATCGATACGTTTTGATAGGGTATCGATACGCCACGCATTTATGGTGGGAAATAAAGGCTCCAACGGCTACAAACTCAATTGGGAGTATAAAAGGGACCTCCAAGCATCTTGTAATGGTTAATGCTTCAATTGTTACAACATTATGATGCCAAAATTTGTCTAGAGCTTAAATTGTAAATTCCTTGCTTAGACAACACTTGTGAGCTTACATTGTTATATTTGCTCAAGTGTTTAGGTTTTGGGTGAGTGCTTAGAATTTCAAACAAACACCTATTAGAGGGATTTCTAGTTTGCTAAGTCTTTCTTTGTACAAGAGAGTGTTTCCTCAAGCTTTGGGTAGAAAGCTTTGATGGTTGTAAAGGTTGCCTCCTTAACCTAGAAAAGGGGACGGAATTCTTAGTGGATTTGTTTGGAAATCCTTAGTGGGGAGCTAAGGTAGTGGATGTAGACCTTGGTTAGAAGGTTGAACCACTATAAATCCTTGTCTCAAATTGCCAAATTTTCACCTCCCACTAAAACACCCAATTATTCAACTTCTCCACACTTGGCGAGCAAGAACGATTGATCGAATCGATCCCCCTAAATCTCAACAAGTGGTAACTTTCGGTGACAACTCCAAAGGCCACATTGAAGGAATATGCTCCATTGGTAATCACTCTTCAATTTTCATTGAAAATGTTTTGTATGTCAACGGTCTTAAACACAATTTATTGAGCATTAGTCAATTGTGTTATAAGGGTTTTAATGTTTTATTTGATAAAAGTGGTTGCAAAATTGTGAACATTAAAACAAATCAATTGATGCTCATAGGGCATATAATAGGAAATATTTACATGGTGCATTTAGATGACATCCATACATCTCATACATGTTTAGTTGCACATGATGAACATGACTCATGGCTTTGGCATAGAAAATTAGGACATGCTAGCATGAGTGTTTTAGAAAAATCGATTTCCCTTAATCTAGTTAGAGGTTTACCCAAACTTAAATTCTCTAATGATAAAATTTGTGATGCATGCTCTAAGGGTAAACAACATAGAACCTCATTTAAATCCATTAATGATGTCTCTACTAGTAGATGTTTACAACTAATTCATATAGATCTTTTTGGGCCTATTAGGACTATGAACTTGGGTGGTAAATCATATGCCTTTGTACTTGTTGATGACTATTCTAGGTTTACTTGGGTTCTATTCTTAAGTACAAAAGACGAGGCTTTAGAAAAATTCATCACATTTTCTAAAATAACTCAAAATGATCTTGAACTTAAAATTTCTCACATTAGAAGTGATCATGGAACCGAGTTTCAAAATCCAGGTTTTGAAGAGTTTTTAAATGAAAATGGGGTTAGCCATAATTTTTCCGCACCTTGCACTCCTCAATAAAATGGGGTAGTTGAGAGGAAAAATTGAACTTTATAAGAAATGGCTAGAACCATGCTTTGTGACAATAATTTACCTAAATATTTTTGGGCGGAAGCCACAAATACCGCTTGCTACATTATAAATCGAGTAATGATTAGGCCAATTTTGAAGAAAACACCATATGAGATTTTAAAATCTAAAAAGCCTAACATTAGCTATTTTCATCCATTTAGTTGCAAGTGTTTTGTTTTAAATAATGGAAAAGACAACTTAGGTAAATTTGATGCTAAAAGTGATGAAGCTATTTTATTGGGGTATTCTTTAAACTCTAAAGCCTATCGTGTATTTAATAAAAGAACTTTAGTAGTAGAAGAGTCTATACATGTTTTCGATGATAACCTCCTTCCGAGGAAGGAATCTTGTGATGATGATGATATAGGGATTCTTTATGCCATTGATGGAGGACAAACGTCAAAGGTGGACGAGATTCCAACTAAAGATGAAGATGCACAAGATCCACCTCACGAAGCCTTGAAGGATTTAACTCTTGAGGAAAATGAGGTATCTTACCCAAGGGAGTTCAACTATGTCAAAGGTGGTGAAATCTTGGGTGAACCATCCAAGGGGGTAACTACTAGATCCTCTCTCAAATTAATGAACCATGTTGCATTTCTTTCATGCATTGAGCCTAAAAATATCAAAGAAGCATTAAAAGATGAGTTTTGGATTTTGGCCATGCAAGAGGAATTAAATCAATTTGAGAGAAGTAAAGTTTGGACATTAGTTGAAAGACCTAGTAATCAATCTACTATAGGAACTAAATGGGTCTTTAGGAATAAACTAGATGAAAATGGTAATATAGTGAGAAACAAGGCCATACTTGTTGCTCATGGTTACACTCAAGAAGATGGAATTGATTTTGATGAAAGATATACACCCGTAGATAGAATGGAAGCCATTAGGATGCTTTTGGCATTTGCATGTTACCATGATTTCAAGCTTTTTCAAATGGATGTGAAAAGTGCTTTTCTAAACGGTTTTATAAATGAAGAAGTGTATGTTGAACAACCACCAAGTTTTGAGGATTCAAAATTTCCAAATCATGTGTTCAAACTAACTAAAGCACTTTATGGTTTAAAACAAACTCCTAGAGCTTGGTATGAAAGACTTTCAAACTTTTTAATTGAAAAGGGTTTTGAAAAAGGTAAGGCGGACACTACACTTTTCATAAAAATATATAATAATGACATCTTAGTAGTACAAATCTATGTTGATGATATCATTTTTTGTTCTACTAATGAACGTTATTGCAAAGAATTTTCTAAGCTAATGCAAGGTGAGTTCGAGATGAGCATGGTGGGGGAGCTCTCATTCTTTTTGGGACTCCAAATCAAACAAAGGAAATATGGCACCTTCATAAATCAAGCTAAGTACGTGAACGATATGCTCAAAAAGTTCGGCTTGGAGAATGTAAAGCCTCAAGCCACACCTATGTGCTCTTTCATAAAGCTTGACAAAGATGAAGGAGGTAAGTGTGTTGATTCTAAGCTTTATAGATCCATGATAGGTTCTTTGCTTTACCTTACCGCAAGTAGACCAGATATCATGTTTAGTGTTTGCTTGTGTGCTAGGTTTCAAGCTAGTCCTAGAGAATCACACTTAGTTGCCATTAAGAAAAATTTTAGATACATTAGAGACACACCTAACTTAGGCCTTTGGTATCCTAAGGATTCTTCCTTTAGCCTTCATGCTTATTCAGACGCGGATTATGAGGGGTGTAAGATAGATAGGAAAAGTACCTCCAGGATATGTCAATTCTTAGGTAGTATGCTCGTATCTTGGTTCTCTAAGAAAATAAATAGCGTAGCCTTATCTACCACTAAAGCGGAGTACATATCCTTAGGGAGTTGTTGTGCTCAAGTCTTTTGGATGAAACAACAACTCTTAGATTATGATGTTGAAGTAGAAACTATATCCCTTAGGTGTGACAACACTAGTGCCATTTGTCTCACTAAGAATACCATCCAACACTCTAGAACCAAACACATAGAAATTAGACATCATTTCATTAGAGACCATGTGTTGAAAAATGATGTTATTCTAGAGTATGTTGATACCTTGAACCAATTAGCAGATATATTCACAAAGCCTTTAGATAAAGAGCATTTTTGGACCCTTAGGAGAGAGTTAGATTTAACTAGCCTTTCTTGACCCTTTTTAGGTCCCAACTCCCAAATGGTCAAAATTTGCTTGAAAATGATTGATATCCATGCTTATGTTAAATTGTTTCTTTTTGCTTCTATGCATGTTGCTAGGGGGAGAATGCATTAATTATGCCATTGAAACTTGTTCTTATGTCATATACATGCATTTAGAAACGTTTGAAGTTGTATTTTTTTTATCTTAAAACTATCAAAAATGCCTAATATGGCAAAGGCGTATCGATACAGGTTCATCAAAGGGAAATCTTAAAAGCTAAATGCGTATTGATACAACCCCGCGTATCGATACTGATAAGTCAAGGGAAGTAATCCAGGTCAAAACATACCGATACGGTCCCGCGTATTGATATGATAATAATGTCGAATTAAAAATTAGGGCAAACACGTATCGATACGCTCTACAAGCGTACCGATACGGTCTCGACGGAGAGTTTATTTAGGGCTGCTTTTACAAAACACTTCAAAAATTAAAAACCCCTCTTTTCTCTACAAACCCTAGTCGTACCTCTCTATAAAAATCACCTCAATCCTTAATTTTTTTTCCATCACACTTAAAAATTCGTTGAGGGTTTTTGATCTCCACATCAAAGCTAAGCTTTGTCAACAATCTAAGTGCATTCACATCAACACATTAATCCAATCTAACAATTCAAGGTATAAACTTTTTCTTTTTTATTTTTTATTGTTGTTTGTTCTTTTTTTTAATTGTTTCAACTTAGTTTTTGTACAAAATATATTTTTATAACATGGGTTTCAAACTTTTTACCAAAAAATTTTCAAAATCAAATTTTTTTATTCGAATATATTTTCTCATCGTATTTTTTAATCTGTTTTTCCAAAATTTTTTAAAAATCCTTTCTAGCATGTGTATATATATATTAACAATAAATTTGTCTTTTAAAATTACCTTGAACTATTAGAATTTATTGGTTTGGATAAGATGTTAATTGCATACATATTCAGATCGTTTTGATGTGTTTTCAGGATTATGGCACCGAAAAAGAGAGCTAGACGTCACATTGCCACTTCCGATCCTATTGATGCTGAAGAGGGTAACCCTAAACCAAACCTCCCTTATATTCTCCAATGTAGTTTTCCTAACCCTTCGGATATGTCTCGTTACAAACTCTTTCAAGGTTTCACTCTTAGAGAAGAACGTATAGTGTCTCAACCGTTTTTAAACTCTTCCCGTTTTAAATTTCAATACCTCCCTTTGATTAGGCAATAGAAATTTATCAACTTTTTAATTCTTCCTCCCATTCTCTATAGGAACTTGGTCATCATCTTCTTTTCAAATGCTATATGTATTCATGATGGGGCTAGAGAACATGTCATTGCAATCGAGTCCTATATAATGAGCAAAACCATTAAAATTGATCAAGATGTTCTTTGCAAGGCTTTTGGTTTTGAAAATGTAGGAATTGATGATGAAAATTCATTAGGTCAAGGCCCCTTAGGTTCCGTCAAAGTCTTAAATGCTCAGGACCGTGCCCTTCATCTTATCATTACTTGGTTTTTGCGTCCATCGGGAGGGAAATTTTCCACAATTCACCAAGTTGATGATTTTTGGCTTAGGTGCTTTAGGGAGAGTCAACGTCCAAACCTTTGTCAAATTATGTTTTGCGAGCTTGTCTATCTTGTTCAACACATGTTGAGATGTGAGGGGCTCGATTCGATCAACCGTTCTTGCTCGCCAAGTGTGGAGAAGTTGGATAATTGGGTGTTTTAGTGGGAGATGAAACATTTGCAATTTGACACAAGGATTTATAGTGGTTCAACCTTCTAACCAAGGTCTACATCCACTACCTTAGCTCCCCACTAAGGATTTCCAAACAAATTCACTAAGAATTTTGTCCCTTTTTCTCGGCTTAAGAGTAAACCGTTACACCGATCAAGCTTTCTACCCAAAGCTTGATCAAACACTCTCTTACAAGAGAAAGACTTAGCAAACTAGAAATCCCTCTAATAGGTATGTGTTTGCAATACTAAGCTCTCACCCAAAACCTAAACACTTGAGCAAATTTAACAATGTTTAGCTCACAAGTGTTGTCTAAGCAAGAAATAAATAATTTAAGCTCTAGACAAATTTTGACATCATAATGTTGTAACAATTGAAGCATTAACCATTACAAGATGCTTAGAGGTTCCTTTTATACTCCTTGATGAGTTTGTAGCCATTACTAGCCGTTGGATTGAATTGGAGCCTTTATTTCCCACCATAAATGTAGTTCTGTAGCTTGGCGTATCGATACTCGTCAAACCGTATCGATACGGTCTCAATGAGGAATTCAGGTAGTTGAAACAATTGAAGCATTAACCATTACAAGATGCTTAGAGGTTCCTTTTATACTCCTTGATGAGTTTGTAGCCATTACTAGCCGTTGGATTGAATTGGAGCCTTTATTTCCCAAGACCGTTGGGAAAATTACCGTTGGGGTAGTTAGGCGTAATGGTACGCGATACACCCGTATTGGTACGCGACTAGCTGTTGGGCTATTTCAAAACACACCGTATCGATACGGCTAAGCGTATCGGTACGGGTTTTGGCTACTGGAAAATTCAGGTAGTTGAAACCCTAAGGCGTATCGGTACGGTCCGAGATCGTATCGGTATGAGCACTTAAAAAGGTTGGTTTTGACTACCTTAAATGTACTTTAAATCATTCCAAAGCCTTGTAAAACCCTTAAACATATTTTCAAGTTGTTTTTGACTAAAAATATATTTTAAATTCTTTTCAATTTAGTTCAAAACATTTTTCAAATATTATATCAAAACATTAGTTCTACAACACCGTCTCACCGACCAAGTCAAATTCTTTTACTATTCTACAACGTTGAGTTTCCTATTCCATTCCCTTGAAATTGATTATTCACATGATTTTCCCGAATCCCTTGGCCAACCTATCGATGAACGTCCTCTATCTCGTGCTCATTTCTCCTATGTTAACAATGAATGGGTTCGTGTCCCTCATGCTCCTCAACAAGATGCTCCGGTTTATGCTCCATATGCTCCTCAAGCTCTCAACGAGCTTCGATTGCGTCTTCCTCCATGGACAACCTAATGACATTCCTCAATGAGAAGTTCACAAACATGGAAGCCGAGTTTGTCGCCATTAACACTCGGTTCACTTCTTTGGAAGATCAAGTCAAGGGCTTTGACACTCGTTTCACATCGTTGGAGGATCAAATGAAAGTCGTCGCTCTTCAACAAAACTCTATGTATGTCTCTCTCACCGCCTTCCATGGTGCTTGGCTTAACCAAAATAGAAGGAATCAACCTAATCGAGACAATGAGGATGAAGGAGACGAAGAAGATGATGATGATGGGGACGTGTAGCTTTTTGCATATCATCTCAAGTCATTTAGTTTCTTTAGCTTTTGCACCTATGTTTAGTACTTTATGCCGTTTTTATTATGTTTTAGGATCTAAATTTGGACTATTATGTTGCTTTTCTTTTTGAAGTTTGCTTTGAACTATTAAGTTGCTTTTAATCTGAAGTTTGCTTTGAAGTTTATCATATTATTGTTGTTATTATCTTTGTGCTTATGTTTGATCTAACAAAAAGGGAGGAATGATTATAGAGCTAATTTTTTGAAAACTTAAAATTGATTTTGAAAATCCATCTTAAATTAAGGGGGAGAAAGCTTTTCAAAAGTTAAAAAAAAAACTTAAAAATTTATATGTAGTTTTGTTATATCAAAAAGGGGAGATTGTGAAACCAAAATTGATTTTGATATAACACCTAGACTTATGGACTAATTTGCAAAACAATAAATTTTTAAGTACTCTTAAAGTCTCACTATTGACAAGTCTTTTTGAACCAAACTATATCTCAAGACAAATATTTCTTAAATGATAAAAATCTTCTAAGTTTTTCGATGTATTTTCAAGTCAAACTTCACTAAAACGACGTATCGATACCCTTAGGCGTATCGATATGGTTTTTAGTCACTGGAATTTTAATAGACCATAGCGTACTGATACGATATTAGGCCGTATTGATACGATATTCATCTATGCAGCACTTTAAATGATACCGTACCGATACGCATTGCTACCATATCGATACGATTTGTCTATCTTTGTAAAATCTTTGCATTTAATTTCGACCGTTGGCTTGTTAGTTAATTGGTATCCCAAAATTTAAATGACCATTATATCGTACCGATACGCTAAGTATCCGTACCGATACACTTTTTATCAAAACCAAAGTTGGGATTCCAGTGAGCAAATTCCGTATCGATATGCCCTTCCGTATCGATACGCCCCTTAAAAACCGTATCGATACGCTCTCTAAGCGTATCGATACGTGCTATTTTTAGTCACAATGACTCTTTCTTCTTTGAGACAGGTACCAATACGCCCCCTCCCCCCGAGCCGCACTGATACGGTAGGCTGCTGAGTTGCATTTATTGCGAGAAATTGCATCCCAACAACTCTATTGATGATCTCAGCTACCCAAACGACTAGAATTCAATGCAAGGGTATAAAAACAAGTCTCAATTGAACTAGCAACAACCATTGAACCAACAAGCAACATCAAAGCACTCAAATCCAAACTTTGTACCTTTAAAGCCAAATTCTTGTACCCAACTCTTGTATTCTCATTGTAATCTTTCATTGTGAGTTTGGGAAGTGTGAAATTGTAATTGGGTAAACAATCATCCTTTGAGAGGAACTTTTAGAGTTTACCAAATACTTTTTTTTTTTGTAAAAGTGGGTGGATTAAGTTTTGGGTAGAAAGCTTAATCAAATTGTAAGGTTCCCCCCTCATCCAAGAAAAAGGGAAGAATTCAAGTAGTGAATTGGTTGAAAATCCTTAGTGGGAACTAAGGTAGTGGATGTAGAGTTCGTTTTGAGAACTTGAACCACTCTAATTGCCTTGTGTCACATTTTAATTTTTTCCATATTTTCACCCACCAAAATTTTTATCGACAATTCACCCCCTCTTGGCCATTTGCAATTGTGTGATCAACTCAACACCTATATATGGCTTTATAAAGCCAATATATTTGACTTTTTTGTGGGTTATGCGGTTGTTCATATCTCATCTTTCTTTATTTTTATTCATATCTTTTCTTTATTTCGAGTTGTCTTCGGTTTGGGTTACTTTCGGTTCGGGTCCATTCGGTTTATTTGAAAATTGGTTCGGGTCCACTTCGGTTTATTTTATTTCGAGTTTCAAATCAAATTTCGAGTCATCATGTTCGGGTCGATTTTGGGTCTCGATTCTGATAATTCGATTCGGATCTCGGGTCAAGTTTGCCAGGTCTAGAATTAACGTTTCTATTTTAGTTTTTAATGATTTTAATTATATATTTATTTTTCAAGTACATGGTGATTTTTATCTTTGTTAACCATTCATTAATAAAATATTGCAACGTCAGAAAATATCACATGACTATATTTGTTTAAAAATTTATAAATATATATTTAAAAAGTATTTGATTTTTTTATAATTTTAGTTATTTTTAAAATAAAAAATCTAATATATATAATATCATAATTCTTGAATATATATTTTTAAAAATAAAGATTATTTCTAAAATTATTTTATATATTTTATAATAATAAAATATTATATTTTTAATCTTTTTTCGCGTGACACAAAAAACACTATTGACAGTGTCTAACATTGTGAAATGATTTTAATGGACGGAGAACCAAATTAAATAAAAAATACTAATGATGGAAAATATCATATACTTAAAGTTTGAATTTTTTAAATTATGTAAAGTTTATAATAAACATAATTGAGTTATCTTTTTAATAATAATTCTATTACAAATATTAAAAAATATATGAACATGTTTGAATAAAATAACGAAGAACAACGAACAAGAATAAAAGGACAAAGAGATGAGAGAAAGAGGAAGATTTATATTATTCTCAAATATTGACTTGTGTGCAATGCCTTCAATAAATCATATATTTATAGGCATAAGAAATACTTAATACATTAAACTCTAATTAATGTAGATAATATTTTTAATGATAATGTAAGTCAAATATCCTTGATAAAGTCCACATTCACATAGATAAATATTCATAACACCCCCTTGGATGTCTATGAAGATAATGTGCCTCGTTAAAACCTTACTAAGATAAAAACCCAATGAAAAAAATTCATTAGTGAAGAAAAAAAGAGTACACACGTCTTTGATACGCATAACATGTTGTATCATTAAAAACCTTACCAGAAAAACCTATTGGGACAAAATCTCAGTTAAAGAAAAAAGAGTGCAACGCGTATTTACTCCTTATCGTGAAAACACCACAGAAGATCTTTGAATCTTCATAATTCAATCTTGAATAGTATTTTTTAAAGATCGCGAGGGATGAAACTTTGGAGTAATATATTTCGTGATGTATCCACCTTTCAAATTGAGATATACATCTTGCATTATCTTCACACAAGATAGCTTTGTATCATATCTTGTGAAAGTAAATCCACATATCTTTTGGATATATTGAGTCAATGGTCTTAGCCAAACACATTTTTTGCTTGCCTCGTGCATAACAATTATTTCTATGATATTTGAGGAGGCATCAATGAATGTTTGAAGATATAAAGGTAATGATCTTTGTATATCTATGGATATTTCTTGACCAACTAATATATGGTGTTTCAAGACCAAGAAAAGATATAGTTATCTTTATTCACATCCAACAATCTTACAATTATTGGGGTACTCAATGGATATGCTTTATCCATATTGAATCTTCTTTAAGATTCTTTCAGCTTGTGTTCATTTATAGACAAAAAACACATATTTAAGTGTTCGATCTTTAGGTTGAGACAAACCACATCTCAATATTCTTTTTCTCAAATCATTTCCTTAAATAACCAAATGCTTTGAAAGCTCTTCAAGAGTTCTAATAATATTTAAATTATCATAATGAATCTTGATCCAAACTCCTTTTATAAAAAGCATAAGGAAATATGATCATTCTTATAGTATTTCTTCAATTAGTACTCACTAAAGCGATTATACCAAATGCGCCAAAATATAAATAATCAAGGGGATATATCTAAATAAATTTCCTCGGAAATTTCTAAATGCTTCTAGAATTTTAAATCCACCAATGATAACTTTCCTTTTATAGGGATCCACAAAATGATTAGACGCATATAAAATATTTCATAAATTATAATTTTTCCGTATTTACGACTACTTATTTGTGTCTCACTTGCATTACACCTTTAGGTGTTTAGACTGCTGGTCCAAATACTTCTCTTTTAGAAGTTCAAAGCGTCTTTGTACATTGGCGAATCATTTCAATATCTATAGATTTCAACACAAGATCCCCGTTTTCTTTATTTACTTCTATAGAAGTTTTCTATGTAAAATTGTTTGTAAAATCGTTGTCAACAACTTTTTAATTTTCTGGTTCCATTCTCGTAGTGACATAACTCGTAGAGATCTCTTCAAGATTTCAATATTTATTTAAGGCACCTGAAACTCTTCTAGAGTTTTATTATTAGTTATGTCTTGGGTCTCTTTGGGAGCACCCGCCTCCAATATATGACCATCTCATACTATTTTTTATTTACGAGATTTTCGATCATTGGAACCAATTTTCATGCTTCATGCATGATTTAGATCCATTCTCTCTAACATGTAATTCAAATTTAGAGCATTTCAGCTGATATATGAGATTTAGTTATTCTCATCGGGTCAGTAAATATGTTTGGCAATTGACATGTAATAACATGAACTATCTTATGAACTTTTGGTTCATATACAAAGATCTAGATAACGATATTTTATTTTCTTTTATCCATCTGATCATTATCCCCCTGATGTTGAGAAAAATCATGTCATAAATGATTCTCCAATTAATGTTTAAGAATTTAAACATAAAAGAAGACTCATACTCAATATATATATATATATATATATATATATATATATATATATATATATATATTCCAACCCTTTTTATTTACCCATTTTGTGTGTTGTGGTGGAGCAATTCAACAATATATCGCACATTCAAAAATTATAAAATGGGAAATGTATGGCTTCTGACCAAAAACCAATCATGACGGAGAGTTTATTATAACTCGTTGGCTTGATGCATATAAGTGCTGCTATATAGAAATACCATTTAGATAATTTTGTTCTCATAGCTTAGCTATTAAAGAGGGGGCATCCAATTCAAATTTTGCTAAACTGTTTTGTTTATAATCAATAGACTTTGTAATAGTTATTTCAACTGATATAGCCTAAAATATAAATCCACAAGCCTTTGCAAGACGAATAGTCTAATAGCATAATCTGAATCTTTTTAGAATCAATCTCACAAACTTCTTGTTGTAAGTTGATAAAACAATGTAGATGCATCTACTAAATTCATATAAAAATTTCCACATTTGTGGATATTTGGGCCTATATTTCATTCAGATATATAAGACATGCAGTCTCAACTTTAATACAAGAACTGCAAGTTCTTTTGCTAAATGGGATCTTAATCATTTCCTTTAAGTAGGGATAAGAATAACTCGACTCGAAAAACCCGATTTTATTTTTAAATTTCGAGTTATTCAAGTCAAGTTATTTAAATCAACTCAAATTAATTTCGAGTTCAAGTCGAGTTTACTTTTTGGAAATTCGAATAATTGAAAAACTAAAATTTAAAACGACGTTGTTTTAAATAATAGGATTTAGTTATGCTATGCGTTTTATCTCTTGAGAAGTGGGCTGGATTTTTAGTCGCGTGATTGTATCTTTATACATTACAATAATAGATATAGATAGTATGGTAGAAAAAAATATGAATCTTTCTACCATACTATCGAGTTTTATAGGATACTCCCTCAGTTCTTCATCCCTCACAGCATAAATGCATAATCTCTTAACCTAAATTTTCAATTTTCTAAACCTCAAATCTTCTTTTTAAGCTTTAGTTTCGCAACCGAGAGGTCGTCGGACGGTCGTCAAAAAGAGTCTTCTGTGTTCGAGCCTTCGAGGTAAGCATATAATTACTTGTCGAGGATGATGTTGAAATCGTAAACTAACGATTGAATTTTCTTGAGATTTCTGGTTAGGGTTGAAAGAATTCTCATATTCTTGAATTTGGGGATTTTCGGGTTAGATGAGAGAGAAAAGAAACGTGAAATCTTTTATTAAACTGATAAAACCTGAACCAATACAAAACTTATCCAAAACGCATCGTTTTATACAAGAAAAATAAAGGAAAAGTCAAAAGTTGACTGTGCTTAGCTGGAAACAAAACTAACTAACAACCTATAACTACTTATTCTTGATAGCCCCCCTCAAGTTGGAGCATAGAGGTCTTGAATGCCCAACTTGCACTTAGATTCAAGAAATGTGGATGTAGGCAGAGCTTTCGTAAAACAATCAGCTACTTGGTTGTGAGTTCTGACAGGAAGAAGAATTAAAACGCCTTGTTGAAGCTTTTCACGAACGAGATGACAATCAATCTCTATGTGCTTCGTCCTCTCGTGAAAGACAGGGTTCTCTGCAATTTTTATGGCAGAAAGATTATCACAAAACACATTTGCAGGAGAAATAACAAATGTAAATCTGATAAAAGATAAAGAAGCCACTGAATTTCACAAGTGACTGAAGCAAGAGCCCTGTACTCAGCTTCACTGCTGGACCTTGAAATTGTTTGTTGTTTCTTTGATTTCCAAGAAACCAAAGCAGTGCCAAGGAAGACACAAAATCCTGTTATGGATTTTCTTGAATCTGGGCATGAAGCTCAATCAGAATCAGAGAAAGCATTAATTTTTAAACAATTATCAGCAGCAAAAAACAATCCATGTCCAGGAGAACCTTTTAAGTATCTTAAAACTCTATGTGCAGTTGTTAGATGAACACTAGTAGGGGCAGCAAGAAATTGAGAAAGTTGTTGAACAGCATATGATATATCCGGCCTAGTGTTAGTAAGATACAACAGTTTGCCTATCAACCTTCTATAGGAAGAAATATCAGGAAGAGGTTCACCATCAGTTTTAGATAGCTTAGAATTAGGCAAAATAGGTGTGCTGGCAGGTTTAGAATCTATGAAGCCAGTTTCTTGAAGAAGCTCAAGAGTGTACTTACGTTGGCACAAGTTTATACCTTTACTAGATCGAGCAACCTCTAGTCCTAAAAATATTTCAAATCCCCTAAGTCCTTGATTTTAAAAGTGTCATTTAAAAAAGCTTTTATGTTATTAATGGCAGACAAACAAGGACTTGCAAGAATAATATCATCAACGTACACAGCTAAAGCAACAAAATCATTATCAGCACCTTTAACAAATAAAGAATTGTCAGCAGAAGCCTGTTTAAAGCCTTGTTCTATTAAAGCAACAGAGAGTCTTTCATTCCATTTACGACTTGCTTGTTTTAGACCATAAAGACTTCTTTTTAACTTACAAACTAAACCTGGAGAAGTTTGAAAACCAGGAGGAGCATCCATGTAAACCTCTTCACTTAAGAACCCATGCAAAAAGGCATTGTTAATGTCCAACTGTTGAAGCTTCCAACCCTTAGCAGCTGCTATAGCTAGGAGAGATCTAATGGTTGTAATCTTAGCTACTGGGCTAAAAGTATCTAAATAATCTACCCCTTCTTGTTGAGTATACCCTCTAGCTACTAACCTAGCTTTGTAGCGTTCTAAAGAACCATCAGACTTTAATTTCACCTTATACACCCACTTGCATCCTATAGTTTGCTTTCCAGGGGGAAGAGGAACTAACTCCCATGTTTGATTTTTTTCTAAGGCTTTTATTTCTTCATGCATTGCTTGTTTCCAGCAATCATGAAGAATAGCCTGCTTGTAAGTTTTAGGCTCAGAAACAATAGCAGCAGAATTAATATATGACTGGTAAGGAAGAGAAATGTTATCATATGATAGCACCTGAGCAATGGAATGAGGAGAAGATTTTGATTTAGGCAAACTGACTTGAAAATCTTTCAACCTGACAGGTAACTTAGTTTGTCTGGAAGATCGAGTTCTAGTAGGAATGTTCTTCTGTTGCTGTTGAATAGCAGAGTTATGTAATGCAGACTCAGACAACATTGATGAACTAGAATCATTAGGAATAGCAGAATGATGCTGAAGATTATCTGTACTATTTCCAACAGAGACATCTTGACTTTCATTAGCATTAGGAAAACCATCACTACTAACAGAAACACCTTGCCTTAATGAAGAATGAAAATTATGACCAAGATTCAAATTCTCATCATCTAGAAAATGATTCTCATCAGAATTTGGCAAGATAACATCATTTAAAGTATTAGATTTACTAAAAGGAAAGAAATGTTCTGAAAAGACAACATCTCTAGAGATAAAAACTTCTTTGTTTTCAAGATCAAAGAGTCTAAAACCTTTTATATTTCGAGGATACCCTATGAATATACACTTTTTAGCTCTAGGGTCTAATTTGGTTTTAGGCTTAGGCAAAATGGATGCAAAAGCTAAACATCCAAAAACTTTTAGATGAGAAAACTTTGGTTTCTGTTGAAAAAGGATTTGAAAAGGAGTTGAATTTCCTAAAACTGGAGTAGGAGTGATGTTAATGAGATATGCAGCATGAAGGACACAATCAATCCAAAACTTTAATGGAAGACTAGAATGAATCCTTAAACTTCTTGCCACAACAAGCAGGTGTTGATGTTTCCTTTCAACAACACTGTTCTGTTGAGGTGTATGAACACAAGACTGCTGGTGAATAATTCCTTTATTTTTAAAAAAATTTATCATTTCAAACTCTTTAGCATTATCAGACCTAATGCATTTAACCTTCTTAGAAAACTGAGTTTCTACAAGAGCACAGAATTGAGGAATAAGATTCCCAACTTCAGACTTTAACCTCATTGGATAAACCCAAACAAACCTACTCTTATCATCTACTATGGTTAAGAAATAGGTATGACCATATATACTCTTAATTGGAAAGGTCCCCATACATCTACATGTATGAGATCAAAGATAGAATCAGAAACAGAAGTACTAGGCACAAAAGGTAGTCTTTTGTTTAGAGGGATGCCCTAACCTAGCATGCCATGGAACAAAATTACTATCAACAGAAAGATTTACACAAGAATTTTGAATAACTACAGAACTACTATCAGCAGAATCATGCATAATAGAAGGTACAACAGAAATATTATCCTCAGACTTATTACTAGCTATTGTACTATTAACAAAATCCTTAACCACAATAGAACTATTATTTGAAACACAAAAAACAGAAGAAACCTGTAACTCGTACAAACCAGAGACAAGCTTAGCTAAACCAATCGTCTTCCAAGTAAGAAGATCCTGTATACAACAAAAACCAGATGAAAAGATTAAACATAGAGAATTATCCTTAGTTAATTGAGACACAGAAACCAAATTAAAACCAAAGTTAGGAATATAAAAAACATTATGTAACAACAAATTTTCAGAAATCCTAACAGTTCCAATATGTGTCACATTAACTATTTCATTATTAGAAAGTTTTACATATTTATGTGTTACAGGAGAGAAAGAAACAAAATATTACATTGAATTAATAATGTGATCAGTTGCCCCTGAATCTAATATCCAGGGAGCAGAAAGAACATTAGAATTACAGGCAAAGACCATACCTGAAATCTTAGCTGGCCCATCAAAGACTGAAGATAAAGCATTTATCTTGCTTTCAGAATTTGTAGAAAGACCACCAGGAGCACCAGAACCCTTTTCTTGAATTAGAGACAAAAGACTCTCATATTGTTCTTTTGTAAACAAGGTAGGACTAACCATCCCAGACTCATCAAAGTTATTTTGATCAGAGGACCCTACAACATTAGCCCTACTCTGCTGACCTCTACTTTTGTAACCAGAGGGAAAACCATGCTTTTTGTAACATTTTTCGATTGTATGGCCATACAATCCACAATGAACACACAGGGGTCTTTTAGAAGGATTGTTACTGAAAAACTTCCTAGAAGAACCAGATTTGGTTTCAAACCTAGGAACATGTTGATCTATATTTCGAAGAGTATTTCTATCAGCAAGGAGTATATTGGAATCAGTAACTATAGGAACAACAGACCTTTCATGCTGTATCATGATGGAAAAAACTTCATTAACAGAAGGCAAAGGTTTGGTCATTAAAATCTAGGATTTAGGAACTGAGAAGTTCTCATTAAGACCCCTAAGAAAACGCAAAAGAAAATCTTCTGACCTATACTTCAAAGCCAGACATGAACAACTAGATAACGGACGCAAATTACAGATTTCGTCCCATAACACCTTCAATTGCGTATGGTAAGCAGAGATGGAAAGAATACCTTGTTGCAAGGAATAAAATTCCTGAAGCAAATCTGAGACGCGAATGAGGTCTCCTTGATTGAATCTATCAAAAAGATCCTTCCAAAGCTCATACGCCCGATCAAACCAAAGCACACTCTGCCCGATTTCTTGATTCAAAGCGCGCTGTAACCATGACAATACCAGGTTGTTGCATTTCATCCACGCCTGGTATTTAGGATCGTCCTTCTTGGGTTCTTTAATTGAGCCATCAACGAAGGAATACTTGTTCTTTGATATGAGCGACATCCTCATCGAGCGTGCCCAGCCGTGATAGTTGCCGCCGCTCAGAAGAGAAGAGGTGAGAACCAACGTCGGGTTCTCATTGGGATGAATGTAATATTCATCTGCAGGATCATCATTCTTGAATCGAAGCAATTCATGATGAGAGTGCGAAGATTCATCTGATACCATGTTGAAATCGTAAACTAACGATTGAATTTTCTTGAGATTTCTGGTTAGGGTTGAAAGAATTCTCAGATTCTTGAATTTGGGGATTTTCGGGTTAGATGAGAGAGAAAAGAAACGCGAAATCTTTTATTAAACTGATAAAACCTGAACCAATACAAAACTTATCCAAAACGCATCGTTTTATACAAGAAAAATAAAGGAAAAGTCAAAAGTTGACTGTGCTTAGCTGGAAACAAAACTAACTAACAACCTATAACTGCTTATTCTTGATAGATGAAGCCTCGGCTCTCTCGCTAATTGCATCTTTTTTTTATTCGAGCTTTGTCTCCTATTCAAACATTTACTCTAATTTAATTTGCTCATAACTGAACTTTCTCAACTTCATCGTTTTATTCTTCTCTTTACACCTTAGAGTATGAGGTGTTTGTTATGCTCTTGTTTCGGATGTTGCTGATTAGAAATGTTATTGTATTTTTTACAACTCTTTGTATTTTTTACATCTAATTTCAAGATAAATTAATATATTTGGGATGATACTGATTAATATGTTTTTTCTTTGTATTTTTTACAACTCTTGTTTGTTCTGCTCTTGTTTCAGATGCTATGATTAATATGTTCTACTCTTTGTATTTTTTATAGAGTAACAACTCTTTGATATTGAAGGTTTAATTTATAATAGGTTGCAGGCTTTTTCCAGTTCGTGATTTGTTTTCATTTTTCAATTTTTCCTCCCAAATTTTCTTTCTCCCAAACACAATTGGAATGATTACATTCCTCCCAAATTTTCTTTCTCCCAAACACAATTGGAATGATTACAGTTTTGGGTTGGGAAACAAATTTTTTGCTATTAGGCTTGGTGTCAGGCGATTGATTTTCTTTTAAAGAAGTTTGATAAAATTAAAAACAAGAAAGAGTTTGACTTTTCTACTCTAGAGGTTTATTTAATTTTACAGAGTAACAACTCTTTGATATTGAAGGTTTAATTATTAATAGGTTGCAGCCTTGTAAATGCTTAAAACAACATTCTTTGTTAATTTATAATAGTTTGCAGAAATCAGCTTAACGATGTTACAATAAAATTACTTGTTATTTTGTAAATGCTCAAAACAAGTAATTAACAAGTAAATGTTTTGAGCTATGTTACTGCCTGTTACAAAAATTGCCACTGAAATGACATAAGCCCTTTCTTATTTACACTCTGCTACTTTGGTTTATAGAGTGATGCAAACTGTTGCAAAATACAACATTCTTTGTTATATATAAACCATTATAAATCAGTTGTTAATTTATAAATAGTCAAAATAAAATTACTTGTTTTTTATAACACTTTGCAGCATTGTAAACGCTCAAAGCATTTTTTTTTGTTAATTTCTAATTCAATGTTATATTTTGATATTGTAGATGAGTGAATCAAAAAGGGACTCAAACTTCACAAAATTTTTCTCCGACTAAAGTTAATGACCCATCGACAACGAGTAATAAACGTGTCCGAAAGCAACAACAACCAAGAGCATTTTGTTGGAGCCATTTCACCAAATATGTAATTGAAGATGGGGAGAATAGGGCAAGGTGCAAACATTGTTCAAACATTGTGACCCGACTTATACCATGCAAACTGGAGGTTCTACGACTAATTTGAATAATCACTTGAAGATGTGCTTAAAAAACCTTGAGGTAGTACTTTTGATTCTAAGCAATCGGAGTTAACATTTGCAAAGTTTGGCCCTGAAAGTGAAACATCTTTTTCAACTTGAAAGTTTGACGAAGATGCTATTAGAAAGGCATTGATTCACATGATAATTGTGGACGAACTACCTTTTCGAATTGTCGAAGGAGAAAGGTTCAAGCTATTTCTTTCCAAAGCACGTCCAATGTTTCATCTCCCGTCTCGGTTTACTGTTAGAAAAGATTAACTTGATTTGTTTAACTCTATGAAAAATTATTTTGGTCAAGATACGAGTAAAATTTGTTTAACAATTTATACCTGGACATCACTGTAAAGGGTTTCTTACATGGTTCTAACACCACATTGGATAGATGAGGAGTGGATGTTGCAAAAGAGAATCATAAACTTTTGTCCGATATATGCTTATAGA
Source organism: Hibiscus tridactylites (assembly GCA_958450335.1). Classification (NCBI taxonomy): domain Eukaryota; kingdom Viridiplantae; phylum Streptophyta; class Magnoliopsida; order Malvales; family Malvaceae; genus Hibiscus; species Hibiscus tridactylites. Next base: position 61,116,851 of record OY288286.1, on the reverse strand, counting down.
GGTGAAAACATAGGCCAAGCCCTTGAAAAGTGCATTCGAGATTGGGGGATTGAGAGGATCTTCACTATTACAGTTGATAATGCATCTGCTAATACTGTTGGTGTTGAATATTTAAGAAAGAAATTAAACCATCGAAATGTATGTGTTGCAAACGAAAAATATATGCATACAAGATGTGTTGCACATGTTATTAACCTTATCGTGCAAGAAGGTGTTAAGCATGCTTCTGTGTCTGTTGATCGAGTTAGAGTTATTGTGAGGTATATAAGAGCATCACCGTCAAGAATAATTTTTTTTACAAGTGTGCAGAAGAAGAAATGATATATACTAAGGCTCACTTGTGTTTAGATGTACCTACCAGGTGGAACTCAAATTTATATGAAGTTGAAGGTGGCTGAAAAATATGAGCGTGCTTTTGATTCGTATGCTCAAGATGACCATATCTTTTTTCTTGACCTCTCAACTGGAGATGGAGTCCCTACATTTGATGATTGGGAAATTGTTCGAAGAATTGAAAAGGTTTTAGAGCCCTTTTATGATATTACATTGAAGGTGTCTGGATCATTACATGTCACATCTCATTTTGTTTTTGAAGTATTGATAGAAATTCATTGCTTACTTGACGTGTGGGCAAATTCTGAAGATTTAGATGTAATCTCTATTATTTCTAAAATGAGGGAGAGGTACAATAAGTATTGGGGTGATGCAGAAAAGATCAACTTCTTAGTTTACTTGGCGAGCATCTTTGATCCACGACACAAAATGGAATTTGTGAACTTTGGGATAAAGTTGTTTTTTTCTAATATTGTTGATGACGTTATGAAGATGATTGACAAAGAATTGCATTTTTTGTTTGATGAATACTCCTCCATTTCTGGGAGGGCTATGGTCAATGAAGGTCAATCTAGTATTCCGACAAAGATTTCCAATTTCGTAGAATTAAATCTATCTAAGACAAGTTTGGCCATGCAACAATATCTCTTGAAGAAGCAACGAGTTGGTTCGGAAAATAAGTTTGAGTTGGATAGATATTTGACCGAGGAGGAAGAAGCAAACAACTCGAGTTCATTTGATATATTATTGTGGTGGAAAATGAATAGTCCAAGATATCATGTTCTTGCACAAATATCTCGAGATGTTTTCTCTATTCCTATCTCGACAGTTGCCTCAGAAAGTGCATTTAGCACGAGTGGGCGTGTTCTATATGGTTTTAGAAGTTCATTAACTCCGACGATGGTTGAGGCTTTGGTTTGCACTCAAGATTGGCTTCAAAACATGGAATATGGTAGTATTTAATTTTGATTGATTAAGTTATTTGGTGTATCATTTATTTTATCAAGTTATTTAAAATTTAACTAACATTTTGCTTTTATATTTGTTAGATTTATCAAGAATACCCGAAAATCAAGAAGTTCTTCAAGTAAATTGCACACATTGCATGAAGAAGAAGAAACCTAAGGTTTTCAAAAATGTGGTGTTTTGAAAATATAATGCAAACTATTGATATATCATATATGTATGCTTTTGTTTTGAAAATTCATATTTTTACCCACATTATTTCAAGTCTGTTGATCTTGGAGTGTATTCTTGCAGCTCATGTTGGAGTTTTGCCCATGTATTTTTCTCTCGTTGCAACAGTCTAGTGTTCAATTTCCATGTGGTCATATTTTGATTCTCCCAATCGTATTTTTGGAGTTCTAGTGTTTTTTGGCTTTTGATTTCTTGGTTGTCAATATTTTGCTCTTCGAATTATGTCTTGGACTAAGACTCTTGGTGGATGGTGCTTGTCTTTGGGTTTTATTTTGGGATGTGTTTGTTTAGATTATGTTAGGTTGTTGATGGTGTGTTGATGCCTTGTAGCAGCATTGTTGTGTGGACTTACTCACAGCCTTACACCTAATCAATATGGTCTTATTGAAGCTTTAATATTCCTTAGCATCTTACCAAATTAAATGTTCTCTACCTATGTTTGCAAATTAATATTACTTGGCATCTCACTAGTAGTTGATAGAGTTCCATAAAAATTGAAAATAATCGTATCATAACATTATAAATATTTACAAGTAATTTTTAAGAGGAACTCGAACAACTCGAATAAAAAAATTCAAATAAAGTTTGAATGATAAAACATGACTCGTAAACTCGAATAACTCAAAAAAATTTGACTCGACTCGACTTGATCGAATACTCACCCATACATTTAAGAACAAGTAACACAAGAATTTCATGTTCTTTCAATAAGTGGAATTTAGTTATTACCTTTGAGAACAAGCACTACAAGAACTTCAAGTTCTTTTAATAAATGTGCATATAAATCTCAATAGCTTTCGCATCATTATTGATCATGATGGTTTAACCGATCATGCCAACTATATACAAGTGTGTATATGCATTTTGAATTTGGTAAACTTCTGGTTTAACATAACATGTGATTCAATCTCACTCGTACATGTCTAGTACGACCATCAAAATTGTTCCTTTGAATAGGAATATATTTAGCTCTTTCGGAGCTTTCAATGAAAATTATCTTTTGATAGCAATATATAGCTTTTCTAGAGCTTTCAACTGACTTTTTGGCTACTAGAACTTATATCTACATTGGCTTGTTTCAAATGCCAATTAATAACATATGTTATCTATAATTCCCAAAGGAATATTTTTTGAACTCATATTGCTCTCTTAAAATTTTCACTTCTAGTGGTGGCGATATTATTACCATTAGCGGCAATTATTACAATATTTACAATTCTGCACTTTTCATAATGTGTTTTTTCTCAACAACTTATTGCTCTTCTAGAGCATCAATATTTTCAATACTTTGAGATATAGTACTCACATTATCCCTTACATTTAAATGAGAAATATATCTTATGCTTCTGCTAAGCATAAATTGTCATTATAGATTGTATTTGATAGTAATCATGTGAAACAAAATAAATAAATATTATAATATATAAATATAAGTATAAAACATAAATAATTAATGTGTAAAGTAAATAAAAATAAAGTAAAATAAATAAAAAGATAAATAATTCTCTTCAAGGTTATGAGAATAAATAGAAGATGGTTTATTCCCTTTTGAGGGTTATAAGGAAATCAACAACATCCAAATGAGTTGGACCAATAATGTCCAATTAAATTGGACTAATATCATCTTCGTCATTTTTCACAAATAAAATTTGCTTTTATTTTCTTTTCTTTATCATTCATTGTTTGTTGATTTTTCCTGCGTACGATAAGTATGAGAATAATGGTTTATAACATCACATTCGTAATAAAAAAAGATTTCACTTTCTTAGAATGATCTTTATCACTCTTGTCATCCTTATAACCTCACTACCGGTGGGTAGAAGTATTATTAAAATGACCATATTTTTCATGTATATATTCATAGCCTCGACCACGACCACAACTTCTAATGTGACTTTTATTCTTTTCATAATATAATCTCACATTTACTTCAAGGAATGGAGTAGAGCCAGTGGGCCTTTAAAACTTTTTCACGATATTGTGTTTGAGGATAACATTATTTTTCGTGAAAAGTGGAGTATGTTTTTATTAACATATCATTATCATAGAGCCTTGTACGCGACATTGTTAAACCAGTTCACAAGGTCCTTTAAAAACCTTCTTTGAGACCAGTAGCCTCGCAGAACGGGATATCCAACCAATATACTTAGATTATATCGAAGTTATGTTACCAATTGAATAGTGATTTACCATGTTTGCATTCACTTCAGGGAATGAAACAGATCCAATAATCGCATGGAATAAACATCATGCTTGCATTCACTTCAAGGAATGTCCTATCATTGATAATCACATGGAATAACATCATGCTTTGCATTCACTTCAGGGAATCCCTCCCACGGAAATTCTTGTCAAGATGAATTTTTGTAACATGAGCTTGAGAGAAATCTATAGTCGATTTTTTTCGACGTAGACGAAATAATTCTTTCGAGCAAAATCATCATGATTTATCGCACTTTAAAATAACAATTTAAAGAATAAAAATAAAATCAGAATTTATCGATATTGATTTTCCTCTCGAGGACAATGGAGATATAGCAAATGGCCAATACAACTTCTCATAATTTCTTTACATCATGTCTCTTTCCAAGCCATTTAAAGATATGTAAAACTCAAAACATGGTTAAAAATATCAATATCATCAAATAAAATATCATAAACAAATATTGATATTTAGCTATAAATAATGTAAATATAACAACGAAAGACCATTTCTAAAAATTTTCGATAGATTTCAAAAATATTTGTACATATCACGCCTTACATATTCAAATGCTCAAAGGAAAATAAATAGCTTAAACAAATCTTATTATTTTAGATACAATACTTAATTAGTAGTTAAACAATAAGGGACCAGATCTATACATGATATGTATAACTTGATAAATAAATGAGAACCACGATAATTGAACATATCATGTAAAACTCAAAACAATGTTAAAAATATAATTAACTTTCATCAAATTATTGATACATATAAATATTAACTATTAATACATTATCTTATATACATGATAATATTACTTTCCATTGAAATAAAAAGAAAAACAAAGCAATGGGAATGCTTGCATTATATATTAACCAAAGGTTAATCATATCATTATTTACTTTCACTTTGATTTAATGTAAAGCAACTATTAAAAGTAAAATAAGAGTATTTGAAGAACGTAGCATGATTCAATTTTTTATACCAACTGTGACAGGAACGTACCTTCATTTAAATTTTTTATGCCAATCTCGACTATCGGCACTTAAGAGAATGATGTTGGATACGTCGTGGTATGAACCACAATAATGATTCATAATCACTCGCAAGAACCATGTAATTAAGCAAGATCGCGTTGATAACGTGTTGTGAATAAAATAACGAAGAACAACGAACAAGAATAAAAGAACAAATAGATGGGAGAAAGGGGGAGATTTGTATAATTCTCAAATATTAACTTGTGTACAATGCCTTCAATAAATTATCTATTTATAGACATAAAAAGTGCATAATACATCAAACTCTAATTAATCTAGATAATGTTTCTAATGATAAAATAAATCAAATCTCCTTATAAAGTCCTTATCATGATAGACATTCATGTAGATAAATATTCATAACATATCACAAATAAATAAAGCTTTAAATCTAAATTTGTCGATATTGGTTGGGTCCCGATGGTCACGCCCCGAATAGGGTTGGAACTTGGAATCACAACAATTACATGAAAGAAACAAATCCTCACCGAGAGGACTATGTCTTTTAATTTTGAAATTTATTTAAATAAAATTCACTCTGCATAAATTCAAGAATTAACAAAACATCAAATTAACAACTAATAAAATATTAAATTATTGATTTTAGTAATTAGAATCATACGTAGTGAAAGTAATTTTTTGGACGATAAAATTTGTACAAGTATGTCAATTTTAAGATTTAGAAATTTAGTTTAGGTTTAGATCAGTTAGATATTTTGATTTTAAATTTTATAATTTAAATGAAAAAAATGGTGTAAATTGTTTTACACAATTCGTTTATTAGAATATAACTTGTAAATTAATTGTTTTAAATATAGCTGTTGAGATTTTAGGGGCTCGATTCGATCAACCGTTCTTGCTCGCCAAGTGTGGAGAAGTTGGATAATTGGGTGTTTTAGTGGAAGGTGAAAAATTGGCAATTTGACACAAGGATTTATAGTGGTTCAACCTTTTAACCAAGGTCTACATCCACTACCTTAGCTCCCCACTAAGGATTTCCAAACAAATTCACTAAGAATTTCGTCCCCTTTTCTCGGGTTAGGAGGAAACCGTTACAACCCTCAAAGCTTTCTACCCAAAGCTTGAAGGAACACTCTCTTTACAAAGAAAGACTTAGCAAACTAGACATCCCTCTAAAAGGTGTTTGTTTGCAATTCTAAGCACTCACCCAAAACCTAAACACTTGAGCAAATTTAACAATGTAAGCTCACAAGTGTTGTCTAAGCAAGAAATGAACAATTAAAGCTCTAGACAAATTTTGACATCATAATGTTGTAACAATTGAAGCATAAACTTGTTCTTGATGCTTGGAGGTCCCTTTTATACTCCCAAATGAGTTCATAGCCGTTTAGGACCGTTGGAGTTGGAATAGAGTCGTTGGAGCCATTATTTCCCACCATAAATGCAGTTCTGCAGCTTGGCGTATCAATACTCGTCCAACAGTATCGATACGGTCTCAATGAGGAAAGAGGCGTTGGGCTTTTCAGCTGATGCGTATCGATACGCTTACCTGGCGTATCGGTACGGTCCTGCAGATTTAAAAGACCGTTGGGAAATGACCGTTGGGGTAGTTAGGCGTATCGGTACGCGACACAACCGTATCGGTACGTGACTAGCCGTTGAGCTATTTTAAAGCACACCGTATCGATACGGCTAAGCGTATCGGTACGGGTTTTAGCTACTGGAATTCTGATAGTTTGAAAACCCTAAGGCGTATCGGTACGGGTCAATACCGTATCGATACGGTCATTATAAAAGCATGGTTTTGACTACTTTAAATGAACTTTAAACTCATTCCAAAGCCATTAAAACCCTTAAATGTATTTTCAAGTTGTTTTTTACTAAAAACATTTTTTAAATTCTTTTCAATTTAGTCCAAAACATTTTTCAAATATTATATCAAAACCTTATTTCTACAATCTCCCCTTTTTGATATAATAAAACCAACTTGAAAATTGTTTGGATTTTCCCCCTTTATCTTTTAAAATTGTGAATAAGAGATTTAAAGATATGGAATCAAATAAAGCTCAAGCTCCCCCTTATTAATGTGAAAATTCAATTTTTTAAACAACCACCATTTCTCCCCCTTTTTGTTATATCAAAAAGAATTTAAAATTGACATTGAGCTCGAAATAACTTAGGAGGAAAAAAAATTACACATTTAAAAATTTGGTTTAAAAATTTGGCTCCCCCTTACTCAAAGTATCATAAGAATGTTAGTTCAACATATATGATTATCTAGTTGACTTAAATGAAAATAAATCAAATAAAAACAAAAGCAAACTAGATTTTACCACACTTGAACTCAAGGGAGGATGTGAAGCCTTCCTTCTTCAAGTGTTTTTCCTATGTGTGCAAGGAGCTCCCCCTCAAAGTTTGACTTGTTGATCACTCTCCATCACACCCAGCAAAACACAATCAAGTAATTTTTGGTATCCAAAATGCTTTGGATCCATAGACATTAGTAGCACAAAATTTAGTCCCCTTAGGAATCCATTTTTCAATTTCATCCTTTTTAGTTGAAGTGGTTAGTCCTTTTGGGACTCAAACACTTCTAAAACATTTTCCATTCACAAATCTAGGGGCACTAGATTGTCTTACATGAAAATTTGATTTTCCAAAATTAGTTTTCTTTTCAAGTTCATTGGAAATCAAATCTTTTTCTTTTTGAACTTTAAGAAGCAAATTTTGTAAATCAAAACATTTTTGTTCAAAATCTTTCAATTTTGCTTCAAGTTCAAGATTTGTTTTGAAAGCAAATCATTTTCAATTTTTATTTTTGAAATCAACTTTTTGTTCTTGGAAAATGATGCCTTGAATTCCAAAAGCAAATCATCATAGGCATCTTGTAACTCATCAAATGTATATGAATTTGAAATAGATGAGTTAGAAATTACCTCCCCCTGATTGAGGGCCATCAAGCATAGGTGGGATACTTCATCATCGGTGGAGTCTTCATCACTCCATGTGGCCACATATGCTTGTTTTGAAGATGATCCATTCTTTTTAGATTTGTGGGAGTCTTTCATCTTCTTCATCGATTCATGCTTGGATTTTTTAATTTTTCTCTTCATGAACCGGGCAAATTTGTTGAAGAGATAGGCTATCTCTTCATCTTCACTTTCCTCCTCACTTGAATCTACATGATGGCATGTGGAGGATTTGAGAGCTATGGCACTAGCATTGATGCCTAGCTCCATGATCTTCTTTTTCCCCATAGCTCTAATCTCTTCCTTCTTCTTCTCCTCTTCTTTGTTTTTCTTCATTATTTGGTGAGTGAGAAGTAACTCCATTAGTTCATCAAGCTTCAAGGTTTTGAGATTCTTGGCTTCGATGATGGCGGTCCTCTTTGAGTCCTATGACTCGGGAAGGGAGTAGATGAGCTTTCGGACAAGCTTCTCTTCCGGGATGGCTTCTCCATAACCTTTAAGACCATTGGTGATGGTGGAGAACCTATCAAACATCTTCTCGATGTTCTCTTCCGGATCCATCTTGAAGTTCTCATACTCTAAGGTTAGGAGCCCAATCTTGGTCTCCTTGACTTCATCGGTTCCTTCGTATGTGACTTCAAGCTTGTCCCATACCTCTTTGGCACTTTCACAAGAAGATATCTTCTCATGGATGGTTGGGCCAAAAGCACAAAAGAGCATGTGCAAGGCTTTGCAATTAAGCTTCATCTTCTTGCGATCGTTGGCACTCCATTCCGATTTGCTTCCTTGAGGCACGAACGGACCATCTTCAACTATGTCCCAAAGCTTGTAATCTCTTGACTTCAAGAAGAATTTCATCTTTGTCTTCCAATGGGCATAGTGATTTCCGTCGAAGAAGGGTGGTTTGTCGATTGATTGTGCCATTGAGCCGGTTGGTGAAATGTTGATCGAGCTTGCCGAATCTTCTCAATAGGATGTTAATCCTCTTCGATTGAGCCAAGCTCTGATACCAATTGTTGAGATTTTAGGGGCTCGATTCGATCAACCGTTCTTGCTCGCCAAGTGTAGAGAAGTTGGATAATTGGGTGTTTTAGTGGAAGGTGAAAAATTGGCAATTTGACACAAGGATTTATAGTGGTTCAACCTTCTAACCAAGGTCTACATCCACTACCTTAGCTCCCCACTAAGGATTTCCAAACAAATTCACTAAGAATTTCGTCCCCTTTTCTCGGGTTAGGAGGAAACCGTTACAACCCTCAAAGCTTTCTACCCAAAGCTTGAAGGAACACTCTCTTTACAAAGAAAGACTTAGCAAACTAGACATCCCTCTAAAAGGTGTTTGTTTGCAATTCTAAGTACTCACCCAAAACCTAAACACTTGAGCAAATTTAACAATGTAAGCTCACAAGTGTTGTCTAAGCAAGAAATGAACAATTAAAGCTCTAGACAAATTTTGACATCATAATGTTGTAACAATCGAAGCATAAACTTGTTCTTGATGCTTGGAGGTCCCTTTTATACTCCCAAATGAGTTCATAGCCGTTTAGGACCGTTGGAGTTGGAATAGAGTCGTTGGAGCCATTATTTCCCACCATAAATGCAGTTCTGCAGCTTGGCGTATTGATACTCGTCCAACAGTATCGATACGGTCTCAATGAGGAAAGAGCTGTTGGGCTTTTCAGCTGATGCGTATCGATGCGCTTACCTGGCGTATCGGTACGGTCCTGCAGATTTAAAAGACTGTTGGGGTAGTTAGGCGTATCGGTGCGCGACACAACCGTATCGGTACGCGACTAGCCGTTGGGCTATTTCAAAGCACACCGTATCGATACGGCTAAGCGTATCGGTACGGGTTTTAGCTACTGGAATTCTGATAGTTTGAAAACCCTAAGGCGTATCGGTACGAGTCAATACCGTATCGATACGGTCATTATAAAAGCAAAAACATATTTTAAATTCTTTTCAATTTAGTCCAAAACATTTTTCAAATATTATATCAAAACCTTATTTCTACAATAGCGCATAAAGAGTATGTGCTCTTCATATTTATATTCTAAAATCTAAATCTCTAAGCCTAAAATTTAAATTTTAAACTATAAATTCTAAAACTATTATATCAAATATTTTTTGTGCATTAAACCACATAGTTTTATGAAATTTGTTGTTATTTAATCTAACGCGAGTAAGAAGTTATCTCTCATATTAGGTAAGTGTAAACTTGTATTAAAAATCATTTATTTTGATAAAATTGTATTATTTTAGAGTTATTGATTGACCTAAACCATTAAAGAATGACACAATTTCATAAGTTTAAATTATAAATAAGTATTAGAAAATGACACTCTAGTCAACATAAAAAAATTGATGTTGAAAAAATATGATCACTAAAGTTAAGATGCATTTTTATTTTCTCATTAAAGTTTTAAAAGTTATATTTTAGTCATTAAATTTTCAAAAATTACATTTTACCATTGAAGTTTCTAAAGTGACATTCCATCAATTAAATTAACAACCAATAAAAAAATAATTACTTGGACTTTAACTCATGACGTGACATTTTAACAACAAAGTTTAGTTTCTAATTGAACCCAATGTCCTCTGCAATTTTCTCCTCCTACGACATGCTTATACTCATCAAGTTTCACATAACTGTAATCCAGATTCCAACTTCATCTTTCATGAGATGAAGAAAAAATGAAAAAAAAAATAGAGAAATTAGAAGGGGAAATTAAAAAATAATTGTTTATGGTGGTGTGGCGGTGTTAGAAAAATAGTTGCAGTAATAATTAAAGTATAATAATAAAATACCGTGAGAAAAATAAATAGCAATAAATTAAAAACAGAACCTGAAATCGGACATAGTTAAAATCAAAAGAATTTTTGTTGAGGCTTGTATAAACAGTTTCCTTAAGACATATTCGTCCTCTCCTTGGTGCTTGAGTAACGTTGGACGTCTATCTCCCAGGATACAACAACAGTTTACAACAGTAGCACAATTGCAGTGAACACTTGAACTCAATCTTGCCTTCCTCTATCACCGGAAAATAAAACGAACTTTGGAAGGAATTTTTCAAGTCAAAAACTTAAAAGTTTTTCAATGTTGTTTTTGTGAGTTTATGCGAAAATTGAGTAACAACAATCTTTTAAATAGTAGATGAAAAAGTTGAACTGTTTGATAAAAAGATTAAATCTTTTGATGGAAAAATTTGTTGAAAAGTTAATAGATACGATTGAATGGATGCAACTTTAAGTCAATAATTAATAAGTCTATTCACTAAGTGACACGACTTATTATTAGTATGTCTATTCAACAAGGGACATGACTTATCATCAATATTATTCAACCAATATATATATATATATATATATATATATATATATATATATATATAATTTTTCCAACAATCCCCACATAAATAAAATTGATGGTTCAAATATTGACTCGATGTGGTGATAGATTCTACGTTCGATATTTGTATAGGATAGGTATGCGTCCCCCTTTAAACCTTCCCTTGTGAAAATATGTTTACCTTACTGGCTGTCCAGTAGACTTGATGTCCTTGAACTGTCATGTCGTTTGTGTAAGCGATGACATACCTCACTGACAAGAATTTGGTTCTCATGGTTATGTCCATATAGCCTTGGACATCCCATGGTTCTGCAAAAGCTTAGAGAACTATGTCCCAATAGTCTCCTTGAAGCGACTCCACTTCACTCTCACATAGGTGACTTATGTTGTTCGGTTTATCGAAACACACAATGGTCATTAAAAGTATTCCTTAAATTTTTCCACATTTTAGTCATTGTTTACATCATAGGAATTGACTTAGGGATAAGAACCCCACAGTAACTGCACAAGGTCTATGCAAGTAGGTTGTCCCATTGAACCTAGATCTTGGGATCTCCAGTCAATTAGGTTGGGTTTTCCTTCACATAGCACCTTGAATTTTTATGGGCTTTAGTCACCTTCATTTCGATGTTTTATCAACTTGATCTCAATTCAACTTTTTTGTTAGTGGATTCGCAATGTTATCATTCAATCTTACAAAATCAATATAGATAACTCCAATTGAGATCAATTGTGTAACGGTATTATGTCGACGACGATGTGTATCGACTTACCATTACGTTCCGTGCTCTACCAAATGTTGCTTGGTTATCACAATATATACATATTGTGGGTACATGATTTGACCACTAGAAAATACCCTCTAAAAAATTTCATAGGCAATCAACCTTTAACATATAGGTTAGAAAATCTGATCCAAAAGAATTTTTCACCCTTGCTCTTTTACTTCTTTTTGGTTCTGTCTCGACGTCAACTTCTTGTTGAAGTCTTGAAAATTTTTATCAATTGTCTTTATAGTACATTTCGTTGAACTTGACCAACTTCTTTACTCTTACAAAAGAATTAGGCAATTTTAAATTTCAATATCACATTCTTGTGAATTTCGAGATTCTTTGATTCAGGCACAAGAAACGATATGCATTGTTATGACAAACATAACCAATTATCACAAAAACAAATACGTTCGAAGGATAATCCATGGTAATAAAATTCTTTCATTTTTCATCATTAATACAATTATCATTATTGTTATGACAAGCATAACCGGTGAAAATACAATCCATCAATTTAGGACTTATTTTATTTGTTTCGGTAAAGGAGTCATTACTTTGACAAGACACCCACACTTTCAAGTAGTTGTAGGAAGGTTTTCTACCATTTCATAGTTTATATGGTACCTTTTCCTCTCTTTTTTCTTGTGGGATACCTTATTCAAAAGGTAATTCACTGATAACACAGTTTCTGCCCACATTAAATGTGATGACACATAACTTTTCATCGTTCTCATAATATTGTGCACTTCATAAGATGCATCATATACGACTTTGAGAATGTAGTTACGATATAGAAAATCAGAGTGCTTCCATGCCTTGGCAACGTTGAAGGCGGTAGCAATATAAGTATTTCTATGTCTCGACAACGTTGAAGACGGTAGAAACATCTACATCATCCTCTCTAATAATAGGAGGAACAACATGGTCAAATAGCATTACCACGTTTTGAACTTTTCTCTGCAAGCTTTTTATTGCGGCTTATAGTTATTGTCAATATTGAACTTTTGTTCAAAACCAGAGTCAGAGTTGTGACTATAACATTATACTGAGAACTGAACGGGTTCTTGGTTTATGCCATGGCAAAGTCACGAGCTTAGGCTTTGCTTGGTATGAAGGATGAAAATGAAGAATGATAGAAAATATGTTAATCAGAAGATGGGCGTTTTTTTTTACTTTTAGAGTTAAAAAGTTATATTAAGGACCAAATTGATGTTTTATTTACAATTTAGTGGCCAAATTAGTCATTAATCATTATTGTCAATGTGTCACATCATCTATCTAACGAGTTAACGTTCGAGTGATTATTTTATTATCTATAGATAAATTTAGTGATCAAAATGTAATTTTTTAAACTTTAACAACCAAAATAAAAACTCGGGTAAATAACATAAATCATCATTATACTTTACTCCCAAACCTATTTTGGTCACTGAATTTTCGAAACGTTCAAATTACTCACTGAAGTTTAGACATTGAACGTTTTTTATCACTCCAGCGTTCACCGTCGTTGCCGTTCGATACCAAATTTCAACAGTCGCTTCGTCTCGCCCCCTGAGTTCAAATCCGACCTCTATTTTGCCGGAAAGTGCCCGAAGTCCACGAATCGGGCAAAAACCTTTTGGTTTCTCTCTCGTCGATCTCCCTCCTCCCCCGTCAGATGGAGCTCATTTCTCAGTATATTGTCTCCCTCGTGCCGATGAAGCTTTCCACCGTTCGGATCTTGAAGGAGTTCCTTCGTTCGCCGGTAAATGGACGTCGTTAAAAAATTAATGGAAGAGTGACAAAAAATGTTCAATGAGTAAATTAAACATTTTGAAACTTCAATGAAGAAAATAGATTTGAGAGTAATGTTCAGTGATGATTTACGTAATTTATCCTAAAATCTCAACCAAACTTTAGTGACCATATTCGTAGTTTACCTTTTTTTTAAAAAATTACCTATTCAAAATGAATTAATAAAATAAAAATATTTTTTTTATTAATTAAAAAAATATTACATACTTATAGCGGGATTTAAACTCATCCAGGCCTAGACCGATTAGTAGATGTTAAACCGTTTTCTCTTTTGTTTGGTTTTATGACATGTTAGTATAAGGGTCGGTAAAACACGTGATATTTTATTCTTCTATTGGAAGTTGACTTCAAATGTGAAAGAACTCCAATGTTCACATATTTGCTCACTAAAATAAGTAAATAAAACTGGAAATGTGAAGAAATGAAATTAGACATGTTCCATAAATAAATTTAATTTTTAGTTCGATTTCTCCCCCATATAGGACTCGGCCTAGTTCATAACTCATAATAATGTTAAAAATATAAGTTCAAAACATTTATCCTTTGACAAGATAATTTGATCTAAATCTAAAGGGATTAGACAAGTTTATTTTTTTAAATATTCTGTTTAAAAGATAATTCTACAATAAACATCATGTAACGTTATGTACCACTAATCATGTGTACTATTATGTATTATTAACTATTTTAATTACTTTTAAAATTATAGGGACCAAAAGCGTTATTAAGCAATTTGTATATTACTTTTTCCTTTTTTTTGATTAAATAAACAAATGGTAACTAAACTTTGATAAATTATTCAATTTAGTAATCAGACTTTCAATTGCTTCAATTTTACATTAAATTTTTAGTTTTGCTCCAAATTGGTCAATGGAACTTTAACAACCGTTAAAAGGTTGACATGACAGTTTAAATATTTTGTATAATGACACATTTAGTCCTTCGCATTTGCACATTCAAATAATTTTGTCCTAATTCGAAAAAAATAATAAATTTAACCCTCGTTATTTACACATTATTTCAATTTGACCCTATTTTAATTACAAATAATTTAACCCTAAACTCTAAAATCAAACTATAAATCCTTAAATTCTTAAACCCTAAGCTCCAAAACTAAAATACTAAACCATAAACTCTTAATCTTTGATACAGATTCCTTTTTAAAAAAAAAAATCAAACGGTAGAAAAATTACAAAAATACAAGAATAAAAGAAATAGTCTAGTTCTCTCCCCTGATCGCATCTTATTTACAGTCTACACCCTTTTCCATTTTCATTGCCGTAAATAGGCACACCTCCGATTTCTTACACGAAAAGAGATTTTTTTGCAAGTATTGTAAACCATAAACCCCATATGCTTTGAGTTTAAGAGAGTAATGTTTAAGAGTTTAATGATTTAGGGTTTAGTGTTATGGTTTTAGGGTTTAGGGTTAAATTATTTTTAATTGAAACAAAGTCAAATTAAAATAATGATAGTTAAAATTATTATTTTTTCGAATTAGGACAAAAGTGTCTGAGTGTGCAAACGTGGATGACTAATTCTGTTATTATACAAAATATTTTAACTGCCACAACACCCTTTTAACAGTTATTAACGGGTCATTATCAAATTGGAGCAAAACTAAAAGTTTAACGGTAACATTGAAGCAATTGAAAATTTAGTTACCAAATTAAATAGTTTACCAAAGTTTAGTTACCATTTGTGTACTTTACCCAAAAAGAAAAAAACGGAAAAAATAATACAAAAATTATTTTTTTAGATTTTATTCTAAAAAGAGATACTAACGATTTTGGTCCCTATAATTTCATAAGTAATAAAAATAGTTAATGATACATGGCGGTACACATAATTATTGGTACATAGCGGTACATAGCGTTTATTGTGGAATCATCCTTGTTTAAACGGGAGACTAAGTCGAAACCTTAAGAGCAGGGTCGTCTCGGAGATTTTCGGGACCCGAGCGAAAATTAAAAAAGGAGTTTTATATAACGATATCATATCTCATTACGAATAGAAATTTTTTGTCCCTTTTTGGTGCCCATATTTATGCCTAAACAATAAAAAAGTTTAGAGTTTGAGGTTATGGTTTAAGGTTAGAGCTTAAGATTAAGGATTAAAGTAATAGTGTAGAGTTTAAGATTTAGAATTTAGGGTTAGGAGTTAGAATTTAATTTTTTAGTGTTGGGCATAAAAAGGGACATCGAAAAGGGTAGAGAATTTTTATTCATCTTATTACTTTAAACAATTAATTTAATATTTCACACATTATTTTTATTGTTAGATTTATTTAAAAAAATTATTTTTTTTACAATTAGATTAATTAATTAATTTAAAAATTAAAAAATATAAATAAGTAAATTTAAGGTATCTAGACTGGTTGGAGCTCTGAACGGTTGTTCAATGTGCTCCTCTTATAGCCGGCCTTTTAAGGGAGAAGGTGGTAGTAGGGTTGAGTGTTTTTGACCCGGTTTAAATCTTTTATTTACTTCAGGTTTATTCTGATTAAAATGTTGGTATATTATTTCTAAAAACATGTTTTCCGTCGTATAAAGAGAAAATGTCAGCATAATGAGGTTGTAATGAATGTTTTAATAAAAATACTTGTCAACATTTCTATCGAAATATTTAGTAACATTAACCATTTTGAATTGAGCTATACCATTGAAATAGTTGCAATATCAAACTATGTCAAATTTGAGTATGAAAATAAATTTTAAATATAATAAAAATAAAAAATTATAATTTAACTTTTTTATTATGTTTTATTGTATTTAAAATTTCAAATATGTGAGATTTATTAATTAACCAAGTGATTAAGGATATTCATATTGTCTATCTTATGCGAGTTCGAACCTTAAAATACCTTAAGAATATAAATATTTCTCTATTTAATAAAAAAACAATTATTGATACATTTATTATTAATATTTTGCAATTTGTATATAGTTTTTCACCTACATTTATAATTATAAAAATATATTTTAAATGAACCAAAGCCATGGCCCCATCTCTCCTTTCCATGGTGGTCCATAATATCTTAGATTTCATTTTGGTGCTATCCGTGCAATAAAACCAAAAATAAAATACACAAAACTGTTATTATTAAATTAAAAAAAGACAAATATCACCTTTTTATAACTAGAATACTAAATTACATTCACATTTTTTCTTGTTTTTATTCCCCTCCTAAAATAGGTTCATAATTCCCTATAATAAATTATTGCACATAAATACCCGAACATAAACATAGGCTACATATTTATTTATTTTAGGCTTAACCAGAGACGAAGCTAGGATCAAACATCAGGAGGGACAAAAATCTATTAAACCATTAAATTTAAAAATTAAGAAGGGCAAAAACTTTATTTTATTACTATTTAAACTAATAGGACCTTAAATACAATTATACCAAAAAATTAGGAGGGCAAGATTCCCTCCCATGCATAACATGGCTTGGTCCCTGTGCTTAATAGATAATTTGCTCTGTATTTTAACTTAATTTTCAATTTGATCCGTGTTTTTTTAGTCTCTCATTTTATTTATTAATTTTTATTTTTTTAATTAAATAAAGAGATATTATATTTTCATACCGGAATTCAAACCTATACAAAATAGAGTAATATGTGCATCCTTAACCACAAGGTCAATTGAGGCTCATTTATCAAAAACTTTTATTGCCGTTAAGGTTAATAATAAAATATCAAACAATCCTTTAAAACCTAAAAGTTTATTTTTAAAAAAACTCAAAAAATAGAATCCTTTTTTCATTTTATGGATTTTTATTTTTTTAATATAATTTTAAAACATAAATTACAAAAATAGATATATTTTTAATATTTTTAACTTTAAATTTATATGAGTTTTTAAAAAAAAATTTATACATTTTATTTTTTTATTGAAACATGATCTGCTTAGTCGACATGGCTTTTTAACACTAATGTGGTTGGAATAAAGTGATAGACATAATAATAGTACCGAAAATAAATTGATAAAAAAATAGTACAATATCAAATTGAGAATTAGATTAAAGTACGTGAACGAATTAACTATTAAGTCTTGGTGAACAAGTTTAGTTTGAAAAATGCTGTCGCTAGGAAAAATATATTGTGGCATATTATATTATTAATGGATGTCCGGATATCATACTCATCACCATTACATGCATCTTATTTTTCCAAGAAATTTTATTCTACTGATTAATAAAATAGAAAGAAAATAAAATATAACAAGATTAGACTAAGCAACATCATCAGCAGAAGATGATCTTTTCCGGGGACGAGATAACACATAAATTAAAGCAGCGATGAAGAGAAGTACCGCCATACCAGTTGCCCCCACTTGAACCCAAAAGAGAACTGATCTGTTTTCATAATTTCAACTCGTAAAAAATAAAGTTAAAAGAGTAAAATAAATAAATGTAAAAAAAAATCATAATGTTTGAAAACCAGATATAAAACCACAACATGTACAATAATAATGATTTTACCTTGCCATGAGAATATTACTTTTTCTCTTCTTTTTGGTTCTTCGTTGGAGTCTAAGTTTGTGGTTATACAACACCTATTTATATTTATATTTATACTAGTTTAAGCCTCTAAGAAACTTGATTAGGGTTGATTTTCTAAAGAGGAAAAACAAAAGAAAAAGGGAAACAAATTAAGATTGTTTAATGAGAGTATGATAAACTACATATATAGAAATATATGATTCTAGCCCCCTCTTTTTGTTTAAGGCAATATTTACGTGAAAACTCACATTTAATGTAATATTAATGGTTAATTTTCACATTCAATGTAGGGCTTTAGAAAAATTGATCTAGATAGATGGAAATTTGCAAATGAAGGGTTTTTGGGAGGGCAAAAGCACCTAATGTAAACGGTGAAATGGAAAACAAATTTGGTGTCAATCTCGCAACATCAAGGTGGAGGAGCTTGTGTTGAGTTAGAACAATTTGGATTAGATGAAGAGCTGGAGCCACTAAAGAGGGATCGAAATGTTTTACTAGCCGAAATCGTGCGATTAAGGCAGCAACTGCAGCATTCAAGGGATCAAGTTCTTGCAATGAAGGAAAGTTTACCGAGTACAGACATCAGCAGATAATGGCATTCCTTGCTAAAGCTCTCCGAAACTCGACTTTTATCCAGCAATTTGCTCAGCAAGGATAGGTTCCGGGGTCAAATCCGGGAGAAAGCGGAGACTAACAACGAGCCCCAGTGTGGAGAATTTGCAGCAAGAATCATTCCCTGTGGTGGTTGGTGATAATCAAGTTGAGGAGCAAGAAGAATTAGCTACCATCGAGTCCGAGATCGAGACGTTTTTCACTTCGGGCATAGACAATAAATCCAGCAGTGGACGGCGAATGATCTCCCTTCCTTTCTAACCATCTCTTCTACTTCGTCATGAACATCTAATATAGTCTTGTATATCTAATAAATGCTCTCCACGGGAATTTGGAAACGCCTTGCCGCGGAGCAGGAAAACACCACCGGCGAGAACCGTGAATCACGCATAGGAGGCAAATCGGTGAAACAAGACCAGGAAAATCAGCAAGTATGGACTCTATTCATCGGAGGTCTCTCTCGAACAATTCACTGGAAAGGATTATGGCAGGTGTGTGATAGACACGGGGTCGTCAAAGATGCGTTTATTCCGAACAAAATGGCCAGAGATGGGCAGCGCTTTGGCTTCGTTAGAATGTCATCGAAAGAAGATGCAAACAGGGTTATAGAGAGACTACATGGAAAATGGATTTACGGCGGCCGGTTGAGTGTTACTATGGCGTGGAAGGGCAAAACGGTTTGGTATCGAAAGAAGGTGGGAGACACTAGAAGCGGAGAACAACGTGGGAAGATGGAGAATGGTGACTCAAGGAAATCATATACATCGAATACGATAAGGAGAGAAGAGGCGAAAGAAAATAGAAAGAAAGTACCAGGGATAGTGGATGAAGACAAATAGGCAATTTTACAATGGTGCGCGATGGGCTGGTGTTTGAATCCTTGCAGCATAAAGACTTTGGCGGAACGCTTAGAGGTAGACAAACATGACTGATTCTCTATTATGCGATTATCCGGATCCATGATATTGCTAATGTGTACATCGACACCCATCCGTGATAAAATTCTGCAGCTTGACCGTGTGAAAGAGTGTTTCGCAAAGGTAGAAAAATGGTCTCCAGCGATTAAGGTGGAATCACGACGGGTATGGTTGTCGATTATCGGTCTCCCAATACATCTATGGCACAAAAAGACTTTTATGAACGTTGCAAATATATGGGGTGCTTTCATTTGTATGGATGATGCAATGGAAACACCGTCTTCATTCGATAGTGGTAGAATTATGGTCGAAACATCCATATTTAATCGAATCAAAGAACATATTGAAGTACAATTTGAGGGAGAATCATATCCGATACGTGTGCTAGAGATGGATGGCACATCTTCCGCGGTTGAATGTGATTGCAGGGAATTAGATTCGACGGACGGAGAGGAGAGCTGCGAGCACAATACACCACCGCCAAAGATAGTAGAAAATGCAGAGGATGCAGAAAATCAAAAGGAAATTCCAACACCGGTGTTGTGGCTAGCAAATGAAGCGTGGGAAGGACAACAGGGAGTTCCAGCCGAAGAAATTAATAAAGCACAAGATTCTGGTTGGAATGGTAACGAAGAACAAGAGGCATCAAACAACTCTGACCGATCGTCAGACAGGCCAACGGCGAGTTTGCCGGCACAGACAATGGTGGCGGTGAGAGGAGGTCTGAGCGGGGAGAAAGACTGTTGCGATAGAAGTCTTGAGGTGGTAGGAGACATTCAAAAATGTAAGAGTTTGGATATTGCGGGAATTGCAAACTCTAAATCCAGTGTTTCCAAGGAACATGAGTCTAATTTACAAGCTGTGGATAATTCAGAATTAAATTCAGAATTAAATTATTATCCTCCTATCTTTTCGACAAACTCACAACCAGACTTGGGCAGTACCGAAATTGTTCAGGTGGGGCGGGCCTATTGTAAAATTCGACGAGTGCTAGGAGGAAATTTAGAAGGCTGTCGGTTTTATCGAAAAAAGAGGAGCAATCGTTTGAGTGATGTCAGACAAGAAAATTTGAATGCTGGAAGGGAGGGCGACGGTTATACAAATAAAAATATAGAAACAGAAGCAATTGAAACTGTGAAGTTGGGCTCTTTGATTGGGGTTAATTCTAACGGCCGCGAAGAAGAGATTATCCGAGACATATCAAGAGTGATTAGCGGGGATCGTCGGGGATCGTGACTCATGAAATTGATATCTTGGAATGTTCGGGGCTTGGGAGGGAGTGCTAAACGTCGGTTTGTTCGTGATGTATTAAGGAAGAACGATGTGGATATGGCGATGTTGCAAGAAACAAAACTGGAGGAGTGGTCGAAATTGTGGTTAGCAAGCTTATGGGGAACCGATAATTTTGAATCAGTGATCGCGCCATCAATTGGTGCTTCTGGTGGTATCTTAGTGATGTGGGAGGTAAGTAAATTTAAATTAGAATATGTCGAGGTAGAACGCAATTTTATTGTGATGAGAGGACGATGGTTACAAGATGATTTGTATTGTGGAATTGTGTGGTATATGCCCCATCCGACTTGGAAGGACAACAATTTGTTTGGGCAGCGATTTTGAGTAAAATTAGTAATCAAGAGGGTCCGTGGTGCATTGCGGGGGATTTCAATGCAATACTACATGAGTCGGATAGAATTGGGACATCGGACAGGAATATGGAGATGGAATCTTTTGGTGATTTTGTTCTACAAGCAGGGTTGATGGATTTGCCGCTTTTAGGGAAACGATATACATGGTTTGGCCCAAAGAATAGATGCAGCAGAATTGATAGATTCTTGATATCGGCAAGTTGGATGGATGCTTTCAGCTCAATCCATCAAGAAGCTCTAGCGCGGGGTGTATCAGATCACACGCCCTTGTTGTTGAGTTGTGATGAGAACGATTGGGGTCCTCGGCCTTTCCGGTTTTTCAATTGTTGGATGGAGGGCAAGTATCATATGCGGCAAATTGTAGAGGAATGGATTCGTTTGACAAATTTGGATATTGGCACAGTAAACATCATGGTGAAACTGCGACACTTGAAGGCATTCTTGAAGCAGTGGAATCGTGACAGCTTTGGGGATGTGAACGCAATAATATCTGAGATGTAAGACAAAATTGATCAAGCGGACATAACGGCAACTACATCTAGTATTGATGAGGGAATTGAGGTGGAAAGGCGACAATGGTTACAAGCTTTGTGGAGAGCTATGAGACATAAGGAGGCGATGTGGAGACAAAAATCACGTGCGACATGGCTATGGTTGGGTGACCGAAATACAGCATTTTTTCACCGATCCGCTAAGCTGTGAGCGGCAAGGAATTTTATTCCAGGTTTCTTAATTAATGACAACTGGATTAATACACCATTCCTTATGCGACGACATGTGGTGCAATTTTTCATGAAACACTTCTCTTGTGACAAGCGGGAATGTGTATGGCAATTCGAGGGGGAATTTCGGCAATTATCACCGATTTCTAGGGAGAAATTGGTTGGGGCATTCTCGTTGAAAGAGGTTCATGGCATAGTGAAGGGGTGTGATGGTTCGAAAGCACCGGGTCCGGATGATTTTACTTTGGATTTCTATAAGAAAGGGTGGGAGGTGCTCAATGGCGATATCCTACGTTTCTTCGAGAATTTTCATGCTAGTGGTCGGTTACCAAAGGATGTTAATTGCACATTCATTGTCTTATTACCTAAGGTAACATCTCTTAAGACACTTGGTGAATATAGGCCTATTTTCTTAGTCAATTCGGTGTATAAAATTTTAGCCAAATGCCTTGCGAATCGACTCCAATTGGTTTTGGGTGATTTGATAAGCGATACACAGTCAGCATTTATAAAAGGTCGTCAATTAGTAGATGGAGTACTTATGGCCATTGAGGTTGTGCATTCTTTGCGACAAAGGGGAGCATGTGGTTTTTTATTGAAGCTAGATTTCGCCAAGGCATATGACTGCGTTAGTTGGAGCTTTCTGGATGAAGTGCTAGGAAAAATGGGTTTCTGCGACGTATGGAGACATTGGATTACTGAATGTATCAGTTCAGCTAGGTTGTCGGTACTTCTCAACGGTAATGCCACTAAAGAATTCCGAATGGGTAGAGGCTTGCGACAAGGTTGTCCGCTATCGCCTTTGCTTTTTGTGATAGTCGCGGAAGCGATGCACTTGATGTTGCGAAGGGCTGAATTGGGGGGTTTGATTCGTGGAGTGGAAGTGGCGTCTGGGATATTTTTGACACATTTGCAGTTTGCCGACGACACATTATTATTCTTTGAGGGCTCTTTAGAAGTCGCGCAAAATTTGAAACGGATTCTGCATTGTTTCCAAGTTTGTTCGGGTTTGACGATAAATTTCAGCAAAAGCTCATTATATTCAGTTGGCATAGAGGAAGATTTGGGCGCTAGTGTGGCCGAGGTGCTGGGGTGTAGAAAAGCTGATTTCCCGTTCGTGTATTTGGGTTTTCCAATAGGTGCAAGTTCGAGACTGATAGCTACTTGGGAACCTATAATAGCAAATTTTAGACGCAAATTAGCGGGCGGAAAAGATCCTCTTTGTCATTTGCGGCTCGAGTGGTTTTGGTCAACTTAGTTTTGTCCTCACTACCGATATTCTATATGGGTTTATTTGTCGCCCCTAAAGGGGTAATTGATAGGATCTATAAAATACGAAGGGCCTTTCTCTGGGGGTGTCGGATTGGAACGGAGGATGAGTAGAGTAGGGTGGGAAGTGGTATGTCGTCCAAAACAGCTTGGGGGTTTGGGGGTTGCGGATTTACGAGTTAAGAACATGGCGTTGCTATCGAAATGGGTGTGGAGATATGCGCGCGATAAGGATTCTCTTTGGCGTAGTTTGATAGTAGCGAAATATGGTGATCATCCGCAATGGTGGCGGTTCAACACAGAGAAGATGTCGTCGATGTCGTTTGTATGGCGACAAATTGTGGCAATTTCATGCGATGAGCAAGTAGAAAAACACATGGGTATGACCAGTTTTTTATGGAAACTCGGAAATGGTAGATCGATACTATTTTGGTTTGATCCGTGGGTAGAACAATTGGCCTTAAAGGATGTGTTTCCGCGATTGTTCTCGTTGGCAATTGATAAATTAGCGAGGGTGTGTGACTACATGTTGGGGGGCAGTTTATCGCATCACCAATGGGCAGATTTCTTTAGGAGGCCATTGAGGGTTTTTGAGCTTGAGCTGTTACGCGATTTAATTAAAATGGTGTCCAATTTTCGCACATGGGAAGGCAAGATAGACATGCTGATTTGGAAGCCAGACGAGCATGGAATTTTTTCAGTTAGGACATTATCGAAACTGCTCATGTTCGATAAGGCGGGGGAGATGGAGTTCGGTGACTGTTTCGCTTGGAAGGTGTTGGTGCCGCCTAAAGTTCAGGCTTTCCTATGGTTCACATGGCTGCGTCAATTACCCACAGCAGATTTCTTGCGTGCTCGTGGAATTCCATTGCCGGATGATCAAGGTCGATGCCCTTGGTCTGTGACGGAAGAGGAGAGCATCGCTCACATTCTATATGAATGTCCTTTTGCGCGATCAGCATGGATATGGTTGAGACAATGGTGGGGAATTGACACAATTTTATCGGTCAGTTTTGATGCTTTTTATGTGCTTGGTTTTCATAGTGTTTTTACGGGATGCATGAACTTGTGGTGGATAGCGTGCGTTGCTGCATTATTATGGTCGTTATGGATTGCAAGAAATGAATTTATTTTTCGTGGGAAACGCTGGAACTTAGCTGAATTATGTTTCTTGGTAAAATTGAGATCATATTACTGGATAAAAGCTGATAGGCGGGGTGAATTGTTAACAGAAGCCGTTTGGTGGACTTGTCCTCCAAACTTTGAGGTTAATATACAACCAAAACGGGTGAGGGTGGGAAGGTGCTGGCAGCCTCCTTTAAGAGGCGTATTAAAATTCAACACGGATGGATCGGCGCGAGGAAAACCGGGTCCGGCAGGTATTGGTGGTGTAATGAGAGATGCAGACAGTCGTATATTGGGTTTATTTTCAGGCCCTTTAGGCGTGATGGAGGCAAACGAAGCAGAGGTGCGAGCGATAGCTTTTGCATTGGGTATAGTACAGGAGAGGGAATGGCGACAGGGTTGTGTTATCTTGGAGTCGGACTCTCAAGTCGCGTTGAGCTGGGTTACTCAGTCCGCAAAACGTCCTTGGCGGTTATGGGAGGTTTTTTGGCAATTGATCAGGCTTGTCAAGTCACGTATGATATCCAATTCTGTTACGTGCCAAGGGAGGCGAATGGATTCGCGGATGCATTAGCCAAAGAGGGAGTAGATAGACTTTCGACATTTGTGGCATGTTTGTGACTTTGTGTTTTGCTTTTATTATTTCCTTTTGTACTTGACGGATCGTATCGTACTCTTTTCCTCCAATAGGTTTAGGGAGGTTTTTAACGAGGCGTGCGATCCCATCAAGTTGTATGTTTCTTTATTACTTTAATAAAAACATACGGTTGCCGATCAAAAGAAAAATAAATCCAGCAGTGAAATCGAAGATCATGTAACATATATTACCTTGTAATCATCTTTAGATTATTTAGTAGTTTATACCATATTTACTGTTTTTTCTTGTAATTTTTGGCAGGCGGACCAAGTGAAAAGAGATTTATGATATGAAGGAACCCTTAGAAGCCATAGATATTCCTCAGGGTTCAAAATCCAGAATTTTTGTCTTTACTGCTTATATACGTTGCCAAAAGATATAGTAGTAAGTAATATTAATGGTTAAACCAAGATTATTAATAAACAAGGTAAAATAACTTAATTGTTAATTTCTTTTAGTGCAAGGATAATCTCAAATTTTATACAAAAACTAGTGATATGTTTTAACCATTATAGTTTCTCAAAATTGTTACTAGCTCATTTGCCAACCCATTGAAATAATTTGAGTACAAAGAAAGCATCATCATCACTAGGGGCGGATCCAGAAATTTAAGTTTAGTAGTTCACATATTTACCTTATTTAGAGATTTAAGGCTTCAATCCCTCCTAACAATCAATTTAACTACAACAAACTAAATAAGCATAAAAAAGCATTTTTGTTAAAAAGCCTCCCTTTTAAAAAAAATTAAAAAAGTAATAACAATCATCAATTGATAAAAGTGACGAGAAAGTTGAAGTGAGAGATGAGTAGAGAAATTCAGGATCGACTATTTTTTCTTGTCAAATAGAACACTTAAAGAGATAAATGTAATATCGTGAAAGTTCTTTCGAGTTTCAAAGGCAAATGTTATCAAAAGTTCGAACATTTGAGGATTGACCCAAATGCAATTTTTGTAGCAGTAATTTTGTTTAACTATGAAGGGTGACCTAAATGTAATCTTACCCATAGTTGAGTGATCCAAATGTAACCTTACTCATATTTGAGTAACTCAAATATAACTTTTAAAAATTAAGTGACCTAAATGTAACCTTACCTATAATTGAATGACCTCAGTTGTATTTTACCCAAAAAATTAATAATGGGCCACGTGACCCACCAAATACCTTAATAGATTCGTCCATGATCATCACCATTATGAGTATCTCATGGTTACAACAAAATCATTTTATTAGTATGCAACGATAAAAAAGAAGAAAAAAAACTTGGAACAAAAAAATATAATAGAACTAAACTTGGATAATAAATATTAACCACTCTTCGAAAAACTAAACTTGAATGCAAGATTTTGTGTTAAGGGGTAAACTTATAAAATTTTAAAGGATAGACTAAAATTTTAGAGAGAGCAAAATTTAATAAAAAAATACATAAGATATTTAAATTATATATGAATTAGGGTATAGTGGTGGTTGAATCCGAACCATTGGTTGTTGAATCTAAGCCATCACCAGGACAACAATGATGTAATACTTGTAACTAGGGGTGTAAATGAGCCGAGTCGAGCTCGAGTAGGGTTGAGTTCGGCTCTGCTCGGCTCGTTAAGATTTCGAGTCGAGTTTGAGCTTAATTCAAGCTCAATCGAGTTTAGTGTTGACCAATCTTTGACCGTGTCGAACTTGAGGAGCTCTCCATATGTCATGTCTCATTTAAAGCCATATTGTTGAACGGCCACTGATCGCCAGTGAAAGGTCGGTAGAAATGATCAGAATGTATAAGGAAGATGAAGAGAAAAAGAATCATAAAGCTTCTTTTATTATTGTTATTATTCGAATACACATATAAGGAAAAGTTTCCTTATTTATACAACTAACAAACCTATCTCCAGCTCCTAACTAACCTAACTACTTTAGTATAAAGACTATTATACCCTTATAATTCAACACCCCCCTCAAGTTGGAGGGTGAAAAACGTCTTTCACACCCAACTTGGACATAAGGTGCTCATGTTGCCCGACAGTAAGACCCTTAGTTAGGATATCAGCTTGTTGGTTTGTTGTAGAGACATGCGGAGTTTGAATCACCCTTTTTTGAATTTCCCCCGGATAAAATAATAGTCAATCTCGATTTGTTTCGTACGTTCATGAAACACCGGATTGACCGCTATTTGTAATGCTGCTTGGTTGTCACTGTACAAAACTGTTGGTTCTTTTTGTTCAAAACCAAGTTCTTGCAACAATTCTCTTAACCAAATTATTTCGGTTGTTGATGACACCATGCCCCTATATTCAGCTTCTGCTGAAGACCTGGAAACTGTGTTAAAGATTTTGTGTTAAAGAGCATGCTGCCCAATCAGCATCACAATATGCTGTCAAATGTGGTGTTCCAACAGCTGGTAACAGAATCCCTAGTCCTGAATTTTTCTTGATGTATCTTACGATCCTTAACGCTGCATCATAATGTGTTTTCTTGGGCCTATGCATGAATTAACTTAAATGTTGAATTGCAAAGGCTATATCGGGCCTCGTGTTTGTTAAATATAATAACCTTCCAACTAACCGCTGATAAGATCCCACATCCTCAAGGAATTCTTCTTCTGTTGTATCACTTTGTTTTCAATTTTGTTCAAATGGTGTCGAGGCAGATTAACTCAAGTGCATACTTCCTTTGATTAAAGATGATTCCCTCATTTGATCGAAGCACTTCTATCCCTAAGAAATACTTCAATTTTCATAAATCCTTCATTCTGAAATTTTGATTCAAATCCTTTTTTAAATCATCCATCATCTCTTGATCATTCCCTGTAATCAGTAGATCATCAACATACACTAATAAAATCACCAATTTATTTCCTTCCCTTTTTGTAAACTTGGAGTAATCGTGCAAGCTTTGAACAAAACCACCTGCTACCAAAGCTTCAGTAAGTTTCAAATTCCATTGACGTGATGGTTGCTTTAAACCATATAAGGATTTCTATAATCTGCATACTCGATTCCCCCTGATTACAAAATCCTTCTGGGAGTGTCATATATACCTCCTCATAAAGATCACCTTGTAGAAAGGCGTTGAATACATCTATTTGAAACAATGGCCAATTGTTTAGAGATGCTAAAGAAATGATAGTTCGAACAGTGACTTGTTTGGTGACTGGGGAGAAAGTGTCTTGATAGTTAATACCTTCCTGTTGATTGTATCCCTTCGCGACCAGGAGTGTTTTGTAACGCTCAATAGTTCCATCTGCATTGTATTTAATCTTATATACCCATTTGCATCCAATGGGTTTGTGTCCAGCTGGTAACTCGACCAACTCCTAGTTACCATTAGACTCCAAGGCAGCTATTTCTTGTTTCATGGCCTTAACCCAATTGTCATCATGCATGGCCTCTTTGTACGTTCAAGGTTCACAAGTAGAGGAAATAAAGACTGCAAAAGCACGAGTCTGTAAAGGAAGATGTGAATATGAAACAAAGCTTGCCATGAAATTTTTATTTTGTGATCCAAACTTGGTACAATTGAAGTCATTTAGCCACGTAGGCTGGCGTTGCACACGTGAAGAACTTCTGATAGCGTTCTCATTTTGAAGAACTACTACCTGATTATCATTGACAATATGTTGATCAGGAATTTGAACACCAGAGACAACATCATTATTAGTATCAGTGGTAGTAACAACATGTTGCTCATCTCGCAAGAAAGGCAAAGTAGATGGACCAGCATGAGGAATCGAAGGTGGTGTAGGCAAAGATGGCACGTGGTCAATACCTAGAAACTCAAGGTCAGAGTAAGAAGAAAGAGGAAAAATATGAGATGTCTTAATAGGAAATGTAAAGGGAAACACATTTTCATGAAATACCACACCCCTGCTAACCAAGAAAGTTTTACTTTCCAAACTAAACAAAATATAACCCTTCTGACTAAGAGAATACCCCATAAAAATAGATGCAATAGCGTTAGGAGTGAATTTATCAGAATAGTTTGGGGTAGTAGCATATGCTACACATCCAAACACGCGCAAGTTTGAGAAATTAGGTGGTCTTTTATTTAAAATCTCAAAAGGACATTTTCATCTCAAAACATCACTAGGTAAGTTGTTAATTATGTAACACGCAGAATTAACACAATAACCCCAAAATTTTGTTAATTAGAGTGAAACTTTAAAGCTCCAGCCACCTCAAGAAGATGACGGTGTTTACGCTCAGCAACACCATTCTATTGCGGCGTATAAACACATGAACTTTGATGTTCTATTCCATTTTCTTGAAAGAAAGAAGATGATACCATGTTGAACGACCACTGATCGCCGGTGAAAGGTCGGTAGAAATGATCAGAATGTATAAGGAAGTTGAAGAGAAAAAGAATCAGAAAGCTTCTTTTATTATTGTTATTATTTGAATACACATATAAGGAAAGTTTCCTTATTTATACAACTAACAAACCTATTTCCAACTCCTAACTAACCTAAATACTTTAGTATAAAGACTATTATATCCTTATAATTCAACACATATCAAGAAAATCTTTAATATATTGTGTAAACTCAAACTTATTGTTTTTAGGGTTTAAGATGTTAGTTTAGGGTTTAATGGTTTAGGTTGATGGGTTTAGACTTTAAGATTTAAATTTTAAGGTTTGAGACTTATGTTTAGGGTTTAAGATGTTAGTTTAGGGTTTAATTGTTTAGGTCGTTGGGTTTAGACTTTAAGATTTAAATTTTAAAGTTTGAGACTTTAAGAACTCGAGCCAAATTCGAGTTCGAGTAGAGTCTAATCGAGTGAAGCTTTAACCGAATCGAATTTGAATAGTTCGTAATCTGTCTTGTCTCACTTAGGGCCCTACTTGTAATACCACGATAGCAAAAGTGACACAATGCCGACGACGACTAGAGTTCCCCAAAAAAGTATGCCCGGATTCAATTTGTTTTCACAATTCCAATATAAAATGTAAAATAAATTAAAACAAATATAAAAACACCAAAATATTTGAGAGAACAAATATAAAATCAAAAATAATAATAATAATAATAATAACTTTACATTGAAGGAAGTGCCATTAGAGATGTGCACGGGTCGGGTCGGGCCGGGTTTTTGGCCCACCCGAACCCGAACCGAAAATATTAACCCTAAACCCAAACCCGACCCGACCTGACCTATATAAAGAAATCAATTTTAGGGACTAAATTGTAAAAAAATAATTTTAAGAGACTTAATTGTAAAAAATAATAAATTTAAGGACTAAATTGTAAATAAAAAAATCAATTATAAGGACCTAATTATAAAATATATATATAAGGGGTATTATTACAAATATCCCTAAAAAAATTAGGGGAAAATTACACTATTAGTCCCAGGTCGGGTCGGGTAGGATTTTTTCACCGTAAAACCCGAACCCGACCCGACCTCACCCTACACAAAAACCCGACCCAACCCGAACCCGATTTTTTCATAAAAATACCCGATTTTTTCACCCTGTGCCATGTTGATTAAGGATGGGCACGGAACCTGGACCCGACGGGTTCCGACCCGGCCCGATCGGGTCGGGTATTTTTATGAAAAAATCAGGTCGGGTCGGGTTTTTGTGTAGGGTGAGGTCGGGTCGGGTTCGGGTTTTAGGGTGAAAAAATCCTACCCGACCCGACCCGGGACTAATAGTGTAATTTTCCCCTAAATTTTTTAGGGATATTTGTAATAATACCCCTTTTTTATATTTTTTTATAATTAGGTCCTTATAATTGATTTTTTTATTACAATTTAGTCCTTAAATTTATTATTTTTTACAATTAACTCTCTTAAAATTATTTTTTACAATTTAGTCCCTAAAATTGATTTTTTTTATATAAGTCGGGTCGGGTCGGGTCGGAGTCGGGTTTAAAGTATTTATTTTTGGGTCGGGTCGGGTTTAGGGTTAATATTTTCGGGTCGGGTTTGGGTGGGGCAAAAACCCGGCCCGACCCGACCCGTGCCCATCTCTAATGTTGATCCGTCAATGAAAAAGTTTATTTCTTCTCTTCTTGATTTTTTTGTTAGAGTTTATACTTGGCACTGTACAACACCTATTTTGTTGGACATAAAATTACCATACTTTGTTTAATTAGAAGTTTTGTAAAATAAATATTAATAGATCGAATTGTCGTATTTAAATATATAATCTAAATTTAAATTAATAATTAATTTAGAACTAATTTTACAAGTATTACTAAAATGAATTAAGAGATACTTTTACAGCTCCACCACCGCTGCAATAGAGAAGCACTGACCAATTATACTGAAAGGTTTTTTTATGTCTCTTCTAAAAAAACTGTATTCCTTTGACCTTTTTTTTTAATTTTTTTATTTTAACTTAATAATAAAAGGTTATATAGTCCACACGTTGAAACTATGTATATTTACGCAATGATTTTTTTTTTTTGCTCTACTTTTGTCTTTTTAAGATTCAAGATCTACACCATTATTCTTTGTACAAGGGTTTTTGTTTTGGGGTGGAGGGCAATAGATTTTGTTTAATTAAAAGTTTTTTAAAATAAATGGAGTAATAGTTTTTTTTTCCCATTAATGGTATTATAATTATCTTTTTTATAAAGGGAAAAGGAATTGTTGTTCGAGATTGAACTCGAAATCTAATAAACTGATTCACTTATGGACAAGTCTAGAGTAAACATTGCATATTGATATGTACCACTAATCATATGTGTCGACATGCACCTATCACCATTAACTATTTGTCTATTTTAATAACTTGTAAAATTATAGGATCTAAAGCATGATTATACCTTTTTAAGAATAAAATAGGTTGAAACATTTTTGTGCCACTTTTTAGATTTTTTATTTTCTAATTAAAAAACAATATTTTTTTAAAAAATAAATCCTAATTCAACTTCTAATTAAATTCTTTAAAAAATATTAAATAAAATAAAAATATACTTCTTTCTATCAATTCTTTATATAATATTTAACCTAGCTTCATCTTCCTCAATAATAAACGGCTAGTAACCCAATAATTTTTTGGGAAAATTACATATTTAATACCTTAATTATGCACATATTATTGTTCTAGTACCCAACCTATTATTTTTGATAAAACAGTACCTATTGTTATGTTTTTGTTCTGTTTTGATACCCCCGCCATTTAAAATTACCGAAAATGGTGACGTGGCTTGAGTTAATAATAGCTTTAGTCCAAAAACTTATACAATCTATCAATTTAGTCTAAAATTCTATCAATTTAAATATTATTTTAATTTTTGGATTAAAATTGTAAATAACCCATTTTTTTCTTTTTCTAGTCGAACATTTTTTGGGTTTTGGAGTTTAGGATTTGGGGATCAATGGGGCTAATGTGGGGTCCATTGGAGGACCCAAACTCCACGATCGGGATATCGACGAGAATACAAGGGGTGAAAAAGTGATGTGATAAAATTCTATAAAAAAAATTAAGATGGTGTTTTACCCCCCCCCCCCCATTAAGATGATGTTTTAAATTGATTAATTTTAGACTAAATTGATAATATATATAATTATTTTGGACTAAAACTGTGATTATACCGAGTCACATCATCATCTTCATTAGTTTTTAACGACCAGGGTACCAAAACAGGAAAAAAAACGTAAAATTATATACCATTTTGCTAAAAATAATAGCTAGAGTACCAAAATAGTAATATGAGCATAGTTGGAGTACTAAATATGTAATTCCCCTAATATTTTCATTATATACAATGTATATTGCCTTAGAAAAGACTTATTTTTCAGCACTTTTGAACCATTGACGACAATGGCTAGAGTTTATTATTGAGAAAGATGAAGTTAGATATTAGATAAAGATTTGATAAAAGAAAAAGTATATTTTGTTGGACATAAAATAACGAAGAACAAAGAACAAGAATTAAAGGACAAAGAGATAAGAGAGAGGAGATTTGTATTTTTATCAAATATAGACTTGTCTACAATACCTTCATCAAGTCATCTATTTATAAGCATAAGAAGTACACAATACATTAAATTCTAATTAATTGAGATAATATTTCTAATAATAAAGTAAATCAAATATCATAGATAAAGTTCTTATCATAAAAGACACCCACATAGATAAATATTCATAACACTCTCACTTGGATGTCTATAAAGATAATGTGCCTCGTTAAAACCTTACTAAGCTAAAAATCTAGTGGGAAAAAAATCTTTAGTGAAGGAAAAAGAGTGCACACATCTTTTATACGCATAACATGTTGCCTCATTAAAAACCTTACCAGGAAAACCCATTGGGACAAAACCTCGGTTAAGGGAAAAAGAGTGCAACGCATATTTACTCCCCTCATGAAAATATCACATAAGATCTTTGAATCTTCATAATTAAATCTTGAATACTATTTTTTTAAAGATCGTGAGGGATGAAACTTTGGAATAATATGTTCTATGATGTATCCACATTTTTTAACCTACCGATATATGTAAAAGAAATGCTTTCCTCCTATTCTTTGACCTTTTACCTTTGATTCAATTTCCACATAAATTGCAACTATCCTATTAAAGATGGGAAGCTCGTTCAAGAAGGCGATATTTGAGGAGCATGTGCAAGTAGGTATCGTTGATTGGGCACAGAAGGCGAAGAAAAAGAAAAGTTTAAAAGCTGCAACTCAGACTGCACATGAAGTAAACCAAGAGCAAAGCCCTTCCGTTTCGATTCGAGTTCTGCGGAATGCATCTGATCCAGAGGAGATTCACCCTGCACATGCCTCGGAATGAGCGGTGCCGAGAAGCAAAGGAGCCATGATTCTTGTACAAAATATTTGTTAGGTAACACAGTCTGTGGGGTTCGCCCGGTTGATGGTTTTGCTTGGTTTACAAATATGTTGTAAGCAATAAAATTAGTAAGGTCTGTACATAAAAAAAATGATGTCTTGGTGAACAAGTTTAGTTTGAAAAATGCTGTCGCTAGGAAAAATATATTGTGGCATATTATATTATTAATGGATGTCCGGATATCATACTCATCACCATTACATGCATCTTATTTTTCCAAGAAATTTTATTCTATTGATTAATAAAATAGAAAGAAAACAAAATATAACAAGATTAGACTAAGCAACATCATCAGCAGAAGATGATCTTTTTTGGGGACGACATAACACATAAATTAGAGCAGCGAAGAAGAGAAGTACCGCCATACCGGTTGTCCCCACTTGAACCCAAAAGAGAACTGATCTGTTTTCATAATTTCAACTCGTAAAAAATAAATGTAAAAAAAATCAGATATAAAACCACAACATGTACAATAATAATGATTTTACCTTTCCATGAGAATATTACTTTTTCTCTTCTTTTTGGTTCTTCGTTGGAGTCTAAGTTTGTGGTTATACAACCCTTATTTATATTTCTATTTATACTAGTTTAAGCCTCTAAGAAACTTGATTAGGGTTGATTTTCTAAAGAGGAAAAACAAAAGAAAAAGGGAAACAAATTAAGATTGTTTAATGAGAGTATGATAAATTACTACATATATAGAAATAAATGATTCTAGCCCCCTCTTTTTGTTTAAGGCAATATTTACGTGAAAACTCACATTTAATGTAATATTAATGGTTAATCTTCACATTTAATGTAGGGTTTTAGAAAAATTGATCTAGGTGAAAATAATATATTAATATTATTTTGGACTCGGTCTTATAATTAAAATGATTTCCAAGAATTTCGGGTTTCATTTCCAAATTTAATTAATTTAATTCTAGTTACTATGTTTTTGCAATTTCATCTCAAATAGCCATGGTTTTGGGTGCCCTTGTGAATGATTCATTTCATTAAGGGCAAGATAGTCTTTGTGCCTTTAAATTTTAAACAAACAAAAACCCCAACCCATTCACTATTCACTTTCTTCCTCTTCCAAATTTCCCAACGTGAGATAGAACTCCTCATCCCCAATCTACTATTCCATCCTATTTCTTCTCCGTTTCAGCTCCAAATTGAAAGGTAATGGTAATTTTGAACTCCCCTCACCTTCCTCTTCCTAAAAGTACAATTTATTTTAGTTTCCATGAAGATTTTAGAAATGGAGGTTTTGAATGTTTTGACTTAAAAATGAGAACTTTATGTAGTTAAATGGAGTATTTTGATTTAATATGCTTAGTTATGGTATATAGAGATCAAATGATATAACATATATAAATTTCAAATGATTTGGGGCAATTTTCGGAATTGGGTTTTGAGAGGGTTTTTGGAGGGTTTTAAAGTGGGTTTTGGGGTTGTTTAAGGTTGGTTCTTGAGGGTTGTAGGTGGTATGACATATGAGGATCGTTTTGGGTATAATTGAGGCTTGTTTGGGTGCTTGAAATGGAAGAAATCAGTGGGTTATAGAGGCTACTCGAAAATTCTGTTTTGTGACTTTGTTTGGGGTGTTGAATGCTTGTTAATGTTAATCCGGGTTGTTTCCGATGATGTGTTATTGATTCGAACGTTTTGGTTGTGTTTGAGATGATTAGAATCGAGCTTGGGCATCGGTGAAGCATCGGAAGTGAATCCGGAGAGTTGAAGGTTGTGGCTTGCTTGGCCTTGTGCTTGGAAGCTTAGGTGAGTGGATATTTACTTTAAAGGTTTTAAATTAGTTGGTTCGAGTATGTGGACTAGGTTGGGCTTGGTAGACCCACCTAGAGTTAGGATTAGGGTGGTAGCCTAATCCTAAGCTTGATCTAAGCCTTTGGATGAACTCAATTGTGTGAATGTATATGCCTCGAATGCCATGTGATATGAATGTTTACGTATATTATTTTATACATGTGAGTTGAGGCATGGGTTGTATTGCTTAAAGCATGCATGGTGATGGTCTATGGTTGTGTCCATTGTGAGTACGTGCTAAGCACGGAAATGATTGAAATGTGTGTTGTGGAATGAGTAAAATATTGGCACTAGTATACTTAAATACAAATGATCGATCATTAGGATGTTAGTGTGTACACATGAGTCTAAAGTCGCGCGTGGCCTTGGTGGCGTTGAGTCACCAAGGAGGAGTACGGGTACGCCCGGAAATGGTATCTAAATATAGTCGGTGATGAGTGGAATCCCATCGACGGGGGCGTGAGGATGAGCGGAATCCCCTCCGCGAGACCGGTGATGAGTGGAATCCCACCGAGGTAATGTGGTTGTTGGATATGAGTTACCAACGAGTCTATCCGCGTATTTGGGTCATAACTAGGTGCCAATGTTGATTGATATATGTAGCAATGTGTTGAGATATATGAGCTGTTTGGATGTTTATATGTGATTGCATGTATGGTAGTATTGAGCTCTTAATTAAGGCATACATGTAATACATTGCTCATGCATTTATATCTTGTGGACCTTGGTAAGCGTAAATGGCTTTGGCTAGATCGTGCTCGGACCCTGCAATGTTGAGGTTTGTTTTTAGAGCTTACCCTCACTAAGCATCGTTGCTTACGCTCTCTTTGTTCAACATTGCAGATCCTTAGTTCGTGGGTTGCTCGGGCAAGAGGAGGGCCTCCAAGTGTGGTTTGGATTGAATTCACCAAGTATGGGTTTAAGATACTAGACATGTAATGGTTGAGCAATGGGATGTGTAATGTTTTGTGGTTGTTGTTGGTTGATAGGAGCATGTGTAGACTCCTTTATATATATTGCTTTTGCATGGTTGCGTTGCCATGGTGAATATTATCTTATGTCTGTTTTGCTTGCTTGATATGTTGGCCTATGCTTAGGAGTTTCTACATGTGTTTGAATATTGTTGAATGAATACATGTTGTGGATTTTTGCTTTGGTATTAGATATGTCTAAATATTGTTGAAGCATGCTTGTATGGTTGCTATACCTTAGGGTGTCTTGCCTTGAAGTTGCTTGGTGTCTTGGGGATGTTTTGGGGCATCCTTGTGCCTCAAAACAGCCCAGAAAAGTCTGCAGACAGGGGGTGTTTCGGAACGGGTCCCCGTGTTCCGAAACGGCCCTGCGTAAATGGCCTGCCGTTTCGAAACAGATGAGGGTCGTTCCGGAACGTTTTCGCCACTGGAATTTTGAGAAATTGGCGAGATGAAGCCGTTCCGAAACGGGCCTTTGAAGTTCCGAAACGGTCAAATCTCGTTGACCACGAGTTATTGACCGTCAAGGTCGTTCTGATACGGGTCACCCCTGTTTCGGAACGGTCACCTAGTGGTTGACCCAGGCCCGTTGACCAGGTCAGGGCATTTCGGAACACCCTATAGGTGTTTCGAA
Organism: Hibiscus tridactylites; assembly: GCA_958450335.1. Taxonomy (NCBI): domain Eukaryota; kingdom Viridiplantae; phylum Streptophyta; class Magnoliopsida; order Malvales; family Malvaceae; genus Hibiscus; species Hibiscus tridactylites. The sequence continues at coordinate 61,079,598 of OY288286.1, read as the reverse complement.
ACGGCCTGCTGGAATGAAGTAAAATGGACTGTTTATGTTTGTTTGGTCGGTGAATGATGCGTTGTTTGGTTCTTCCGTTGCTGTGCTTCACATAGGAATTATAATTGCATCTAGATAAGACTAATGTTAAAAGAAATTTTCCGGGTCGTTAACCGAGGGGAGGCCTTAACGGGTTTCGCTTCGGTTTTCCCCGTGTGGCCCACTCGGACCGGTCATCCGACCAGACCGGGACGAGGGGGTTACAGGAAATTTGCAAATGAAGGGTTTTTAGAGGGCAAAAGCAACTAATGTAAACGGTGAAATGGAAAAGAAATTTGGTGCCAATCTCGCAACATCAAGGTGGAGGAGCTTCTGTTGAGTTAGAACAATTTGGATTAGATGAAGAGCTAGAGCCACTAAAGAGGGATCGAAATGTTTTACTAGCCATTATAGTTTCTCAAAATTGTTACTAGCTCATTTGCCAACCGATTGAAATAATTTGAGTACAAAGAAAGCATCATCATCACTAGGGGCAGATCAAGAAATTTAAGTTTGGTAGTTCACCTATTTACTTTATTTAGAGGTTTAAAGCTTCAAATTCCTTCGAACAATCAATTTGACTACAACAGACTAAATGAACATAAAAAATGTATTTTTTTAAAGAAAACTCCCTATTTAAAAAAAATTAAAAAAGTAATAGCAATTCTCAATTGATAAAAGTGACGAGAAAGTTGAAGTGAGGGATGAGTAGAAAAATTCGGGATCGACTATTTTTTCTTGTCAAATAGAACATTTAAAGAGATAAGTGTGATATCGTGAAAGTTCTTTTGAGTTTCAAAGGCAAAGAAATTCAGAATCATCCATTTTTCTTGTCAAAATAGAACGTTTAAAGAGATAAGTGTGATATCGTAAAAGTTCTTTCGTGTTTCAAAGGCAAAGGTTATCAAAAGTTCAAACATTTGAGGATTGACTCAAATGTAATTTTTGTAGCAGTAATTTTTTTAAGTATGAAGGGTGACCCAAATGTAATCTTACCTATAGTTGAGTGATCCAAATATAACCTTACTCATATTTGAATGACTCAAATATAACTTTTAAAAATTAGAAGACCTAAATGTAACATTACTCATAATTGAGTGGCCTCAATTATATTTCACCTAAAAAATCAATGGTGGGTCACGTTACCTACCAAATACCTTGAGGGGGCGTTTGGTTCGTAGAAAAGATCATTACCTGGGGGAATGAACTTTTTCAGAATCACATATCCACGTTTGGTTGGAGAGTATTCCCTCCAAGGGGTAATTTTACATTCCCAACAGTAGCAGTTTTCATTAAAGGGTGGGAATGTGATTCCCTTGGATTTCTTAGGTATTTGTCAATTCCCTCCCCTTTGGACCATATTACCCCTATGTTAATAGATTTTGTTCATATAGATCTTTGTAAAATTTAATTAGTTGATTAAATATGTGTGGTATAAATTAATTAAATATTTTTATTTAATATTTAAATGGTGTTACAAATATTTAATGTATTTTTATTAATATTATATTTATGATGTTTATAAGTTATATGTTGCGATAACATATTGCTTAAAAATTAATAAGTTTATAGTTGATGTTTTTAATTTTATTTTTATGTTTATGACCTTGTAAAATATTTTAGTAGGTTAAACTTATTATATAAATTCTTATCAGTATTATACAACTTTTAGAATTATTTTATTATTTACTTTAATTTGCTTGACATGTCACAAGTAATAAAAAAATTAAAATTTTGAACATATTAAATTTCTAGAATTTAAAAATTTACAAAATATTTTAATAGAGGATAACTAGGGTAAGTAAATATAAAATAGTTTTTTTAATAGTCTAAAGGTGATTACAAGGTAGTATATACAAAGTGATTGAACTCGGGTCTTCTAGGACGAACTTCATCTATTTTTCCACTGAAACCACTTGTTGGGTTCTTTTAAAGAATAATTAATATAATAATTATATTAGATACGATAAATATATAATTTTTACAAATTTTAGATAGTGTAACAAAAATAATTCTATTAATTTTTGTGCATGTATTTTTAAGTTAATATTGAAAGTTTAACCTATTAAAAAGAAAATATAACATATGGACAATTTAGTAAATTTCACTTCCAGATAACCTTATATACCTTCAGCCAAACACAGTAATCTTACATTCCTACACAATAAACCAAACAAGGTAATGTCACATTCCCAGTAATGTGTCAAGTAATGTTAAATTCCGGGAATCTTATTCCCAAAGGTAATCTTACATTCCGTGAACCAAACACACCCTAATAGATTTGCCCATGATCATCACCATTACGAGTATCTCGTGGTTACAACAAAATTATTTTATTAGTAGGCAACGATAAAAAAGAAGAAAAAAAAACTTAGAACAAAAAAATATAATAGGACTAAACTTGGATAATAAATATTAACCACTGTCCAATAAACTAAATTTAAGTAGGGACGGACGTAAGATTTTGTGTTAAAGAGTGAACTTATAAAATTTTAAGGGGTAAAATATAAAATTTTAGAAGAGACTTGGATAATAAATATTAACCACTCTCCGATAAACTAAATTTAAGTGGGGACGGATGTAAGATTTTGTGTTAAAGAGTATACTTATAAAATTTTAAGGGGTAAAATATAAAATTTTACAAGAGCAAAATTTAATAAAAAAATTAAATTATATATGAATTTCAAAATTTTAAGAAGGCTAACTTATGGTACAGTGGTAGTTGAATCTGAGCCTTTGGTTGTTGAATCTAAGACATCACCAGGACAACAATGATGTAATACTTGTAACTAGGGGTGCAAACGACTTGAGTCGAGCTCGAGTGGGGCTGAGCTTGACTCAGCTCGTTAAGATTTCGAGCTCGAGTAATTTTAGACGTTAAGATTTCGAGTCGAGTTCAAGCTCGAGTTCGAGCTCGAATAATTTTAAACGAGTCTAAGAAATTTGAACTCGGCTCGGCTCGTTAAGAAATCGAGTCGAGTTCGAGCTTAATTTGAGCTCAATTTAGTCAAATGTTGACCAATCTTTGACTGTGTCAGACTTGAGTAGCTCGCCATATGTCATGTCTCATTAAAGCCATATCAAGAAAAAACTTTAATACACAAGTTGTGTAAACTCAAGTTTGTTATTTTTAGGGTTTATAGATTAGTTTAGGGTTTAATGGTTTAGGTTGTTGGGTTTAGACTTTAAGATTTAAATTTTAAGGTTTGAGACTTATGTTTAGGGTTTATATTTTAAGGTTTTAATTCTAGTAATTTAGATTTTAAATTATAAAAAATAAAAAATTTAGTATATTGTATTTTCGAGTAGCTCGCAAACTTTCCGAATCGGGTATCAAGTAACTCGGCTCGATTCGTTAAGAACTCGAGCTCGAGTCTAATCAAGTCGAGTTTTAACCAAACTTTAATTGAATCAAACTCGAGTAGATCGCAATTTGTCTCTTCTAACTTATAGGCTTACAGCTCTACTCGTAACACCACGATAACAAAAGTGACACAATGCCGACGACGGCTAGAGTTCCCCAAAAAAGTATGCTCGAATTGAATCTGTTTTCACAATTCCAATATAAAATGTAAAAGAAATTAAAATAAAAAAAATATAAAACACCAAATTATTTGAGAGAACAAATATATAATCGCATAATAATAATAATAATAATAATAATAATAATAATAATAATAATAATAATAATAATAATAATAATAATAATAATAATAATAATAATAACTTTACATTAAAGGAAGTGCCATGTTAATCCGTCAATGAAAAAGTTTATTTCTTCTCTTCTTGATTTTTTGTTAGAGTTTATACTTGGCACTGGACAACACCTATTTATATTATTTTAAGCTTTTACGAAACCTAATTAGGATTGCTTTTTTAAAGAGAAAAAAAGAAAAGAAAAAGAAAACATGAGCGTGTTTAATGAGAGTATGAAAAATTACTACATATATAGAAATTATATGATTCTTGCCATCTCTTTTTATTTAAGTCAAAATTATGTACGTATCTTTTTTTATTTAATTTATGTACGTATCTTTAGAAACTCACTCTTAATTTAATTTTAATGATTAATCTACACTGCTTTGACCTAAAAATTCACTTTATTTTTTTTTGGATTTTTTAATTTAATTATAAAAGATTTTATAGTCCATACATTGAAACTGTATATATTTACATTACACAATGTTAGTAATTTTGTTTATTAATTATTTCTCTTGTACAAGGGTTTTTGTTTTGGGGTTGGGGACAATAAATCTTGTTGGACATAAAATTACCATACTTTGTTTAATTAAAAGTTTTTAAAATAAATATTAATAGATCGACTTGTCGTATTTAAATATATAATCTAAATTTAAATTAATAACTAATTTAGAACTAATTTGACAAGTATTACTAAAATGAATTAAGAAATACTTTTACAGCTCCACCACCGCTGCAATAGAGAAGCACTGATCAATTATACTGAAAGGTTTTTTTATCTCTTCTAAAAATACCGTACTCCTTTGACCCTTTTTTTTGAAATTTTTTATTTTAATATAATAATAAAAGGGTATATAGTCCACACGTTGAAACTGTGTATATTTACGCAATGATTTTTTTTTGCTCTACTTTTGTGTTTTTAAGATTCAAGATCTACACCATTATTCTTTGTACAAGGATTTTTGTTTTGGGGTGGAGGGCAATAGATTTTGTTTAATTAAAAGATTTTTTAAATAAATGGAGTAATAGTTTCTTTTCCAATGAATGGAATTATAATTATCTTTTTATAGAGGGAAAAAGAATTGTTGTTTGAGATTGAACTCGAAATCTAATAAATTGATTCACTTATGGATAAGTCTAGATTAAACATTGTATATCAATATGTACCACTAATCATATGTGTCGTTATGCAACTATCACTATTAACTATTTGTCTATTTTAATAACTTGTTAAACCATAGGATCTAAAGCATGATTATACCTTTTAAGAATAGGATGAGTCTACCACGTGCGACGAACATTGATGAACACCACTAATAGATTAGAATTAAATATACCCAATTCTCCTAAACCCTAACAAAATCAATCTCTTAAAAACATAGAAATCAGTTTATAATTTTTAATAGATTTGAATCAAATATGACCAAATCTCCTAAACCTAAACTATTAAAAAAAATATAAATTGATTTCTATTTTTTTATGAGATTGATTTTGTTAGGGTTTAGGAGAATTGGGTATATTTGATTCTAAGCTATTAAAAAATATTATAAAATACTTATTAAATTTGATTTTTATTTTTAAGAGATAATTTTAATTATAATTTTAGTCCTTTAGATTTTTAAAATTTAAAAAAAAACTAATGGTGTTTATTGGTGTTCATCGTTAGTGGTGTTCATCAATGTTCGTTGCCTATTGTAGAATTTTCATTAAGAATAAAATAGGTTGAAACATTTTTGTGCCACTTTTTAGATTGTTTATTTTCTAATTAAAAACAATAAATTTTTATTAAAAATAAATCCTAATTCAACTTCTAATTAAATTCTTTAAAAAATAATAAATAAATTAAAAATATACTTCTTTCTATCAATTCTTTATATAATTTTTAACCTAGCTTCATCTTCCTCAATAATAAACGGCTAGTAACCCAATAATTTTATGGGAAAATTACATATTTAATACCTTAATTATGCACGTATTACTATTTTGGTACCCAAACTATTATTTTTGACAAAATAGTACATAACGTTATGTTGTTGTTCTGTTTTGATACCTCCGCCAATTAAAATTAACAGAAATGGTGACGTGGCTTAGGTTAATAACAGTTTTAGTCCAAAAACTTATACAATCTATCAATTTAGTCTAAAATTCTATCAATTTAAATATTATTTTAATTTTTAGATTAAAATTGTAAATATTGTTATGAATATTTATCTATGTGGATGTCTATCATGATTAGAACTTTATCTAAGGAGTTTGATTTATTTATTATTAGGAATATTATCTCTATTATTTAGAGTTTAATGTGTTATGTACTTCTTATGCCTATAAATAGATGATTCATTGAAGGCATTGTATACAATTCTATATTTGAGAATAATACAAATCTCTCTATTTCTCTCATCTCTTTGCTCTTTTATTCTTTTCTGTTGTTCTTCGTTATTTTATTTACAACACGTTATCAGCACGATGCTCTAATCAACTGAGGTCATCATTGTTTGAATCCAAAAGAAGTTATTGAAAAGAATTCGATTCTAGGATAAACCAAAGATAAGTTTTTTTTCTCTTCATTTTTTTAAATTACTAATTGTCCTTTTCTTTATATTTTAATTTTTTTTGAAAAGTTTGGAAGTATGTTTGATTTTATTCGAACATTGGAAAGAGACACATTTGTGGCTTCTCACAAACCAAAAGACGGATCAAAAGAGACGAAGAGGTTGCGTTTGGTGTAAATTACGTGTGTTTCTCTTGTTCCTAAAAGGGTTAATTAGCGGTATGCTTATTCATACTTTTATTGATATGATTATATTTGATATTTTTCATATTATTGTTTATGTTATTTTATTTGGTAAAAGTTACTATTTTTAACCGTGTTTTGAGTTTTACATGATATGCTTAAATGACTTGGAAAGATATGTGATATAAAAGGACTATGAGAAGCTATCTCCGTCATATGATATGTCTCCATTGTCCACGAGAGAAAAATCAATATCGGTAAATTTTATTTTATTTTATTCTTTATATTATTATTTTAAATTGCGATAAATCATGATGATTTTGAATTTACAAGAAGATTATTATAAAGTTTATATTTACTTGAAAGTAATATTTCTTCTTCGTCGAAAAACTCGACCATAAACTTCTCCCAATTTCAAGTTACGAATATTTGTCTTGATCCAAAAAGTTTTATGGGAGACATTCCCTGAAGTGAATGCAAAGCATGATGTTTATTCCATGCGATTATCAATGATGGGCCATTCCCTGAAGTGAATGCAAGCATGATGTTTATTCCATGCGATTATCAATGAAGGAGCATTCCCTGAAGTGAATGCAAGCATGTTGTTTATTCCATGCGATTATTGGAACTGTTTCATTCCCTGAAGTGAATGCAAACATGGTAAATCATTATTCAATTAGAGACATAATTTCGATATAATCCAAGTATATTGGCTGGACATCCCGTTCTGCGAGGCTACTGGTCTCAAAGGAGGTTTTTAAAGGACCTTGTGGACAAGTTTAATAATGCCACGTACGAGGATTAAATCTTTGTTCTTTGTGATAAGGATATGTGAAAAAGGTTTCAAAGGCCCACTGGCTCTACTCCATTCCCTGAAGTGAATGTGAGATTATATTATGGAAGGAATAAAAAACCACATTAAAAGTTGTTGTCGTGGTCGAGGCTATGAATATACACATTAAAAATATAGTCGTTTTAAGAATACTTCTACCCGCTGGTAGCGAAGTTATAAGGATGATAAGAGTGATAAAGATCATTCTAAGGAAGTGAAATCCTTTTACCAATGTGATGTTATAAACCATTGGTTTCGTACTTGTCAAACGTCAAAATATTATGGACTTTATCCATAATCATGAATGATAAATGAAATAAAATATAAACAAAATTTGTTTATGGCGAAAATAATTATGGCGTTATTGGTCCAACTCAATTGCATATTGTTAATTTTCTCATAACCCTTGAAGGGAATAATTTACCATTTATTTTATTTTTCTTATAACCTCTCAAAGGAATAATTGATTTTTTATTTATTTTATTTTATTATGTTAATTCGTTTTATTTATTACTTATTTATGTTAGTTTGCTTTATGTTTATTTATTTCACATATTATTTATTTACGCTTTATGTTAATTTAATATTTGAAGAATATGATTACTTCTGGAATAAAATATATAATAAATTGTGGCTATTTATGCCTAGAATTGTGGCTATTTATGCCTAGCAGATAATGCAAGTACTTATATTGTACTTAAACATAAGAAATATTTTTCTCATTTAAATGCAAGGGGAAATATGAGTAATATTTCTCAAAGTACTAAAATATCAATGCTTCGGAAGAGCACTTGAAAGTTTATCTCTGATAGATAATCGACTTGATATGATGTGATATATTTTATATTTTTCATTCCTCGAAGTGAATGATACAAAGTACATATTTTCATTACCCGAAGTAAATGAAACAAAGCACATTTTGAAAGGTGCATAATTATGCATTTCTCGATTAAAATGCAAGGGAATAATGTGAGTACTATATCCAGAAGTACTAATATCACAAAAGGCTCTAGTTGAGCAAATATGTTATTGTCAAATGGAACTTTATTCCATATTCACAGTGCGTTATACTCGTCAAATTCAAAAGGAGATTTATTTAATTTTAAAGATATTCACGGTAATGAATATCATATTGAGACCATTAATCTGTGGGATGTTGACTATCTCAATATTATGAGTATAAATCAAGGCAATAATAAAAACTTGAAAAAGTTATATGCACTGTCATCCATAGTGTACTACAATAGAATTAGTACAAATTGAAGCTCATGTTATTGTGAATCAGAAGTTTACTAATAACTTTATTATTTGGCAATGACCGGTTAGACCATCCTGGTTCAATTATGATGCGAAAATTTGTTGACACTTTCATGTGGTAGTTTATAGAAGAGTTGAAATTTTCTTCAAAGTAATGTTTTCATGTGATACTTGTTATCAAAGCAAACTGATTATTCAATCATCATCAGCTATGATAGATTGCGAATCTATTAATTTTTTTCTAGAAAGGATACAAAGGTGATATATGTGGGCTCATACACCTTTCTTACAATCCATCTAGATATTTTACGATTTTAATTGATGCATCGACTAGATGATCATATGTATCCTTGTTACTAATCTGCAACTTGGTATTTGCGAGGCTACTTGCTCAGTTGATAAAACTATGAGCACATTTTCAGATTACCTTATAAAGACAATTGGTCTTGATAATGCTGATGACATGTCATTTTATATGTATTATCACTAATTTGCATCAAGCCAACAAATTATAATAAGTTCTCCCCATTATAAATGGTTTTTGGTCAGGAACCAAATATTTATCATCTTAGATTTTTTTAGTGTGCGGTATATGTTCTGATTGCTCCACCACAACGCACAAAGATGAGTTTTTAAAGGAGGTTGGGAATATATGTCAGATTCAAATTTCCCTTGATAATTAAATATCTTGAGCTTCTCATAGGGAATTTATTTACAACTCGATTTACTGACTATCATTTTAATGTGTCAGTTTTCCCAACGTTAGGGGGAAAAAATAAAATAGCTGGGAAAAGAAATAAATTGGAATGAATTATCATTATCTTAGTTTGATCCACGTGCTCAACAATGTGAACTATAAGTTCAAAGGATAATTCATTTAGCAAATCAATTGTCAGATGATTTTGCTGACTCTAATAGAGTGACTAAGTCACATATACCGGCTATGAATGCTCCATTTAAATTTGATGTCACGGAAGGACAAATTCTAGTTGCTAATGAGTCTAACTTACGTCTGTAGCGTGGTAGACAAGTAGGTTCCAAAGATAAAAATCCTCGAAAAAAAGGAAGGGAGCTATAATTATGATGGTCTGATCGAGTAATCAATGAATTATGAAAATCTCAAGAAGAGATTAGAAGGTCTCCAATAGAGGCATTGACATGACTCAGGTACTTGATAATAAAGAGATCTCAATAGATTATGTCATGTCTGGTAATAAGTGGAACTGAAATCAAATCGACGTCGATAATACATTTGCATGTAATATAGCACTAGAGATTTTATTTAATGATGTGGATCATGAATCATTGTCAATTGGACAATTTAAACAAAGAAATGATTGGCCAATATGAAAAGAGGCAATTGAGGCGAAACTAATATCTCTTTAGAAAAGAGAAGTATTTGGGCCTATAGCCCGTATATTGAAATGTGTAAAGCTCGTGGATATTAATGAGCCTTTGTGACAAAGAGAAATCAAAAGGAAAAATCATAAGATATAAGTTTATTTGGTTGCACAAAGATTCTCACAAAGACATGAAAATCAATTTTGAGAAAAATAAAATTTTCGGTAGTGGATGCAGTTACTTTTAGATAGTCTGACAATAAATGAAATAACTCAGTTTCCGCCTAATGGATATTGTTACATCTTATTTATATGAGCCTCTTGATAACAACATTTACATGAAGCTTCTGGAAGGATTTAGACCGCCATAAGCAGTTAATTCAAGTTCTCGAGAACATTATTCAATTATATTAAATATATCTTTTTATGGATTAAAATATTTTGGGCACATTTGGTATAATCGCCCCATTGAATACTTATTAGCGGAAGGCTATAAGAATGATTTAATTTCCAGAGCATTTTATTAAGAGGATTAGCTCTGGATTTGTCTTTGTTTTTACTATGTATGTTGGCGATTCATTGAGACTCATGAAGAGATCTCCTTAATAATGAAATCCTTGTGCAGCAATCGGCAAACACAGAAAAATGTTTAAAGAGATTTTACATGCATAATGCATATTTGTTTACCACTATTTGGTTGCTAGGTCTCTTAATGTAAACAAAGATCCATTCCGCCCTCGAGAAAAAGGTAATGATATTCTTGGTCTAAAATCACCTAACAAGTCGTCGTTTAACCGGTCAAAAATAAATATATATTTAACCTCTTTCAACAATAAATAAAATAAAGAAATTGAGTAATATAGTGAAAGAGGGTCGATCCACAGGGAGATTATTCAGAATTCTGGACTTGAATTTGTCGGATTTGAATTCCTAGAAATATCTGTAAAAACAAAGAAATAAAAAGGGGGTGATATGATTTTGAGTGAAGTAAAAAAAATAAAATGCAAGAATTAAAAATTATAAGAAAACCAAATATGCAAATTAGCCTCGAGCTAGCCTTGTCAATTCCTTCGATCATTGAAATAGATTTTTACTCCGGGGATCATGTCGGTTACAGTCTGTGAGGCCCAACCCGTCGCAACTTGCTTCTCTCTCGAGTAACCAATCCTCCCAAGACTATCTTCGAAGGTTGATTCTTAAACAAATTAACCACGTCTATCGCCGTTAAAGTATTTAGTTTTGAAAGCAGGAAAAGCCCGACTCAGAAATTGTCTTAAAAAGAATCGCTTTTGATTTTATCTTTCCTTAGCGGACCGCCGCTAAGAGTGTTCACAGAAAGTCGAAATTGCCACAGGCCGATTCTTCCTCCCAACTATGTCTTTAAACGATTCCAGACCAACGAGCTCTTTTTGATTTGAAAAACGATTAAAAACTTTAGTAAGGCCAATTGTCAAACTATCTAAACAGAAAGATAAAAATGTATTCCTGAAGGAATTTAGGCAATGTTCAATTCTCACGATTAGAATTGATTTGGCTAACTCTTGGCTCAAGAAATTTAGCTAAGCATGATATTAATTATCATACTTAACTTGGTTTTTAGAAAAGTAATAAAATAACATAAAATAAATGGAACAAGAAAATAAAGAGAAAAAAACTTTTATTAAAGCTAAAAACTATTTACAAAGGAAAAGCTAAAAATACTCAAAGCTAAGAAGATGATCACTCAAATGATTGATGATCTAAGCCTTTACCAAAGGTGATATTTATAGGCTTAGATTTACAAAGATAAAGTGATGAGATGATAGCAATTCAAATTCAAATGTTGATTAAAATTCAAAATAAAACTAAATGGATAAAAGCTGATAAACTGATCGGATTCTTTTCTCGGAACATTCCAGGATCTTCTAAAAGTTGCCACGTCACTGCCACGTCAGACGCGTCGTGCCTGGTGTCGTGCCCATGATGCCAGTCATGACAGAATTATAATAAAAACTGCAAAAATGCCCCATTTTCACTGTTATTTCCAGAATTGGGTTCTTGCACAAAATATAACAAAAACAGCATGTATTAAGCAGCAAGAAGTCCCAATAACTAGAAAAATAGCAAATGAAATATGTCATATTTGAGAACTCATCAGCACCATATATACATTAATTGATCTGGAAGCATCGTATCCTGGTTGGTCCAAAAATACTATCTAAGTGCTACGAGACCATTGCCTTTAAATAATTGTTATGCATGAGGCAAAGCCGAAATATGTGTTTGGCTAAACATATCCAGAAGATATGTGAATTGCTTTCACAAGATAAGATGCAAGTTATTTTATGTAGAGATAATGTAGAACTTATATCTCAAGGTGGATACATCAAATGTGATAAAACGAAACATATCTCTTTAAAGTTTCGTCCCTCATGATCTTCAGAAGAATAATATTTGATGGATCATTTCAAGCAATAATTTGGAAGATTTATCCACTAGTGCATACTCTATTTTCAACATTTTAAAATTATATTCAAGATTGAATTATGAAGATTCAAAGATCTTATGTGATATTTTTATGAGGGGGAGTAAATACGCGTTGCACTCTTTTTCCCTTAACCGAGGTTTTGTCCCAATGAGTTTTCCTGGTATGGTTTTTAATGAGGCAACATGTTATGCGTATTAAAGATGTGTGTACTCTTTTTCCTTCACTAATGAAATTTTTTTTCCCACTGGGTTTTTATCTTAGTAAGGTTTTAACGAGATACATCATCTTCATAGACATCCAAGGGGGAGTGTTATATATATTTATCAATGTGGATGTCTATCATGATTAGAACTTTATCTAAGGAGTTTGATTTATTTATTATTAGGAATATTATCTCTATTATTTAGAGTTTAATGTGTTATGTACTTCTTATGCCTATAAATAGATGATTCATTGAAGGCATTGTTTACAATTCTATATTTGAGAATAATACAAATCTCCCTCTTTCTCTCATCTCTTTGCTCTTTTATTCTTTTCCGTTGTTCTTCGTTATTTTATTTACAACAAATATCTCAGTTTTCTTATTATTCTAGTCGAACATTTTTTTGGATTTTGGAGTTTAAAAAAACACGCTAGAGATAATTAAAACTTTAGGATTTGGGGATCGATGGGGGCTAATGTGAGGTCATTGGAGGACCCAAACTCCACGACCAGGATACCAGCGAGAATACGAGGGGTGGAAAAGGGATGAGATAAAATTCTATAAAAAAATTTAAGATGGTGTTTTACCCCCCCCCCCCCCAATTAAGATGATGTTTTAAATTGATGAATTTTAGACTAAATTGATAATATATATAAGTGTTTTGGACTAAAACTGTGATTATACCAAATCACATCATCATCTTCATTAGTTTTTAACGACCAGGGTACTAAAACAAAAAAAAAACGTAACATTATATACCATTTTGCCAAAAATAATAGTTAGAATACTAAAACAGTAATGTGAGCATAATTGGGTATTAAATATGTATTTTCCCCTAATATTTTTATTATATACAATGTATATTGCCTTAGAAAAGACTTATTTTTCAGCACTTTTGAACCATTGACGACAATGGCTAGAGTTTATTATTGAGAAAGAAGAAGTTAGATTAGATATTAGATAAAGATTTGATAAAAGAAAAAGTATACTTTTACTTTATTTAATAGTTTTTTAAATGAATTTAATTAAAAGGTGAGTTAGTAATTACTTTTTCAATAAAATAGTATAATTATTTAATTAAAAATTGAAAAAGGGGCATGAATAGTGTTTTAATCTATTTTATTTTTAAAAGAGAATAATCATGCTTTAGTTCCTCATAATTTTAATAATTATTAAATCAGTTAAAGATGCATAGTAGTGCATATGATTAGTGGTACATATTGATACATGACGTTTACTCTAAAATTTTGTTTCACGGATGAGTCTACCACGTGCGACGAACATCGATGAACACTACTAATGATGAACACCATTAAATTAATTTGACTCTATTCTTTATAAAAATTTTATTATATATATATATACATTAAAATTTTATTTTTTTAATAAGGGTGAACTATATATTGAGTACCTCACTTATTTCCGTATTTCTATTGAACCTTCATTATTAAAATATTATTTCAATTTGACTCTATTCTTTATAAAAAATAATTTAACCCTTAACCTAAAACTCTAAACTATTAAACCTTAAACCCTTAAACTCTTAAACATATACCCTGAACTATTAAACCTTAAACCCTTAAACTCTTAAACATATACCCTAAACCATATACCATTAAAAATAATTTCACCATCGTCGATTCAATTCAATTCAATTCAATGAATAGTTACTTCTTCAAAAAAAATTAATTTAATTTAATTATTTTATATATATATATATAATTAATTAAACTTTTATAAAAAAATAAAAACTGAACATCGGCCTAAGCTCCTAGAGAATCCAATGCACCAAACACCACTCTCGTAATGTATGGCACCACCACAAGATGCGGCCTCATCTTCTAACTCGATCGCCCCATCAACACTTGTTGTAACCCAACCAGATGTCAGCTTCAACCATCACGTTGCCCCTCCTCAATTTTCCTCGTCGTTACCTGAACCTTTTCCAAATATCTCTCCAAACGAATAAACTCGCTGATTATGGAAGCTTGCGCCACAAATCCAGCTTCAAATAGTTGCTTATTACGCCTAGTCCACAACAACCAACAAAGAATTGTGTAGAACTAATGTTTTGATATAATAATTGAAAATTGTTTTGGACTAATTTAAAAAGAATTTAAAACTTGTTTTTAAGTCCAAACAACTTAAAATTATGTTTGAGGTATTTTAAGAGGTTTTTGGCAAAGAGTTTTCATGTTTTTAAAAGCCAAACTTGTGATTTCAGAGCACTAGTATCGATACGGCAAACCCCCGTACCGATACCTTTCTGCCCCAGTTTGGCCACTGTCAAAACTCGTATCGATACAGGCTCTTGCCGTATCGATACAGACCGAGATCGTTTCGATACGCCAGGTAAGCGTACCGATCCCTGTTCAACCACCCCAACGGCTATTTCCCAACGGCCATTTGAATATGTCGTACCGATACGCCCTCAAGCGCATCGATACGCCTATGCTGGCAAGAGCCCAACGATTATTTCCTCAAGAAGGCCGTATCGATACCGTTCCACGCGTATCGATACTGGTTGCTGCAGAACAGCATTTGAGAAGGGAAATAAAGTCCTCAAGGGCTCCAATTCATCCCCAACGGCTAGTAACGGCTACAAACTCATTTGGGAGTATAAAAGGGACTTCCAAGCATCAAGAGAAGACTAATGCTCATATTGTCAAACATCAATTGATCAAGAAATTGTCTTAGTGCTTAAATTGTCATTTCTTGTATAGACAAACACTAGTGAGCCAAAATTGTCAAATTTGCTCAAGTGTTTTAGGTTTTGGGTGAGAGCTTAATTGTGCAAACAAACACCTATTAGAGGGTTTTAAGTTTGCTTCTTATTTCTCTTTGTTAAGAGGGTTTTGATCAATGCTTTGGATAGAAGCTTGATCGGTTGTAAGGGTTTCCTCCTAATCCTAGAAAAGGGGACGAATCAATAGTGGATTGATTGTGAAATCCTTAGTGGGGAGCTAAGGTAATGGATGTAGACCTTGGTTAGAAGGTTGAACCACTATAAATCATTGTGTCACATTTTTATTTAGCTTCCTCAACCCTTCCACCCAAATATCCACCTCTCCACCACTTGACGAGCAACATTGGTTGATCGAATCGAGCCCCACACAACTCAACAAATTGCAAAACGGGTTTCCCAATCAACGTGATCCTGAACGAAAGTGGATGGTTTTTACAAATTAATGAGTAACCAGTCCTTGTCCGACAACCTCAATAACCCAGCCAGCTTAGGATTAGGAATCAAATGTTGCCAAACTGCTCTAGATTCAGTACAACCCCGAAGCACATGCCCAATGTCTTCCGCATCATTGTTACAAATTGAGCAACGGGCATCGGATGCACGGTGACGCCTAACGCGTTCAGAATTCATTATTTAATTATCGAGTTTAATTAATTTTGATATATATAAAAAATAATTTAATTAAATTTTTTAGAAGAATTCAACGATTCATTGAATTGAATTGAATCGATGATGGTAAAATTATTTTTAATGGTATATGGTTTAGGGTATATGTTTAATAGTTTAAGGGTTTAAGATTTAATAGTTTAGGCTTTTAGGTTAAGGGTTAAATTATTTTTTATAAAGAATAGGGTCAAAATGAAATAATATTTAAATAATGAGGGTTCAATAGAAATACGGAAATAAGTGGGGTACTAAATATATAATGTACCCTTATTAAAAAAATAAAATTTTAATATATATATAAAATAATTTAATTGATTTTTTAAAATAATTATTAATTGTATGATGGGTCCTTGAAATTTTAAATCTTTATTAATTAATTTAATGGTATTCATCAGTGTTCATCATTAGTGATATTCATCGATGTTCTCCGCGCGTTGTAGAATTTTCTTTCTATTATTCATATTTCAAGTCTTTTTTGGTTTTTCATTTTTTGCTATCGGACCCGTTATTTATTCATATTACATTGTATCTTTGAGAAATTGATTAATTATGTTATTTGGACTATCAGAAACGGGCATATGCCTGACAGCTGACAAGTGACAAGGGTGTACTTAATTTTTTTTATTTCTTTGCATGAGTAAATTGGGCTCTATGTAGCTCTCAAAGATGGACCCAAATAGGATTGGAGGGGTAGTGGCACCTTAAAATTTTGATATTTATATATGATTTAAAAAAATTATAAATTTTTTATTAAAAAATTATTTTTTCCCATAAAATTTTATAAGTTTATCCTCTTTAAAATTTTATAGGTTTGCTCCCTTAACATAAAATCTTGAGTTTGTCCCTAGTAGCTCATGTTACGAATTTTCTTTTTAGGAACAATCGAGAGTAAATTAGGGAAAGGAAACCGGTATTAAGTAGATATAGGGTTATGATCTTAACATTTCTCCTATCCGAAACTATTTATATTTAGTTTAAGTCTTTAGAAATCTAATTAAGCACATTGCACTCTCAATAACTCAAACATGAGTAGTAAGACGAACATATATATTAGTAAAAAAATAATAATAAAATTGAAAGAATTAATGGATTTAGCTTATTTGGTTGCGGCCACTACCCATCAAACAGGAATGAAAGACTTCAACAACAAATTGATGGATATGCCACTGCAAGGGAAAAAGTTTACACGGTATGGTACAGAAAATAGAGCAACTAACGATTTGGGGTTATTTTTCTAAATAATTTTGGGTGGGGATATTTTTGTAAATAACTTTTAAAAATAGGTTTCTATATTAAATAGCCTAGAATGGAAAGTGTCATATTTTGGGAAAGAAATATGAAGAACATATCATTCTTTTAGAAAAAAACACGATCCATGTTTTTGGAAAGAAAATGATGTCATGTACCTAAAATATATATGGAAATAAATGTAAAATATGACAATTTTAGATTAAAAACTCTTTTTTAATTATTATTTGGGATAGTTGTAACACCCGCGTTTTGGGCCTAGGAATTAGCCGGGTATTAGTTCGAGTCAAATAAAACTTAATTAAAACATTTCATCTTCAAATAATGGCCTAATTGAGTTTTGGAAAAAGGAGAGGGACCTATATTGCGATTTGACCCTAAAGTTTTAAAAAGCTAGACAACTTTAACCAAAAGTTGTCATCTTCTTTTCATCTTCTTTCCAACTTCAAAAAAAAGGAAGAAACCCCATCTCTAAAACCTCTCAAAACCCTAGCTCCTATTCCATCATTTTGCCACATGATTTCAACCCCGTTTTAAGAGGTAATTACATTTTCTCAACCTCCTTTTCAATCTCTATCTATCCTTTGTTTTAGATTTCAAAAATATGGTGTTTTGGAAATTAGGGTTCATATGGAAATTTGGGATTTTAATGGGTTTTTCAATTTGTTTGGGGAAATTGTGTTGGGGTTTTGTTTAAGCATAATGAAATACACAATATATATTAATTTGGTTGATTTTGGATGAAAATTCGTAGTGGGTTCCTAGGGCAATTTTTGAGGTATGAAAATTTGGGTTTTTGGTGGGTTTTATGTTGAAATTGAAGGGCTGTTGGTCTACCTATGGTATGAGGGTGTTTTGGGATGATTTGGAAGCCATTTGGGTGTTTGAAAATGAAATTTTCTACTGGGTAAGATTGGAGTACGAAAATGGGAATTTTGGGGTGGTTTGTGTTGGAAATTGAAGGTTGATGTTAGGGTAATAGTTGGGGGCTGTTTTGGAAGCATTTGAATGTGCTAAATGTGTTGAAATCACAAGTTTTGGGCGGTGTATAAGGGCTGCTCGGATTTGGTGATTTTGAGGGTTGTTCATGGTTTGAAATGTTGAGTTTGGTGTTTGATTAGTGTTCCGGGTTTGCTACTTTAATTGATGAATTGATTTGGGGTTGTTTTACTTGTGTTGAGATGTTTAGAAGCTTGGTTTTGGGTTGGTGAAGCCTTGGGAGCAAATCCGGAAAAAGATTGAAGACCATGGTTGCTTGGTAGTTGAGCTTGGAGTAGAGGTGAGTGGTTAAAATATTTTAAATGGTTTTGAGCAATTGGTTCGAGCATGTAGACTAGGTTGAGATTGGTAGACTCACCTAGAGTTAGGATTAGGGTGGTAGCCTAATCCTAAGCTTTAGTTAGAGACATTGGATGATCTCTTTAATTGATGTTATGCCTCATGATTATTTGGGTATGTATAATATGTCATATATGTTGTTGAGACATGGTTTGATGCATTGCTATGCATGTGGTTTGTATTGTGATTGTGTATGATGATGTTGAGTTTAATATGATGTAAGATGCCATATTATTACTCTTGAACATGACATTATGATATTATGTTGTTGAGATAATTGATGTTGAGCTTAATGTGATGTAAGATGCCATATTATGACTCTTGAACATCGAAGGTTGTGAAATTTGATTAATTGGCACTAGTATGCTTGGGTACAATGATCGATCATTAGGATGAGTGTGCACACAAATTGAGTCAAAACGTACGTGGCCTTGGTGGCGTTAAGGCACCAAGGAGGAGTACGGTGATGTAATATTCCACCGGAAGCTTTTATATATTTCTACGTGATGATGAGTGGAATCCCATCCGTAGGGCATGTGGCGATGAGTGGAATCCCGCACATGCAAGGACCGGTGATGAGTGGAATCCCACCGAGGTAATGTTGTTGTTGGAAATGCGTTCCAACATGTTATCCGCGTATTCGAGTCATAGCTAGGTGCCAATAAGAGAAAGTGTGTTCATGCCAATATGAAATTATGCATGCATGATAATATGAATTGATATGGGTATCAATGTAATATGAAATGTGAATTTCAATGTGAAACGATATATGATGTGGTTAATACTTTGAGTTATGTATCATTGTATGTTGAACTATTAAGTTGTTGAGCATGGCATGAATTTGGTAGTATGTTCATGCATCACCTATACTTATGGCTCATGTGGATCGAAGGTAAAATCATGTATAATATCATGATAGTTGCTCGTGCTTGGACCCTGCATTGTCGAAGGTTTGTTTTATGAGCTTACCCTCACTAAGCTTTTACGCTTACGCTCTCTCTTGTTCGACAATGCAGATAAATAGCTTGTGGGTGGCAAGGGCAAGGGAAGGTCTCCAAGTGCTGCTTTTGGTGAGCTCAATGTATGAGTTTTGAGTAGATTAATGTAATAGTTAAGCAATGGGATAGGTGTCAATGATTTGAGCTTTGATGTATGTCGTTGTTGGCTTGGTTAGTGGATGCCTTGTCTGATTGTAAATATTGCTTATGTTACATGCCATGAATGTCTACGTGTTTTGGTTGCTAGGGCAAGAAATCTTAAATGCTTGTATGTCCATATATGCATAAATTGCTCTTTATTTAGAATGCTATGTATGGATGCTTTAATCCATGTTCGAATGACTCCCTTGGCTTAAATATGCGTGCTTGCATGATGGTATACGCTTAGGTGAGTCGAGAAATGCATTTAGGGTCGTGTTGGGGTCGTTTTAGTTGAGATTGAGGAGTTCCAGTGCAGGGGGTATCGATACCCCTAGCTAGGGTATCGATACTCTCTTGCCCAAAAGGCATCAGATTTTGCCTGGGTATCGATACCCTAAGGGTATCGATACCCTCCAAAGTTACTGGAATCGGGTGTTGTGGATGAGAGTTGAGCGTATCGATACCCCTGGTTAGGGTATTGATACCCGAGTATTGATACCCCTGGTTAGGGTATCGATACCCGAGTATTGATACCCATGGTTAGGGTATTGATACCCTGGTATTGATACCCCTGGTTAGGGTATCGATACCCGAGTATTGATACCCATGGTTAGGGTATTGATACCCTGGTATTGATACCCCTGGTTAGGGTATTGATACCCGAGTATTGATACCCCTGGTTAGGGTATCGATACTGGCTGTCCTATAAGCTTAAAAATAGACTGTTAAGTATGGCTGTGGTTCGAATGTGTTTTTCCCTTGAATGTTTTCCGCTGATGTGAATCACATAGGACTTAATGTTCATCTAGGCAAGATTAAAAATTAAAAAAAATAGGGTTGCTAACCGAAGGGAACCTTAACAGGTTTCACTCGGTTTTCCCCGTGTGGCCCACTCGGACCGGTCATCCGGCCAGGCCGGGACGAGGGGGTTACAATAATGGCTCCCAAAAAATATTATTTGGCAAAATGACCCCCAAACTTGCCACGTCGGTGGACCTCGCGTTGTGTAGGACGCGAGGTAGGATATCTGTTGAGTTGTGTGGAGCTCGATTCCTTCAACCGATATTGCTCACCAAGTGGTGGAGAGGTGAATTTTTGGGTGGATGTGATGTGGAAGCTAAAACAAATATGACACAATGATTTTAGAGTGGTTCAACCTTCTACCAAGGTCTACATCCACTACCTTAGCTTCCCACTAAGGATTTCCAATCAATCCACTATTGATTCGTCCCCTTTTCTAGGCTTAGGAGGAAACCTTTATACATCGATCAAGTTTTCTACCCAAAGCCTTGATCAAACCCTCTTTACAAGAGAACAAAATATGCAAACTTAAATCTCTCTAATAGGTATTTGTTTGCTCAATAATGCACTCACCCAAAACCTAAAACACTTGAGCAAATTTGACAATTTTGGTTCACTAGTGTTTGTCTATACAAGAATTGACAATTTAAGTACAAAGACCCTTTTTGATCATTTGTTGATTGACAATTGAAGCATTAACCATTACTTGATGCTTGAAGGTCCCTTTTATACTCCTTGATGAGTTTATAGCCGTTACTAGCCGTTGGGGTTGATTTGGAGCCGTTTGAGACTTAATTTCCCACCATAAATGCAGTTCTGCAGCTCTCCATATCGAAACGCTTGAACCCGTTTCGAAACGGCCTTGTTCAGAACTAGCCGTTGGAGTTTGAAAAAGTCAGCTGGTTTCGATACCAGCAAGGTGGTTTTGATACTGTGAAACAAATATTTTAATTTTGATATAACTAAAAACCTAAGGACTAAATCGAAAAAGTCAAAACGAATTTTAAGTCCTTAAAATATCCCCATATAATTTTAGTATTATGCCCAAGTTAAAAACATACATTTTCAAATACTTTTTCTAAGTGTTTCAAGCCAAAGCAGTGTTTTTCAAGTACCCGTTTCGAAACGGCCCTAAGGCGTTTCGAAACATTTTCACCACTGTCGACCATCGTTCCGATACGTGTATCGAAACACTTAAAATCGTTTCGAAACGGCACAACTCGTTTCGAAACTGTTCTTCATGTTGGATTTAAAAAGGGTTAAATTATTTCAAATATTTCAGATTTTTAAATATACAAGGGGTGTTTCGAAACGGATCAAGCCCGTTCTGAAACGACCCTTTGACAGTAGCCATTACGTTTCGAAACGGATCAATACCGTTCCGAAACAGGGGCTAGATTTTATTTTGAAAATATGACCGTTGTATGTTTTAACTGAATTTCTGAAAACCGTTAAGGCGTTTCGAAACGGGCTAGGACCGTTCTGAAACGACCCTTTTACAGTGGCAAAATCGTTCCGAAACGGCCCTAAGGCGTTTCGAAATGGGCTCTTAAATGCACCCCAACGGCTCTTTCTATTTTAGTCCGTTCTGAAACAGGTTTCCCGTGTTCCGAAACGGGTTGGTGCAGACAGCATTAATGGTGGCAAGAGAGGGTTCCAACGACTCCATTTATGTTCCCAACCACCCAAACGGCTAGAAATCAATGAGAAGGTATAAAAGGGACATCCAAAATCATCAGCAACAACTATTGAACTTCAAGCAAACATCCAAACATCAAATTCAAGCATTTGAGCAAAAATCCCAAATTTGTGTAAAATCCCAATTTGTGTTCTTCATTCATATTTTGTAAAATTGGGTTGAGTGCTTGTATTGGGGCTATCATTTGTATTGAGAGATATCTAATTAGCCCACAAATTTCTTTGTTCTCTTGTGTGAGGGTTGGGTTGATTTTTGGGTAGAAAAATCAACCGAAATTGTAAAGGGTTGCCTCCTTGTCCTAGAAAAGGGGAAGATCAATTTAGTGAAATTGTTGCAAATCCTTAGTGAGACTAAGGTAGTGGATGTAGAGTTCATTTGGAACTTGAACCACTCTAAATCCCTTGTTCATCATTTTTAATTTGCCAATTTCCACTACAATTCTTAAAATTTCCAATTCACCCCCCCTCTTGGTAAATATCGATCTTTCGATCCACTCAACCTCATCATGTTGTGAAGCTTTAGCCTTGAGAGCTATTCCCATCTTCTTCTTCTTTTCAACTTCAAGCTTCTCTACTATTTTCTCTTCTTTCTTTTTCTCATCTTCCCTTCCTTGCTTCATGATCTCATGAGTAAGGAGAGAACCCACAAGCTCATCAAGCTTCAATGTCTTCAAGTTCTTTGCTTCGATGATAGCGGTTCTCTTCCCATCCCAAGATTCGGGAAGTGAATAGAGTAGCTTCCGGACAAGCTTGTCTTCCGGTATGATCTCTCCATAGCCTTTTAGACCGTTGACAATTGTGGAGAATCGATCAAACATCTTTGACACCGTCTCATCGGGCTTCATCTTGAAATTTTCATAACTAAGATTGAGAAGTCCAATCTTAGTTTCTTTGACATCATTGGTGCCTTCATAAGTTGTTTCAAGAGTGTCCCACACTTCTTTGGCACTCTCAATGGATGAGACCTTTGAGTAGATGTCCGGACCGAAAGCACAAAAAAGCATGTGGAGAGCTTTATCGTTGACTTGAATCTTCTTCCTCTCCTCTTCACTCATTTCGGCTTTCTTCTTCAACACCATCTTGCCTTCACCATCTTGCTTCAATGGAATGTATGGCCCATCCTCAATGACATCCCATACAAGATAGTCACTTGACTTGATGAATAGCCTCATTTTATTCTTCCAAAAAGAATAGTTGTCACCATTGAAGAAAGGAGGCTTGGTGGTTGATTGTGACTCGTACATGCCGGAATCGGAGGTTGAAGCCATCTCTTGATATTTTGATGATCACACTCTTCCAAGGATCTCCTCTTGTGGTTGTTAATCCTCAAAGAGTTAAGCTCTGATACCAATACACTAGCCCTGCATCTGGGTTTTGCTTACTGGAAGACCCCGTATCGAAACAGATCAAAGGTGTATCGATACGAGCCTTGTAAAATGATATTTTGGCCATTTAAAAAGCGTTTTAGACATGTTAAAAACCTATGAAACCATTTCAAACATATTTTCAAGTTGTTTGGACTTTAAATAAGTTTTCAAAATATTCAAACGAGTCCAAAAACATTTTTCAATTATTATATCAAAACATTAGTTCTATAATCTCCCCCGTTTTGATATAATAAAACTAACTTGAAAATTTGTTTGAGATTTTCCCCCTTTAACTTTAAAAATATGAATAAGAGATTAAAAATATGAAATCAAATAAAGCTCCCCCTTATTCATTTGAATATTCAATTTTTCAAACCATTTCTTCCCCTTTTTGTTATATCAAAAAGAATTTAAAACATTAAGTTCAAAATGACTATAGAGGAAAAATTTGACAAAAATAAGAATTTGGTTTTAAAATGGCTCCCCCTTACTCAAAGCATCATTAAAAATGTTAGTCCAACATATATGATCATCTAGTTGACATAAAAGAAAATAAATCAAATAAAAGCAAAAGCAACTAGATTTTACCACACTTGAACTCATGGGAGGATGTGAAGCCTTCCTTCTTCAAGTGTTCTTCCTTGTGTGCATGAAGCTCCCCCTCAAAGTTTGACTTGTTGATCACTCTCCATCATACCTAGCAAAAGACAATCAAGTGGTTTTTGGTATCCAAATTGCTTTGGATCCATGAACATTAGTGGCACAAATTTTAGTCCCCTTAGGAATCCATTTTTCAATGTCATCCCTTTTAATTGAAGTGATAAGTCCTTTTGGGACCCAAACACTTCTAAAACATTTTCCTTTTACAAATCTAGGGGCACTAGATTGTCTTACATAGAAATTTGATTTTCCAAAATGGTTTTTCTTTTCTAGCTCTTTGGAAATCAAATCATTTTCTTCTTGAACCTTTTGAAGTAATTTTTGTAAATCAAAACATTTTAGTTCAAACTCCTTAAGCTTTGCTTCAAGTTCAAGTTTGGTTTTAGAAATCAAATCATTTTCAATTTTGAAATCAATTTATTGTTTTTCAAAATGTGATTTTTAAAGTCTAAAACCAAATCATTGTAGGCATCTTGTAATTCATCAAAAGAGTAAGAACATGAAGTAGATGAATTAAAAGTTACCCTTGAATCTTCTTCGATGGCCATAAGGCAAATGTTGGCTTATTCATCGTCGGTGGAGTCCTCATCATTCCAAGTAGTCACATGTGCCTTTTTCTTATGGCTTGAAGTGCTTGCCCTCTCCTTTTTCTTAGTTTCTCGTTCAAGCTCTCTCAAAGCTTTCTTCATGAATGAGGCACACTTCTTGAAGAGATGAACTATCTCTTCATCTTCATCATCCTCTTCACTTTAGTAGACATGATGACAAGTGGAGGATTTGAGAGCCATGGCACTTGCATTGATACCAAGCCCTTTGATTTTCTTCTCTCCCATAGCTCTAATTTCTTCCCTCTTCTTCTCATCTTCTTCATGATTTGATGAGTAAGGAGTGACCCCATGAGTTCATCAAGCTTCAAGGTCTTCAAATTCTTGGCTTCGATGATGGCGGTCCTCTTTGAGTCCCGTGATTCGGGAAGTGAGTAGATAAGCTTTCGAACAAGCTTTTCCTTCGGGATGGCTTCTCCATAGCCTTTGAGACCATTGGTGATAGTGTAGAACCTATCAAACATCTTCTCGATGTTCTCTTCCGGATCTATTTTGAAGTTCTCATACTCTAAGGTTGGGAGCCCAATCATGGTCTCCTTGACTTCATCGGTCCCCTCGTATGTGACTTCAAGCTTGTCCCATACCTCCTTGGCACTCTCACAGGAAGACATCTTCTCATAGATGGTTGGGCCAAAAGCACAAAACAAGAATTGCAAGGCTTTGCAATTAAGCTCCATCTTCTTGCGATCGTCGGCACTCCACTCCGCTTTGCTTCTTTGAGGCACGAACGGACCATCTTCAACTACATCCCATAGCTTGTAATATCTAGATTTGATGAAGAACTTCATCTTTGTCTTCCAATGGGCATAGTGGGTTCCATCAAAGAAAGGTGGTTTGTCGATTGATTGTGACATTTGAGTCGGTTGATGAAATAGTGATCGAGCTTGCCAGATCTTCTTAATAGGATGTGAATCCTCCTCAATTGAGCCAAGCTCTGATACCAATTGTTGAGTTGTGAGGAGCTCGATTCCTTCAATCGATATTGCTCACCAAGTGGTGCAGAGGTGAATTTTTGGGTGGATGTGGTGTGGAAGTTAAAACAAAAATGACACAATGATTTCAGAGTGGTTCAACCTTCTAACCAAGGTCTACATCCACTACCTTAGCTTCCCACTAAGGATTTCCAATCAATCCACTATTGATTCGTCCCCTTTTCTAGGCTTAGGAGGAAACCCTTATACATCGATCAAGTTTTCTACCCAAAGCCTTGATCAAACCCTCTTTACAAAAGAAAAGAAATATGCAAACTTAAATCCCTCTAATAGGTATTTGTTTGCTCAATAATGCACTCACCCAAAACTTAAAACACTTGAGCAAATTTGACAATTTTGGCTTAGTAGTGTTTGTCTATACAAAAATTGACAATTTAAGTACAAAGACCCTTTTTGATCATTTGTTGATTGGCAATTGAAGCATTAACCATTACTTGATGCTTGAAGGTCCCTTTTATACTCCTTGATGAGTTTATAGTCGTTACTAGCTGTTGGGGTTGATTTGGAGCCGTTTGAGACTTAATTTCCCACCATAAATGCAGTTTTGTAGCTCTCTGTATCGAAACGCTCGAACCCGTTTCAAAACGGCCTTGTTCAGAACTAGCCGTTGGAGTTTGAAAAAGTCAGCTGGTTTCGATACTAGCAAGGTGGTTTTGATACCACTAGCCCTGCATCTGGGTTTTTCTTACTGGAAGACCCCGTATCGAAACAGATCAAAGGTGTATCGATACGAGCCTTGTAAAATGATATTTTGGCCATTTAAAAAGCGTTTTAGACATGTTAAAAACCTATGAAACCATTTCAAACATATTTTCAAGTTGTTTGGACTTTAAATAAGTTTTCAAAATATTCAAACAAGTTCAAAAATATTTTTCAATTATTATATCAAAACATTAGTTCTACAATATCGCGTTGTGTAGGACTCGAGGTAGGATATCGCGTTCTGCACAACGCGATTTTCGTCTACGTGGCTTTGTTGTTTGTGTTAACGGTTTTACAGTACCTTGCGTCTGTAGAACGCGAGGTCCATGAGAATTTGAAATGGCGGCTGAATATATCGAACAGACCTCGCGTTCTGCAGGACGCGAGTTCTGTGCAATTCTGGGATGAAGAACAAGGGAAAAAAGTGTGGGTAGGCCTATTCGAGCCCAATTTCGGGCGTGTAAATCATATATTTTTAGCGATAATCGAGTTTGGGGTCGTAGTACTGGAAATTGTCTATCGTATGATACCAACATTGTTAATTTCCATCCATTCTACAATGGTTTAAAATGGCTTCGAAAACCCTATGCTATTATCTTATTTTGAATGAAGTTGCATTTCAACAAATGTCGATTTTCGATTTAGTAATCCCATAAAATTTATTAAAAACTGAAATTAAATAAACATTATAAAGTTTAATTATAATATGTAAACAAAATTATAATACGACATTATAAAAATCAAATTTGTTTTACATAAATATTAAAAACATAAGTACAAATCAGTAAAAGAAAAGACTAAAAATGTCTATGTCCACCCGTTCCGCAGTTGGGTGGATCAAGCTCACGAGCCGGATACCTCCGTCCATCGTCAGGTGGTCCCTGGTCCCCATCATCCTGACCATCGTGCGCAATATGTGGATCTGTGCTGGGCCCAGGCATACTGAGAGTGCAGCTGTGGATAATCGATAAGCTGAAGGTCAGTCGTGGGCGTATGGGGACGATAGGCATCAGAGGAGCCGAACTGGGGTGGAGGCATCGTCTGTTGGAAACTCGATGGACTGCTATAAGCATGAAATGGTGTGGCAGAAGATGATGCCCCTGCAGTGTCATATCGTGGTCTCGGACCGCGCTGCGTCGACTGCCTCTGGCTCTGGGTCGCTCGACGGGTGCCGCATGGGCGGTTTTGGGGTTACTGGGGAAGCCCTGCATCGCGCTCAGCCTGAGTAAGGATATGCGGCATCCCATTGAGCCTATACCACTGGTCATAATTGAAAGCGACCGAATCAGCCCCTTCCATAATTTGTTGGAGAAGTAGTGGGCGTCGGCCAAATCGGTCACCCCAAATCGCTATCCAAGGAGCGTGGTGCTCGGACCAGTCAACCACCGTCTTCCCCTGGCGCGTAAGATTGTGGAAGCGGTCCATATTTTGCCGAGGGGCTGGAACATTTTGGAAGTACCTGAACTGTCGGAGAACCCTATCCGTAGAATGCCACACGCAAATTTCGTAGTTGAGCAGTGGCACAACGGAAATCCAGAAGTCTCGGTCTCGCAGAATATCTGGTGGAGTAATCTGCCGAATCTCCTCTGAATCGTAGGGCCTCCACACGAACTAAAAAGAATGAAAATGTTTGTAACGGTTATATGAAATATTATTGGGAAAAAATATGAAAAAATTCAAATTAATTTTCGAATTACCTCGTGCTCCTTCAAGCCATCGAAAGTATGCTTGAATTCTTTCTGGGAGTTCGGCAGGTCGGTGTGGGTCAATGTGCTGGTCCACCTATAAATAATGAAAAAAAATCGTTAAATAAAATAATTTAAAAATAAAAAATATAGTAGATTACGTAGTACCTCCGTAGAAGCGGAAATAACATAGCTGTGGGCTGTCTAAGCTGTGGTCTCAAAGTAGGCATCCGAAACCAAACCCAAGCATGTAGGAATAAACAACATCCTCCCATCGATGATTTGGAGGCGTCAACATTTCTGCAGAGGTCTCTGATAAGAAACGCCAAGACAGTTGATCCTCAAGATTTTCTTTCAGACTCATTTAAATCTGTAAGATGACGAAGCCACATCACGTGCACCTTTGTGCGGGATTTGTCTGGCATTAATATCTCGCCAATAATGCGCAAGATGTGGGCACGCCCACACTACTGTGAAAATAAAGATTTAATAAAGACATCCTAATTAAAAAAATTGTAAGTTCATCCTAAATTTAATAAAGGCATCCAAAGAAATTAGTAACTTAATCCTAATTTGCAAATAAATATTTGTAACTTCATCCTAAATATTTAATGTAGGCAACCTAAATATTTAATAAAGTCATCATAAATATTTAATAAAAGCATCCTAATTTTCAAGTAATGATTTGTAATTGCATCCAAAATTTATTAAAAGGATCCTAAATATTTAATGAAGTCATCCTAAAAATTCCATAAACCATCGTAATGTTCAAATAAATATTTTTAATTTTATCATAAATCTAATAAAAGCATACTAAATATTTAATAATGGCATCCTAATTTTTAAATAGAAAAAATACCTGAAGTGCAACTACATTCGCATTGGGGGGAGGGGTTCCAAAGTGAGCCTCCAAATATGATAGATCGATTTTTCCTTCGTCCCACACGTCCTCAGGGGGCATCACGCCCATTTGTTCCGCAAATAGAGTTGGCCAATCTGCCAACGCTACACCCGTAATTACGCTGCCGTTTGTAGGCAACCCCAGAATGTAGGCAACATCCTCCAGCGTGATTGTTGCCTCGCCAAATGGAAGATGAAACGTGTGCGTCTCGGGTCTCCACCGTTCTATCAGCGCGCTGATCAACGATGATTTTACTTTCACCCCCTATATATCGTGTTATGTAGCCAAACCCGGCGTGCTGAATCCACTCCATAATAGCATCAACGGGTGGGGTGTTGATACGGTTAAGGTAACATTGTAAATTACGTTCGTATCCCTTCAAAAAAATAGTTAGTAAAATAAAAAAAATTAATTAAATAAATTTTTTTAGAAATTAATAGGGAAAAATAATACCTCTGGATTGTTTCGCCAATATTGACTGCAGTGAGTCGATTCGTTGCGTAGTAAGGGCACCATTATATCGAACGAAATATAAAAGTTGCCGATAATTTGTTGTAAAAAAGCTAAAGAACTCGCGTTCTGTGGTTGATATTGGGGGTAGGGCCTCCAATTTATAGAAGACCTCGCGCCTTTTGGGATGCGATGTTAATGAACCTCGCGTTCTGTAGAACGCGATATTCATATACCTCGCATCTTATAGAACGCGAGGTTCATTGAAAAGGCACGTCACGGAACAGGCGCGTGAACTGAACGGTCAGAAGTGACCTCGCGTTCTACAGGTCGTGGGGTTTTTTTAAAGGAAGACTTCCCAGGCGGGAAAGTCATTTAATATAAAAAATTTAATAATAATAATAATAAAAATAATAATAATAATAATAATAATAATAATCATACTAATAATTATAATTATAATAATAATAACAACAACAACAATAATAATAACAATAATAATCATACTAATAATATCATACTAATAATTATAATAATAAAAATAAAAATAATAATATTAATATTAATAATAATAAAAGTAATAATCATACTAATAATAATAATAATAATAATATTAATAACAACAATAATAATCGAAAAAAACTTCCTAAATATGCGCTATGTTTTCATTAGTAACTACAAATAACGACATAGCGCAATATTTTGGAAATTAGTTTGAACAAAACTTCCCAAATACGCGTTATGTTGCCATTATTAGTTGCAAGCGAAAACTGCTTACGTGAATATAGAAAACAATTTCTGTGGGTGCTCCTTGCCTCCCCAAGATTTTCTATTTATAGAGGGAGGTGAATTTGTTGACGTGACAACCTCGCATTCTGTACAACGCAAGGTCATTTAGATGTTGGTATATAGATATATGCACAGCGATGGATTTTTGTAACCAGTTAAGTTTTTCTCAGTTGAATATGAGTTCGTGTCATGCTGCGTTTTTTGCAGTTGAAATTTTTTTGTCCGACATATTGTTCCTTTATGATAGTTGGAGTTCACTTAAAGATTTGTGTTCCGCGGGGTACATACCCCCGCATGATACGTTCATTGAATAATATTTACCGACATATTGCAATATTTTGGAGGTTGTGGGCGGCTGTAGGGCCTTCAATGGCAGCTTCTGTAGCCGCCGTCGAGAGGATTCGCGACTACAGTTTTGAAACGAAATGACTTTTAGGAAGTGTCCGGAAAGTTTCATGTAAAACGTTTGAGGCACTTCTTGGGGACTTTTTTCTCAAGTACGCAGCTTGCCCGCACAATTTGCAAAAAGTCCAGAGTTAAAGAAGAGAGGGCGGATTCAGATCGACCATACTGCCGTGGCAGCCCTACTTTTCAGATGCGGCCGGTGCCGATTACATTTGCTAATGTGGATCAAAGATGCTACCATTTCAGAAGAAATCTGATTATCGCGCTCTGCTTCTTTCACTCGGGACCTCCGATCATATTTGCCCACCAGACTTTTTGCATATATTGTTTCGACTTTTGTAGACAATTTATTTAGTTGTCTCAATTTACTTATTAAAGAATACATGTTGAAAGTGTTGTTAAATGAAATGCGAATTAAAGTTTTCATTCGAGTTAAATTTACATGTGTTGCGTTTTTGATTTACTATAAATAAAGTTTTGATTCGACTTAAATTTACTTATGTGGTGTTTTTCCTTTCCTATAAATACCCACGAATTACACCATCATTTACTCATTCCAAATTCTCTCTAAACACCCCATCTTTGCTCATCTTATGGCAAAATTTCAGGCAACATTTTATTTTCTCGATACTTATTTTAAGTCAACAATCACCGGCAAAATGTCACTGAAAGATTTAATACAGTTGACAACAATCGAGGTTAGTAAACACACCGACAAACAAATTTCTTCCTTGGAATGTCGAATCCCAACACCGTCAGCAAACGAAATGCACTACGTTATGAAGCTTACGAACGAAACAGACATTCGTAACATGTATGACCGGCTCAATTCCGTCGGAGCTAGAGACGTTGATTTAAATGTTAAGTTTGACGACGTCAATGCCGATGAAGGTAGTACGTCTGCACCTGTACAACCTGCTCCGAACACTGAACACGCACCGTCTTCACCGGATGTTGATGCGGCTGCGGAGGAGCTGCAACTTTTTATGTACAAGCGTAGACAAAGAAAACAACAGTTGATCGAAGAACTAAACCTAAGTTCATACGTGTCCACTGACTACGATGATTCGGATTAATCATAAACTTCTGAAATTATCTTCCAATTATGTTATATGACGTCTTATTTCATCCTTTATTAATGTTCAACGGACCTCACGTTATGTAAAACTACTACTATTCAATTACAATGCTAAACTACAATTGTCTCAATTATTCGAACATGTTCTCAATTACACAAACAAACAAAGAATAAACAATACGGTTATTATAACTTCTGACGGAATATCTGAGACAAAGCAATTAAAGTGACCTCGCGTTCTACATAACGCGATATTTATAAGACCTCGCGTTGTATAGAACGTGAGGTACTGGTTATCGCGTTGTGTAGAACGCGAGGTCACTTAAACCTGCCTCCCCATCAACTCTATCCCTTACTTGTCCAAAGTTAGGGGACTGCCTCCCGGGCACCATTATTCCTGACTTGTTCATTATTTACTTGTTATCGGTTTTAGGAAATGGACAAGAAAAGTTACCTCTCGGAACCATTATTTGTCTTACACAACCAGATTCTCCGGGATTTCAAGTGGCAATAATTTTTCCTATATATGAAGCAGAACCATAAAACGAAAATATATGTTTCAATTGCCAAACAATTCCTAGAATTTTCCAAGTATCAAAAATTTAGAAATCTTTCAGAAAATATTTAAATGGACAGACGAGGCGTTACTACGCTAGTTTACTACGATGAGCAGATATTCGAGGGTACCAAACTCGGCGTCATTTTCTACTGCGAAGATCCGGTAACGCTAAAGCTTCTGAGGATATTATCGTTCAAGAAGTTGATAAAGGAACTGGAGGCAAAAGTCCCTCATTTCGATAACCACCGTTTGTCCGACGTGAAGTATCGGGTGCCAACATCTATAGACCCTTTAAGGTACTCTATATGCCAAATTGCGGAAAATGCTGAAGTGGACATGATGATGGAAACCCACTTCGACTATTCAATTGGAACGCCCCTCGAGCTATATGAATCGTTCTCCGAGTCTAATCCAGTTATCCAAATACCAAGCTGGGGCCAGGCGAATTTCGACTTCGATCCGAATGCCAACGTTGATAGCCCGACCGCAAGTCTACGACGTGATTTTAACATATCGTGCCAAGACAACGAGTTTAGTGCATCGTCATCTGCTCCTCCAAGGCAGTCGTGCGTAGCTAGTATCGGGTTCGACCTGAACCAACCCCCAAACGATGAATTCGATGCACCAACAAATGCATCTTACAATCCATACAATCCTTATAGTTTTAGGGGGAGGGCACGTCGACTCCTTACGTTGCGCACGACCATGAAGCATCATATGGCTGGCACTCAATGTATGTCCCTAGCACCGACTACAGTCAACCATCTATGGGAATACATTCTTCTTATGGTGATCTTGATTTTGGTTTTGGAAATGAGGTTCGTGAGCGATCTCGTGAGAGGTCTCCCGCTCATCAACCCCCATCCTCGCCTCCAAGGGTAGTGATTGACGAAGCTCTACTATTCCAGCTCCCAGAGGATGCTTCTGACGAAGAACCGATTAGAGAACTCGGGCCCGACGGAGACGAGCTGGGGCTATTCTATCCTGAACTAGAAGACTTGACAGTTCTACTGGAAGACACTACCGTTCCACCACCAAATTTGGACGAAGAACCGACTGCCACCAACTTTCCTGTAGACGCAACACCAATTTCTATGTTCCAGCCACCATCCCACTTCACAATGGTTGATATGGATGCAATGGACGTCCCTGATTTTTCGCATGACGACACAATAGATGGCCGAGTCAACCGTTCTGATGGTGAACTGAGAATTGGTATGGCATTCTTGAAAAAGGAAATTGCGGTGGCGACATTTAAGTAGTACAACCTTCGTCATAATGTTGAGACGGAAGTGGATAAAACCCAATCCAGATACTACAAGGCTTATTGAGTCCAAAAAAATCAAGGTTGTAAATGGAAAATCCGTATATCACAGTTGAAGAGGGCAGGCGACCGTTGGACAATAACAAAACTTGAGGGGCCCCATACATGCACCGTTCCTAGCCTCAACCAGGATCACAAGAACCTGGATGCAAAGTACCTCGCGGACATCTTTTCGACACTGGTGAAAACAAATCCCACTGTGTCGGTCCCCACATGTCAGGCTGCAGTTCTAGCTGTCACCGGCTACCGTTCAGGTTATTCCAAAGCATGGTATGCAAGGAAGCGGGCCAAAGAGGAAGTGTATGGCCGATGGGAGGAATCTTACAAAGAGTTGCGCCCGTGGCTTAATCTCCTGCAGAAACATATCCCCAGAATGGTTTTCAAACTTGATACGGTTCTGGCATACGAAAATGATCGTGTCGTCCAAGGTGTTTTTCAATTCCATCGGTTATTTTGGACTTTCCCCTAGTGCATCAACGCATTCAATCACTGCAAAGCGATGGTCCAAATCGACGGCACATGGTTGTACGAAAGATATACACAGACCCTACTTCTAGCTATAGCACAGGACGACAATCACAAATGCGTTCCTGTTGCATTTGCATTCGTCCCGAAGGAGGATTTGGAGTCTTGGAAGTTCTTCCTTCAGAACCTACGAAAATATGTCCTTGATCCTGTAATACGATGAAGGGGTATGTGTTATTTCTGACAGAGGCACAGCGCTGTTGTGGGCGATAGAAAATTTGGGTAACTATTGGAAGCCTCCATACATTCACCACCGTTTTTGCTTGCGACACATAGCCGCAAACTACCTGCTGCAATACAAGAACCGTGATGAACGTCAAATGGTGCTCGATATGGGTACGTCATTTATGTCATTTTCATTTACTATATTATTTCTTACTCCCTTTGATTTACGACCTTTTTGCATGTGTTTTTCGCCCATAACTATTCAACTGTCATCCCGTAGGCAACTCGCACTACAAACAAGAGGTGGCTGACTTGCTCGAGGAACTGAGAGAAGGAAACAAAAAAGGCGCAGAATACCTTGAAAAAATCCCAAAGGAAAAATGGCTTCGATCGTATGACAAGGGTAAACGTTATGGTCACATGACAACGAACTTGGCTGAGGCAGTGAACTCATCACTGAAGGGAGTGCAGCAGTTGCCTATCACTTCCATTGTCAAAGCGACCTATTATCGTTTGGCTACCCTTTTTGCAACCTTGGGAAGGCAAGCAACTGAGTACATGACATGTGGACACAAAGTCCATCCGGATTTCCGCACAAAACCGCATACTCAATTGGGCCAATCAATGCAAGCAACTCTCTTCTCGCGAGAAGGACATATGTTTCGTGTTGCAGAATTTTCCAGGATGTTAGAAGGCATTCAGCACAACGCTTACGTGGTAAACCTGAGGGATAGAACCTGCGAGTGCGGAATTTTCCAAACATTCAAATACCCGTGCACACACGCCATTGCTGCTTGCACTAACCAACGGATACAATACATGCATCTGGTTGATCCGGTATACTTACTCGAAACGGTGTTTAAGGTTTACGAAAAAGAGTTTCCTCTAATCGGAAATGAGGTTGATCCGAATGTTGTGGACACTAAACCGATCATACGCCCACATCCAGCACTAATACGAGCCAAAGGACGTCCACGTTCTACAAGAATATACTGTGCCGAGGATATGGTCGAACATCGAGAGAAAACCGGACAAAAGAAGCATTGTACTGTATGTCGAAATCCTGGACACACAGCTCCTAAGTGTCCTAATCGCTCAGCTCCTCGTCTTAATTAATTATTTTTAATTTGTATATGCGAGTTCGCCCATGACAATCGAATCAATAAAGTTAGTCTACTTCGACTTATACAGTACGTCATCTTACATTTTCAATCATTCAAAAAAATACGTTATGATAGTGTTTTCGAAGCAACTTTAAGTCAATGTACAATGGACGAAAATTGACCGTGTCAGTGTCATACGATAGAGAATTTCCAGTACTACAACCCCAAACTCGATGTTACCTAAAAATTTAAAATTTCTACTTATGAAATTCTGCTCGAACATGCCTATCGACATTTGTTCAAATGCAACTTCATTCAAAAAAGGATGATAGCATAGGGTTTTCGAAGCCATTTTAAACCATTGTAGAATGAACGGAAATTAACCATGTTGGTATCATACGATAGACAATTTCCAGTACTACGACCCCAAACTAGATGATCGCTAAAAATATACGATTTACACGCTCGAAATTGGGCTCGAACAGGCCTACCCACACTTGTTTTCCCTTGTTCTTCAGCCCAGAAATGCACAGAACTCGCGTCCTGCAGAAGGCGAGGTATGTGCGATATATTTAGCCGCCTTTTCAAATTTTCGTGGACCTCGCGTTCTGCAGAACGCGAGGTCCTGTAAAATCGTTAACACAAACAACAAGACCACGTAGACTGAAATCGCGTTGTGTAGAACGCGATATCCGACCTCGCATCCTACACAACGCGAGGTTCACCGACGTGGCAAGTTTGTGGGTCATTTTGCCAAATAATATTTTTTGGGAGTCATAATCCTAAATAATAATTAAAAAGAGTTTTTAATCTAAAATTACCGTAAAATATATCAGAAAATAATCGATCCCATGTTAACATATTTTAAAACTAGTCTTCATTTTCTTTGCTTAAATTTATTTTTGATCAAATTCTTTTAAGGATTTATATTTATTATACTGGGAGTGAAAATTAAAAGTTTTCACAAGCGCTTTAGTTTTAGAATTTACGGACTTAGTTTAGGGTGTAGTGTTTATGAGTTTTGGTATAGGGGTGGTGGTAAGAATATAGGGTTTATGGTTAGAATTTAGGGTTTTATTGTTAGAGTTTAGTTTGTAAGGTAATATCGTAAGAATTTAGGTTTTAACCTATAAGCCTTAAATTCTAACCCTAAACCCTAAAATGTAACTATCATCCCTAAATTCTAAATCCCTACATATAAACCCCTAAACCCTATACTCTAAACTAAGTCTATAAACTCTAATGCTAAAGCGCTTGTAGAAACCGTCAGTATATAAAATAATTATCCTTCTTTCAAATATCGAACAAAATAACTATCATTTTCAAATGTTTAATAAGCTTCTAAATAGAAAACGTCAACAAATTATACTTAATCCATGGCCGTGAAAAATGAATAGGATGACAATGTTCATGACTTTGAATCTGTTTTTAATATTTATAATACGTTTAGTTTTTGAAAGCTAAGGTAATTACAAGTAGTATCTGTTCTGAATATATTTTCAATCATTTAATAATGCATGTTCAATTACCCTACTGCAGCTGCTGGTGCTCGAACTCGTAACCTCTAAGAACAACAACCGTTTACTTAACCACTGAGGCAATTTGGTTCGTAAAAAATTTAAATTCATAACCCTAATACCATGAATCATAAATTATAAACTCTAACCATAGATCTTAAAATATAAACCTTACAACCTAAACTCTAAACTCTTAAACTTTAAACTAAGTATTTAATCCATAAATTTGACAAATATGTATGAACTTTTATTTAAAAAAATATAGGGATGAAAATGAATTGGACTTGGATCAGACTATATAGAGTCTAAGTCCAAATTCGATTACAATCGGGCTCGGATTTTTTTTTCCGAATTTGAATCGAACTTTTTCAAACGGATTCAGATTAAATTGTCATCTTTGGTGTTGACCCAAATTCGAGGGGTAGATTCACGAATTTTAGTGTCTTTTAATGCAAATCGGTCCATAATTTTGTGTATTTAATTTCTTGCGTTTTTAATTTATGAAATTTAATTAAGTGTTTATTTATTTTCGTCTTAACTACATTTAAAATTTTGTGTTTATTATTTATGCTTTTAATTTGCTTCCTATTTTAATTCATAATTTTAGCCTAATATATCTTAACTTTATCTTGCAACTTCACATCATTTACTATTTTATTCACTAATTTTCGATAATTCATTGATATTTACATTTATTAATTTCTCCATTATGTTTATTTTCTTGTTTGTTTGTCTATAATTTTATATTACTTTTTTCATATTTATGTATATATACCTAATTGCATATGATGTACGTAGATATATTACACTATATTAAGTTTAGTTAATATATAGAAAACATAGTAAATATTATTATTATTATTATTATTATTATTATTATTATTTAACTTTCATTTTTAATACAATAATATTTGTATTATAACTTTTAATATAAATATATACGTAAGTTAATTTTGTTTTTACCATTATTTCAAGTTACTTTATGTTTCTTTTAATGTATTTAGCAGGAATTCAAATAGCGACCGCTATATAGTGGTAGCGCCACCGTCCGAAACTGTTATTATGGAAAACAGCGGTCCGTAATAACCGCAATTCATCCGCTATTGTCCGCAACCGTGATAAAGCATTGTGACTGAAAATCCGACCGCGACCGCAATTTAAATCTCTGGTATTTATGTTAACTTTTTTACTTTATATATGTTGCCTTATCATTTTAATATAAATACTATAAATGATTGTCTTAAAGAAATAAAAGTCATAAATGTTTTGATTCGAACTTGAATTTGGAGTTCGGATTTGATCCGTCTCCTATTAGAACTCATGCTCTTTTTTCAGATTCAGATCATTTTTTTTTTCTTCAGATCGAATTGGAATTAAATTGACATCCCTACATATACATATGTATCAAATTTTCTCTCTCTATATATAATTTGTTTAAAGCAACGTGCTTATTATGGGAGAGGAGAGAGCTTCCTATTATTAAATGAAACATGTCAATTTTTGTCATTTGACACGGTCAAATAAAGAAGCAAAATCCCTTTAGAGCTACCTTCATTTTCAACAATGTCTGCCCTTTGAATTTTGATGTTTACTTTTTTGTCCACAAAAGAGACAACTCCAACAATGTCACATTTCACAAACATTTAGGGAAAATGACCCTCTTTAGTCTTTTTAGGCTAAGTTTAGTCCTAGTTTGTTTGAAATTCAAGTGATATTTTCTTTTTTTTTCTTTTTTTTTGTTCAAAAGTGATATTTTCTTAAGTCGACGAATAAGTGTCCACAAAATGGATGCCGGTTTTTTGCTTTCTTGAATAAATAACACCATAATTTATCTAAAATAAAATTCGATCAGTACATTAATAAAATATTTATATACAAAAATAAATTAGATTTAATTTATTCATAATCTCTCAATTCAGCTCAATCAAACTCCAATGGAACATATATGCAGAAAAAGGCTTGCTTATGTGTATAGTAGACCATCCCTCAATAAATACACACACTTATATCATTACATTAATTACAAACAAAACCGCAATTATTAATTTTCTTTGAAAACCAATTTTTGGTTTGGATTCATTGCATATAAGATGAGATGACACATATAAATAACATGTTACATCCAAATTAAAATTAGTTTGCTGCGCACGCTTGCCTCCCCACTATTTCATATATTTCGTGGAAGGTATTAACGACCCATATCTATGTGATGGAGACCACATTGGATTAGGGTATGCCACGTACACTTTTTTAGGGACACATCATGTTACATTGTCTCTTACCCAAAGTTGGATCGACAAAATGTTTTATTTTTAAATAATAATGAAGTATTTTTTTATGAAAATACACTATTAAATAATAATTTAAGTAGAGCCGGTTTAATTTTATAAAGTTTTATTTAAAATCCAATCTATAAAAATTAAATTAATCAAAAAATAATTTTATTTTTAAATGCTGCAACTATTATTTTTGAGATTTGTTTTTTATGACCGACAATGAACAAATATATAATAAATAAGGATTAAGGGTTTAATAAGCTCCTAAATTTTTTGTAAAAAAATAATTAAGTTTCTAAACTTATTTGCACTCAATTAAATCTTTAAACTCAAAAAAAATTAATTTGACCATTTGATCAACATTGATTGTTAATTTTAACGGTTTTTATTTTACTTTTTTGACATATGTCACAACATGATAATGCTACTTGTCATTTCAAAGAATTTTTAAATTTTAATTTTAATTTCTACCCGTGGATTGATCTTACTAATTCCACCAAATATTTCGCTGTGTTTTTTGGTTTTTTACAGGGTAGAGACGGAGCCAAAAAAATTATTTTTTGAATAATATTTAAGAGAAATTAATTATTTATGAAAGGATAGTAATTATTTATTTTTTATTTTTTATATACTAATTATATAAAAATATAATTTTAAAAAAATTTAGACAGTCATTAAACACTTCAATTGTCTATATGGATCCGCCTATGATTAAAATCGTTATTGTCCATGCTTGCTACGAAACAAGAGTTAGCCATCTTCCAAAAAGAAAAAGAAATGCTAGACAAAAGAATATATGGTAGGGCACAAAATTAAGAGAGTGATACGATCCATATTTAATTTACTTGATATTTTTTAAAAAAAAATGATATATCTAATTGGTATAAGTTCGAATATAATCAGATTGTATCCATTTCACAATTTTTTTTTTAGAATATGCTGGTGTGATGCAAGGATAGCATCTGTTCAACTTTCTTTTAGCCTTTTTTCAACGAAGGCACACATAACATGCAATACTGGTGCTCGATCCTGGATACCAAGGGATGATAAACATCAACCTTTGCCACCAGGACACAAGGGATGAGCCATTTCACGATTTTTTTATATAATCAAATCAATAGTTATACATATAAAGTTTAATTTAGTTGGTTTATACAAACAACTTTGAAAAATTGACATTCAACTAGTGTAAACTTAAATTTTGGTTTATACATATAAAGTTTAATTTGCCATTTTGTATTTTAATTAATTAGTTAGTTAGCAATAAACCTTGAAGTTTAAGTTAATAACAAAGTTAATTAAAATCATAATTAATGGAGCGTCCTAGGAGCAGCGTTGGAGTCTCAGGCCAAAGTCACTGGAGAACCACCTCAAGGGAAGACTGGCGGACAAGCAAGAGAGGCTATACAAGACCAGCGGAGAAGACCAGGATAGGTTTTACCATTTTCATTAATCATATCAGCAAGAGAATTCACACCAAGACCCTCAGAGCCGCGTTCTCGGAGTACGACGCGGTTACTGATGCTTACATAGCATATAACAACCCGAAGAGATTCCACCGGAGAGATACCTTCGCATTTATCAGGTATGAGTCAAGTCGCGAGGCTGCTTTTGCAATCGAAAAGGCCAATAATAGAAGAATAGACAGATTCGTTATTAAAGTGTATCATGGGAAGACAAAATCAACCCCTTCGCACCTGGCCCCTCGCTCGCCTAAGCCTCTCGGCAATCTGACCAACAAATCCACCCCCCGTCGCTCTGCTTTCGTTTCAAGACAAACGAACGGACGTTCGTACAAAGAGGTTCTCTGTTCGAGCAAGCCGTGTAACCATGTGCAGATGGAAACCAATAGTTCTACCCCCACTGAAGACGAGACCCCCTGCCCGGAGCACCAGAAAACTTGTGCGCCAGCAAACACTGTATTTGAGCCCTTCCATTTCTCCATCCCCCAAAATGACCTACAATGGCTAAAGCAAAGTTTGGTGGGGTGCATTAAGGGAATGTATGATGCTTCGTTTATCCAAGAAGCATTAATTTCAAACGGTTTTAAAGTGAAGGTTAGCAAAATAAGTGGTTTCTACGTGTTAGTCCATTTCGAAGAAGAAGAACAGGTGTCGATCTTCTGGATCTAAGAGAGCAGCTCATAGCCTCATGGTTCGAGGAAATATATAGTACGGAGGAGTTCTATTCAAGTAAGAACTTGAAGGTGTGGATTGTTCTAGAAAAAATACCGTTATTCGCATGGAATAAAGCTCTGTTCAGAGCCATTGCTAGCAGGTGGGGTCTTGTTCAAAGGATCGATGATGATACCCTATACAAGAATAGCTTCGAGAGTGCAAGGATTCTGACTAAGATCAGATTCTTATCAGATGTTCCTTCGACAGCGAATGTATTCGTTAATGGCAAGCAATTCACCATTAGTGTCCAAATCAAATAATACGAAGATGACCGGAGATAGATTGACGCCGATTTGCCGGCGGCAAACCAAGAGGACCAAGAGCCGGAGTTAGTTAATGGAACTGAATCGTGGCGTTTCGATAACGACGCCTGCAATGCTAATGATGACTGTCCCCCAATCATCCCCCAGACCTCGGGATAACCCAATCCTCCTACATGCGTGGAGACCGCCAGCCGCAATATTAATTCCTAGATTCATTCACATAATAATGGCGAGAACCTTCCAGCCTTATCCACTGAGCTTGTAGATATCCCTGTTAAAGCAATCTCACCCCCAAACTCCTTGGGCTCTAGCGAGCCCACGTCCCCCACCCTGGACCCCTCCACGGGCCTTTTTGCCATTCGGCCCATTTATCTCAATCATCCTTTTCTTCAGCCCCATATCCTTCTCAGATCCAGTAACCCTCCCCATCGGTTCCCACCCTTTCCTTCTGATCCCCGTAGTCAACCATCAACACTGCAAACTGCCGCTGCCCCT
Organism: Hibiscus tridactylites; assembly: GCA_958450335.1. Classification (NCBI taxonomy): domain Eukaryota; kingdom Viridiplantae; phylum Streptophyta; class Magnoliopsida; order Malvales; family Malvaceae; genus Hibiscus; species Hibiscus tridactylites. The sequence goes on along the minus strand of OY288286.1, from coordinate 61,037,375 downwards.
TTCCAGCCCTCGTCCAGTAAACATCCCCTGATGCCGGCTGAGACCCAAAAAGTTTCCAGTTCCACCCCATTACCCAAATCTATTATCATGGAGGAAGCTAATGCCACCCTGGAGGTTTGCAAACTAGTGGGATTGAATTTCAAGGCTACCGATGAGATTGTTCAAAGCCAGCTAATCCAGATTATCAGTGGGGAAGATTAGCGCCCGTTGTCTTAGTGTTCTTCTCTTCGCATTCTCATATTGGTTATGTCTAACTCTTGCTTATGTGCCATTTGGAATGTTAGAGGCTTGGGCTCTCTGGAGAAGAAAGTGGCTGTAAATAGATTGAACAAAGCATCCAAACCCCGTGTGATTCTCCTTCAGGAAACAAAAATGAAGGACTTCGATGCAAAAACCACGAGAAGGTTAGTGGGAAGAGGTGACAATCAAAGCTTCGTTTTCTCGGCTGCGACAGGCCTTTCGGGCGGATTGTTAAACATTTGGGATACATCCTTTTTTCGGATGGAGAATTACTCCTCAGAGCAGAACTTTATCAGCATGACTGGGACCTTACTGGAATTAAATGTGAGGTGCATGATCTTCAACATATATGCTCCCAATGATTCTGCAAAAAGGCTCAAACTCTTTAGCCGCATCACCGGAATGATTATTGGAGCCAGACTCCCTACTTTGCTGGGCGGTGACTTTAACATTATCAAATCTGTCGAAGAAAAAGTCGGTATCCACTGGAACAAATCAGCAATGAAGGCTTTCTCTGAATTTATAAACGAAGTTGGCCTTATTGACCTCCCGGCTATTGGAGGTTCCTACATGTGGTCTAATCTGCGAGAAAAGTCGGCATTCAGCGGACTAGACGGGTTCTTGTTGTCTAATGACTTCGCTCTTCTCTGGCCGAACTTGATACAGAAGATATGTCCAAGAGGGATCTCGGATCATAATCCGGTCATGTTGTGCACATCAGCACCTCAGTGGGGACCTAAACCCTTTAAGTGGTTTGATAACTGGCCCGATAATCGTGATCTTGTAAAATCAATTGAGAAATCATGTATCGCAGACCAAGGCAAAGGCATCATAACGCTGTTACGTAATTGCAAATTCAATTCCAGAAAGTGGGTTAAGAAGAATGTTAGAAATCCTTCTCTTGCAATTGTTGATCTTGAAGCGAAGTGCCACAAGCTGGAGAAAGTGATTTCACAGAATCCGAACGACTCTGGTAAAACGATGGAATTAAAATTGCTCAAGGCCAATCTATAGAATTTAATCAGAAATGAAGAGAGGCAGTGGCTTCAAAAATCAAGGCTACAGTGGTTTACGGCAGGGGATAAAAATACCAAGTACTTTCTGTTGGTGGCATCGGCAAGAAGCAGGAAAAATTGCATTAGCACTCTGAGCGTTAACAACCAACTTTTAAGAAATCCAAGCAATATCAAAATGGCAGTCGAAAAGCATTTTAGGATTTCTATGAGCAACCAAAGACTATTCCAGTGGATAGTATTAACTGCGATTTGAGCACTCTCAATCAAGGCTCCTCTCAAATCTGGAAAAGCCGTTCACCATGGACGAAATTCAGCACGCCTTAGCGACTATGAAAGGGTCAAAGGCCCCGGGTCCCGACGGTTTTAATGTTAACTTCCTCAAGAAATTCTGGACTAATATCAAAGGCGAAGTTCTGGCCTTTTTCGAAGCGTTCTATGCGGGCAATGTTAAAGACGTATCTTTTAATCATTCCTTTGTGGTTCTAATTCCAAAAGGCAATAACCCTTCAGCCATATCAGATTATCGACCTATAAGTCTGGTGGGGGTAATCTACAAGCTCTTAGCCAAGGTCTTGGCTCTTCGCCTCAGCAACGTTTCAGGTGAATTAATTAGCGAAACGCAATTCACATTCACTGTCGGTAAGCAAATCCTCAATTGCGTGCTCATCGCTAATGAGGTCATTGACTACATTAAAAGTAGAGGTCAACAAGGGGTGATTTTTAAGGCCGACTTCCACAAGGCCTACGACTCGGTGGACTGGAATTTCTTGCTGCTTATCAAAGAAAAGATGGGGTTCAGCCGGCGCTGGTGTACTTGGATTCACAACTGCCTTTCAACCGCCACTATATCCATATTGGTAAACGGGTCTCCAACAAATGCATTTAGCATTCGCAGGGGCTTGCGGCAAGGTTGCCCCATGTCCCCCATTTTATTCAATATCATTGTCGAGGCCTTATCAAAGTTGCTGTCGAAGGCAGCAAAGTTGGGACTGTTCGAAGGAATCCGCTTCAAAAACTCGTCTGATTGCATCTCGCACATTCAATTTGCGGATGACCTAACCATTTTCAGCTGTGCTAGTGAACAAGGCATAAGAAACATCATTCGTGTGCTTCGGGGTTTCGAACTAGCTTCAGGTTTGAAGCTTAACATCAGCAAATCAAAATTGATTGGAATTAACATGGAAAAGGAAAATGTTGATAGGTGGGCCGCACTCCTATCCTGCAAGAGAGAAGACCTGCCGAGTTCCTACCTTGGGTTGCCGTTGGGGCACTGTAGAAATAGTTCTAAAATATGGGAACCTGTAATCCAAAAGGTTCGATCAAAGCTAGCGGGTTGGAAGGCGAAGTCCTTATCGTTCGGAGGTAAAATCACTTTAGTTAGATCGGTGCTGTCCAATTTGCCGATATATTTCATTTCATTGTTTCCGATGCCGGCAAAAATTAGCAAGGAGTTATCGAAGCTTACTGCGAATTTTCTGTGGGGCACTAGCGATAAAAAACCTATACACTGGTTAAGCTGGGAAACACTTTGCCTCCCCAAAGAATACGGGGCATTAGGTCTCGTGGATTTCAGGAAAAAAAATCAGTTCCTACTGTTAAAGTGGATATGGAGGTATGGTGTGGAACCCTCTAGCCTTTGGCGCAAAGTCATTGGTGCCCGATATGAGAAAAATCAAGTTGCATTTCTACCAAGGAATCTGAGCTCTAACGGTAAATCTTGGGTATGGCGGAACATTGTAAAAAATTACCGCTCTTATGAAGTCCCTTTCTCTCAATATATCAGAGCTAATTTTGGCGACGGGAAAAGAATCCTATTTTGGTTTGACTTCTGGATTGGAGCTGCTCCCTTACATCGGCTGTTTCCATGCATTTTTGCGATATCCACTCACAAATTCGGGGTGGTGGCAGATTATGGTAGACACATCAATGGCGTTTGGCAGTGGAACATTACGGTGATGAGGCCACTGCTCAACGATGAGCTTAATAGCTGGACATGTTTGATCAACACTCTGTCGGGTTTCAAGGCCAATTCCCAAACTCATGATAGCTTCACTTGGATGGCAAACTCTAATGGGATCTTCTCTGTCAAGTCTTGCGAGAAGCTTGAGGGAGCAAGAAATCAGCCCAGTAATCCTATATGGAAGCTGGTTTGGCATGGTTTTGCACCTCCTAAAGTTGAGGCATTCATTTGGAAAACAGTACACGATAGGATTCCTACAAAGTCTGCTCTGTTGAGGAGGGGTTGCATCCAACATGCCTCGAGCCAATGCCTCCTATGCAATCAAGAGCAAGAGACTGTCCACCATTTGTTTTGTCACTGCAGATTCTCCTGGGCCGTGTGGCAGAAGTGGTGCAAGATTTGGAACGTTCATCTTACGACTCCACAATACTTCTCGGAGTGGTTACTTCAGTGGACTTATACTCGACCCAGAGCGTTGTCGCCGAAGGTATGGATTCTCCCTAAGCCATTGGTGTAAAGCTAATTGGCTCGAGGCTACAGTTACTACGACAGATTTACTGCAAAATCCGAAGTTATTTAGAATGTTTATGAATTCAAAGTTGCCGACAAAAGTAGTTAAATGGTCCCCCCCCACCGTCGGATTGCATCAAATTCAATACGGACGGGGCTGTTCTTGGAGGCTTTGGGGAGGCAGGTATCGGCAGTTGTTTGAGGAACTCGCAGGCTAAATGTTTGATATCCTTTTCCAAGTCAGTAGGTGTGATGGATCCTACAACGGCAGAGTTGCGCGCGGTAAAAGAAGCCCTGTCACTTTTCTGCAGATCCAAATGGGCAAAATATAAACTATTGCTAGAGTCGGACAATAAGTTAGTATTGGAATGGCTCAACCACCCCGATGGATCCCCAGCAAACTTCAAGCCCCTGGTTGATGAATGCCGAGTTCTGGGTAACAAAGTGCAGTGGAGCACGAAGCTAGTTCCAAGGGAGTCAAATTCCACAGCGGATACATTAGCCAAGAAGGGTATAGATAGGAAAGTGAATCACTTGTTCGTAGATTAGTAGTAACCATTTCGGTCTCATGTGGACAAGGAACAAGGCAACCAGTGTGTTAGTGCCTGGCGGTAAACATGTGATTGGCATTATAGTTTTATACCCGTCTGTTACTTAGGCAAGGTGATATTTCGATGTAATGGCTAGATTATGTAGCACTCTTTTTCCCCCACTAGGATTAGGGGTTTTTTTTAATGAGGCTCGTAATTTAGCCGGGTATCAAAATCCAATAAAGTATCCATTCAAAAAAAACAAAGTTAATTTAGGATTAGTCAAATTACCAGTCTGAGGATTAGAACAAAGTTAATTTAGTTCTTATCCAAATCTAAGGATTTGTTGGAATGTTGGACAAAAACTTTGCCTATGATGGGAAGTTCTCTCCTGCTCCATATCATTTTTTACTTATAGTCCGCATAGTCTCAATTAATTTTTTTAATAGTCTGATTAAATTGTAATATATATTCATAAAAAATTTAACCCTTTGACAATGCACACGAAGCAAATTGAACTCAAATTAATTAGGATGAATATCTTGTTTTCCAATGAGACCACTCGTTGCGTTCGCATACCCTCAATTAGTTGATATAATTAATACTGAAATTTTTACATTGGAAATACAAATAGCTCTAGTGGAAAAGAAAATATTCATCCTGAAATATTCAGGTTCAAGCACATGTGTGTGCGTTGTCAAGGGGTTAAAAAAATATGAACAAATATTATCATGTAATCACACCAGTATATTAAAAAAATATTAAAAACAATTATGTTTAAACAAAAAATCATAATAATACATATTAGTTTATGTTTGATGATGTTTTATAATATATTTTTATGTATTATTAAGGAACAATTAAGTTTATACATGAGCAAACATATTTGGCCAGTTGGTTAAGATGTTTATCTTTGTTTCCTCATATTTCCTTAGAGTTTTTTCTTCCTTCCCCTAGAGTTTTTTTCTTCTTTTCTCTCTATGTGAGATTAGAATTAGAATTAAAATCAGTCAAAAGAAAATTAAGCTATATTATATATATATATATATATATATATTAATCGAATGCATGTCAAATATTGTAAAACTTGTAAAGATAAAGAATGAAGAGAAATAATTTTCTTTATTTACAAGATGTGTAATGCCAAGTTTACAAGAATTATACTCGATATCTATTCTATTCACCAATACATAATTTATAGGAGCTTGACTTACTATACTAACCATGGTAAAGGACTAGGGTAACTATAACAAAATTAGGTTTACCTATAACAGAAATAGCATCCTTTAGTTATTCCATAATATCCTCCCCTCAAGCTAGACGTTGGTGAATGCTCAAAAGACCAAACTTGATGAGAAAAACACGAAAAGCTAGTGAGGGGAGAGCCTTGGTAAAAATATCTGCCAACTGATCAGCCGATTGAACGTGAAAAAACTTTAAGAATCTAAATTTTACTTTGTCTCGCACAAAATGACAATCCACTTCGATATGTTTGGTGCACTCGTAAAATACTTGATTTGAAGCAAGGTGAATAGCAGCTTGATTATCATAGTACAAGGACGTGTGTGAAACTAAAATATTAAAGAAATAGAGAAGAGAAGCAAGCCAAACCAACTCGCATGCAGTTGATGTCATAGAACAATACTCGGCTTCACATAAGGATCTGCTAACAATCTGTTGCTTTTTAGATCGCCATGACACAAGATTGTCACCAATATACATACAATATCCTGTGGTAGAACAACGAGCATCAATACATGACTCATAGTCAGAATCCACAAAGCCTCGCAGCTAAAAGCTAATATTGGAAGGAAAGAATAATCCAAGACCAAACTCTTGCTTGAGATAAGATAAAAGATGATAGACGGCCAAAAGATGGGGTTGTCGAGGTGAAGAAACAAATTGGCTTAGTAGATGAACACCATAGGTAATGTCAGGGCGTGCATGTGTGAGATATAATAATCTTCCAACCATTCTTCTATAAACTTGAGGATCCTCCAACAAATCACCATCATGAAGACTCGGCTTGAAAGGAGAAACCATAGGCAAGTCAGCAGGTTTTCTAGAAAGGGATCTCGTATCCTCTAATAACTAAAGAGCATATTTCCTCTAAGATAAAGAAATTCCAATTTTGTTGCGAGTTATCTCAAATCTGAGGAAGTAACATAAAGGCCCTAATATCTTTAGTTTAAAATGCTGTTGAAAAAAACTTTGGACATCTTTCCGAAAGAGACATATCCTTTCCTGCAAGAATAATGTCATCAATGTAGACAAGCAAGGCTACCAAACTGTCAGCTGAGCCTTTCACAAAAAGGGAATGTTCATGAGGAGACTGAGTAAACCCATATTGCAAAATGACTTTTGAAAAAAGTATGAAACTATTGTCGAGAAGCTTGCTAAATACCATATATGGATTTGTGAAGCTTACCGACCATATTTGGACATGAAACAGTAGAGTTATAACAAAATGGTAATTTCATGTACACTTCTTCATCGAGATTACCATTCAAAAATGCGTTGTTGTCATGTAATTGAAACAAATTCCAATTATTCATAGATGCCAAAGCAAGCAATACCTTGAACGTGGTTAATTTTGCAACTAGGGAAAATGTATCAATGTAATATATTCCTTCAATCTAAGTAAAATTTTTAGCCACCAATCGAGCTTTGTGTCTTTCAACTGTGCCATCAACCTTGTATTTTACTCTGTATACCCATTTACAATCAATCGCCTTCTTTCCAACAGGAAGAGGAACGACTGACCAAGTGTGAAGATTGTCCATGGCTTGTAATTCATCTTGCATTGCAGCACACCATTTAGGATACTTTACTGCCTAGTGATAGAAGGAAGGCTCATATGTAGAAGACATATTTCCAATAAACGCGGTATCAGAAGATAATCTTAAAGATGACAAAGAATCCTCAATTGTATAAAGGCAAGAAAGAGTAGAAGAAGAATTGAAAAAGTACTGTTGGAGGTAGGAAGGCATGTGAGATACTCGAGCTGATCGTCTGAGAATCCTAAGCTCAATATGAACAACTTGAATAGGATCAATGGGATCGTTAGCAGCTTCAACATGTTGAACATTATATGGAATAGGAACAACTTCAATATCTTCAACAGCATCATAAGGTCCAACACCTTCAACAGAATCAGGATCAACCGCAGCATCAACGATGTGTGTAGTAGGATTCTGAAATACAACCTCTTCAATATCATCATTCTAGAAAAGAGAATCAACAACAACATCTGAAGTAACTTGTGAAGATGAACTCGTAACACCAGTATCCAAAACATGTAATGGAGCACGTGAAGCCTAATCTGACATGATATGTGGCAAAGAAAAATCAGAAAAATGGTCAATGATATTATCAAAATTTTTTGATAGAATGAAAAGGATATATGTGTTCACGAAACTAAACATCTCGAGAAACCACAATGGTTTTGGTCTTGAGAATGTAGACTTTGTAGCCTTTCACACCATGAGCATAGCCAGGAAATATTTCAGATAGAGCCCATTCTGCAAAAGTCTCTATGTGCCTTGAAAGTTGACCCAAAACATAGACAACCAAAAGATCTAAGAGATGCATAATCAGGAGTTCGAGCAAATTGCATTTCAAAAGAAGACTTGTTGATTAGAACTGATGATGGAAGCTTATAAGGAACGTTGTTGCAAGTAAACAATCTCCCCAAAATCGTATAGGAACACGAGATTGAAAATAGAGAGCTTGAGCCACAGTAAGGAGATGTTGGTGTTTCCTTTTGGCAACAACATTCTATTGTGGAGTCTCGACACAAGAGAATTGGTGAATGATACCGAGAAAAGAGAACAAGGTAGAAAACTTCAATTCTGGAGCGTTGTCAGAGCGAAACACTTTTAAATCGTACCCAAATTTTCTTTTGATCATTGTAATGAAGTTAGGTACAATGGTAGAAACATCAGACTTATGTTGTAGGAGATATGTCCAAGTAGATAATGTGAAATCATCAACAAGAATCAAAAAATAACGTTGATTATTATAAGTTCTGACTTGTAAGGCCCCCAAATATCACAATGCACCAATTCAAAAGGATGAGAAGATTTTAAAGTGGAAATAGGAAATGAATTTCTTTATTGTTTAGCAAGTGGACAAATGTTACATGGTAAAACATCTTTAAGACATTGCAAAATACGATCACTAGGGTGACCAAGCCTAGAATGACAAGAACAAGCAGCTAAAACAACATTAGAATGGACTTCTTTAGACACATTATTGTCCATATAGACACATTTAGTAACAAGAGGCAACTTCTGTAACCCCCTTAACCCGGCCTAGACGGTTGACCCGAATTAAGAAGTTTATACGGGGAAAACCAAAGTCAACTCGAAAGTCAACCTTGATTAACGACCCTTTTTTTCTTTTTATTCTTATCTAAATGCAAATTAACCCTGAAAATGTTCATAAGATCAGCATACTCAAAGATCACCACAATCAGAAAACATTTAGGGACTCGATTGCACAATTTATGAATTTAGGGACCAAAATGCAAAATCTGATAATTATAAGGACTTAATCCACTTTTGAGTTACCATTATGAAATTAGTCATGTTTCATGCCTCTCTGCCAAATTTCAACTCAAACGGACATCTCAAACTCATTCAATTGCATAAATCAAGTTCAGGATCAAAACGCAAAGATTTCAAAACATTTAACCATCAGTTTCAGTGCCCAACGGTCAGGTGTTTCGGAACAGGGATGGTCCGTTCCGAAACGCGGGACCGTTCTGAAACAAGTTCCGGAACAGGGCTTGGCAGTGGCAAAACCGTTCCGGAACGGCTCTACCCGTTTCGGAACGCCAAGGCCATTTCAGGCCCTCTGTTCCGAAACGGTAGCACCTGTTCCGAAACGTGCTGCCCAGATTGCAGATTTTTATCTGATTTAAATCACTTTTAACCACTCAAACACATTCCAAAGACCCTCAAATCATACCAGCAAGTCATTATACACTTATGGAACATAAAAGCATCATCCATTCTCAACCATGGCATCAATTTAGGAAAAACCTTAATCTATAGGCATGCATCCTATTTTGAAAACCACACAAACCTCAAAACACCAAAACAACCTCAAAAAGGCCATTTACATGTTCCATCATTGTCAAAAGCATAAACCAACCTAGGGAGTCCAAAACATCTCCAAAAACAACATCATAGGTTCCCCATTGCCAAATGCCAAAAGCTAAGCAAGTTATGAAAATAGTCACCATACATGAGCTTAAGCTTCCACTTAGATTCTTGATCCCCTTGCTGCCCCTTTTAGCACTTTAATGCTCTGCATTATTGGTTTAAGAAAGAGGGAGCGTAAGCACATAGCTTAGTGAGGAATGCTCGTTTAAAACATCACAATAATGCATTAATAAAAACTCCTTTTCAAAACCTTTAAATCAAACATCGTTTGATCATGCACACATGTATATAAACCAAGCATTTCATGCTTCAAATCCATCATCATGTCATATTGGCTTACAAGTGATAATTCTTAACATTTTACAACTCAAAACACAACCAACAATCGACAATCGGATACGCGGAATACAAGCGTTGTCCCATACGCTTCATACACACTACCAATATCAAGGTGGAGCATGGTACAATCACAACCCCTCAACACCCGTGATGGAGACTATGGTACAATCACAACCCCTCCACATCACTCATTGGTAGTTGTATAACATCACTAACGAGATCACGGGACATACAACACAAGATCCACACATGGACTTTTAACCACCATTGTGATCTTACAATACACAAGGACCACACATGGACTTTTAACCACCATTGTGACCTTAACAATACACAAGGTCCACACATGGACTTTTAACCACCATTGTGACCTTAACACAAGACCCACCCATGGACTTTTAACCACCATGGTGTTCTTAACCATCTCGTTAGTGTACTTGGATGGAGCTTACGGTACAATCACAACCTCTCAACATCCAAGGCGACTTTATTCACGGTGCACCCATTCCTATAGCCGGCTAACTATATCCGATTCAAGTACTTTAAAAACCAACACATCACTTGCCAATATACATCATTAACCTCATTAATTTACTGTTTTAAAGCATTTAACAAAGCCATTAAATCCACATGCATCACTATGCATTGAAATCACATCTATCAATGTAAAACCAAGGATCTCTTACCTTGAGCATCCTTCAAAACATGGCTTATAAAACCAGCAATAAACATGCTAAAATATGCTTTCAAAAACAGAATTAAAACATGCAAACAAATCACTTTGCATTCAACCATCACATGGCTCATCAACAAGAGAGTTTTTCCGAAAACTTACTCTTGAGCTTAGCTAAGTTGTTTAGACTTTAACTAAGCTCCCAAACCTTCAAAACATTGGTTTCAAAGCTGAAAACCAAACTTCACTCACCGATTCTGTTTCGCAACTTGCCGAAACACCAATCAAGCTTCCGGATCAACACCACAAGGATCCGAAGATGTCTCCCCTGTTTTAAACACATCAAAGCAGAGGATTAATGCATCATCATGCATTAATATCTTCAACCAAGACACCTAAACTCGCTGCTCTCATCTAAACTCACATTTCGGCTACCAAACACAACCGAAATCACAACCAAACAACTCTACAACACTACCCAGCCAAGATCCATCAATTCCAATCATTCATAAACCTCAATTAACATCCAAAAAGGATCTAATCACGTCCTTATACCTCCAGCTATAGCAGAGCATCAAGATCACTCCAAAAACCATCACTAGCTCAAGCAAAACTTAGGAAAATCAACATATTCGGGATTGCATTGATTAAACCTCAATTTCACATCAATTATACATCCAAAAATCATCAAAAAGACACCTCAAAACAGTCCCCAATCATTTCATACGAATTTCATCAAAATTTAACCAAATCTTGCATTTTAAGCCAAGATCAAGAACAAATCATTAAAACCTTTAATAAAACTTAAATCAAGGATTGAGAACTTGGGAATTTCAGTAAAGAACTGAGTATTTAGAGGAGAAGGACGTTCATACCTCTAAATGTGAGTTTCTCCTTAATTGGAACCAAGATTCTTGAAAATTCAATAAGCAAATGCTAAGGTTTTGATGTAGAAATGATTAGAAATCAAATGAAGATTAAAATCTCATCTTTAGAGGTCAAAATCAAAGAGAAATTTGCTGGAGAAAAGTGTTTGGGTTGAGAGAAAAGTTGAGAGAAAAGAAATGGAAAATTTTGAAGAAAGTTAGTTATGACAACAAAAATATCTTTTCCCTCATTTTACCTTTAATTAAAAACCATTAATAAATTGTTTAATATTAAGAAAAATCTGGAGAAACTATTCTTGGGTAAATTAGCTCCTTAAAGATTCAAAGTTTCAATCCTTTTAAAACAGTCACCCAGTTTTCAAAAATTACATTTTAGTCACTAACCCAAAATGTCACACTTCCAAACCTCATTTTGTAAAATTGATTTCACCATTCTCTTATATATAATAAAAGAGTATTTTAAGATATTTTTCCATATTTTTAATGCAACCCGAACTAGGCTTTCCTAAAAATCACCCTTTTATATTCGAACCGCAATCCGACCGACCCGGTCCAAACCCAAAACTTCTAAGCCCAAAATTGGGGTGTTACAACTCTCCCCCCCCCCCCTTAAGAAATTTCGTCCTCGAAATTTACCTGAAGGAAAGAGGTACGGAAACTGCTTCAACATGTCATCCTTCCGCTCCCACGTGGCTTCTTCAACACCACGATGTTTCCACAACACCTTTACCAACTCAATGGTCTTGCCTCGAAGAACCTTACTATCCGAATCCAGAATCTTCACCGGTTCCTCATCATAAGACAAATCCGGATTCAATTCCACTTCTTCCACAGGCATCACATGTGAAGGATCCGATCTATACTTCCGAAGCATAGAAACATGAAACACATCATGAATCTTTTCCAACTCTTGCGGTAACCTCAACTTGTACGCAACATGACCCACACGCTCAATCACCTCGTATGGTCCAATGTACCTAGGGCTCAACTTACCCTTTCGGTCAAACCTCATCACCTTTTTCCAAGGCGAAACTTCCAAAAACACACGGTCACCCACTGCATACTCAATCTCCTTACGCTTCAAATCCGCGTAAGACTTTTGCCGATCAGAAGCTGCCTTCAAGCGCTCACAAATGAGCTTCACCTTCTCGGTGGTTCCTTTCAACAAAGCTGGCATTGAAACCAACTTCTGACCCGTTTTAGCCCAACAAAGAGGAGTCCTACACTTCCTCCCGTACAAAGCTTCATAAGGTGCCATTTGAATACTTGTCTGATAATTATTATTATAAGCAAACTCCACCAAAGGCAAATGTTTCTCCCAAGAGCCCTGGAACTCAATCACGCAGCACCTCAACATATCCTCAACATATCCTTCATAAGCAAATGCTAAGGTTTTGATGTAGAAATGATTAGAAATCAAATGAAGATTAAAATCTCATCTTTAGAGGTCAAAATCAGAGTGAAATTTGCTGGACAAAAGTGTTTGGGTTGAGAGAAAAGTTGAGAGAAAAGAAATGGAAAATTTTGAAGAAAGTTAGTTATGACAACAAAAATATATTTTCCCTCCTTTTACCTTTAATTAAAAACCATTAATAAATTATTTAATATTAAGAAAAATCTGGAGAAACTCTTCTTGGGTAAATTAGCTCCTTAAAGATTCACAGTTTCAATCCTTTTAAAACAGTCACCCAGTTTTCAAAAATTACATTTTAGTCACTAACCCAAAATGTCACACTTCCAAACCTCATTTTGTAAAATTGATTTCACCATTCTCTTATATATAATAAAAGAGGATTTTAAGATATTTTTCCATATTTTTAATGCAACCCGAACTAGGCTTTCCTAAAAATCACCCTTTTATATTCGAACTGCAATCCGACCGACCCGGTCCAAACCCAAAACTTCTAAGCCCAAAATTGGGGTGTTACAACTGCAACAAGTAGAGACCTTCATGAAGTTCACCCTTCCCATTCATTTGTAACGGGCCCTGAATCATGCAATGATTTTGACAAAATAAAATTGTGAGATCATCATGCTTAAGCAATTCACTGACTGCTAAAAGATTGAATCTGAATTCAGGAACATAAAAGGACATCTTTAAGAACCAACTATGATGAAATTCGAACTATTCCAACAAATCTAACAATGATAATAAACTTAGCTGGTAACAATATATTGCTTTCATTAATAGAATACAAAGATTCAAAACAATCTTTAGAAAAGAAACATGTCGAGAAGCTCTAGGATCGATTATCCAACAATTTTTATCACCAAAAGAACCAAAATTATTTATATATGAGAGTACCTTGCATGGAAAGATTGATACTTGTAGAAGAGGTTTAAGGTTGAGGCAGAATGCAACTGATTAGTGGGCAAAGATATCAGCTGCTGACATTGTTGAGATGATAGAAAATCGGTGACCAAAGAAGTGGACTGAGAATCAAAAACAGCATTGGTGTGGACATGTTGAGATTTCGGATGAGCGTTATAGCCAAGAGGGTAGCCATGTAGTTTGTAACACTTTTTTTTGGTATGACCCAATAGATGACAGTAACTACATTGAGTTTTGATTTTCTTGGCGCGAGAGCTTTGACAGCAAAAGTACTTTTTGGTATGACACAATAGAACGCTAATTTTCTTCTTGAAAAACTTAAGAAAATACTTTTGGAATGGATGGAAAAGGGTCCATTAACAAAATTCGACCTCTAATATGAGCATAAGATTCGTTAAGCCCCATTAGAAATTGTATGGTATGTTCTCTTTGCTGATCATCAATCATTTTTTGAACACCTCTACAAGAACATCGAGAATAAGAACATATTGACTTAACAGGCATTAATTCATCCCAAATGATCTTCAGTTGAGTATAATATGTACTTACTGTCATTGATCTTTGAGCTAATTCAGTTAGCTTTTTCTTGAGATAAAAAATTTGAAGACTGTTGGTTTGTTGAAACCTATCCTTAGGATCCTTCCAAATCGTTAGTGCGGTAGAATGGTAAATACAACTTACAACAATCTCCTTTGACGTAGAATTTAGAATCCAAGAATTGACCAAATTGTTTGCCCTCGTCCACACACTAAACTGGGCAGTATGAGAAGAAGCAGTAGCAACAATGGATCCATCTATAAAATCTATCTTGTTTTTGACAGATAAAGCCATTACCATGGAGGGCCTCCAACTATTGTAATTATCATTCGAAAGAAGTTGAGTAATCAATACCATCACATGGTTGTCTGATTGATGAAGGTAGTAAGGATTACTACCATTTTTGAACTAATCGAATAAAACGCCATCGACCATGATGAAAGAATAGATAAGAGCAAAAGAAATCTTCTAAGAAAAGAAGAACACGAGAAGCAATGGAAACAAAAAAATCAAATATATGATAACAAGTAAAACTTGTAAAGATAAAGAATGAAGAGAAAGAATTTTCTTTATTTATAAGTTGTGTAATGTTGAGTTTACAAGAATTATACTCGATATCTATTCTATTTATCAGTACAAAATTTATAAAAACTTGACTCACTATACTAACTATGATAAAGGATTAGGATAACTATAACAAAACTAGGTTTAACCATAAGAGAAATAACAGCTTTCAATTATTATATAATAAATATAAATTCATATGCACACTATTAGTACATAAATATACCCTTTATTTCTTAAGTATTTCAATTTAGTTTTACTATGTTCTTCCCTTTTTTAAGAAGTGAGTTACTTGATTTTCCATTAAATTCTTCTCGATCCCCACCCATTTACTTACCAAGAAAGACCGACGCTCTCAACTCTCTCTCCTATTTTTTTCCTCTCTCCTTTCACTCTTCCCAAACATTCCCGAATCAAATGGCAGAGAAACATAGCTAAGCTAGCTAGCTTCATTCTTCTTGGAACTTCATTTTTTGCTTTTGTTTTCAGGGTTTATGCTGACTTTTGACAGATTATACAACATAGTCTCAAATGGGGTTTCAGATTTCACCCCATTTAATGGAACAAACTAATAAATGTTTGAGCTTTGAGCCATTAGAAAACAGGGGAACTATAAGCACGGTTGGAAAAATTGGGTTTCTGGGTATTGACCAAAAGGGACTGTCATTGAACTTAGATGGTGCTGGTTTTGGTTGCAAAAATGGACACATTAAACTTTGTTCAAGAGGCCATTGGAGACCAGCAGAAGATGCTAAGCTAATGGACCTTGTAACTTATTATGGTCCTCAAAACTGGAAGTTGATAGCTCAACATGTCCAAGGAAGATCAGGTAACCCAATTTTTCATGTCAAACAAGAAATATTACCATTTTATGTATTTCACAAGTAAAAACAAATGGTTTTGTTGATTTAATCAACATAAATGATCAAAATTTATACTAATTTAGTGATTCAAAGTTTTTTTTTTTTTTTGCTAAAAGGCTGGTTTTTGTTTGCATGATTGGCAGGGAAGAGTTGCAGATTAAGATGGTTTAACCAGCTTGATCCTAGAATTAACAAGAGAGATTTCACAGAGGAAGAAGAGGAGAGCCTGTTATCCGCACATAGGTTGTATGGTAACAAATGGGCAATGATTGCTAGGCATTTAAGTGGCAGAACTGATAATGCAGTGAAGAACCATTGGCATGTGATCATGGCTAGGAAATATAGACAGAAATCAAGCATTTGTAGAAGAAAAAGGCCTTCTTTTGCCTCGGTTTCGAACGGTCTAAACAGTGCTCGCGGTGCCGGTTATCAATCAACCATTTCTAGCAACATTGATGAACCAGCAAAAGCTTCCTCAGCAGTTCACCAAATGGATGTTTCTGCGAGATGTAATCATCGTTTGCTTTCGAATTCTACGGGGCTTATAATGGGTCGTGTTTATCGAGATTGCAGATACTTTATAGATTAAATGTTGTGAAATTGTGTGTTATGTTGCAGGTTCATTGTTTGATTATGTTGTGACCATCGGAACTGGGAATGTGGTTTACGAACAGGGGTCGATGGGAGTAGACCGATCGGCTAACTCAACAGATTCGAACTCGGAAGTATCGGCAGTTGAGTCGGTGGGCACGAATTGGAGCAACCTTTCCATTTCTGGGGAAAGTTGTGGAAATGGGAATGAGAAGATCAATAAGATGACATTCATTGATTTCCTTGGTGTTGGAAATGCTTCTTAAATACTAGTGCAGGTCTTTGCTTTTTAATAATGTGAATCTAAATGGCAACTTAATACGTAAATTTAAACTTATTAAAGGTGTAAAAAATCAAATAAAGCATAAACCCACTTTTAAAATACGTAGTACATTGCAATCAGAGATTAGACCTATGCTGAATTTTAAATAAATGAAAGAAAAAAATTTCTTTGGCGCAGCTAGAGAGATCCAAACCTAGGATCCCTTAGGTCATTGCTTAGGTTTCTGGAGGTTGTTGGTGTCTCCTCCTTTGTTGATTGCCTGCTGAAGTTTGGTAAGATACTTTCCGTCCCAATTGACAAGACCCTCATCATAAGAAGAGAGACCCTGTTTCCGAATGGAGCTCTCACTAGAATTTCAAGATAATGTTCTTTATCCAGCTTCAAGAAAAGGCGCTATATTATCCGTTATTTTTATTGTATTTTGCTTTATCAGTCAAGAGCCTGTACGCAGGTCTCACTGCTATCATGGCTGCTGCCATTGTTAGGTGTTATCCCGATGTTTGGGCATGCTTCGCCTGTCCCTTTACCTTTGTTTGTTGTCTTGATTTAAGTTTCTTTGTTTATGGTTGAATGCAGTTGCATGTGTGCTTGCACGTCTGTAGCGTCCTACAGTGTTTGTATGATTGTATCCCATGTGATTTTTCTAATGCAGTTTATCTTCTATCGATCAAACAAAACCTAGGATCCCTTAGATTTGAAGTCCAACACCAATCCACAGAGCTAAAGAATTTAACAAAAATTTATCTAAGATAATATTTAAATTATACTCTCAACCTCAAAAATAAACAAAACTAAAATTTTAAAGATTTATATCCATTACACTGGCAATGAAAACTTTTAGTTTTTACAAGCGTTTTAGTTTTAGGATTTATGTATTTAATTTAGGGTGTAAGTTTTAAAGGTTTAGGTGCAGTGGTTTGGGTTTAAGGGTGATGGTTAGAATTCAAGAATTAGGGTTTAAGTTTTAGGGTAATATGTTAAAGGTTTAAGTTTTAATCTATAAACCCTAAATTCTAAGCTTAAACACTACATTCTATTCACATTTTCTAAAATTATTCACATTTCCTAAATTCTAAACTACTAAAACTAACTTTAAACTAAGTCAACTAAAAATTTTCACCGTAATGTATCAAATAATTATCCAAATTTTAAATACATAAAAATAATAAAATTCAACACTATTTTTAATCTAAATTGAATTATTTTAACAAACTATTTAAATATGATAATTATTCAATAAATAAATGGTGGAAACAAAGTTTCCACATGTTTTTTAATTTTAGGGTTTAGAGTTAGATTTTATAGTTTATAGGCTAGTTATTTAAGTTTAATGATTTAAAATAAATTGGTTGTGGTTAAACTTTAAAAATTGTATAATATAGTTTAGGGTTTATATGTTAAAATATAAATTTCTAACCATATTACACTGAACCTTAAATTCTAACCACAACATACAATTTAATTATAAACTCTAAAATCAATGCGCTTGTAGAAACTTTTTGTTTCTATCGGTTGTGTATTGAATATAAAACCTTGAAGTATATGAAAAGTGAAAACCACTTGCTACTACATTTTGAACTCCCTTTTTACAAATGCCATAAGCATCTCTTGTTCGAAGGCTTCAAATCTGGAAAATAAGTTTTAATTAGAGATGACACTTCTTTTAACCAAAGACGAAGATAAAGAGCGGAAACGAGTCAATATCCATCATAATCATAACCGTAATCATCTTCATAATCAGAAGCTTGGTTGTTGAATTCAGGGTCATCGTTAAAAATTCCCCCATCTTCGTCTCCTTCATCATCGTTGTATTCATCTGCCGAATCACCTCCCTTGCCGATTTCGGAAGCCTTCTCTTCCTTTTCGTCAAAATTCGATTCAAGTCTTTGTTTCTTGGGTTCCTCTGCAGCCACCTGTGATACCAAAAATATCTTAAGATTTGAAAGAAAAAAGTCCTACCAAGCCGTCAATGTTACTCTGACTGTTAATTTGTTCTAAAGTATTCATATTCGACACATTCTAACATGGGTCGAGGAATTGATACTCAAATACAGGGGAAAACTTGGAAAAATAGTCTAGTATATCTGTATCCAACACTCCCAAATCCGAATAACATAATGCGAAACAAAACGAGAAACAAAAGAAAGTACAAAGTTATCTGCGTGTATGTTTGTGTCTACGCTCTAACAATTAATTTGAAACATTAAAGCAAGTTAGACATACACGTACCGGATCATCGAAGAGTTTCTCCAATGCATCGTAGTTTATTTTTGAGCTTAGTCTCTGCACAGAAGCCATATAAGTATAAAAAAATTCTTATTAGATATAGTACTAAATTTGTAGTTTCACTGGTAAACATGCATGAATTAATCAAGACCTAAACAAATGCATGATTATGACAACAGATGTGGATTTGCAGAAATATGCAAATACTAAGTTTATCTATTCAGCCATGCGGTACAACTTAGGTCAAAACAAGAAAGAAAAGCTATCTGATACCTTCTTGACCAGCAGTCGCCGGGTTGCTTCAGCAGCAGTCCGCGGAGGACCTGCATTTTTTTCTTCAGCAGCTCGCTTTTGTTGCCTCTCCTGTTAATACAACAAAAGCCAACAAAAAGAGAAATAAAAGTTAATACACGGGAAAGAATTCTCGAAGCATATCTTAAAAGGATATGTACCATAATCTAAAGACGATCATTGTTGGACATGAGAATAAACATATAGTAGACATGCTAAAGCCTAGAACCATGCTCATATACAAGTGTGTGTGCCTATATATATAAATATAATAAAGAGAGAGGAGGAAAAAGAACCTTCGAATCAAACCAGAGTAGCAATAGTCCACTGAAATAGGGATAAAAAATTTGAAGTGCTGTGATCAAGCTATTATGCATGGTACATTTGTAGTTTGTTTTGCTTATTCATTTTAACATTTTAGATATTCCCTTCCATGCCTATCTTTAACAAAAAGTAACAAAGCACTAGTGGTGGCTTGCTGTTCTCTCAATATAATCTTCAGAAATCAGCAAACTTTCATACTGTTCTTAATATTCAAGAATCACCTTTCTAGATTTTGCCACTACTTCTGCAGCAGCTGCGGCAAGCTCTTGTGCAGCTTGGAGGTCCTCTGGGAATTTATCATATTTGGCCATTAAAGCTTCTTTAGCAGCTGCTGCAGCTGCTTCCTTGGCTGCTTGTTCCTGAAAAGATTGCAGGATGATTAAGTTCCCGTAATGTATAACAAGAGTGATTTTATTTTCTTAATAAATTATTAAATTCATGAAAGCAAAGTTGAGTTGCATTTTTTTAGTATAACACAAAAAGCATTGAGGCTCAAATTAGTAACATCAAACAATTTCACTGGATTCAGGGCTCAATTTAACCACATGATAAGAATATGAGAGAAACCATCTAAAAGTCATTTTCTTCAATACTCGGAATATATTTGAATTATTCTTCAAGGGGAAATCATTTTTCTAGGAGAAATCATAATCTTATCTTCTAAACATTTTCAACCCAATGCATGAATATTCAGTGTGGGATTAGACTAGAGTAGGCCAAAATAATGTTGTGCTCAAGAAAGTCATGTTTCAAATCACCTCAAGATATTCCCGGTTCATTTCTTCCCAAATGATCTTTTTGAAATGCGTCTCCTCCTCATTGTGAAGATAACCATCAACCTGAAAATGTAATATTTAAGTAACCCCAAGTGTCATAAGAAAATGACATCCAAGTAAGACAACTTAACGGATAATGCTGTTCCATACACATAAAATCAGCCAACATGTTCTAAATTAAGTTTAAAACATAATGCATGCCACTCAAACAATAATCATGCACTTGTATATTAAATGCATGCATGCATTAATAAAGACATGGCATGTTGAAAAGCCATCACCAATACTGTTGAGAAAAGGTATACAGTGAAGAATATTTATAAGACTGAATTTCAGGTCAGCTTTGTTGATTCTGTACCACAGACCAACCAAACTCACTTCCAAAGAGTTATGAAGAGCCAAACTCTAAATACCGGAGACCTGAGCAATAAGCTTAATTTAGGTAATTTTTGTTAGTTTTCTCCTTTTCAATTGGCAATTTTGTATGTCTGAAGACTTAAGTTAACAGATCAATCATTATTTAGACCCAGAGCAGCTCAGAAGAATATATAACAATAGTGATGTTGATTGCATAAGACACTCAACCGATAGCATTAGTTTCATAGTAAGGATTGAAAGCTGAATTTCAGCCCAATTGACTTCAACTCAAGGGTATACACATTAGATGGTTTATCGATGCAGGCAGAAAGATGATTTGATCCAAGTAAAAAAAAAAAAAAGCAAAACAGTTAAGCTTGTCAAAGCTCAAGAAACTTGATATAATGAATTTACTTAATTCTATCTGCACCTTTACAAGAATAATCCATTAGACTAGGAAATATAACCAATGTAATTAGTTTAGCACTTAGGTAGTTGAGCTTGAGCATGTAGTATTTTGTTTGTTGAAGTTCGTATGGACAATGAAATGTTAAAATACAAGAAAACAGATTTATTCCCCACCTCAGAATCATCAATATCAGAAAAGTTATCTGATTCATCATCACTAGCATCAACTCCAGGTAATCTATTATTGTCACCATCATCAATGGCTGCCTTGTTAGTTGCATCCTCTAAAAACCCTGGAACAATACATTTTCTAATTAAAAAATCTTGGGCATTTAGACAAAAAAAATCCAATTATTAAACCATGTAAAGCATGATTACTCGTGACAATAAAACTTACCACTAATTTGAGGTTTTTCAGATCCACTTGCAAAAGTGATGCTAGATTCACTCTGGAATTATTAAAAATAACCAAAGCAATGAAATATTGTGCTAAAGATTGACAGTTAAACAATGTTGAAGATAAAATTATAACTAAATAAACTAAAAAGATCCATGAAGGGGGGGGCTAAGTGTTTAAACTTTAAACTGAAAAGAATGACAACACCAAATTGAAAAATAAGTTAGCACATGAGGAAGGGAAGGAGGGACATTGTAAGTTAATAATTTTTGCATGCCCATGCGAATCCCACAATCCACAATAAATGAAGTGAATACAATTTGGATTATCAACCTTTCACTGTCCTTAAACATTTAGAAAGGTATGATTATAGAACTTACATTAGTATTTACAATAGCTAATTTTTCCAGTCTCTCCTTCTCAGCACGCTGGAAAGCGGGTGGATCTGATCCTCCTTCAAGCCCTCCTGAAACCTTCATGAACTGCACCAGCCAGCCTGAACATCAGCTTCAATGATAAAACAGTTTCAAGCAGTAAAACTGTAGTGTGAGAAAGAATATTAGAAAGTATGCAAAAAGAACATGGGTGCTTACCTCTTCATAACAATCATTACAAAGTCCATAGGCAAAAGGTTTGCTCTCTGTATGCCTGCATAGAACTTCACCTAAGCTTGTTTCTTTTAACCCAGTATATGGTTGTTTTTTAGTTAATGAACTAGTTCGAAGCTCCCTCTCCTTTTCCGTAAACTCCTCCATCTGGTCACAAGTTTATAACAACAGTTCAACATAATGCTTGCAGTAATGATAAAAAAAATCAGCATCAAATTTTCATAGACTAAGTAGATAGTTTGTAGAGTGGACACAAGTAACAACAACAGTAACAACAGTAAGCTAAAAGGAAGTCGCGTCAACATCAAAAGGAAAAGGAAAAATAAAATACAAAAGATGATCCAAACTATCACAAACATCAACTAGGTAGAATATGGTTCTTCATTCCATATGTGCTACTAATTTACAATCTTATTCCATTACCAGTTTCCTGGCACAATGTAGTTCTTCTATATTACCATGAACAAGTAAAAAGATACACACCGTTAAGGTTCCAGAGCCAGTATTCTCAAATTCAACCAACCGCTTTGACAATGTTGCTTCACAAATATGAACAACCTCCATCTGATAAACAGAAAACTTAATTAGCAAATAATTTGAGAGAGAGAGAAAGGATAATAAGAAAAAGGGAAAACAACTTGAATCTAAGTAAAGAAGAAATTAGTACATGGGAAATGATGGAAAATATCATCCAAGAATAAAAATAACATTATCTAGCAGATGCTAAATAAGCATTTTTTTATGATATATGCAGTATTTGTTATGGCTGAAGGCTGTTGCGGATTTCTTTTACTGTTGCATTTTCAGTTTTTTTTTCATATTAAACTTCAGTTGTTTTATGCCTCCAGTTTTAGTACGACGAAGCTAAAGTTTCTCTTAAGACAACAGAATAAAAATAAAAAATAAAAATAGCATCAAGGACTTGTGCATATTTGCAGAGGGTCTAAAACAGGGCAGTGAGGCATCTACAACCATCACTACTCTATAGCTTAGGTCAAGACATGAACCTAATCTAAAACCACCTAATATAAGTTAGGACCTTATTTAGAATGTGTATTTTCTGGCACAATCATGACATGGCTAGAAGTTAAAACGTCTACTAAATTTCAACCCCTACTCATAAATTTAAAATTGCAAAGTTTGTCAGCAAGATAATATAAATAAATAATTAAAACTTAAAGATTTTCAAGCAAAAGGAAAAACACCTATGATTATAAAGAGGTCAAAAAACAAAAGAAAACGTATGAACAATAACTTACAATTTTTGACTTAGAAACCTTCACACCATGTGAAAGTGCAGAAATGTACAGTGCTGCACCACATAATCCACTGGGTTTTCTCCCTGTCTGTAAATTTGTGTAACAGTAAGATTTTAACTCTAAAAATTATCCAGGATAATACACAGAATCAAACCAAAGTACTTTGAACAAAATCACACCTGCATCCAGTCCCGTTTCATGCTAGCTAAAATGTCCCGTGCAGTTTTAACAACTTCATCATTCCCTTCTGGAATCAAAGCTGCAAAGCATGTTGGTTATTATGCATGTCTGAGTTCAAAGCACAAACACTGGGAACATACAATCAACTAAAGAATCTCAGGGAATGAAAATTGATTAAGCAACTTACTATTTGTAAATTTATGAATAAAAATTGAAGGATCAACTAGCTTTGGAAGATCTTTTGTATCAGCAAGGTACAACACATAACAAAGCTGCAGATATACAGAGCCAAGCTCATAACTGAAAAGGAAACAACAGAACTTGATCAAAACAAAAGAAACTTGTCATGCAAGAACAGACACAAAAAGGATTATCAAGCTAATTAATTTTGTTTGCAAGGGGTAAAAAGGAGGAAATTCCTTACACATTTACATTTATAGCATTTGAAAAATCAATAAGAAGGAACGGCTTTCTCCTTTGCCTGCAATCCAGAAATTATATGGTTAAGGAGGGAGATAGTTCAACAGTTCAAGGAACAAAAAGAAACAAAAAAGTGATAAAAAAAAAGGAAGGAAAATCAAAAGGAGGGTAAATTATTCAAGCATGACATTAACATATACCTTGTAAACAAAATTATTCAAGCATGCCATTAATCTATACCTCATTTAGCCACCATAAAAACGATGTAATAAAACACATTTTTTTGTCACGATAATGTACATTCAAATGTATGCCCCTAACAGATTATAGTTTAAAATAACGATGAGTCATGTTGTTCATGATAGCTCTCTCTTTCTCTCTTCCGCTCCCTCCTCTACTGCACCCTTTCCTGACTCTTTCATACAATGAATGATTTATATATCTCTGCATTGATCTAATTTTCAAGAAAGTGTGTAGCTAATTTGAATTTGATGCGGCTCTCAAAATATGACTGATCCTTTTGTGTTTTTTTAAGTAGTGGACCACCGGCTGAAAGAGATCACATCCTAGTTTTTTCTATCAAGATTCCAAACCAGCAATAATCTTTCAGCATTCAAACCCTAGCTGCAAATGCATCCATTTGACCCATATCAAACCCTAAAATATAAGTCTTACCCTTGTTACTGATGCAAGCAATCATAGCCAACAAAAACCTTTATGAATTATGTAATTACCCTCCTTTTCTTTGAGCCCAATTCACACAAATTCCATGACCAAAAAGAATGTTCAAGCAAAAAGCATATATGACGACGTGACAAACTATAGGCATAAATCCACCCCAAAGAAAATATCATATGCATACATTCGAGAAGATGAAGGAAAGAGTTGCAACTCGTAAGTTATTGTGTTTTGCAGAAGAAAAAGTAGCCAAAACCACAAAATTTTCAAAAAGGAAGACTTGAAAGGAACAAAGATCAAACACATCCCGTAAAAAGAAAAAAGGATAGAAGGTAAAGAATCACTCTTGGTATTTTACAAATGATGAGGGGTTTGAAGTACTAAAAAATTACTATCGTCTACATGATCCTATATTTTAGGGAAATATGCATTGAGTAACAAATTTATACAAGAAAATTGAGTAGTTTGCAAAAGCTAAGCAAAATACATATCTGAGATAACAAGTTACATGTGTGAAACTTTATTTTTTGCAAGTGCTTACACATGTAATCGGTAGACACCTAAATGTTTGTGTTATTAAACTGACATATAAACAACTGAATCATCATATTAAGTTTAGAGGCAACAATTCATGTTCTAGTTCAGACAGTGATATTTCCATATAACCAAATTACAAATTTAAGACAGAAGAGATTCCTCACCGACAGGCAAGATAAAGACATGCAGCCTCTACTAGCTCTGATCTGCGCCCCCGAGTGAAATTCCGTTCAAGGCCAATCTTCACAATGCAGATAAGAATAGCTCAAAATATTGAGGGGGAAAATCCAAAAATGCCAAGCATTGAAATGAGACTTAGGCAGAACAAAACATACTTCATAAAAACGTCTAGCAATTTCAACAACTTCATCACTATAATCGTCAATATGTAATGAAATCCTCAGACTGTTCATATTATCAAAAGCTGTATCACCATGAAATTAAAACAAGAAACAAGATTTTGTAAGTCAGATTGTGATAAGCACAAGCACTTCAATGCTAACACATTATTAACCATGAAAACAAACAGAAATAACAAGGTAGAGTCTGCAAAAATATATGTCAAAATGTTTTGAAATCAGAGCACCTAGGAAGAGAGAATTTGATGAAATGTATCAGTGATCCTTTATCACAAGTCGAAAACATATAGTTTTTTGCATAGCATAGATGCAACTTAACAAAGCATACCTTTATCCAATGTACGCCTACGTGAATCTGAAATATCTTGAACGGATTTTACAAAATTTCCGGACAGTTTGCTCTGGAACAGAGTGAAATTAGCAATAGAAATCAATATAAATGCGAGTCAAAAACATGAAAGCACAGATCAAGTGATCAACAAACAAAACTAAGGGTAATGAAACTTGAACTCCCCAATTAAACACACTTCACTCAATTAAAAAACACACCCGACAATAGGATTAGCCAGACAATTCCTTCTTTTGTTTAATTGCATATTCAGCCAGCAAATCCCATGGTTCGGAAACTACAAATAGCTGGAAAAAATGGATTTTGCAAAATATTTACTAAACAATACATATCAACTTGCTTAAACCTATATAACTTCTACTCCACTAAATTATAGCAGAAAATAGTCCCAGAAGTAAAAATTACATATAAAGAAATAAATATCACCTGGCCAGCTGAATCTTTAACGAATTGAGGTTCGGTTGCATAATTGTATTCTTCCAACACCTTCCCGCAAAAATTACAACACCTACAGAATAAATCAATCAATAAAATAAACAATGAAACAAAAAATCAAAATTTTCTCAAGAAAAATCAACACTGGTTATGAGCAAGAAAATCACTTACAAAACACCTTCATTGAGGCGTTCTCCAGCAACGTTTCTGGAACAACTAGGACAGAAAACCATCTTCCTTATTCAAAAGTTTTAAAAGATAGCGCGAATTTCTTCTTCTTTCCTTCCTTTTGGGAACAACGAAATGAAGTTTTCAAAATTCGAGTATGGAATCTAGTTAGTAATGATACAAATAATTTACATCAAAATAATACTAAGAAGAAGAAGAAGAAATGAAGAAAACGGAGGTTGAGAAGCAGAGGGGGAAGTGAGTCACTGAGTCAGAGGAATGGTTAAGAGTTGACGTTAGGGTTTAGGCCATATGAGGAAAGTAATTTTTCTAAGAAAAGAGGAATTACTGGAATTTTATGAATTTTATAGAAGTAAACACCGTAGGCCGACGTGTAAGAAAGACGTTGGGTTTACTGATCTTGTCCAGTTGTCCACTTGTCCTAATGGAACGTACCAATTTGAGCACGCGAAAATATATCTACGCTCTATCTCAATAAAAATACTTGTTTTTTTTTTCAAGTCAATAAAAATACTTGTTAAATATTAGTTTAGTTGAAAATATTAATTTTTAGGGTAAATTATATTAAATGCTCTTTCGACTATGACCTAATTCTTTGTTAAATCTCTCGACTATAAAAATTACAAATAGGTTTATAACTAACAAATTGGTCTAATTTTATTAAAAAATAAATAGTTGACGATGATGCAGTTAATAATATTTACTTTTTATAAACATTTATCTGAGTTTACCTTGGAATTATTAATCCTACTTGTAGAGAAAAACTTTCAAATTTCTCGCAAAGAGCAAGCATTCTCCAGATTATGGTACTGTTCCAACATTTATTTCTGGTGCTCAGCCAATTGAATTTGATCTTAGCGGATGGGAACTCACCTTTGTCTCTACGCCTAGTACCAATATTTCCTGGGATACTATTGTTATGAATGGAGACCACATTATGAAGTTGGAGAATTGCTATTACTTGAGTTTTATTTTAATATATGTCCTTACTAGCATAAATAAGTAAGGATGATTTGGGAAAGGGATATGAAAATTGTAAACATTGGCTGCAGTTATTTTCCTCTTTATTTAGGTTCAGTGTTCTTTACTAAAAGTATGAAACATATATTCTTCTACTTATATCCTTTCTATATTTATTATACTATTATTTACTTCATTTTGTTCATTTCTTATCATGCCATGAAATATCAATTCTGTTGGGTGTTTAGGATTAAATTTAGAGAAGTAGGGGGCATTAAAATATATTTAAGAATTTATAACAAATTTTGCCAAACTATCATGTACAGAACACTTTACGTTATAAAAATATAAAACAAACACAAGAGGTGGCGTCTTCCACATCCACTTATGTTAAAAAAATATTAAACAGACCCAGGACGCCACCTGGCGTCTTCCACTTCCACAGTCTATGTTATCGTAATTTCTAAAATAAAACTTAAAATTATTTGTTTTCCTAAATTTAATTTCAAGAGACAATATTCCCCTAATCTGTCCATAAAAATCAAAACAAATGTTTCATCTAAAGAGTAAAGACAAAGATTAAGTTAATTTATGCCATGGATCTATTGGATTACTGAGTAGCTCATAAATTATTTTAACTTTCTTAAGTGGACCAATACGAAATTTATAAAGGATTTGATATTATAATTTAGTTGTTTTGATACCGGTGCGTAAAATTTAATTTAATTCGAAAAAATTGAATTTTTCGGTTTGACTTAAAAAATCGACTCAACTCAAATTATAATCTCGTAAGCTCAACTCGATTAAAAAATTTTACAAATAAAATTTGAATTATAAAATTAAGCTTCGAATAACTTAAAATATTAATAATCAGTGGGTCGATTTTCAAATTCAAGTCAAGTCATGCATGATATATGTATATCACATATGGACAAGATATAGAAAATATATATGGATTTATATCCTATACACTGGCGGTGGAAACTAAAAGTTTCCACAAGCGCCTTAGTTTTAGGGTTTAGGGTCTTATTTTACGGTGTAGGTTTTAGGAGTTTAGATGTAGGAGTTTAGAATTTAGGGATGGTGGTTAGAATTTAGGGTTTAGAGGTTGAGGTTTTGTTTTAGAGTAATATAGTTATGATTTAGGTTTTAACTTATAAACCCTGAATTATAACCCTAAACTCTAAATTATAACCAATATCCCTAAATTCTAACCCCTTACACCTAAACCCCTAAACCCTAAAAGTAAGGCGCTTGTAGAAACTTTCAGTTTCCACCGCTAGTGTATAGGATAATAATCATATATATATATATATATATAATTGTAGAAAGTTATTTAAATTGGAACGATTAGTACCATAACATTCTAAATATTTACAATTAAACTTGAACAATTCGACTGAATTTAAAAAATCTCAAATACAATAAAATTATCAAATATGTCATGTCAATTCGATTAACTCAAAATCTTTTAACTCGATTAGAATGAGTGCTCCCTCTAGTTTGGACAGGCATGGTTTCCTTGGGTGCATGGGTTTTTTTTTTAAGTAACGGGCACCCGTATTAATGATATGAATTGTGTAAGGATGAGAGCAGGCCGTTGCCCGTTGATAAAGTCACCCACCGACCACTGCCTACAAGTGGTTAGACTTTAAATTTTATATTCAGATGATTTCAATTCAAACCAAATGAAGAACGCAATTCAATATGGTTGATTTACCATTCCTGAAGCCTTGACGCTCCACTCGCTTTCAATTTTCAATGCCTCCCTTTATAAAACCCCCATGTTTCTTCCACTTTTACTCAACGGCTCTCTCTTCAAACTCTCACTTTCCTGCTCTGTTTCTCCAAACCCAGATCGGAACTTCTCTTTGTAATCTGTTTGATAAACAAAAATGGCAGCTGAAAACGGAACCAGGAAGCTGGTGGTTGAAATCTGCAATGCCAATAACCTGATGCCCAAAGATGGGCAAGGAACTGCTAGTGCTTACGCCATTGTTGATTTCGATGGCCAAAGAAGGAGAACCAAGACCAAGTTCAGAGATCTGAATCCTGTCTGGGATGAGAAGCTCGAGTTTCTGGTTCATGATATTCAATCAATGGCCTCGGAGATGTTGGAGATCAATCTGTACAATGATAAGAAAACTGTGAAACGAAGCACTTTTCTCGGGAAAATCAAGTTGTCTGGCAGTCTTTTTGTGAAATCTGGAGATGAGAGTCTTGTTTATTATCCTTTGGAGAAAAGGAGTGTTTTTTCCCAGGTTAAAGGGGAGATTGGTGTTAAAGTTTATTATGTTGATGAGGAAGCGGCTCCAGTGCAGGCGGAGACTGCGGCGGATCAGAAAGAAGAGACATTAGAGGAGAAGCCACCGGAGAATGAAAAGCCAGAGGCAGAGGAGGAAAAGAAAGTAGAAGAAGAAGAGAAAGCAAGCCCGCCGCCGCCGGAGACTAGCAACCAACAACCGCAAGAGGCCGCCGCAGATTCCACTCCAGAGACAAATGAGACGCCGGCAGAGACGGAGAACCAACCAGTGGCAAATAAAGAAGAGCCGCCGGCGGAGACAGCTAAAGACAAGGGTGAAACAGGAAAAAGCAGTGAACTTGTTGTCATCAACGACCTGGAACTCCGATCACTCTCCGGTGACCACAACCGTATCGGGTACGATCTCGTAGACCGTATGCCATTTTTATACGTCAGAGTCGTAAAAGCAAAACTAGGCAACAAAGAACTGGCGGCTAGTGCCCTTCATGCGAAGCTAATCATTGGCACTCACAATATCAAAACCAAAACCCAATTGGACAAAGACTGGGACCAAGTTTTCGCATTCGACAAAGAGGCAATAAATTCAAGCACTTTAGAAGTTTCAGTTTGGATTGAAGGAGAGAAAAACGAAGAACAAAAAGAAGCTTCTTCGTGTTTAGGAACGGTGTCGTTTGATTTGCAAGAAGTGCCAAAAAGGGTTCCGCCGGATAGCCCGTTAGCTCCTCAATGGTACACTCTCGAATCCGAATCCGATACGTTACCCGGAAATGATGTGATGATTGCCGTCTGGTTCGGGACTCAGGCCGACGAAGTCTTCCAGGAAGCTTGGCAATCGGATTCGGGTGGGTTGATACCCGAGACCCGAGCTAAGGTTTATTTGTCTCCAAAACTTTGGTATTTGAGACTAACGGTTATCCAAACCCAAGATTTGCAGCTTGATTTAGGTTCCGAAGCTAAGGTTCGGAGTCCTGAACTTTATGTCAAGGCTCAGCTTGGCGCTCAACTTTTCAAAACTAGTAGGACTCAAGTAGGGTCAGCTTGGAATGAGGATTTGGTATTTGTGGCGGCTGAGCCGTTTGAGCCATTTCTGGTGGTCAGCGTTGAAGATGCCGGTAGCCGTAGCGGGCAGTCCGTGGGCGAGGCTAAAATCCACGTGTCAAGCATTGATAGGAGGACAGATGATAAAACGGAGGTAAAATCAAGGTGGTTCAATTTGATCGGAGGTGAAAATAAGTCTTACGCGGGGAGAATTCACGTTAGAGTCTGTTTAGAAGGTGGGTATCACGTGCCTGACGAAGCTGCTCACGTGACTAGCGATGTCCGACCCACGGCTAAGCAGCTAGCTAAGCCTCCCATTGGGTTGCTCGATGTTGGGATCCGAGGGGCCAGTAACTTGTTACCTGTCAAGACCAAGGATGGTACATGTGGGACGACAGATGCTTACGTGGTGGCCAAATACGGGCCCAAGTGGATCCGCACACGTACGATCCTCAACCGGTTTAATCCACGTTGGAACGAGCAATACACATGGGATGTATACGATCCATGTACGGTACTTACTGTAGGTGTATTCGACAATGGAAGGTACAAAGGCGAGAAAGATGTACGCATCGGCAAAATACGTATACGGTTATCGACATTGGATACAAATACGGTATACCAAAATTCATATACGCTCACCGTATTGTCATCAAGCGGGGCCAAGAAAATGGGTGAGATTGAGATAGCCGTTAGATTTTGTTGTTCATCATGGCTAAGCCTAATGCAAGCTTATGGGAGTCCGATGTTACCGAGAATGCACCATATTAGTCCATTGGGTCCGGTCCAACAGGACACATTGCGCCACACGGCTATGCGTATAGTGACGAATAGGTTAGCCAGGTCCGAGCCAGCTTTGGGACAAGAAGTGATTCAATTCATATTAGACAGTGATACACACGTGTGGAGCATGAGGAGGAGCAAGGCAAATTGGTTCAGGGTTGGGAGGTGTTTGTCACGTGTGGCAAGTTTGGCACGTTGGTTGGACGAGGTTCGCACGTGGGCCCATCCTTCGATTACGATTCTGGTTCATGGATTGCTCGTGGCTATGGTGATATGTCCGCATCTAGTACTCCCCACCGTATTCTTGTACGCCTTCTTCATTCTAGTGTTGAGATTCCGTTACAGTCGACAGATCCAACACAATGCGGACTCGAGACTCTCTTACGTGGACGTTGTAAGTATTGACGAACTCGATGAAGAATTTGATGAATTTCCAACCACAAAATCACCCGATACTATACGAATACGATATGATCGTCTACGAGCAATCGCGGGTAGAGCTCAAACATTGTTAGGTGACATTGCGGTCCAAGGGGAGCGTTTCGAGTCCCTGTTTAGTTGGAGGGATCCAAGAGCCAGTGGCATTTTTGTGCTGTTTTGCCTATTTGCTTCATTGTTTTTCTACCTTGTACCATTCAAGGTGTTTGTGTTAGGACTAGGATTTTACTACATCCGCCACCCTAGGTTCCGAGATGATATGCCATCCCTTCCTATCAACTTCTTTCGGCGACTACCGTCGCTTTCCGATCAAGTTATGTAGACTCTTTGTCAATCATCGTTTTTCAAAACAATTAGAATGTAATATGTTGTGTTCAATAATTAGAATCATTTTGTAATTTCTTAAAACGAAAACAAAAATCATTAGAAAATGGCATGAATCAAATTACATTATTAAATTTCTTTTATCATGAACTACATGACTAGAAGAAATGAAATTCCAATGTGTGAATGCTACATATAAAGGCTAAAACAAATTTCCCGAGGAGAGGTGAAGAGGCCAAAGGCAAATTATTTGGGTCCTAGATGACCTCGGCCACCGCACTTCGAGCACATAATATTGCCGGTTCCTCCGCAACCTGTACAGACAACAGTGAGAAAATTCACACCCCATTAAATTTAAAACATATAAGCAGCATATAAACATAACAGCAAAACTACACTAATAAAAAAAATCGGACAAATGAAGCCCAAAGCTTAATCCACTTGATTTATACAACCAACAAAATCTGGGATTCAATTCCATGTATACCATTCCTCCCTCAACTCCCAAAATGAAAGCTTAGTCCAGTTGATCCATGCTATCACTTTTTCGAAGTCACATCTAACAAATGTGGGATTTGTATCCAATGTGTGTAATCCCTTCCCATATTCCCAGACTTTGATCTCCTTAGTTTAAAAAAATGTAACCCCGAGCTTTGTCCAATTAATTCAAGCAGCTATATTTAAGAAATGACATCTAACATGTTTTTGGGGTTCGAATCCATTATCATCAATCTCTTCCCTTATTCCCAAACAGTGGCCTACATTGGTGCAAAAATTGAAAACTTAGGACTCATGATGTTAAGAGTTTAGAATACTCGAGTGTCCCTCAACGGGATAGAAATGACAAACGGAGTTTTGACAAATAATTGTATTCTACAAATGTCTTTCATGATTGGACAAAAATACAGAACATGAACTACAATCCATTGTTGATAGCTAGAGACTAGAGTAGTCAAGCAAATTCATGTGCATCAACTTTAATATAAGTCGCACTGTTCGAATTGGTAATGTAAAATCATAATGCATTTCACCAAGAAACGCTAAAAAGTTTATTTCATGATATTTGCACAGCACGGAAGCAAGCTATGGAAACCTTAAAGGTAGAAATTACCTATAATGGGGAGATGCTCAATATACTTTGAATTTTAGTTAATCTAGAAGCATCAATGTAAAACCCTAATATAATCACTTCATAAAGGATTCTTCACATGATAAACATGTTATAAGGTCGTATTTAGAACACCAACTGTTTGTCATGCAGAATCGGGTCTATATCAATGTAAAATAAGTACATAACAGATGTAGGAAATTGACAGCATAAAAGTACTTTTAGGAACATAAATATCATTGAAGAAGCATTAACTTTACCTAGGCAGCGGACTTTGACAATGATACCCTGGCTCTCTAATATCGAGTCCACATATAATCCGCAACCAGAGCAAGTGGTACAAAGGACAACACCTTTGGCCTGACAATCAGTGCAACGGGGATTATCTCCAACTATTTTTTCAGCCAAAGATACCCCAACTGGTTCTTCAATTCGTTCCTCGGGAATAGGTTTATCGTAACAAAATAGTGATTCGAGACTGCTTCTTCGTCTGTGTGCATCTCCCATTGCCCTTGACTCAGCCTGTAACATCAACATTCACCCTTTCAAATATACATGCCATAGCCTACCTATTTTGAAGGTGTATAATAATCAGAATTAGTAAGACAACCTGACAGAAAAATTAGTAAGACAATCAGTGCAACGGGGATTATCTCCAACTATTATCTTAACAGTACCAATATCAAAACAACCACAAGAAATCAATCTGATAATGATTTTCAATTAACCTAATAGAGGCACCGTGATAAAAACAAAATCAACAAGGCTTTCCCAAGAATCAAAGATTTGTTTGATTGGTATGATTGCTACTTGCATTTTACTACTATTTGCATTTTATTCTTCGTAAAAGCTTCTTCAAAGCAAAAGAAAACATTCTAAATAAAATTCAAAAGTTGATTAAAATTAACACAATACTAAAATGTAACGCATTTCTAACATAGTTCTATACAAAAGTAAAAAATGAACGTTTCTATTGGATTTCTTAACAGTCTAAACATATTGTTTGCTTTTGTATGCAAAGTGTACCTATGGTTTTACCTTTGTCACACAAACTTGAGTGTGAGTGTCATATATGTATATGCGTCTGACACGGTTTTGTTTAACTTTTCAAAGCTTTTCATGTATTTTGAATAACCTTTGAAAGGGTCATATCTCCCAAGTACCTAAGTTCAAATATGCCAACCTTTATCACGTATGTAAAAGAAATCCTTGAAAGTGCCACATCCCCACAGATTATTTCCGAATATTCATCCGACATGGAATTTCAAGAAAAATGAATTGAGTCAAAGCAACATAGGTTTTACTACGGACATAGAAAACAAGTAACAAATGAAAGATCCAAACCGTACATAAGTTTATGAGAATTTTCACTGACCAGTCACCAGTTAGACTAAAATTGCCATAGTTTAAGTGTTTCTAAAGGTTAATGAAGATTAAATAAGAGCACTAATATGCTTCTTAATGCATACAAATGGAGAAATTTAAAGTTCAACACTTTACAAGTAGAACTAGATCAAATAAAAACAAACCAGACAAAGTAAAAATGCTCCGAAAAGAAATTCAGATATAATAGTAGCAGTCTAGAGAAGGATATATTCCCTGTAATTCAAATAGCAAAAAATGACTGAAATAAAAATTAACAGAAAAGGGTTCGCTTTTCATTGTACAGTTTCTCAATTAAAAAATTAAGTGAACACATCACAGTTAATATGGATATACATAAAAATCATGAGAGAAAAGGGTAAAAGGAAAGAAAAGTAGCTGAACTAACCTCATGAGAAGAAGAAGATGATGAAACAGAGCCATTAGAACAAACTGCGCAGATTTTAGAGATGGAGTTGTATCCATTGGATCCTAAACCATAAGAAATTTTGTCAATTCTTTTCAATTTGGGTGTTGAATTTATGGGAAAAATTATTGGAGATGAAACTTTCATGGCAGACTCCATTTTAAAAAAAAAACCCAACTAATAGTATTAATTATTAGTAAGAAAAGACAGTGAGTTTCTTTGATAAAAACTGGGGAACCTGAGAAATGGCTTTTTGAAGTAAAATGGAGATTTTTATACAGAGCTTCGAAAAAATCGAAGAATCGAGGGGGGTTTATTTTTGGGTGCTCTCGTTGTTAACGATGTTCGGTGGGAAATTAAGTTGGATTTATCCGCTCTTTCAATATGGGTCGGATATCGGGTTAGTTAGAATAAACAAAGGGGAATTTGACAAAAATATTATGCTCAAGTGAAGTTTGATTTATATTATGGGTTATTATTTCATGTGGAGAAAATGAATTTTTTATAAGTTTTTAGTTTTAGGGTTTAGTGATTTAATTAGAGGTGTTTATTTTCGGCTACTCGGATTTTTGGTACCTAAAGTACCAGGTACTTGAATTTTCGAGTATCACTTTTTTCGGCCCGTTTCGGGTACCCGGGTAATCGGGTAACGAGTACCCGAATGTTTTTTTACAATTTTTTTTCTAATCACTTAATTTTATAAAATAAAATCATACATAATAAAAGTTCGAATTATATAATCCAAGCATAAAATTTAAGATTCAAATTATCAAACTCAAACAACCTACTACTACTACTACTACTACTACTACTACTAATAATAATAATAATAATAATAATAATAATAATAATAATAATAATAATAATGCATCAATTCAAATCTTAAACAATGTCTATAAGACAAAATGAAATATATAGACTAATAAATAATAAATGCATCAACTCAAATCTTAAACAATGTCTCTAAGACATATCTTAAATTTTTAATAATTTTATATAAAAATATAAAATATATTTTAAAATTTTAACCGGGTCATCGATACCCGATAAGGGGCATTC
Source organism: Hibiscus tridactylites (assembly GCA_958450335.1). NCBI lineage: Eukaryota > Viridiplantae > Streptophyta > Magnoliopsida > Malvales > Malvaceae > Hibiscus > Hibiscus tridactylites. The sequence goes on along the minus strand of OY288286.1, from coordinate 61,001,327 downwards.
TTGCGGACCGAGCCCGACCCGAGAACATGCTTATTTTAGTGGGTCGGGTACCTGACCCTAATAAAAAAATTCAGGTAATTACCTGGTATTTTATGTTCGGGTAGTGAAATCGAGTATTTTTGAACACCTCTAGATATAATATAGTTTTTAGAGTTTAGAGATCTAAGTTAGTGACTCGAAATTTAAGGGTTATAATTAGAATTTAAAGTTTAAAGTTAGAATTTAAGGTTTTTAGGTTAAAACTTAAATCCCTAATTATATTAACCTAAGCTCTAACATCTAAATTATAACTGCATACCCTTAGTTCTAACCCCTAAACTTAAACTAAATTCATAAATCTTAAAACTAATACATTTGTAAAAAAAATTACTTTTATCGCCGCTGTATTAAACATAAATTCTTATTACTGCCTTTTACACGTGAGCAAATAAGAACGTTCATATTTTATAATCCAATTAACGAATTTTTTTTTAGCCCAATTATTAATATTAAGTTTAGTTTGATTAATATTTTTATTAGTACAGTACATAGAAAACGTAGCCAAACGAAATATTTAACGGTTTTTTAACAATAAATTTTAAATTTTATTAACTATTTTGAAAGAAAAGCAAACGCTTACATAAAAATTAGCGTACCATAAAAACTTAGCCAAATAAGACGTGGTCAAAATTATTCGTAGTCCTAATTAATAAGGTCCATTCATCTAATGTTGTTTTTTTATATATTATTTTAAAAAAAATTATTCAAACTAATACGGTGGTGTTTTGGAAAGTGAGCAAGGAATTACATGAAGAAGCTGGGAATCGAACCAATGTCCCACAGCTTGAAAAGTAAATTTTTTATTCAGTTCCTCTAAACTCTAGATTTAATGTATATTTAGTTACAAACAACATATGTAACCCCCTCGTCCCGGTCTGGTCAGATGATCGGTCCGAGTAGGCCACACGGGGAAAACCGAAGCGAAACCCGTTAAGGTTCCCCCTCGGTTAGCAACTCTAAAAATTTCTTTTAATTTAATCTTCTCTAATGGCACATTTAAATCCTATGTGATCATAACAACGGAATAAAATGAGGAAAACACGCAACTGGACACAGAACAACAAATAAACTGTCCAATTTTAATCCATTAGGCAGGTCGTTTCGAAACATCATTGAGGCGTATCGAAACGCCTTGACCTGGTCAACTGCCCCAAGCCTATACGAGAAGGTCGTATCGGAACGAAGGTCAACCGTTCCGAAACACCCTCAACGGTCAACTTCTCGTGGTCAACGAGATATTGACCGTTCCGAAACCCTTAGACCCGTTTCGAAACGCCTTCATCTCGGTAATTTCTCAGATTTCCAGTAGCCAAAGTGTTTCGAAACTCGTATCGGAACAGGGGCTCATAATGGCCAAACCGTATCGAAACGCGTTCTGATACGGGGTCCCTGAAGCCTTACCCGTTCTGAAACGTCCCAGCCCGTTTCGATACACTGGCTCTCTGCAACCTTCGAAAACCAACTTTAAGCATTTCTCAACAAATCTAAAGGTTCTAAACGACCCAAGAAGCACTCAACATATACAAGCATGATCTGGAGGCATGGACCCTATGTCAAAACATACTCAATTCACACAAGGCCTAAGATGAGGCATCCATACAAGACATTCACACAAGGTTAATAAGCTTCAACAAGGCCAACACTTAGATAAAACGAGATAGGCAAAACCAACATGGTTTACAAGCAAGGCAATCATCTCAAAAGCCAAATTAACAAACATATAAAAGAAGTCTAACATGATCCTACACAACAACATAACATATTTCAAAAGGCTCATATAACGACACCTATCCCATTGCTTTACTATTACAATCTTTCAATTTAAAGATCATACTTGACCTAACCGTAAGCAACACTTGGAGGCCTTTCCTTGCCCTTGCCACCCACAAGCTACTGATCTGCATTGTCGAACAAAAAAGAGCGTAAGCATAAAAGCTTAGTGAGGGTGTGCTCATAAAACAAACCTTCGACAAGCAGGGTCCAAGCACGAACAACTACCATGATGAAATGCGTGATCTTACCTCCGATCCACGAGAGCCAGAATGAACATGATGCATGAACACATAATCAACATTATGCCATGCTCAACAACTCATAAGCTCAACTTACAATGATACATATATCAATGTATTATTAACAATATATCTCAAGGCATATGAGAATCACACTTCATATCATATTGGCAACACATCTCAAATCATAAAGGCACATATACACTCATATTGGTATATACATACAATCTCATATTGGCACCTAACTATGACTCGAATACGCGAATAACATGTTAGAACGCATTTCCAACATAACCATTACCTGCGGTGGGATTACACTCATCACCGGTTCTCGTGGAGGGGATTCCACTCATCCTCACGCCCCGTCGATGGGATTCTACTCATCGTCGACTAATATAAAGATTTCCGGGCGTACCCGTACTCCTCCTTGGTGCCTTAACGCCACCAAGGCCACGCGCGACTTTGATTCTCGTGTGCACACTCATCCTAATGATCGATCATTGTACCCAAGCATACTAGTGTCAATATTAATCAAATTCCACAACATTTCACAACATCAACTCAACATAACTTCCGTGCTTAGCACATACTCACCATGATCCTCAAAATCACGCAACCACCTCATAACCTCATTTCACAAACCAACACTACATGTATATCATCCAAACAATTATCACATCATATTTCACACATACGTATATCCACATTATAGTTGTCATCATCATGCATATAATAATGCATTAAGCCATGTCTCAACATTCATGTATATCACATTATACACAATCATCATAAGGCATAACATCAATTAAAGAGTTCATCCAAGGTCTCTAACTAAAGCTTAAGATTAGGCTACCACCCTAAACCTAGCTCTAGATGGGTCTACCAAACCCAACCTAGTCTACATGCTTGAACCAACCACTTGGAAACCAATTTAAAAACATTAACCACTCACCTTCACCTCCAAGCTCCACTACCAAGCAACCATGGTCTTCAAATTTCCGGATTTGTTCCCAAGGCTTCACCAACACAAAATCTCTATTCTAATCACCTCAACACAAGCAAAACAACTTCAAATGAACTCAAACATCAAAGTAGCTAACCCGGAATACTAATCAAACACCAAACACAACAATTCAAGCCAAGAACAATCCCCAAAATTACCAAACCCGAGCAGCCCTTATACCCCATCCAAAACTCATGTTTTCAAACTTTTTAGCACCCTGAAATGCTCCCAAAACAGCCCACAACTATTACCCTAACATCAACCCTCAAATTCCAACACAAACCATACCCAAAACTCATCTAAAAACCCTCCTAAAACCCCCACCAAAACCCAATTTCGGGAATCCCTTTAAAACACTCTAAAAATCACATATGTTGGACCTTATGGTTCATAAACAACATATCTAACATAAATAAACCGAAAGCCTTAATAAAAACTCATAAAGTCACAACCTTTAACCAAAACTTTGAAAAACCCAAATTATGAAATACATTGTTTTAGTGAGAATTAGTGGTACCAAAATGAAGAGGAGACCAAGGCCAAGTCAAAAACATATTTACCTTTCAAAAAGCTCCAAGATTGAAGAAGAAATGGGATGAAATGGGGGAGATGGAGAAAAAGCTCTCCATTGTCGTGGAATTGGAGAGTTGAAGAGAGATGAAGATGACAAACTTTTTGTTTTAATTAAAAGGGGGGTTTTAATTTGGAAGTCCAACTATTTACAAAAATGCCATTAAAATGGATATTGGGCTTAAACATCAAAAATTTGGTTCAACACTTTAATTTAATTTTGCAAACCAAAATCGAGATATTATTTTATTTATTTATTTCTCCCGACCCCCAAACCCGGGTGTTACAACTCTCCCCCACTTAAGGAAATTTTATCCTCGAAATTCATCGAACATGAAGAGCCACTGAAACATGCTCCTCCACACATTTCTCTCCCCACAACATACTAACCAACTCGGTAGACTCACCACACAACACTAGCTATTTGATGCTAAGATCTCAACCGGTTCCTTCAAGGCATGTCAATTTAAAACTCAACTCAATCACTTCAACAACATGGCACAGGACAAATCTGACTCACACTTCCGAATCATAGATACACAGAACACATCACAAATTTCTTTCTAACTCTGGTGGTAGCCGCAACAAATAAACAACAAAACTAGCCCGATTCACAATCTCATACAGCACTGTTTGAATACTTGACCCATAACCTTCTCTGACTGATCATCTGACTTCAACAAGTAACCAAACACTATGCAGACATCTGTTGAGTGTGTAAAAGTTCTATTATTTACACCCTTTTTAACCCATATTTCTGCTGCATTCAAGCATCATTGCATTGCATTTAGGATAGTTTTCAATTAAACATCACAATTATATAAAAGGCACGGATTCTACTAAAAGATGGTGTATTTTGCAGGTAACTGCCAAGGTTGACGATGAAGGCAGGCGCAGGGCAGATAAGCAGGAAAGCTGAACTGGACAAGCAGCTGAAGAAGACAAACCTGTCATGGACCTGTCGTGACAGCATGGTGACAGCAGATTACTGAAGAGGAAAAGTGAAGTGGACATCGATGGATAGAGAAAAATCTGCTCGTCTGTCGTGTGGAAGCCAAATAATTTTCCAAGCCCCGGATCAAAAGATATGTCAAGCCAAAGCTCAAGGAAAGGAATTCCCACAAGATAGGGATGCGGCTGAAAAGTAGGATATTTTAGAGATTTAGTCTTTATTAGAATCTTACTTTTAATTAAAGTTGTAATCCTTATTACCTTAGATAACTTGAGCCCAAAGCTTATATAAAGGGCATAGATTAAACCTAGGGCATAGCCGACTACCCCATAACCGAAACCAAAACCCTGCCGTCCACCCGTCACCAACATGTTCTAAAATCCCCCTAGGGCCACGGGTTGTTTTGTAAAGTAGTTGCAAGGGTTGCTTTGTTTTAGGATTTTTCAAGTTCAATAAAATAAACTTCAAGTTCTTTTATCTTGGTTTTAATATCTTGCAAGAGCATCGGGAGAGCATTGTAAGGTTATCTATTTACTTAGCATCGGGAGAGTTAAGTATACGAAAGAGATAAAAGCGCATTCTCTAGTTTATAGTTGAACCATCTCGTGCTTAGGGATAAGGCGAGGTTAAGTGGCTAAAGAAGAATTCATACACATCGGTGTTCATCCTTCGATTCACGCCGGGAGGTATCATCAAAGACGTGTTCATCGACAGACTTGTGCCTAGGGATAGGGCAAGGCAGATCTGGGATTCTTGCCAAGCTTGAAGTACTGAGTTAGTGTCTGCTGCCGCGACAACTAACGGACAGACGTCACGACAGGTGCTGTCGGCGACGGGAGCGACGGCAGAACTGGAGATCCTGAGCAATTCAATACCTGCACTACCGAGTAAATCAATACCAGCCCATTCTCTCTATCTTGATAATTCAATCCTTTTATTTACGTTTTTACTTTATTATTCGTGACAACTTTCTAAAATATTTTCTTTACTTCGTGCAGTAAATCAAGGTGAAGTCATTAGCCCAATCCCTGTGGAGACGATATCCGATACTTCGTATCACTTTACTACTTGCGTCGTGTACACTTGCACTACAATTGCGATAGTCTATTTTACACGCAACAAGTTTTTGGCGCCGTTGCCGGGGATTGGCAACATAACTACATCTTTCTTCTATTGCACTTTTGTTTTTGTTTTTTTATTTTTTTTTCGTTTTTAGTTTTTCTTTAATTTTTATTCTGTGTTTTCAACTCTTGCTTTTCACAAGGTTCTCTTGTTTATGCGCAGATCGAAAAGAGGCGAAGATCCTGAGTATAAGTTAGATCCGGAAATCGAACGATCATTCAATCTCAAGAAACAGATTCGCCACCTTTTGGACAGGAACGAATACCTTGAAGAACAGCTAGAGCAGATGGCCCGTAACCAGCCTGCTGGAGGAGACATACCGCCTGTCGGCGACCCGCCTGGGGCAGGTGGACGACGGTCATGTCGTGACTACATGCTGAATGACCATATAGAGCTGGAGACCACACTGCCGGATATTGATGTTGATAACTTTGAGCTTAAACCTGTCATGTTTAGTATGATCAACAACGCCGGACAGTTTAGTGGTTCTGCGACAGAAGATGCTAGGGAGCATCTCAAAACGTTCCAGGAGATCTGTGGTTCGTTTAGGCTACCAGGAGTTAGTCCGGAGATACTGAGGCTTCGGTTATTCCCCCATTCATTGAGGGACAGAGCTAAAACTTGGTGGAATAAACTTACACCGGGTTCTATTATGACTTGGGCAGATCTAACTCGTGAATTCTTATCTCGTTTTAATCCTTCACATTTATCTGAGCGATTACGTAACGAAATTGCTACTTTTCAACAGGAAGATGACGAGCCGATGCACGAGGCCTGGGACAGATTTACTACTCTTTTACGGAACTGCCCAATGCATGGATTCCCCGTCTGGAATCAGGTAACTAAGTTTTATAATGCTGCTAACTTACAAACTCGCATTCGCATTGATTCTGCAGCAAATGGACTGTTATTGGATAAAGATCCGGACGAGGCATTGCAAGTTCTAAAAAACCTAGCCAAGAATGAGGAGCAGTTTCCGACAGCTAGAAGAGGGGGTAAACGGGTACTTGCTGTCAAGGACTATGAGGCTGACAGCACTATGAAATCACAGGTAGCATTCCTCACTAAAGCCATGAAACACTTATTGAGTGAAGAGGAAGTACGAGGGTTTGCTGTCGAGGAAATTTGTGCCACTTGTGAAGGAAATCATAGTAGTGAAGAGTGCCCTATAAATATAGAAGAGGGGAAATATGTTGGAAATTACAAGCCAAATTATAATTCCAACAACTACAACCCTAATTGGAGGAAAGATCCCAAATTTTCCTGGAGTAATCCTAACAATGCCCTGAATCCACAAGCACATAATCAGAATCAGGGGGGTCCTAGATTGTTGACGCGACAGCAGCTGCAGCCGCAGAACCTGCCGCAGAACCTGCCGCCTCAGCAACAACAGCAGCCACCACCTGCCACGAATAGTGTATTGGAGCAGACTCTGGCCACCTTTATGTCTCAGACTGGCACATATATGGATAATATTAATCAGTTTGTCAAGAAGACGGAAAATTTTATGGATGAGACTAAGATGAGAATGACAAACCATGAGGCCACCTTGAAATCTCTAGAGACACAAATGGGTCAGGTATCGCAGCATATTAAACCGAGGCAGAATGGAGGTTTTCCTAGCAATACTGAAAATGCTAGACCACCCCCACATGAGCAATGTAAGGCAATTACTACTAGGAGTGGGAAAAAGCTACCAGGGCCGGAAAAAGAAGTTGATACAGAACAGGACCCTGCTTTAAACAAACCTACCGAGGAAGCTGCCCCGACAGGTGACAAACAGACTGCTGCCGATGAGCCTGTCACGACAGCAGAAGCGATAGAGGAGAAAAAGGAAGATTATCGTCCTCAGATTCGCATGCAGTGGGAAGGACGCATTGCTGATTATCGACCCCCACCACCCTTCCCTCAACGGATACAACAAGCTAAGAATGAATCTCAACTCAAAAAAATTTATGATATTTTTAAACAGGTTCATATTAACATTCCGTTGTTAGATGATGTTAGGGAGATGCCAGGTTATGCTAAATTTCTCAAGGATGTCATGTCTAAAAAATCTAAACTTGGGGAATTTGAAACGGTAAGGATGCAAGAAGGTTGCATGAGCATTCTTCATCGGCAGCCACCCCAGAAAAAGAAGGATCCGGGGAGCTTCCTCATACCTTGCGTAATCGACGATAAATTTGTGGGTAAGGCACTTTGTGATCTTGGTGCTAGTGTTAATCTAATGCCCAAATCTGTTTTTCAGAAACTAGGTATTGGCAAGGCGCGACCCACGACAGTTACCCTACAGCTAGCCGACCGCTCTTACGTTCACCCCGAGGGAAAAATTGAAGATATTTTGGTGAGAGTGGATAAACTTATTTTTCCTGCTGACTTTCTCATTTTAGATTGTGAGGCAGATGAGAACGCACCAGTCATCCTAGGGCGACCCTTCTTAGCCACGGGAAGATCATTGATTGATGTGGAAAAAGGAGAACTCACCATGCGCGTGAACGATCAAGAAATTAAGTTGAATGTTCTCCAAGCAATGAAACATGCCGATGTGGACGAGGAATGCAAAGCCATCATTGAGGTGACCTTTGATTACCCCTGCATCAGATCGGGCTGCCGTGATATCAAATTTGGTCACTGCTGCGACAGCCACTTAAACGCCTGTCACGACAGTAACGACGACAGCTCCGACGACAGTGACTCCTCTGAATCCGATACACCTGACACTGAAGGTCATGAGGAGGTAAACTGGTTAGACCATCGTCCAGGTAAGTTATTCGAACCTTTGAATTACACTTCGGATAACCATTTAATCCAAAAGCCCTCTACTGTTGAACCACCTGTCTTAGAGCTTAAACCTCTGCCAGGGCAGCTTAAATATGCTTATCTTGGTTGTAATGACACACTGCCTGTAATCATCTCTGCTAAGCTGCCGCAGGAACAGGAACGACAGCTGATCGACATGTTGAGGCAGCATAAAAGGGCGATAGGATGGACGATAGCAGACATCCAGGGCATTAGTCCGGCAATCTGTATGCACAAAATCCTCCTAGAGGAAGATCATAAGCCGACTATTGATGCCCAAAGACGGTTAAACCTTGCAATGAAGGAGGTGGTGCGTAAAGAAATAATTAAATGGTTAGATGCTGGTATTATTTACGCCATCTCCGACAGCAAATGGGTAAGCCCGGTGCAATGTGTTCCCAAGAAAGGAGGGATGACCGTGATAACCAACGAAAACAACGAATTAATCCCAACCAGGACTGTGACCGGTTGGAGGGTTTGTATGGACTATCGGAAGCTTAACAAAGCTACCCGAAAGGACCACTTTCCTTTACCCTTTATTGATCAAATGCTTGATAGATTAGCGGGTAAACCTTACTATTGTTTTCTTGATGGTTATTCAGTATATAATCAAATTGCTATTGCACCGGAGGACCAAGAGAAAATGACTTTCACATGCCCCTACGGTACGTACGCATTTAGGAGGATGCCATTTGGACTCTGTAACGCACCTGCCACCTTCCAAAGGTGCATGATGGCTATATTCTCGGACGTGGTTGAGGACTTCCTAGAAATTTTTATGGATGATTTTTCTGTCTTTGGAGACGATTTTGAGAGTTGTCTAGGCAATTTACAAAAGGTGCTCGAAAGATGCGAAAAAGCTAACTTGGTTTTAAATTGGGAAAAATGCCACTTTATGGTGGATGAAGGGATAGTCTTAGGCCATAAGATTAGCTGCCGTGGGATAGAAGTCGACAGGGCAAAAATAGAAGTCATAGAGAAGCTGCCGCCGCCAACCACAGTCAAGGGCATTAGGAGTTTTTTAGGGCATGCTGGTTTTTATAGGAGATTTATTGCCAATTTCTCAAAAATCACGAAGGACCCCTCAGACAAAATCAAGAAGGGCAGCGGCTGAACAGACAGCAACATCTCCAGCCTCATGGAGCTGGTAGTCGTATCGCCCCTCAACGCCTTCGATCCAAACGCCCCTCCTGCTGAGTCTGATGATGAGCCTGCCACCGAACCTGCCCCAGAAGCTGCCACCAACACCGCTCCGGCAGATCAGAACGCCCACATCCTTGCGGCCATCTTAAGGATCGAGGAGCGCCAGATGGGCTTAATGACATTCATCCGAGACTTCTCCAATGCAACGGTAAATTTCATTACCAATACTTTGAATTTTACGGATGTCTTTTTCCCCACCTTCCCCGCCCATTATTTCAATATCCCATCCCCTACTCCCACACCACCTGTCTCTCCCCATGGAGAATCTGCCTCCTCCACACCTTCCCCGACGGCAGCCGGCAGCCCACCGGCAGACACCTCCCCTCGAGGAACAAAGCGAGCTGCCACTGACGACAGCCCCCTTGTCCGGAGGAATTTGGACAGCGCCTTCACACGGGTAAAACGTATTAAGCATGTGGCTGACAAGAGACGGCTGTCCAAAGCCATCATGACCACCAGCTGGGACAGCAGCAGCAGTTCCGATGTCAGACTAGTGGAGCAACCTGCCCTTCAACCTGCTGACGACCCTGTCCCCCAACCGGAGGAAGACCCTGCCCCTCAACAGGCTGACGAATCTGTCGATCAACCTGCTCCGGAACCTGCCCAGCCACCTCCACAACGCAGACGCCGACATCAGATCCGCGTCAGCAGCAGCAGCGAGGACAGCTAATGAAATTTAAGTTATTTATTTCTTTTTCTCCTCTTATTGCTGCCTGCCCTTATATCTTTGTGATGTACTTTTTTATCTTGTTTTTCTTTATTTGTTTTTATGTTGTTTTGCATTGAGGGCAATGCAACCCTCGAGTTTGGGGGTGGCAACCCTCCATATCTAATGGAGTCTTTAGCACATCTTTTAATTATTTGTTGTGTCTTATTATTTACTTATTTTTCGTAAAAAAAAATAATAATAAACTTTGGCATAAAGATTTGAGTTAAGGAGTTGAATATTCTAGTGAAACTAAGAGAGTCTTAGCATATAACTGTTCACAAGCATACACACACTGCACGAGAACTATAGGGAGATTCCGGACAGATCCTAACCTTTCCGACAGGTTGCTGCCGCCATAGAGAATGAGCGACGGGTAAGGGACAGTTCACTGTTTGAAGGCCAACACAAAAATTTTCATTTTTCTTTAGGTTTAATTGCTTGAGGGCAAGCAAAGACTTGAGTTTGGGGGTGTGTTGAGTGTGTAAAAGTTCTATTATTTACACCCTTTTTAACCCATATTTCTGCTGCATTCAAGCATCATTGCATTGCATTTAGGATAGTTTTCAATTAAACATCACAATTATATAAAAGGCACGGATTCTACTAAAAGATGGTGTATTTTGCAGGTAACTGCCGAGGTTGACGATGAAGGCAGGCGCAGGGCAGATAAGCAGGAAAGCTGAACTGGACAAGCAGCTGAAGAAGACAAACCTGTCATGGACCTGTCGTGACAGCATGGTGACAGCAGATTACTGAAGAGGAAAAGTGAAGTGGACATCGATGGATAGAGAAAAATCTGCTCGTCTGTCGTGTGGAAGCCAAATAATTTCCAAGTCTTTATTAGAATCTTACTTTTAATTAAAGTTGTAATCCTTATTACCTTAGATAACTTGAGCCCAAAGCTTATATAAAGGGCATAGATTAAACCTAGGGCATAGCCGACTACCCCATAACCGAAACCAAAACCCTGCCGTCCACCCGTCACCAACATGTTCTAAAATCCCCCTAGGGCCACAGGTTGTTTTGTAAAGTAGTTGCAAGGGTTGCTTTGTTTTAGGATTTTTCAAGTTCAATAAAATAAACTTCAAGTTCTTTTATCTTGGTTTTAATATCTTGCAAGAGCATCGGGAGAGCATTGTAAGGTTATCTATTTACTTAGCATCGGGAGAGTTAAGTATACGAAAGAGATAAAAGCGCATTCTCTAGTTTATAGTTGAACCATCTCGTGCTTAGGGATAAGGCGAGGTTAAGTGGCTAAAGAAGAATTCATACACATCGGTGTTCATCCTTCGATTCACGCCGGGAGGTATCATCAAAGACGTGTTCATCGACAGACTTGTGCCTAGGGATAGGGCAAGGCAGATCTGGGATTCTTGCCAAGCTTGAAGTACTGAGTTAGTGTCTGCTGCCGCGACAACTAACGGACAGACGTCACGACAGGTGCTGTCGGCGACGGGAGCGACGACAGAACTGGAGATCCTGAGCAATTCAATACCTGCACTACCGAGCAAATCAATACCAGCCCATTCTCTCTATCTTGATAATTCAATCCTTTTATTTACGTTTTTACTTTATTATTCGTGACAACTTTCTAAAATATTTTCTTTACTTCGTGCAGTAAATCAAGGTGAAGTCATTAGCCCAATCCCTGTGGAGACGATATCCGATACTTCGTATCACTTTACTACTTGCGTCGTGTACACTTGCACTACAATTGCGATAGTCTATTTTACACGCAACAACATCCTCAAAAAACTAGTTGAAATTTTGAATCTCTATTACCCACTTTCATTAGGAATCTTCCACGGATGTAACAAACTAGAAGAAAACTGATGTTCGGTCTTGACATGTTGGCAAATTACACACTTACTCTCATACTGAACAACATCATTCATCAACTCAATCTAGAAGTACTCATCTTCAACCCACAATATGTCTTCATACTACTCTGATGCAATACAAACGAACTGTCGTGTGCTTCGGCCAAAACGATACGTCTAAAAACATTATGTCAATTGGCACAACTATTCTGTCTCTGAAATGCAAAACTCTATCGTCTCTGAAACTGAAATCTGAAGGTCTTCCTTCCGCTATGTCTTGCACGTGAGGTGCCAAGAATCTGCCTTGCCACTGTTTCTCTTCAAGCATTCTGACTCAATGTAGGTTTAACATGAATCTCGGCCACAAGAATACTATTATTTGGTAAACTGAATCCGACAAATACATCTCACAACTCAACTATTAATCTAACAACAAATACAACTTGAAGCATTGGTTACTACGTTAACTCTCTTCGGATGGTACTCAATCTTGAGATTACGGTCTTCAAGTAGTTCTAACAACTTATGTTGTTCAAGTTTCAACCCTTCTTAAGTCGTCAAATATTTCAAGTTCTGATGATAAGCATATTCACTGTGCATTTCTTACTGTACAAGCTTTGCCTCTAAGTCTTCGAAGCAAATACAACTGTAATTAACTCTAAGTCTAGTGTCGGATAACTCTTCTCTCGGTCTTTCGACCATCTCGATGAATATGCCACAATCTTCTATCTTGCATAAGCACACAACCTAACCCTACATGTAACGAATCACTATGGTTCACAAATTCTTCCTCTGATATAGGCTGAATCAAGGTCGAAGTTCTCTTCAAGGTTTCTTTCAGTTTCTCAAGGGCTCATTGTCTCGCATCTAACCACACAACTGAACGTTCTTCTGTAGCAATCGGTCAAGGGAACAACTATCTTCGAATGACTATTTACAAACTTCCGATAGTAACAATGCTAGACCTAGGAACTACAGATATCTGTCACTGTCTTCGATTTCTTCCAACTCACATCTTCTTCTGTCTACTTAGGATTTACTCTAATACACTCGGCTGAACTACATGTCCTAGGGGAACATCTTCCTTAACTTGGATTTCACGTTTGCTCAACTTGGCAAACAACTGATTCTCTAAAAGGATCTACAACTCTAACTTCAAAGCTTGTCATGGTCTTCTTCGGTACTTGAGTATACCCATGTATCATCTATGAGAACTACTACAAACTGATCAAGGGGCTCATGAAATATTTTTCTCAATCTCTATAAAAGTAACTAACACACTAGTCGAACAAAACAACATAACTCAGAACTCAAAGTGATCACATCTTGCCTCAAAAGTTGTCTTCAATACTTCAACTTCTCTCACTTCCAACTGGTAGTAATCGGATCTCAAATTAATCTTTGAAAAGACTGACGCGCACACTACTGATCAACAAATCACTGACACTCAGAATGGATGTTAATTATTCACTGTCACTTGTTTCAACTACTTGTAATCTAAACACATTCTCGTATTGTCTTCTCTCTTCTTCACAAATTGGACTGTCAAACTCTAAGATGATGCACTAGGCCTAATGAATCTAAGGTCTAACAGATCTCGTAATTGATTCTTCAACACTCTCAATTCTTTCGGGAGTCATAAGATACAAAGCAATCAAAACAGGAGCAAACTCGAAGACGGTCTCAATAACAAACTCTTATCCTCTATAAAGAGACAAACCAGCAATTCTCCCAAACACTTTTAGGAAAACACAAACTATTCTAACCTTCTGCGGTCTAATCTTTGTTCAAAAGTCAAATCCATCACATTTGCTGGGCAAGCCTGTCAACTAAGCTCAATCGACCTTTTACCTCTAAAGCTGGATCAACATTCAATAAGAAGTTCACATCCTCATCTACCACTACAGTCTCACAGAAATATGCAACTTCAAGGCAACTCCCTCTTTGTCTCAACGTATACTTTAGCTCTGTGTTATACAAGTCAAACCATGTCAAAAGGTACATCGAAACCGTAAAAGATAATTATTTCACATCTACTGGAAACACGTAACCCTGAACCATCAACAAACATCTTTCGTACATCTTTCTGGCCACCACTATCTCACCAAAAGGTCTAGTCACATGTGCCCCTAAGTCTAAAATCTCAACAGAGCTAGTCTTCGGTCCTATTGTTTTTCAAGCTGGTTCTTCAAAAAAATCTGACTCTTCTAAATTGTTCTTAGAGCATCTCGAAACTTCAAAATTCAGTTCTGATCACACACAAACAATCCTGCTTGAACTTGTTCTATGACATCGGTTCTGACGACTCAAAACATCCCACTACCTAACAATCTGGAGTCCAAGCTCAAGACTTCATTCTCGGCTCAACTATATCGGAAGTGACTTCGTCTCTCCTTCTTGCTGGAAGACAACTCAGACGCACACAGGCCCAATCATACAAATTGATTCCCACTCACGGATACTGACCGGCTGTCTTGTAATAAAACCATAGGCTGAATCCCAACGATCACCAACTAGCATTTCTGAATTTCAGATTACTCACACGAGACCCTTACCTTGATCTCGCCTAAAGAACTAAGATGCTCACACCTACCTCTAACACCTCATCGGGCACGTTCAAACCTTGCATACTTGCTATCAATATACAAAAGTACAGACTCAGAAGCAACCGAAGGGAACAAACTCAAAACTGTACCAAGGGCTTATCTACTATAACATCGATATCACTCTGACTCCCACTTAGAGGTCTTCACTTCTTTTTACCAACTACTACCAGAAACGATCACATCATCCCTCACCAACAAGAATCAACCCACATACACACGGTCTTGAACAAACAAATTGTACCTCAACTCCAGTACAACCATTCTTCCCTAACTAGAGCGATGAACTCCCTCAACATCATCCACATTTTCAAAAACCACAGCTTCCACTTACCGATTCACGACCCACACCTTGGCCTCAAACTACTAAAAAACAATAAATTAACAACAACATAAAATTAACATACAACTCGGTTAGTAAAGGGAAAGGTCCAAGTGGCTCAAGTATGATTCCCTCACTTAAAATCCTTTATCCGATGTAATAGAAGCAATGGGGCTCTACTCGACATACTTCAAGCAACATACGCGTACGATCAAACAACATACATTCACAATCAAACAATCATACATCACAACATGCACGAATAACAAGCAACATGCTTACATGGCAAGCAAACACCGTGCAATTCAATATAAGAACTTAACTTACCTCACTTACCTGCCCAAGGTCTCGGAAACCTTACGCTCTGATACCAACAAATGTAACCCCCTCGTCCCGGTCTGGTCGGATGACCGGTCCGAGTAGGCCACACGGGGAAAACCGAAGCGAAACCCGTTAAGGTTCCCCCTTGGTTAGCAACCCTAAAAATTTCTTTTAATTTAATCTTCTCTAATGGCACATTTAAATCCTATGTGATCATAACATCGGAATAAAATGAGGAAAACACGCAACTGGACACATAACGACAAATAAACTGTCCAATTTTAATCCATTAGGCAGGCCGTTTCGAAACACCATTGAGGCGTATCGAAACGCCTTGACCTGGTCCACTGCCCCAAGCCCATACGAGAAAGCCGTATCGGAACAGAGGTCAACCGTTCCGAAACACCCTCAACGGCCAACTTCTCGTGGTAATAGAGATATTGACCGTTCCGAAACCCTTAGACCCGTTTTGAAACGCCTTCATCTCGACAATTTCTCAGATTTCCAGTAGCCAAAGTGTTCCGAAACTCGTATCGGAACAGGGGCTCACAGTGGCAAAACCGTATCGAAACGAATTCCGATACGGGGTCCCTGAAGCCTTACCCGTTCCGAAACGTCCCAGCCCGTTTCGATACACTGACTGTCTGCAACCTTCGAAAACCAACTTTAAGCATTTCTCAACAAATCTAAAGGCCCTAAACGACCCAAGAAGCACTCAACATATACAAGCATGATCTAGAGGCATGGACCCTAAGTCAAAACATACTCAATTCACACAAGGCCTAAGATGAGGCATCCATACAAGGCATTCACACAAGGGCAATAAGCTTCAACAAGGCCAACACTTAGATAAAACAAGATAGGCAAAACCAACATGGTTTACAAGCAAGGCAATCATCCCAAAAGCCAAATTAACAAACATATAAAAGGAGTCTAACATGCACCTACACAACAACATAACATATTTCAAAAGGCTCAAACAACGACATCTATCCCATTGCTTTACTATTACAATCTTTCAATTTAAAGACCATACTTGAGCTAACCGTAAGCAACACTTGGAGGCCTTTCCTTGCCCTTGCCACCCACAAGCTACTGATCTGCATTGTCGAACAAAAATGAGCGTAAGCATAAAAGCTTAGTGAGGGTGCTCATAAAACAAACCTTCGACAATGCAGGGTCCAAGCACGAGCAACTACCATGATGAAATGCGTGATCTTACCTCTGATCCACGAGAGCCAGAATGAATATGATGCATGAACACATAATCAACATTATGACATGCTCAACAACTCATAAGCTCAACTTACAATGATACATATATCAATGTATTATTAACAATATATCTGAAGGCATATGGGAATCACACTTCATATCATATTGGCAACACATCTCAAATCATAAAGGCACATATAAACTCATATTGGTATATACATACAATCTCATATTGGCACCTAGCTATGACTCGAATACGCGGATAACATGTTGGAACGTATTTCCAACATAACCATTACCTGCGGTGGGATTACACTCATCACTGGTTCTCGCGGAGGGGATTCCACTCATTCTCACGCCCCGTCGATGGGATTCCACTCATCATTGACTAATATAAAGATTTTCGGGCGTACCCGTACTCCTCCTTGGTGCCTTAACGCCACCAAGGCCACGCACGACTTTGACTCTCGTGTGCACACTCATCCTAATGATCGATCATTGTACCCAAGCATACTAGTGCCAATATTAATCAAATTCCAAAACATCAACTCAACATAACTTCCGTGCTTAGCACGTACTCACCATGATCCTCAAAATCATGCAACTGCCTCATAACCTCATTTCACAAACCAACACTACATGTATATCATCCAAACAATTATCACATCATATTTCACACATACGTATATCCACATTATAGTTGTCATCATCATGCATATAATAATGCATTAAGCCATGTCTCAACATTCATGTATATCACATTATACACAATCATCATAAGGCATAACATCAATTAAAGAGTTCATCCAAGGTCTCTAACTAAAGCTTAAGATTAGGCTACCACCCTAAACCTAGCTCTAGATGGGTCT
Source organism: Hibiscus tridactylites (assembly GCA_958450335.1). Lineage (NCBI taxonomy): Eukaryota > Viridiplantae > Streptophyta > Magnoliopsida > Malvales > Malvaceae > Hibiscus > Hibiscus tridactylites. The sequence continues at coordinate 60,983,768 of OY288286.1, read as the reverse complement.
ACCAAACCCAACCTAGTCTACATGCTTGAACCAACCACTTGGAAACCAATTTAAAAACATTAACCACTCACCTTCACCTCCAAGCTCCACTACCAAGCAACCATGGTCTTCAAATTTCCGGATTTGTTCCCAAGGCTTCACCAACACAAAATCTCTATTCTAATCACCTCAACACAAGCAAAACAACTTCAAATGAACTCAAACATCAAAGTAGCTAACCCGGAATACTAATCAAACACCAAACACAACAATTCAAGCCAAGAACAATCCCCAAAATTACCAAACCCGAGCAGCCCTTATACCCCATCCAAAACTCATGTTTTCAAACTTTTTAGCACCCTGAAATGCTCCCAAAACAGCCCACAACTATTACCCTAACATCAACCCTCAAATTCCAACACAAACCATACCCAAAACTCATCTAAAAACCCTCCTAAAACCCCCACCAAAACCCAATTTCGGGAATCCCTTTAAAACACTCTAAAAATCACATATGTTGGACCTTATGGTTCATAAACAACATATCTAACATAAATAAACCGAAAGCCTTGATAAAAACTCATAAAGTCACAACATTTAACCAAAACTTTGAAAACCCCAAATTATGAAATACTTTGTTTTAGTGAGAATTAGTGGTACCAAAATGAATAGGAGACCAAGGCCAAGTCAAAAACATATTTACCTTTCAAAAAACTCCAAGATTGAAGAAGAAATGAGATGAAATGGAGAGATGGAGAAAAAGCTCTCCATTGTTGTGGAATTGGAGAGTTGAAGAGAGACGAAGATGACAAATTTTTTGTTTTAATTAAAAGGAGTTTTAATTTGGAAGTCCAACTTTTTACAAAAATGCCATTATAATGGCTATTGGGCTTAAACATCCAAAATTTGGTCCAACACTTTTATTTAATTTTGTAAACCAAAACTGGGATATTATTTTATTTATTTATTTCTCTCGACCCCAAACCCGGGTGTTACAACATAAAATAAAATATTAAAGTTAAGGGAAGTAATTCAAACACAAGAGCACATTAACAAAAAAAATTAAATATTTAACACCAAGTTAATTTTTTTAAATGATTTAATATTAATTTTATAAAATTAAATAAATAATTATTTAATTATTTTTTATTATCGAACAAAGTGAAAGATTAAATCTAGTTTAATTTTAATCACAAATTAGTTAATTTAAGTTAAAGGTATCACAACTTTTTAGTTTAACTTGGTGTTTAGATATATAAATTTTTATCGACGAGGTCTTGTGTTTGAATCACTCCCCTAACTTCAGTATTTTATTTTGTGTTGTTGGTAGAATAATATAAGTTAAATATTTATTTTAGTGAAAATAAATCAAAATTTTAACCAGGTACATTTGGTTCGAGGTTTACTCGTTTAATTTGTAGGTTTTGGGTTTGACTCCCAGCTTCTTTATGTCAGTTCCTTCTAATTATTTTTTGTTTTTTTTTTGGGTTTTTTCTACAATTTAAAATTAATTTGGGCTAAATTGGGACTATGTTGGTTTAGCCCATCGGCTAACTCACTTGGTTACATTCCCTGCTCACTCCCAAATTCAATTTGTTTTCTTAGTTGAGGTGGTGACACGTGTCACCACCTCATTGATTTAAATAAAAACTTTAAAAAATAATATGCAGGGAGAGAGAAAATAATATTTAATATTAAAAAAATTAATATCAGCAATTCCATTAGGTTTTTAATGGAGACGGACGAAAACATAAAACGTATATAATAGGACGACTTTGACGAAAAAAATTAGTTGAGTGACCAAAACAAGAAAATGGTGATAGTTGAGTGACCACATGTGTAGTTTTCCATAATCTTTTATATGACCACCGACAGAATTAAATAAAGAATATAGCACCGTGAGGATCTCTATATGAGCATCAAACGATCACTGAAATATGCTGAAATCGCGTCAAATGACAAATGGAGCGAACCACACAAGCCAATAAAACGCGTGCCACAAAGGTTGAGGAAACATGTGCCACAAGAACAAAGATTTTTATTAAAAAGTGAAAAAAAAACTTAAGAAGAATAAAAACAGAACATAAAAAAGCGAAAAAAATAATAACATTCGATAGTTGATAACCAACATTAAAACCAATACTATTGCCGATCAAACAAAAAAATATGAAAAAGCCTAGCGGAGCTCATGAGAAAGGAGAGAAAAACCTAATTTTTTATAATCTACTATTTTGAATCTACAAGGCAAGTTATATTTAACGCCTTTTAATTTAGGGATAATGAGAGATTTGAATAATCTAATTATTATATAAAAAAACTATTACTTAACCTTATATACGACTTATTTTTATATCTGTATTATGTTTATATATTTTATTAGAAAGTATTTATATTTTAAAAAGTAATATATTAATATTAAATTCTCTCTCTCTGTATATAGACAATCATTTTGCGTTCAATTCTTTTCTATATCATAACATATTTTAGTATATGTTTTTATATTATATAATCATATTTTATTTATCAAGTCTATTAAAGTTGAACGCAATGCAGAACTAAAAATTTATAAAAATATCATAATGAGATTAAATTTTTTTGAGGGGTTAAAATAAAATTTTAAAAAATTAAAAGAATTATAAAATTAATTTTATTTTTTCTAAAGTTTTATTCTATTATCATTCAAAAGAAATTAGCAAGGGCCCACGCCCCAAAACCCTTGCATAGTTCCGCCCATGATTGAAGGAGTTTTCTAGCATGCGGCCGCCTAATATATGGCTAATATACGGCGTTACCGGAAACATGATAAGGTATATAATGTATTCGGTAAAGCGGTACCGGATATGTTGATATGAAATGATGTATCCGGTAAAAAACACTAAAAAAATGAAAAAATAATGCTAACCGACAAATTTAAGTTAACGGTCAGACATAACAAAACCGGTAGCGTCTAATTTGTTATAAGGTATATAATGTATTCGGTAAAGCGGTACCGGATATGTTGATTTCGAAAGTATCCATACTTTTGAAAAGTTTATCGATACTTTTTATCAATATATCCGGTACTAGGATAACATAATAGGTAGCCAATAAGAATCGATACCTTATACAAAAGTATCGATATTTTAATAAAAACATTGGAACTGGTTCAATTGTAGGCCGATAGTATGGATACTTAAATAAAACATATGGATACTTATATTAAATGTGTCGATACGTTTATTAGAAGTATGGATACTTTCTTTTACTTGCAGGAAAAGTATGAATACTTATATCAAATGTTTGGATACTTCTATGAAAGGTATGGATACTTTCGAAAAAGTATGGATAATTTATAAAAATTATGGATACTTCTATTAAATCGTTTATATGAATTAGAATCAAGGAAAAGATTACAAAAGGAAAAGATTACAAAACGAGATGGCAACGGAAAGAAAAAGAAATTGAGAAGAAACAAAAGATTGATCTTCTAATATTTATGTGCAATGCAAAGACCAAGCCGAATTGTTTCCAATATCATGTAATAGAGTTTTATGATATTGGAAACAATCTGGCATGGTCTTTGAACTGCACATAAATATTAGACCATCAATCTTTTCTTTCTTCTCAATTTATTGTCCCTTCAAGCCTCCTCCCTTCAAGTCCCCCTGCCACCCATGGAACTTGTTCCAGCACCAGCTTGTTGTCCAACCATCTGTGCATATGGTCGCATCTCAAACTTGACCTTTTGGTTGCCTAATGAACAAATTTTTTTTGCATAAGTATGAGCAGAAGTGTATCTTGTTATTAATAATAGAAGAAAATGATAGAGAAAACCTTGGAGATGGCGATTGAAGATGTGTATGTCTTCTTTTTCAGCCATGTAACCATATAGTTGGCGCTGGCTGGATGGAGGGGATGGAGCATGACGTTGCCAAGCATCTAACCCGAAACCTTGGGCAGCAAACTGTTATGCAGACGCTGAGCATCTAGATAACCTCTTGCCGTGCTCTCAAAAATCAGAAGGCTCATCCCACGATGGCCTTCTGGACCGTATGAATGGCGAGCCTTGGCAACAACACCATAGGAACTGAAATAGTCGAGAAGGTCTTTGTTTCCCATACCAATCCACTGAAGCAAGCAGAAAATTAAAAAAACAAGTTAAGTATTAAAATATAATATTAATGAAAACATAATTCAAAAGTTATATAACTACCTTCCCATCTCCATCTCTATGAAGTTGTGTGTTAATAATCATCACCATGGGTGGCCAGAGTATTTGGTGATGAGCTTCCTGGTTGCTTGAAGGCGGGGGGGGGGGGGGGGGGGGGAGACAATAGCAGCATCATTACTCAGACCACTCCATTGGCCTGAAGCTTGACCTTGAGGTTGAGGAGTGGCCGAAGTACCCCTTCTTCGCAATTCCTCCTCCAACATCTGACCAAGGAGGCGATGAATTTTCAGCTTTTGTCCTCCTTTGGTTTTTGCATGGGTGAGTAGGGACTGAAGGCCATGAAACGACTTAAAGGCACCAGGACCTCCGTGGCATGCTGGACACAACCATTGAGTAGTAGGGTCGTTGATAGAGTTCATTCGATCGAAGGCCTCGAAGAAACTCCTGAAGCATTTGCTGGATTTCAATGCCTCGTGGCTTAGTTGTTCGTCATTATCAGAATCAGAATCAATATAGAAATCATCATCAATGTTTGATGATGTCTCGAAATCAATCTTCCTCTTTGCCAAAGGCTGAGGATTTTTACCCGAACTTCTGCTTGAACTCATTGTATAATAGAACATTGTGAAAGAGAACTGATTATAAAAGTAAAGGAAATGGTTGAGTAGATTAATTTGAAGATGTTGTGAAGAGTAAACAGAGGAGTTGTTAATTTATAGGCAATTTCCGTTTGGGAGGGAAAGTGATAATGTATAAGACTGAAAAGGCAGAGATTTGTTCGTTCTCCTCGTTTCCCGAGTTATAGAAATAAATGAGGAGAAGGTACATGAACAGAACGGTGCATGTGATACATTGGAAAGACGCGAAACTGAAAAGGTAGAATCAGATTCGTTCTTCTCCTCGTTTCCTGGGGTTATAGAAATAAATGAGGAGAACTAGGAGAACTACCCAATAAATGAAGGTCATGAAGGGTGCATGCGTGATACAAGTGAAAAGACACGATACTGAAAATGAAGAATCAGATTCGTTCCGGGGATTATGGGTTTCAGCTTTATACAAGATGAGCAGTAAACGGTGCATGTGATACAAGTGAAATGACATAACACTGGAATGCAAAGTTGTAGAAGTGTATAATGAAAACGGTAATAATAAACCGAATACATTGATGTAATGAATAAAGAATACAGTAAAAATATACCGGAAACATTTATGTTTTTGCAAACGTATCGATAATTACATTAAAACATGGAAAAAAGTATCGAAAATCTTGTTCCCATTAAGCTATGGGAAGCCTTTAGTTTTTGTTAATTATCGATATTTTTGTAAAAGCATCGATATTTTCGAACGATATTCGTACCGGAAACATTGATTTTCTTTCAAAAGTATCGGGTTTTTTTATTAATAGTGTGTAAGTCGTATCGAAACTTTTGTTCCAGTATGCAATGGGGATCCATATGTGAATTAAAAGTATCGATAATTGTTTGCAAGTAGGATTAAAGTATCGATAATTTCGACCATATTTGCTAACGTAGTATGTAATTTTACAACAGAATCGATACTTTTACTGAAAGGGTAAAAACATATCGAAACTTTAATTCCAGTAAGCTATGGGAATCCTTTGTTTCTTAAAGTATCGATAATTGCATCGTAACGGACAAAAAGTATCGATAGTTTCGAGCAGATTCGCTAATCTATGATGGAATTTTACAACAGTATCGAAACATTTTCAGAAAGGGGGAATAATGTATCGAAACTTTATTTGGAGGCAGTGGACAAGTAAGGGATAAAGGATGAAATAAGACGTCATATAACATAATTGGAAGATAATTTCAGAAGTTTATTGTTAATCTGAATCATCGTAGTCAGTGGACACGTCTGAACTTAGGTTTAGTTCTTCGATCAGCTGTTGTTTTCTTTGTCTACGCCTGTACATAAAAAGTTGCAGCTCGTCCGCAGCCGCATCAACATCCGGTGAAGACGGTGCGTGTTCAGTGTTCGGATCAGGTTGTACGGGTGCAGACGAACTACCTTCGCCGGCGTTGACGTCGTCAAACTTAACATGTAAATCGACGTCTGTAGCTCTGACGGAATTGAGGCGGTCATACATGTTACGAACGTCTGTTTCGTTCGTAAGCTTCATAACGTAGTGCATTTCGTTTGCTGACGGTGTTGGGATTCGACATTCCATGAAAGAAATTTGTTTGTCGCCGTGTTTACTAACCTCGATTATTGTCAACAGTATTAAATCTTTCAGTGACATTTTGGTGGTGATTGTTGGCTGAAAGTAAGTATCGAGAAAATAAAATGTTGCATGAAATTTTGCCATAAGTTGAGCAAAGATTCAGTGTTTAGAGAGAATTTGGAATGAGTAAATGATGGTGGAATTCGTGGGTATTTATAGGAAAGAAAAACACCACATAAGTAAATTTAACTCGAATGAAAACTTTAATTCGCATTTCATTTAACAAAACTTTCAACATGTATTCTTTAATAAGTAAATTGAGAGAATCCTTTGTGCCTGAAAGTATCGATAATTTTATATTAACGGACAGAAAGTATCGATAGTTTCGAGCAGACTCGTGTTGTTATGATGGAATTTTACAACAGGATCGAAACATTTTAAGTAAGTTGGAAAAATGTATCGAAACTTTATTTACAGTAACCTAAGACAATCCTTTGTGCCTGAAAGTATCGATAATTTTTATCGTGAAGTACAGAAAGAATCGATATTTTCGAGCAGATTCGGTAACGTATCATGGAATTTAACAACAATATCGAAACATTTTCAGAAAGGGGAATAATTGTATCGAAACTTTAGTTATAGTAACCTATGAGAATTCATTGTTTCTGAAAGTATCGATAAATTTTATCGTGAAGACAGAAAGAATCGATATTTTCACGCAGATTTGGTAACGTAGCATGGAATTTTACAACAGGATCAAAACATTTTCAGTAGGGGGAAAAATGTATCGATAGTAGACTACAATTTATTGCACGTTAACTTTGTAGAAAGGAAGAAATAAATGCTCTTAATGCTTTCAACCACCATCAACCACCACCACCTACCGAATTTAGTACCTGAAAATGAAAGCAACACAACAGAAGTCCTGTGCAGGAAAAGTTTGGACCACTTCAACCGATCGTGTTTAAGAAAATGGAAGATACTCCATCCAACGATGTTAATGGTAGCGGGAATTTGCAAGATGAAAAGTTGACCGTTGATGATTCGGAACGGTTGGTAGGTCAACTCTTTTCTTCACGTGAGGAAGCTTGGAATTTTTACAAGGAATACGCAATGAAACATGGTTTTAGTGCACGTCGAGGAACAACACGGCTGGATGGCGAAGGGAATGTGAAGACACAAGAATTTTGTTGTTCAAAAGAAGGGTTTAGGTGTTCGAAAGTCGAAACTGTTAATCGTCAACGTGCTCATACGCCAGTCACACGAACAGGATGCAAGGCCAAAATCGTTGTCACAACAACAAAAACAAAAGATCAGTGGGTTCTAAGTAAGTCTTTCCACGAACATAATCATGCATTGTGCACACCTCTTATGACACCATTTATGCGTTCAAATAGAGGTGTGACTGAGGCTGATGTGGCTGAGGCAACAACGTTGAAAGATGTTGGTGTTGGTACATCAAAGGTAATGAAATATTTCATGAATCAAGCAGGGGGATTTCATAATGTTGGATTTACTAGTAAAGACCTGTACAATGCACTTGATAGAGGTAAAGTAAAGGAGCTTGTCAATGGGGATGTGAATGCACTCATTGCTTACTTTGATTACAAGAAAGAAGATGATCCGGGGTTTTTTATGACATACTCTACAGATGAATCAGGGGCATTGCAGCATCTTATTTGGGCTGATTCAACATCGAGATCAGATTACACTTGCTTCGGTGATGTTATTGCGTTCGACACAACTTACAAAGGTAATTACTATGCACGACCAATTATGCCTATTGTCGGTGTCAATTATCACCATAGCACAATAGTATTTGCTACTGCGATCATAGCTGATGAAACGACTCAATCGTTCGAGTGGGTGCTGCGAAATTTTCTACAAGCCATGCTGAATAAAGCGCCTCTTTCAGTTGTGACAGATGGGGATAGGGCAATGCAGAGGGCTATCAAATGTGTTTTCCCTTATACTAAGCACATATTATGTTCCTGGCATCTATCTCGCAATGTACAAGCTAACATTGGTGACAGCAAATTTAGCACAACATTTAATAGATGTATGAGTTCGTGGTGGACAACCAGCGAATTTGATAGTGAATGGTCTAGGGTGATTTCCGAATTCAACGTCGAAAACCATCCATGGGTGATAGAGAAGGGAAATACTCGGAACTTATGGGCTCAAGCATATCAAACGGGTCATTTCTTTGCGAATTTGCGATCCACACAAAGAAGCGAGTCCTTGAATGCTGCACTCGGACGTGCCCTGATAAAGAAGAAGACATATGTAGACGTAGTTCGTACAATTAAACAAACTATTGGTAAAATTCGTATCAACGAGTTGCAAGCAGATTGCTTAAGTTCGCAGACAACGCCCTTCCAGATCACTAAACTCACAGACCTAGAAAGCCATGATGGTGAAATTTATATGCGAGCATCATTTGGTATCTTCCAAGACGAACTTCAAGAGGAGACCTTGTACCGGATTGACGAACAAATTCAGTCCTTATCAGATGACTGTCAACATTTTGTTCTGTCAAAGTACAAGGAAAAGAACATTAGATTTGACGTATCTTTTGATGTTGTCTCGGAAACCGTCACATGCTCGTGTAGGAAATTTGAGACTGTAGGAATTCCATGTTGCCATCAACTGCATGTTCTGAAGCACTTGGATTACACATGTATTCCAAAGTCGTTGATTCTAACTCGATGGACCAAGGAGGCGAAGGTTGCTGCACCAAGTTTCCTTGACTTCAATGTAGCACCTGAAGTTATGCAAATGGCACGGTTCGCGGCCCTACGTGCAACGTCAAGTCATTTTTGCTACATTGCATCAAAGACAGATGCATCTTTCATAACCGTAAGAGATGAGATGAAAAGACTAACTGCCGAATTTGAACACTCGTTCGGTTTGAAAAATTCAAGTAAACGACGAAACGTTGATAATGGAGTTCGCGTTGGCGACCCTAAACGAAGACAAGGAAAGAGAAAAGTAGTCCAAAAGAAGATGGTCCAGAAGAAAAGTATGCTATGCTCTTTCTGCAAGATTGAGGGACATAACAGAGTAACATGTCCTAAATTAAAGCTGGGTCTGGATTCTTGTACACAACCTACATCGACTGACTTTTTTGATAACGATGCGGAATGGTCCTACGGCCCCGGAGATGAGGATTATAATGTAAGTTACTATATCTATTCTACAACATATTGTCTTCAATTGTTTGTTTATGGTTAATTTTAATATCAATCACTTCTTTATGTCTCAGGGCAACGAGGACATTTGGAATACAACAAGTACCGATCAACAGACATTGTGACTACATACAACAATATGATATAACATTCAAATGTCTAAAGAGTTATTTTTAACAAATTCGGGTACAGTACTCTGGTCATTCGCCAACTTTTCGAAAAATTCTCGGATGCTTCCGCCCTTTTCTGTGGATATATAAAAATAAGCCAAATTAGCAGACTGTCAACATCTTCAATATATAAATAAACCAATGGAATAAGTCACATATGTAACTGTCATACCTAACGCATTGTCGTTGAAAGATGAATGGTTATAGGGATGCGGACATATGTAGCTGTATTCCTATAAAGAAAATATAAATTAACAAAATAATAGCATATTACGTTATTAATAAATTGAATGTAAAAAATATTACTCACTGGATTATGCCTCATTTTCTCGGTAGAATCATCCACCAACAGTGTATTCTCCTCTTTGAATTGAGGATACTCATTTCAAACTTGATGCAAGTCTTTGCAGAAGGTGTATTCCTCTTCCTCTTTGCACTTTGATTGATCCTGTTTATAGTAAATTGTAAAGCACCAATTTGTAAGAATCGTAACAAATTCAATTACCGAAGGCAAATAAGAAGCATCTTACCCAGATGAATATATATCGTTCATATTGTACAGGTAGTTTGTTAAGAGCAAGGTCAATGTTATGCCTGCAATCGTGAACAATTACCACGATAAATTTCAAATTCTTTAAGAGGTCAACGTTAAATGTTAACAATTTTAATCATAACGGTGCTTACCTCAACTTCGATTACCATATTCCAACAAAAAAATTCTCTAAACAAAATTGCATAAATTCTTCTACACCTGGCCTCAGTATAACATCTACAACATGAAAAGAAATTCAACATAATTGTTTTCTTTATAGCTGTAAACAAATTTGCAGACATTTAATTACCTCTGGGAGTTTGTTTTGTATAATATGCAAGGACTCCGTTGACATAAAAAATGACAAGTTTTTTGTTCTGTGTTACAGAAATCATATATCTGTTGGGGTCTTCACTGTCATCATCATCTGAACTGTCTACCTCTTCATCATTCTCCTCTTCAGGCACCGTATTATCCTCTTCAGGCACCACTGGATTCTCCACTTCTGTTATAAGCATGTCAATAGTCAAATAACCGAATGTCAATAGTAAATTTAAAGGGTTATTTTACCTATGGGTTTGTATTTGCTTTGAAGCCATTGATTACGAAAGTTGGAGAAGTCAGCACGAAGTGTGGAAATATCTGCTCGCATTTGGCCGATTTGGTCATTAATCTCGCCAAAACGAACATCCATATGCTCGCAGAAATGAACCATGTAAGCCATCACTAACTTCATGGTAATCACCCCTTCGATCTTATCTTCTTGCACCCGCTCGTGGTGTTCTGCTTCAACGTTCTCCACTTGGTCGTTGCCTTGTTCCGCTCCAATTACACATTTGTTTATCCAACCGACGTTTTCAATAAAATCGTATCCCGCTTTTGTCAAGGTAATCATGTCGATCTTCCGAGATAGTCGAAGAGGGTAGTAAAGATTGAATTCCACTCCTTCCTTCCTCAATATATGGAAAATTATGCATCCATATGGTAGTGAGGTTGTAATGGAAGCACCCTTCTTCACTATATGTAGAATTGTCTCATATATCATTTTTGCTATGTTTGGAGCGGTTCTTGATTCATATTTAGACAACCACCAGTAATCACAATCTCGAATTTGTGAAAATTTCCCACCGGACGGCCGAAGAAACCAAGTGACAAGAAGGTGGAACAATCTACCCTCCGCACCAAGGTTAATGGGACTATTCCGATCCACACGTTTCATGGTAGGATCTAAAACATGTTCATCGGAATCTCCTACATTCTTCACTCATATACCAGCAGCAATAGATGACGCATCTATATATATCTCCTTACCCATGACATGAGTCGTAATTCCTAATATTTTTCCCGTACTAGGCTGGAGGTCTAATTTTGCATTACTGTAGAAAACTCTAACAAGATTGGCGTAATATTTTGGTTCTACACCAAGCACTTCAAGCCAGCCCCAATCTGTAAATGTTTCTTTAAACCCAAATTTGTTTTTCTCATCGAAGAAGAAGTCCAAGTCAATAACACGTTCTGGACGAATCTTTCTTGTTTTGAAATTGCTATCATATGTCAGTTTCTCATCCTTGCTTCTAAAGTTTTGCGATTCAAAAGACAATTTTTCTTCAGAAGAACTTGAACTTACTTGAGCAGCAGACCTTGATTTCGAAGATGACTTTATCTTGGAAGCAGTACCTCTCTTTCGTTTGAGTGCCCCTTTTTTGGGTGCCATTACAACTGTGATATGCAGAAGAGAAACGGTTACTCCAAAATCGTGCAAAACCCTAACCCTAAAGTACGCAAAATCAGTCTCTTTTACTAACCTGTAAATATGATCGTAGTAATCGTTCTCGTCGGTGTTGATTTTATACCCAGGTTGAACGGTGCAATTTCTTTGAACTGTGGTAATCGTCGTTGGAGTTGAAGAGATCTCTGCAATAGTATCGATAAAATTACGAAATGGAGGATTTAAGTTTAGGGCTGTTTTAAATAGAAATCCCGCCTAAATTTCAGATTGAATCGGTACCGGAAACATTGACAAGTGTACCGGGTACATTGATGTAGTCAGTAATGAAAACGTTAAAGACGCAACCAGAATCATTGATTTTGTTTATTTGTATCGATACTTATAATCATAGAGTCCAGAAGGATCGAAACTTTCCGTACAGTAAGGTATCTTCTGTTTCAAAAAGTATCAATAATTTAATCATGAAGGAAAAAAGTATCGATTTTTTCGGGGATTGTTATTCTAGGGATACATATATTTCGTATAGAAGTATCGATATTTTTACACATAGCGTCAGAAAAAGTATCGACACTTTTATTCCAGTAGGCGATGTCAGTCCTTCTGTTTACAAAAGTATCGATAATTTAATCATGAAGGAAAAAAGTATCGATTTTTTCGGGGATTGTTATTCTGAGGATACATATATTTTGTATAAAAGTATCGATATTTTTACTCATAGCGTCAGAAAAAGTATCGACACTTTTATTCCAGTAAGTTATGTCAGTCCTTCTGTTTACAAAAGTATCGATAATTTAATCATGAAGGAAAAAAATATCGATTTTTTCGGGGATTGTTATTCTGAGGATACATATATTTCGTATAAAAGTATCGATATTTTTACTCATTGCGGCAGAAAAAGTTTCGACACTTTGATATCAACAATTTACAACAAACTAATATGTACATAATTTACAACAAACTAACTATGATATCAACAATTACATAGTGGGAAAATTATGGTAATATAATGTACATATATTTGCTTTGAGAATGAATTATGTTTTCATACGTTCCAGGCAAGCAGTTGTGAACTTAGCTCTCCTTCTATTACAATCGTGATTTACGAGATCGTTTAAACTCTCGGACGATCAAAATCCCCAACAACCTACATTCAAATTAGGAGTCAATGTCAGTGCCAAATTTTTTTAAAAATAGTCCTTTTCGGACCACTTACCAAATCATCCGGTGACCTCCCTTCAAAAATAGCTTCCATCCACATGACCACATACATTCCGCAATCATCTCTGTTATAATGACGCAAAATGTCAAATAGTAGATAAGCACAATGAATTTTTTGACTTATTAAATACTCAAATTTCATACCCGTTCGTTTGCACCTTCGTCTTACGAACCACGAATTTTAAATCCCTCGGTGGTACCTTAATCTTCCCAAATTGGGCACAAAACGCCTCGTCCTCATTAAATTTATGTAAACATTCCAGCTGCGTCAAAAAAAATTTAAAATTAGATTACGAAGAAATTATGCATTATAAATTAAAAAATGTATCGACACATATTGTTTTCTTGGTTTGCTCCACTCTAGTCTTGTGCCCGGGAGATCTATGTAGAATATCAAGAAACGATGCTACACGATCAACCATATCCAACACCAAGAGACACCAATGATTATTCGTATCGTTTATTGGCATGAAGATCTACAACAATTGTCACACAAGATATTAGAACATTGATTGTTATTATTTAAATACTTAACAACATGTACGCAAAAATATCTTACCGTGTCACAATCGGTGAATTTATTATGGTCGATCAATGTATTAGAATAGAAGCTTATAAGATTCGGCACATTTTGACCGTCCATTATCAACCCAGACTGCATTTTAAAAAACAATCTCCATTAATTGACCAGCCGTGAACAAATTGGACACGAAAATGTGTAAAAATGTAACTTACCACAAAATGGGATGGTAGATAGCAAATCTTCCGCTTCGCTGAACTTTTCCTCATCGAATCGTAACCCAACAACCAGCCTTTCAAATCAATAATTGGACTTCTTAGCCATTCCCCGGGTTTTAAGAAGCCAAGGTCGCCTACTGTGCCGTGTTCGAGCCCGTAATCTAGGATAACATCTCTATAGAAGCAATTTTTTATATTAATTTTTTCTCAAATTTATTTAAATATCACTCGCAAAGCAATATATATTACTTACGATGGTTCTAACAATCCACTATTCCATACATAATCACACATCGCAACCTCCATCTCATCAATTCCACTTGGTATTTTGACCTTTGCAACCTACGATATATCAATAGATATTAGCCACAACACAATAATCAAAATGGATGTCATTTGTATTATTCATTTTACCTTTTTAGTCTTCTGCTTCTTTGGTGCAGGACACCCTGAATCGAGCTCTACATCTATTGCATGATCCGGTGTCCTCTTATCTTCATGGTGGACCTCTCTTATATTTTCCTCCACCCTCTTACTCAATTCTTCTAAATTTTCTTCCTCATTTTTTCTAAGTTCATCATATTTTTCCTCAACATAACTCCTCTTTTTGTTTATTTCAGAACTTAAATTTATCCCATCATCCATTTTTTCCACCATTCCAATCACCCCCTTCAACTCACCCCTCAATTCCACCACTTCTTTCACAACACCATCTACCTTTTCCCCTACTTCCCCCTTTAAGCTCTCAATCGCCTGTTCGATTCTGGATTGTCTTTGCAAACAATCAGAAACAACTTTTTTAACCTCCGCCAACTCAGCCATCAATATGTCATATTTACTTTCCCCTTCATTTACTTTCACCTTATCTTCTACCTTCTCCTCTTCCTCCTCTTCCTCCTCGCCAACCTTCACAAATAAACTACATTATTAGAGCATCTTTCTTTTTTAAGTCCTTAGTAATCTATAAATACTGAAATTACATTTACCTTCTTTTTCGGTAATTCCAATTTTAACTTTGCCATAACTCGAGCAACTTCTTCCTTACCCCAGGCAGTGATGCGTGCCACTCCGGTTTTTTGAAATGTCGGCACACAAGAAGAATCTGACCAAAAATCATACAATGCAACCTGCATTTATAATAAACTTTATCATTTTCTATAATAACTACTTACAAAGTTTTCTAAACCAATACCAATATTCAACTCGTTTACCTCTAAGACAGCTATGCATCCTTTGAGGTATGAGTAGGGATGGGCACGGAACCCGAACCCGACGGGTTCCGACCCGACCCGGCCCGATCGAGTCGGGTATTTTTATGAAAAAATCGGGTTCGGGTCGGGTCGGGTTTTTGTGTAGGGTGAGGTTGGGTCGGGTCGGGTTCGGGTTTTAGGGTGAAAAAATCCTACCCGACCCGACCCGGGACTAATAGTGTAATTTTCCCCTAAATTTTTTAGGGATATTTGCAATAATACCCCTTTATATATATTTTTTATAATTAGGTCCTTAAAATTGAGTTTTTATTTACAATTTAGTCCTTAAATTTATTATTTTTTACAATTAAGTCTCTTAAAATTATTTTTTTTACAATATAGTCCCTAAAATTGATTTTTTTATATAGGTCGGGTCGGGTCGGGTCGGAGTCGGGTTTAAGGTATTTATTTTCGGGTCGGGTCGGGTTTTTTTAAAAATATGGTCGGGTCGGGTCGGGTTCGGGTTTAGGGTTAATATTTTCGGGTCGGGTTCGGGTGGGCCAAAAACCCGGCCCGACCCGACCCGTGCCCATCTCTAGGTATGAGGGGTTTCTGGACTTTTGAAAAGTCTTGATTGCATCAATTAATTTGTCATTGACATATGACGCCCAATTTAATTCACCTCTCAACCCGGAGTCGCAAATTAACTTCATACTTTCCTTGCTCGGGGATGTATCACCCGTTGGACAAAGGAAT
Organism: Hibiscus tridactylites; assembly: GCA_958450335.1. Taxonomy (NCBI): domain Eukaryota; kingdom Viridiplantae; phylum Streptophyta; class Magnoliopsida; order Malvales; family Malvaceae; genus Hibiscus; species Hibiscus tridactylites. The sequence goes on along the minus strand of OY288286.1, from coordinate 60,967,933 downwards.
ACTCCGACAATGTACAATAGTACCTGGGCCTTCAGATCATCTCCCTCATACTTGCCGCTTTTTATATCGTCCTCAAGTGTAGCAAATGACACATTAGACGTTAGGCCATACTTCTGCACAAGTAATTTCCAATCCTCCCTCTTTATAACTTCATCCACACTCTGGCCTTTATTTTGTAGCCCCAATACGGCTTCAACAATTCGAACACTAAAATGAAATGAATATTTTCCGTATCGCACATCACACTTCTGCAAATCAAAATCTCCCATCAACAACCGACACAATTCCCTCCGAATTGGTCGGTCATGAATCCCAATAAGAGATCCAAACCCCATTTCTTCCAACAGATTTGCTTTATCCTTCGTTTTCAACTCCTCTATTATGTGGTGCACTCGTTTTATGCTACACCTAGTCGACACTTCCTATGTAAATAAAATACATATAATGTCAGAGTTTTTATATATCATTTATCAAAATATTTACAACTATAATGAATACCTTCTTCACATCGTTTCCTTCTGCTTTCTTCTTGTTCTTCTTGGCCTCAAAGTTTTCTCTATCATTTGTGGACAACATGATGAATGGTTGCTTCTCAGTTTGACTCATCGTGTTCCATTTATTCACCACCACGTCTCTCACCTGAAAATTATGCATAAACCATAAACAATCAAAATATTCAACCTCCAATATATTCACTATAATTTCAATTTACATACCGAACCGACAGTGTAAGTCCCACAATCCCTCATCCTATGACATTCTTCAATACTGTCATGATAGAAAAGTTTAAATGTTCTTAAATACTTTCATCCAATTACAATTTACAGAATAATTATTTGACAATTGCTACTTACTAGAAGTACAGAAATCTACCCTTTGGTTGCTTCGGATTTTCCTCCCTATCTACTCTCTCCGCCTCCATTTGAACCATTTCAGTCTCATCTTGAACAACATCTTCATGATCCTTAGAACCCATCTCGCTTCAGTTTTCTGACAAAAGTATCGATATATAATTTCTACCGACATTATTAATTTCTACCGATAAGTTCTCATAACAAAGTACCGATATTTATTTCCTAAATATAATTACACAATTTCGACCTATAATCGATCCGAATTCCGATTTTACTTCAACATCACTAAACCCAAAACATTATCCCCAACTACCCAATACTACATTACCAAAAAACTAGGGTTTCGACAACATACCTTTTACTTCAAAGTCCCTAAACCCAAAACCTTTCCTTTCGATTCTGATACAACACGACTCCAAGAACGCCTACATTGTATTTCGCAGCAACCAAACTCGGGTCGATTTCAAATACTCTCCTCTCTTAGGTTTTCTGTAAATGCAAGCAATACAAAGGCGAGTGGGAGAGTAGATACTTTTAACCGGTTATATCATTATGATATATATAATCGATACAATTCCCCAATGTTTCGATACGTTTTTGAATTGTGTCGATTCTTTCGACACCAAACAATAAATCCGGTAAAGATTTACCGGTTACATTATATGAATTAATAATGTAATCGGTTATGTTTTCATATTTTATATTGTACCGATTCTTTTGCACACGTTCTTAAAAAACGTATCGAAACCAAACAATATATCCGGTAAGATTTACCGGTTACATTATTAATTCATATAATGTAACCGGTTATGTAGAATTTTTTTATTGTACCGATTCTTTTGCGCACGCTCTTAAAAAATATCGATATTTTCGACATTTTTTTCCAACCGCGGTTACATTGGTGTTCAAAAAGTATCGATAATGATTTAAAAAGTATGAATACTTTCGAAATAAACAACAAATTAGGCGCTACCGAATATATTGAAATTCGGATCAACAAAATCGGTAAATTTACCGGTTTTGTTATAGTCCAAATGTCTGAGTCCCCATCAGCTCCATATTAACAACAAATTCGGCGCTACCGAATATATTGATATTCGGATCAACATAATCGGTAACTTTTACCGGAAACATTATCTTTAACCGGTCACCTTTCTATCCGGTTACGCCGTATATTAGCCGCATATTAACCGACGTACCGCAGAACCTCCCATGATTGAACGAGCGAATTGTATATATTGTTTTCTATTGATTAAAATAGAATCAAATTGTGTTCGCCCAAAAGAAAAAGAATCAAATTGAGATACGCAACAACAAATATCAAGCCTATGCATTATTCAATTCGTTAACATTGTTATGGAAAATCAAACCAAAGTTTTCATTACCCCACTACTTGTTCATTATGATAATTGGGTTATGGCCCAACGGAGTTTGGACTATTCCACACTATTCTCGTCCATTTTTTTCTAATCACCTATTGTCGTTAACTAACAAGAGGGGTATCAAATCATATGTCAAACGCAAAAAAATGTAATCTTTCGATGTCCGATTAGTACACTTCTCACCGGTTATAGGCGACGAGTGATTAGAGAAAATAAACAATAGCCTCATACGATGATGACAATAATGTCCAGTGAGGCTATCGATGATAGTATTAGCAATAATTTTACGATTTTGAGGTTTGAAGTTTTAGGGTATGACCTAGTTGATTATGATAATTAGGGTATGGCCAAACGGAGTTTGGACTATTCCACACTGCCACCCTAAGTCCCTAATCATAGAAATGAAGTGGACTCTTGGTCCAACTGGAGAACTCAATTGGTTCACCTTCAATCTGAACATTTCAGTACAATTCAAATAAAACACGTTTCGTTTAATTAACATCTTTCTTTCAATCATTTTGTCCTATTCATGTTCCTGTAATTCACATGAACAAGAAAAATAATAACCACAAATCAAGATACATATATGAATTATCAAATCTGTTCATTCACCAATCTTTAATAAATAATGCCAAAATAGATTTATGATCCAAATTCATTGTATCTACCATCTCATCTTCTATTAACAACTTGCAACAATTCTATAAAAATGTGTAATATATTTTTGCAAACCTTCCCATCTAATATTATTTTTATGGCAGATTAATTTGGACCACGTATTATACAGATTTATTATATGATGTCAATATTCAAACATGTAATTTTACTTATGTTTTATCTCACCAAACTAATTTAACGTTGATTTTTTTTATCTAATATTATGGTCAAAAATAATTTCAGGAAACCAGGTAAACTTCGCTTATCATCAATAGTTTAAAGTGATTATAATGTTGTATCTGTTCATATATAATCTTTACCTTTTAACAATGCACACGTACACTTTAAAAATAAAATAATTTGAACTGTAATCTCGTAGAATTAAATTATTTTTTTCCTCACTAAAATCGCTTGTTAAATTCATCATCGATCATCTTATAATTTTATTATTGTTTTGAAAGGAGAGTAATATATATATATATATATATATATTAAAAAAGACTAGTGGATACTGGACGGTTATAAATGCATATATAAACATGGTTGAAGTTGTTGGAATTATAGAAACGACAATTCACATCAATGTCTTCATCGGTTGATTATTTATGAGTTTCAAGTTTTCAACTTTCGCGGCTTTTAAGATAAGATTTACCGAGTGTCCTCACATTTTTGTCGACATATAAAAGGAACAAGTTGTATTATGTATGGCTGGAGCCTGCATGTGGGGCAAATTTTGGTTAATAATCCAATTGGGATTTTAAATTAGGATTATAGGATGGGCTGATTTTTTTTTCTTTTTAGAGAATACGACACTTTTTATAGTACCAAAAAAAAGACGTCACCTTTAAAATGTGTCTTTTTTTCTTCTTTTATATTTTTTGGTGGTAGAACGCTGCCTACATGTGACGTTACGAGTTTATTAAACTTAATGCCATGACAATTATTTTTAGTGAATAGTTGAATTAATTAAAGAGAAAATTATATATTTAGCACTTAACTATGTCAGCGTTATTATTTTGGTACCTCAACTATTATTTTTTGTAAAATGGTAGCTAACGTAGTAATGTTATGCTTTTGTTATGTTTTGGTACCCGGCCGTTAAAAGCTAACGGATATGATGACGTGACTTGGTATAATCACAATTTTAGTCCAAAACACTTATATATTATTAACTTAGTCCAAAATTTATCAATTTAAAAAAATATCTTAATTTTGATAAAATTTTGTCCCATCTCTTTCCCACCTTCTCGTATTCTCCTTGGTATCCCGATCATGGAGTTTGGGTCCTCCAATGGACCCCACTTTAGCCTCATTGATCTCCAAATTCTAAAATTTTAATTGTCCCTAGCGTATTTTTAAACTCCAAAACCCAAAAAAGTGTTCTGCAATAAGAAGAAGAAAAATGAGGAACTTACAATTTTAATTCGAAAATTAAAATAATATTTAAATTGATAGAATTTTAGACTAAATTGATAGAGTGTATAAGTTTTTAGGCTAAAATTGTTATTAACCCAAGTCACGTCACATTTTCTATTAATTTTAAACGACGAAGGTATCAAAACAGAACAAAAACGTAACATTAGGTACCATTTTAACAAAAGTAATAATTGGAGTACCAAAAAAATAATGTGGGCGGAAAAATTGGGGAATAATCTCAATTGGATTTTTATTTAGGGGATAGGGGTTGTTCGGGAGAAATTTTGAAATCTAGGCCAAAATCTATTGTGTTTGGGGACCTCGCCATGTGCTTCTGGCATCCTTGGACCTCGCCATGTAAAGGTGGCGAGGTGTTGTGTAATGCGCCAAATTCGGCTGAATGAGCCAGTCCTTAAGGCTTAGCAGACATGACAAGCCATGCAAGCTACGTGGGCAACTTTAAACGAGGGTCAAAGCTCGCCACCTAGAGGTGACGAGGTGTTGTTCATGCATGCATGCACAGACCAGCTTTCACATGAAAGCTGGTCACTCAACCATAATTTTTTTCTACATTTGTATAGGTTATATATATAAGAGTGTATAGAGAAAAAATTGTTACGTGTGTTTGAGAAGAGAAAATTTTAAGAGAATTAGAATTGCAGTGCATTTGAGAGAGGTTGATGTAACCCCCTCGTCCCGGTCTGGCCGGATGACCGGTCCGAGTGGGCCACACGGGGAAAACCGAAGCGAAACCCAAAGGATTCCCCCTCGGTTAAAAACCCTATTTTTATTTTTAAATCTTGTCTAAATGGATATTAAACCCTAAGTGATCATACAGCGGAACAACATAATCAAAGCAATCGAACTAACTCAAACAATCATGTTACAGCCCGATTTTAAACTTAGACTGCAGGAGGTATCGATACACCTAAGGGGCGTATCGATACCCCTTGACCAGGTCAAATGGTCAAAGTCAACCCGTGGAGACCGTATCGATACACCCTAGGAGTGTATCGATACCCTCCCCAACTGTTGACTTCCCACGGTCAACACTAAGGGGACCGTATCGATACGCATGAAGGCCCGTATCGATATTGAACTGGACAGTAGTTCCAGTAGACAAAATAGTATCGGTACGCCCCCTCGCGTATCGAAACACGGGGCCTGAAACATGAAGGCCGTATCGATACGGGACCATCCGTATCGATACCCCTGCTTCAAAAACACAGGTTTGAGCTGGTTTAAGGCACAAGGTGGCCCTTAAGTCCCTCCCAAACCTCAACCAACACACTAACATGCATCCTATGTCAAACCAAGAGTTTAGGCATGCTTGAACTTGAAACTAAAGGCACATTCCATCACAAGGTGATGACTCAATCATACAAGCAACTAAAACTTTCAAGCAAATGCATTCCAACCAAAGGCATGTATTAACACTTGTAAGACTTGCACATACTAACATTTAAGCAACCATACATGAACCATAGATAGCAACCAAGCAATTAACAAGGCATCCATACATAGCATTCATACAAAGGGCAATTTATGCATATATGGTCATACAAGCACATAAAATTTCATGCCTTAGCAACCAAACAATTAGACATTCAAGGCATGCAACAGCAACGATATTTATAGATCAAACAAGGCATCCAAGAATCAAACCAATATCGACATACATCAAAACTCAATCATCAAAACCTATCCCATTGCTTAACTATTACATTCATTTACTCAAAACTCATACATTGAGCTCACCAAAAGCAACGCTTGGAGACCTTTCCTTGCCCTTGCCACCCACAAGCTATTTATCTGCATTGTTGAACAAAAGAGAGCGTAAGCATAAAAGCTTAGTGAGGGTAAGCTCATAAAACAAACCTTTGACAATGCAGGGTCCAAGCACGAGCAATTTCCATAATGAAATGCATGTTCTTACCTCCGATCCGCACAAGTCAAAATGATCATGATGCATGAACATATATTCAACATTATGTCATGCTCAACATCTTGTAACACAACTTACTACGATACATAACTCAATGCATTAATCACATTATACATCAATACACAAAGGGCACCACATTTCGTAACATATAAGCATATTTGCATAATCTCATATTGGTAAATACACATAACCTCATATTGGCACCTAGCTATGACCCGAATACGCGGATAACTCGTTGGAACGCATTTCCAACAACAACATTACCTCGGTGGGATTCCACTCATCACCGGTCCTTGCATGTGCGGGATTCCACTCATCGCCACATGCCCTACGGATGGGATTCCACTCATCATCACGTAGAAATATATATAAGCTTCCGGTGGAATATTACATCACCGTACTCCTCCTTGGTGCCTTAACGCCACCAAGGCCACGTACGTTTTGACTCAATTTGTGTGCACACTCATCCTAATGATCGATCATTGTACCCAAGCATACTAGTGCCAATATAAATCAAACTACACAACTTTTTACAATATCAAATTCAATATCAATTCTGTGCCTAGCACGTACTCACCATGATTCTCCAAAATCACGAAATCCACAACACAACCTCATTTCACAAACCCACATCACATGTATATCATCCAAGCAATTACCACATCATATATTCACATTATATTTGTCATCAACATACATGTAATCAATGCATTAGGCCATATTTCCACATACATGTATATCTCATTATACATCGTCATCATGAGGCATAACAACAATTAAAAAGTGCATCCAAGGTCTCTAACTAAAGCTTAGGATTAGGCTACCACCCTAATCCTAATTCTAGGTGGGTCTACCAAGCCCAACCTAGTTTACATGCTTGAACCAACCACTTAAAAATCGATTTAAAAACATTAACCACTCATCTTACTTATTTAAGCAATCCAAGCAAAGCCGACTCAAGTCTCCACAACTTCCGAAATCGTGCCCGAACCTCCCAAGGCCAAATCCGATGTCTCTAATCAATCAAAGGCAATGTATTAATCTCTTAATCAACCACAATTTACTGGTACACATCAGCTCTCAATTCTCTAACATTTTCTCAACAATTCAAAGCCGAAATCTTCCCAAATAATCCCATTTTCGTACTCCAGCAAAACCCAGCCATTACCTCCCAATTTAAACACTTAAAACACTCCAAAACATGTCCAAAACACCCTCATAATGTTGTACAACCATCAGCCCTTCATTTCCCCACACAAACACTTCAAAAACTCTTAATTTCCACTCCGAAAAACCATCTACAGCAGTAGCTACGGGAATCCCATCAAACTAACATTATAACCTCTCAAAAATCATCACAAAACATCTAAAAACACCCACCCAATGTTGCTATAACATCAACCCAACAATTTCTCACAAAACCCTTCCAAAAACACAAATTTTTGACACTTTAAATACACCCCTAAAACCCATTTCGAAAATTCATCAAAATCCAACCAAATTAACATATAATGTGCATTTTAACATGATTAAGCAAAGCCCCAACTCAATTTATCAAAACCAATTGGAAAACCCCTTAAAAATCCAAACTTGATATAAACCTAAATTTTCAAAAGTTCATATTTTTAAAATCTATGGCCATGGATAGATAGGAAATGGAAAGGAGAGTTCAAATACGTGATTACCTTTCAAAAAACCCTTGAATTGATGAAGAAATCGAATGAAATATATGCTTGAAAATTGAGAGAGTTTGGGGAATGGGGGGGTATTTCACGTGGGGGATATAATGAAAAGGGGAAGAAGATGACAATTTGAAAGTTGTCATTTTTTTTAAAAGCTTTTGGGCAAATTACAACATAAGCCCTTCCCTTTTTATTAAAGTTCAATTACACCACATTTTAGGTTGAATTTATTTTAATTTAATTTTATTGACTCGAACTATAAACACGGATAACTCCTAACCCCAAAACACGGGTGTTACAGTTGAGACATCAATTTGGGTGATAGTTTTTGAAGATATATTCGAAGAAAATGAAGATTGTTGAAGTGTATTTTTCTGTAGATCTTCTCGGTTTCTCAGCAGTAAGTAAGCAATTAATTTTTTTTAATTAATCTGAGGTTTTTTTAAATTATAGAGGGTTTGTAATTTTTGTGTGATTGAAGATATATTCATTTGAATAATAATTACTTTTTTAAATTATAGAGCATATTTACACGGTTTCTCATCGAATCCGGTAAGTTTTATATTTTCGGAATTGTAATTCGTTTGCCGTTTATTATTTATACAATTTTAATAAGAAAACCAAATGTTAATCTTTGCTTATATTTTTTTTAATATTTACAGAGAATGAGTTCATTAACATATTGTGACACCGAACCCACAGTTGGTCGTTGGGGTGAATTGCTTGAAGATTTTAGTGAAGATGAAGAGAATATTGTGCCTATTACGGAAGATGATGACGTGCACTTACTCGATGTTGATGATGTTGAGGCTGTTGTGACAAATGCCTTTCAAGGTAATGGTATCGATGTTGAAGATGATGTTTGGGCCACGACTGTTGCTAGGCTTGAGTTGGAAAAAGAGTAGCCAGTTTGGGGTTATGTTGAACCAGAGCCCCAACAACTGAAACTCTTTTATCCAGCCTATAAACCTCCAACAGCCTGCATGTATGAAGTGGACTATACTGAAATACAAGATCTGAAACATCAAGCTCGCGTATTTGGTTCTTCACCATCTTCGAACTTTGGAAAATTGGTACTGAAGGCTGAATTCAAAACAAAAGAAACCGCCAAGCTAGCAGTTCAAGAGTACTGTATCAAACGTCATACAACATTTTTTGTTGTTGAGTCCAATAAAATTACCTATTGTGTAAGGTGTCTTCATTGGAAGAGCAAATGTCCTTGGTGGGTAAGAATTTCATACAGGAAGAAGATTCAGATGTGAGAGATGTCATGGTTCATTAAGCAATACACTTGTATCAATATAGCTTTATCATAGGACCACAATAATTTAGACTCTGATCTAATATGTGCTTACACCAGGGCATTGGTTGAACAAGAACTAAAAATTTCGATTGCAGTGTTAGTAGCATCTATCCAAACTCAGCTTGGATATATTTCATCTTACTACAAGGCGTGGATGGCAAAGCAGAAGGCGGTGGCGCAACTATATGGTGATTGGGATAAATCGTATAATGATCTAGTAGCTCTTTTACGAGCAATACAAATATTATCTTTCAACAAGCGGAAACTTCATCTATACGGGTACAGATAAAATGGACGTTAGATAAGGCAACCTATACCACGCCTACAACTGCAATAAAATTTGACATCCGCCCATATCTGAATTCTTCTTTTCACCATTCATAATTGTGACCTTGCACATTTTTTGGTACAAAAAGGAAAATATTGCAGGTCCCCAACTATATGTAGTAGTTGTATCAAAATTATCCTAGAACGGCAGATATTGTGTATGAACCATATTACTAAATGCATTTGGCACCAATACCCCACCAATAAGTTGCAGTATATACACTTGAGCTGCACACTCAAGTTTTCGACGACCATATTCATCTGTTACCATAAATTCTTGCTGCAACCATGAAATTTTGAGACGTAGACCTTCTACACATGACTCAGGGGGAGCTTTGCCCAGGTACTGCCTGCAAAGCTCATATGCATTATACTTATTTTCTCCAACCAATGCTTTTCTATTTGTTGGGACACCAAACTGTATTGCTACATCCTCCAGAGTTATTGTGCATTCGCCAAATGAAAAATAAAATGTGTGAGTCTTTGGTCTCCATCGTTTAATCAATGCGGTAATCAACCTGGGGACTATCTTAAATCCATTGAAAAATGAAACATTATAAAAACCAGCGTACTGTAGGTAATAAACTAAGCGATCAGAAAGTTCCTTAATCTTCAGTCCTCGACGACGGATGTTATGCTCTACACCATATAATTAATTCATTATAATAAATTATTTCGTATTTTAACCATTACACATGACTTAATAAATTTTAAATAACGATAAAATTACTTACTTGCTCTTTGTGAATATGAGACGAAATATGCTCATGGTCTCGGTACAACAAAACACCTCCATATGCCATTTTTATTTGCAGATCTGAAAAATAATTATCATTCGAATTTATATACAACCAAAAAATGTATTACTTCAAAATTTTTGATCTATGCAGATATAAATTTAAAAAATACAAAAAGTTACCAAATTAGACAAGAAACTATGTATATGTGCTATAAAGCCGTCAACAATAAAAAGTAATTATCATTCGAATATATTTTTAATTACACAAAAATGTACAAACCATCTATAATTTAAAAAAAACAACAACATATTAATTAAAAAAATTGGTTACTTACTGCTGAGAAACTGGGAAGATCTACAAAAAAATACACTTCAACAATCTTCACCGTCTAAGAATATATCTTCAAAAACTATAATCCAAATTGATATCTCAATCTCTTTCAAATACACTGCAATTCTAACTCTCTCAAAATTTTCTCTTCTTAAACACTCGTAAGAATATTTTTTTTCTATATCTATACACTCCTATATATAACCTAATATTACACTAATATGTAAAAAAAGGTGAGTGACCAGCTTTCACGTGAAGGCGGGTCTTTTTGCATGCATGCAAAACTGGCGCACATGATCTCGCCACTTGCACAAGGCGTGGTCCCTGTAGCTCAATCCACAACTCGACACGAGCTACCTTACACCCCTGTCAACCGAGCTGCCCAGCACGCCTGCCAACCTGCCAAAGCTGAACTGTTTCTGAACCTCACCACCTGCACATGACGAGGTCCGACCTTGTCACTTCCACATGACGTGGTACTGTAAAAACTGGCCTATTCCCCAAAATAATTTTAAAGCAACCCTAAACCCCTAAATAAATAATTAAAATGGATTATTCCACTGATTTTGCCAAACATTTAATGCAGTCAGCGCTCAATCCAGTTTTATATTTAAAGAATGTATTTGATTTAATAAATAAATGATTTTCTTTAACTTGAAGTTTGCTTATTTTTGTCCAACTAAAATTTGAATTATTTTCAAACACTAGTTAAGAATATAAATGAATTACTAATGAGATTAATTCAAGTAGTAAACAGTTTGATATCATTTAAGGATCAGAAAGTGATTTTAAAAGTGATTTTGAAAAGTTAATTATAAGATTATAGTGTTTGACATTGCTGTCAAAAAATATTTTTAATAAGATAAAAATGTCTATTTTAGACATGATTTATAAAGTAAAAATAAATTAACGTAAATGATGTTTAAATCTATTATCACAAAATTTATTAATATTATTATATATGAAAAAATCAACTTAAATAATAAAAATATAAAACCATGGTGATTCATTAGTAATTTTTATATATAATATAAACTTTAAATATTTAATATATTATAATAATTATTATACTTAATATTATTTTATAATATTAAAGTTTTTATTACTTATTTTTATTTAAAATATTATATTTAATATTTTTTTAATATATTATTATTAATATTAGTGTTAATAATTAAAGGTAAAAAAATAACTTCACACCTTTTTTCACCTTAAAACCTAGAAATTTTAACTTTTGAGGTTGGGTGAAAACTCTTTTTTTAAGTGATTTTTCACACCAATTTAAAAGTGTTTGACATTGCTTATAGGTGAAAAGTAACTTTTTAAACAAAAACTCTTTTTATGCCAGACTAAAGGGGCCCTAAATATATATTGAATTCGAGGTCTTGTATATATAAAAATTTGAGTTATGAGACTCTTTTGTTAAAATTAAATGTGCGGTATGAATCTATTTGAATTAATCAAAATAAAATTCTAAAAAATTAGAGAGAAAAAAATAGATTAAGCTCACAAACCGCTTAATCCTTTATTTATCTGATTGAACTCTAAAACTTGACAAATTGATTAGTTGTTGATTCTTTTCTAGTCACAGTTATAATTAATTAGTTATATTCATATTAGATTATATCATATGTACGACGCAAGTGAAAATATTTTAAAATAAATGATTATAGGAGAGGTGGTTAAGAATATATATGTTTACTAAACATTAGCTCAATTTTCTTCTTTTTTGTAAAAAAGTACTACTATATGTCTCGTTAAAAAATTTCTCTAAAATTAAATGAAAGAAAAATAGTTTTTTTTTTGTAAAAAAATACTACTATGTGTCTCGTTAAAAAATCTCTCTAAACTTAAATGAAAGAAAAGAGTACATATGATAGTAGTTACAAAAATATTAAAATAAACTGACAGCCATATGGTATCCAACCAAAGAACAAAACAAAAAAAAAGAAAACTTAAAACTAAACGCCTAAACACCTAGATCTCCATGAACTCATTGTACCAAAGAGCTAGGTGGATTATCAAATAACACTACATCTAAAATAGATGGTGAAGCAAGTTTGGCAAGGCCATCCGTAACCATATTACGTTCTCAGGAATATGATTCAAACGCACTACCCAACTACGCTTACTTATTTCCGAAAGATATCACATGATATAACACCTTCTTACTGACACCACATCATGCCGAAGAATCCTCAATGCATCCAAACTATCATCTTCAAGGATAACTTGACGATAAACACGATCACATGCCGTTGTAAGACTCAAATATGCACCCCCACAGTTCAACTTCAAGAGCGGAACAAATCCTGATAAACTTTGTGAAACCGAATATCCAAGTACCAACGTGATCATGTGCAACTCCCCCAAAAGTTGCGAAATCATCCGATAAATGCCGCACGCTGTCGAAATTTAACTTGAGCCAACCCTCATCCGAAAAAGTCCACTGCCCAGACGAAACAAACCCCACGTGAACCTGTTGTTGTATACGGCTACCGCAAGCAATTGCACGTTGTGAAAGCTCCACAAGGTGTCTACTTCTATCCAATACTGGTATGTTCCCATCAATCTGCGAATCAAAGACAACGACATTACGCGTAAGTCAAATATTCCACACAATAGCGCCAAATATAAATCACAATCTTGTTGCTGCTTTCTGAACTGTGTCGCTTATGTTAAGTTTCGAACAACCCATTCTTTTAAATTCAACATGAAAAAATCCTGAAAAGCTGCATGTTTAACTATTTAGAGTCAAATCCGCTAGCCAAAGAGCACTGCCTTAAAACATGGTTAATTCCTTCTATTTCATGGCCACAAATCGGACATCTGCTATTCAAAGCATAATGGCGACGCACTCTCTCGGCATTCGTCATTAATTTGTTACAACACACTAATCAAAAAACTATCTTGGACCATTGCAAGCTCTCTGTCCCTTTCAACTAGCTTTCACCTTCTTGAACCTTTGCTTTTAGCTGGTTCTCAGTCTGAAGGCTTAGTTATTTTGGTGTGTTTTCTCTTAAAGGTGGAGGTGGTTTAGAGCCTCTACAGCGTGGCTCATAGCTTTGCCTTTTGACCCTCTCCATCCAGTCTCTAAACCCTTCTTTTGTCCCTTCCTTTCTACCACCTGCGGTTTTTATTACTCTTTGTTTTACATTTACTTCCCAAACCATTCATCGAGCCCGATGCAGCGCTGTCAAGCCCTTAGCACTGGGGTCGTAAATAACGACTTCCCCACCAACCTTGTAGATTCAAACATACTAAGCCAAGAATTTATTGACGAATTGGAACTGAATGAAGACAACGAGTTAAACTTTACTATAAAAAACCTCTCTTTGTTGGGTAAGCTGCTGTGACCATCTTATATAAATACCTTGGCGTTAACGACCATCCTAAGAAAATCATGGAAGTGTGAAAGCCTAGAATGCCATGATCTCAGAAAAAAATTCTTTCTGTTCATTTTCAAGTCGACGGAAGACATGCACCGTATACTTGGCTGCAAGCCCTGGGCGGTGCAAGACTCCCTTCTGGTGTTGAAAGAGTGGCAGCCGGACAAGGCATTCGAGGAGATTGATTTCTCGATGGAGGAGTTTTGGGTGCAAATTCATAATCTCCCTATAGGTCTGATAACTGCCGATAACGTTAAAAGAATCGGTAAACTCTTTCCCTTTTACTTTGGATCGTCGATGGATACAAACAACAAAGCTGTATGGCAAGGCACAATGAGCATTCGTGTGGCTATTAGGGTGGAAGATCCCCTTAAAAAGGGGTTTGTTCTAAATCAGAAAAAAGATAAACCACTGGAAGTTGCCTTCAAGTATGAAGGTTTGCCGATATTTTGTTTCCTATGTGGAAGATTATGGCATGTTGAGAGGGACTGCAAACATGATGTTGTGATGTTTAAGATCGCCGGCAAATATGGACCATGGCTATGAGCGGCGTTCAGAGGTAAAAAAATTGACCCCTCTCCAGACATTAGGGAACAATAGTGCAACCAAACCAACACTACACGACAAAGGGAAGAGTGAAAAAGATAAGTTTGTTTGGCACATTGATCAAACAAAATCATATGCAAATCTGGGGGAGCAATATGTCTCGTTTAAGGATGCAGGCAAAGTCCTTTCAGACCCTTGTAAAGTCAACACCACCTTTCCTCTTTTGGAAGTGAGGGAGCCTAGCTGGTGCAAAGACAACCTAGGACAAAGTATGAAAATAGCATCTGCACAAGGAGAACTCACAATCACAGCTCCCAAGCTTGCCACCGATTTCTGTGTGCAATCGAAATCAAATCTCGACCTACCAGGAGAAAATCTTAGTAGGACTTGGGGAAATCTGCTAGTTGTTGGCTTTGACAGAATGGAAGTTTCGACCAACAAGAAAAGGAAAAGGGAGGAAGATGATTGCTTGTTATTCAGGCCGGCCAAACGGAGAGAACTCTGGGAACAAGTCTCGAACGTCATAGTCCAGATTGAACCACGAAACTGGTGTTTATCCGGAAAAATCCGGCAGCAAGTGATGAGGTACTTACGACAGCTTTGTTCCCAACTCCATTACTATCCTCCTCAACTATTATTCAAAACATAAAACGAAAGAAAAGAGGAAAGACTTTTGGCTAAAAAGGGCTCACTCTTATCCGGAAGGCCGCGAGGCGTAAATATGCAATGGAGTGCACAAGGGTGATGGTTGATAAGGTAGGGCTCGTCGAATTAGGAATCGATCTATTTGGGAAAAATATCACATGTGTTCCGTCAATGTGTGTGGACGATAATTTCTCCCTTAATGAAGAAATCCATATTAGTGATGGTGAGGATGTGACTTCTGTTTCACTGTTAAAAGTCTCTGTTAATCCGTTTGTTGAACATGCCTTGGAATCGGATAACTCCAATGGGAGTTATCCGGAATTGCTATGAGTTTCCCCAGCTTTGCAGCCTCTGAAGGGAAGGAGCATAGGCTTTTTACGCGTCCCTTTCCTTCCCTTCGGATCACAGTTTCAACTTTAGCGTCGGATGATCTATGGTCGAGGTCTTTTTAGTCTCCATGTGTGTTTTTTTCTTGTTTGCAGCGGCTATAATAAGCCTGGTTTGGGAGCAGGCTCGGGGACTTCTTTCTCTTCACATTTCGGGGGCACAGTAAAGGATGCCTTGACAAGGGCCAACGTTTTCGTGTTGGAAGCTTGCTTCTGGATAGAGCTCTCAGGCATGATTATTGTAGTTCTCCCAGGGAAGAGCTTTTGGAGTTCATGTTTTAGTTTTCTCCAGTATCGACCAGGTTCTATCATTTTTGGAAACATGTTCCACGGTTATGTCAGTGGAAGTGTCTTTTAGGGGGGCTCTAGGCCCCTTTCCAATTAAGTCACGGTGGTTTCTAGGGCGGTTTTCGTTGACTGTTGTTTGCCATTGCAGCAGGTGTCCTGTTTGCTGGCGCTTAAAAGTTTTTTCTGGTGTCTATTGTGTGTTTTATGGCCTTGCATGGCTTGTCATTTACTTTTATGTTTTCTTGCATGTTTTCTACGTTAGTGGGACCTACGGGTCTCCACCGTTTGTACTCTTTCTTGTTTAATGAAGTTTTCATTTTCTTGATAAAAAAGGGAAAACTACATCGGTGGTCCCCAAACTATTATCGTCTTCCTATTTTGGTCCCAAAACTATTTCTTTTGGCAAAACCGTCCATTCTGTTATATATTTCTCATGTTTTGGTCCCACATCGTTAAAAACTAACGGAATTGCTGATGTGGAATTTTTTTCTTATTTTGTAAATATTTTTTTTATTTTCTCTCTCCTATATATATTATTTAATTTTTTTATTCAGACTAATGTGGTGGTGACACGTGTCACCACTATAACAAAGAAAATAAATTCAAAGTGAAAGGGGAGCTAAGATTCAAACCCATGTCCCCTAGCTCTAAAGTCATTAAGCTAACCACTGGGCTAAACTCCAAGTGCTGATATATTTTAGCACAAATTATCTTTAAAGCATTTCTATGTGCCTTATTCGAATTTTTATATGTATTTTTTTAGACGACGCATAGCAAGGGTGGTTCCTACATGTATGATATACACTTCTGGATTGGGAAAGATACCAGTCAGGTGTGTTTTGTCAAGGATTTGAATGTTCCTTCAAATGAACTAAAACAACACTTTGAAATGATGTTGCCGTTTGCAGGATGAAGCTGGAACAACTGCTATCAAAACTGTTGAGCTAGATGCAGGGCTCGGAGGCCGCGCTGTGCAGCACAGAGAACTTCAAGGCCATGAATTTGACAAATTTTTGTCATACTTTAAGCCTTGCATTGTAGCATTGCAGGGTGGTGTTGCTTCCGGATTCAAAAAACCAGAGGAAGAAGTGTTTGAAACTCGGTTGTATGTCTGCAAAGGAAAATGAGTTGTCAAATTGAAGCATGTATATGATGATCTTTACATAAGTTTGATGAGTATTGATACAAAGAAGAAAGAAAGAAAGAGAGAAAAAGAAGTTTCATGAACTATTTATAATTGGATGATGGGAATACCATTTTGGATTATGCTCTCGTAGGTTCCTTTTGCTCGGTCTTCACTGAATCACGATGATGTATTTATCCTGGACTCTGAGAATAAGATTTATCAGTTCAATGGTGCAAACTCTACTATTCAGGGGACATGGGTTCATTTTGCCGAGGTTGTACCAACAATTGGGGTTCATTTGATTGCTTTAAAGATAATTTGTGCTAAAACATATCAACACTTAGAGTTTAGCCTAGTGGTTAGCTCAATGACTTTAGAGCTAGGGGACATGGGTTTGAATCCTAGCTCCCCTCTCACATTGAATTTATTTTCTTTGTCATGGTGGTGACACGTGTCACCACCACATTAGTCTGAATAAAAAATTAAATAATATATATATAGGAGAGAGAAAATAATCAAAAAATATTTAAAAAATAAGAAAAAGATTCCACGTCAGCA
Organism: Hibiscus tridactylites; assembly: GCA_958450335.1. Taxonomy (NCBI): domain Eukaryota; kingdom Viridiplantae; phylum Streptophyta; class Magnoliopsida; order Malvales; family Malvaceae; genus Hibiscus; species Hibiscus tridactylites. The sequence goes on along the minus strand of OY288286.1, from coordinate 60,950,359 downwards.
ATTCTGTTAGTTTTTAACGACGAGGGACCAAAACAGGAGAACTATGTAACAGAAGGGACGATTTTACCAGAAAAAATAGTTTTGAGACCAAAATAAAAAGACAGTAATAATTTGGGAACAACCGGTGTAATTTTCCCTAAAAAAACTATCTTGGAAGGTGATTCACCGATTCCACAGTCTTAAAAAAAAACTAGCTCAATCTTTAAACATAAATTATAATTATTTTATTTAAATATTATATAAAATATGCAAAAGACAAATTTCATTATCGCAATATTTACATTCAAATAAAGTATTTTAGTTTTCTAGGTGAACTAGTATCAACATAACTTACTACATCAATTTAAATTTTTAATAATTTTGAGATGATTATAAGATAATATTTTTTTATATTTTTTTAAAAGTATCTCAAAATATCACCTTTGAAAAGATAATTTCTCAAAATAACACCAAAAAAATATTTTGATATAATAGCATTTTAGATCCTTCTAAGTTTAAATACTACTCAAATAAAGTCTTTGTCCCCTCCTAATTTTTAAATTTAGAGGCTTAATAGAGTATTGCCCCTCCAAATATTTGATATAGCTTCGTCCTTAATGACGAGTTTTATATTTTTGTTAATTTTTAATGAATCCCGTCAAACATGCTTGACAAGTTTCAATCAAATTTGTTTCCTTCAACGCTTAAAAGGCTCCATTACTTACATTAAAAAATTACTAAACATGAAACTCGTCCTGCATGCACGGCGAATTTACTGTATATGTGCTATGTTGTGAAATAACTTTTTCGGGTGCTATTTTGGGAAATAATTTTTAAATGTGTTATTTCAAGGTTTGCTCTTTTTTCTTAATCCTTTGATAATATATAACTTGCAGACAAATTGCTCGAATCCATGTATCTTAAAATAAAATTATTTTTTTCCACTAATTATTTGTTGGGTTCATAATATCAATTTAATTAAACACTTTATATACTATGTAAAGAATGATTTTAATTATTTATAATATAATTATACCCTATGTAGACATGAATATACTGTAGAATATTCTATGGTTTATGGCCAAACCCCACCTCTCAACCAATACATTATCTACAATAATTCTTGGATTCTTCCACACCTTTTCCCCTAAAACAAGCTGGCGGTCGTCCTTATTTCAGTTTGTGTTCGAATTGTATGATAGTGTAGTGGGTGAGTATTTTTTTTAGGATAAATATTACATATACACAGTCGGTGGAAACTGAAAGTTTCTATAAGCATCTTAGTTTTAGGGTATAGAGAGTTAATTTAGAGTATATGGTTTAGGAGTTTAGGTGTAGGAGGTTAGAATTTAGGGATAATTATTTTAATTTAAGGTTTAGGGTTATAATTTAGGGTTTATAGGTTAAAACCTAAATCCTCACTATATTACCCTAAAAACTAAACTCTAACCTATAAACCCTAAATTATAACCTTAAGCCTTAAATGGAAACAACTATCCCTAAATTCTAAACCCCTACACCTAAACCCTTATACCCTAAACTAACTCCCTATACCCTAAAACTAAGGCGATTGTGGAAACTTTCAGTTTCCACCGCCAGTGTATAAGATATTAATCATTTTTTATTAAATAGAGATTATATTTTCATATCAGAATTCGAATTCATATAAAATAAAATAATATAAGTATTCTTAGTTACTATGTGGATAGTAGGCAAGTATTTAATGCCATATAATTTTATATGTTGTTAATAAATTCGATATTTATATATAATTAATAATAAATTTGAAAGAGTATAATTTTAAATTTTTGTTACTATAATATACCATCATCTTATTCATCGATGATATATAAAATTTTACATCATTAAAATATCAAATATTAATCCTATTTTAATACAATAGCGTAAATGATCCGTGTACACTTGTAAATTATTCATAATTAATATTTGAAAAATAATTCCAATCAGTTTAACCATTGTCAAGTCAATGTTAAACATGGGATGGTCTACAGGGTTTATAACTACTTGTCTTACTACAAGTAGGGATGTAAAAACATGTAATCGGACGGGTTTCAGGTCGGGTACTGTCAAGTCGGATAAAATTGGATACAGGTTATTTCAGGTCATTTTTCTGTTTTGGCTCGACTCGGGTTGGGTGCGGGTCCATTTCAGGTCGGGTCCATTTCAGGTCGGGTTAAAACGGGTCGGGTCCGAAGCAAATAATTGGCAGGTTAATTCGGGTTCGGATACACTTCAGGTCGGGTCCATTTCAGTTCGGGTTCATTTCAGGTCGGGTTCGTTTCAGGTCGGGTCCATTTCAGGTCGGGTCTATTTCAGGTCTGGTCTATTTCAGGTCAGGTTCATTTCAGGTCGGGTTCATTTCAGGTCGGGTGCATTTCAGGTCGGGTAATTTCAGGTCGGGTAATTCAGGTCGGGGTATTTTTGGGATTGAAATTCGTATTCAGTTTGAGTTCGACCGTAGAACCGTATAAGTAGTTGATAGACTTTAGGTTGACCTTCGTCAATCGTCATTAATTTTGAGTTAATTATTTAAAGTCATATCAAATTAAAATTATAAAACATTTGAGTAATTAAAAAATAATGGAAATGGGTCGATTTGGACTGAAAATGGGTCAATTTGAATTACAAATAAAATTTCAGGGATTATAATGAACATAAATATCAAATTAAAATTATAAAACATTAGACAAATTTAAAAGAAAACAAGGAAAATTGGTATTTTGGAATAAAAATAAAGTTTTAGGGACTATAATGAACAAAAATATCAAATTAAAGTAAAAAAATTAGAGTAATTAAAAAAACAATAAGTATAGGTCAATTTAGAATAAAAATAAAGTTTTAGTGTCTATAATGAACAAAATTTAAAATTAAAACTATAAAACATGATGAATTAAAATATATATAAGGGTCAATATGGAATTAAAATAAAGTTAAAGGGTTCATGCATTAATATGTACACGCGCACGTACTTACATACATTAGGGGTTAGGTTTTAGTGTTTAAGGTTTATGGTTTAGGGATTAGGGTTAGGGTTAGGGTTGAGGGTTCATGCATTAATATGTACACACATACATACTTACATACATTAGGGGTTGGGTTTTAGTGTTTAAGGTTTAAGGTTTAAGGATTATGGTTTATGATTATGGTTTAGGGTTTAGGGTTAGGATTTAAGGTTAATGCATTAATATGTACACATGCACATACTTACATACATTAGAGGTTAGGTTTTAGGGTTTAGGGTTTAGGGTTTAGGGTTAGGGTTGAGGGTTCATGCATTAATATGTACACACGTACATACTTATATACATTATGGGTTAAGTTTTAATGTTTAAGGTTTAGAGTTTAGGGATTAAGGTTTAGGATTATGGTTTAGGGTTTAGGGTTTAGGGATAAAGGTTGAGGGTCCATGCATTAATATGTACACACGTACATACTTACAATCATTATGGATTAGGTTTTAGTGTTTATGGTTTAGGGTTTATGGATTAGGGTTTAGGATTATGGTTTAGGGTTTAGGGTTAATGCATTAATATGTATACATGCACATACTTACATACATTAGGGGTTAGGTTTTAGGGTTTAGGGTTTAGGGTTTAAGGTTTAGGGTTAATGCATTAATATGTACACACATACATACTTATATATATTAGGGGTTGGGTTTTAGTGTTTAAGGTTTAAAGTTTAGGGATTAGGGATTAGGATTATGGTTTAGGGTTTAGGGTTTATGGATAGGGTTGAGGGTTCATGCATTAATATGTACACACGTACATACTTACATACATTAGGGGTTGTGTTTTAGTGTTTAACGTTTATGGTTTGAGGATTATGGTTTATGGTTTAGGGTTTAGGGTTTAGGGTTTAGGGTTTAGGGTTTATGTATTAATATGTACACATGTATATACTTATATAAATTAGGGGTTAGGTTTTTAGTGTTTATGGTTTGGGGTTTAATGTTTAGGGTTTAGGGTTTATGATTTAGAGATTAGGGTTTAGGGTATCCACTTTTATATATACATATATTGTAATATAAATTCTAAAATAAAAAAAAAACACGAAACCCTAATGATAACCTTATACCTTAAACTTAAACCCTAAATAGAAATCCATAAAATCAAAACACTAAGTCACATGTTATCGTAACATTAAACCTAAGCATTATACCCTAGACCCTAACACTAAACCCTAAACCTAACAAACTAATCACTCGAACTAACCTTACTTCATTATACTACTCTAAACCCTAAATGCATAAATACTTACATACTTTAGGGTTTAGGGTTTAGGGTTTATGGTTTATGGTTTATGGTTTATGGTTTAATGCTTATGGTAGTTGGTTTTCGAGTTTAGGGTTTATGGTTTAGGGTATCCACTTTTATATAAACATATATGGTAATATAAATTCTAAAATAAAAAAACACGAAACCCTAATGAAAACCCTATACCCTAAACTTAAACCCTAAATTGAAACCCATAAAATCAAAACCCTAAGTCACATGTTATCGTAACATTAAACCCTAAGCATTATACCCTAGACCCTAATACTAAACCCTAAACCTTACAAATTAATCACTCGAACTAACCTTAGTTCATTATGCTACCCTAAACCCTAAATGCATAAATACTTTAGGGCTTAGGGTTTAAGATTAGGATCTAAGGATTTAGGGTTTAGGGTTTAGGGTTTAGTGCTTATGGTAGTTTGTTTTAGAGTTTAGGGTTTCCACTTTTATATAAACATATATGGTAATATAAATTCTAAAATAAAAAAACACGAAACCCTAATGATAACCCTATACCCTAAACCCCAAACCCTAAGCATTATCCTCTAAACCCTAACACTAAACCCTAAACCTTAAAACTAAACATTCGAACTACATTACTTCATGAAACCTTAAACCCTAAATCAAAACCCTAAAACTATTGAACCTAAAAATTAGATACCAAACCCTAAAACCCTTTAACCATAAACCTTTAAATTAAAACCCTAATTGAAAGTCATAAACCTTAAACCCCCATTAAACATTAAATGAAAAACCTTAAACCCTAAAACATATTAACCTAAACAAATAACTAAATAAAATATATTAGCCATAAACAAATCACTAAACCCTTAATTTATACCCTAAATTAAAAACTAAACCCCTAAATTAAAACCACAAACCCTAAATTAAAACAACAACCCTAAACATTAAAACTAAATTAAGGACGCGATTGAAAAAAACAAAGCTTTAAGCTCAATTTCACAAAAAATACGAAATTGAAAGAAAGCAAAGTAGGAGTACTTGCGGAGCAAAACCCGAATTACCCGTTTCTAATAGCGCGAATCTTCTGACCCGGCTCGAGGCCTATAAATAGAGCCTCACCCCTCAGCCAAAATTGCTCATTTTCTCCCTACTGTTACTCTGCCGAAATATCCTCTCAATTTCTCTCTCATCCACAAACACCAAATTCCCAGATTTTCTTCCTTTCTTTCGATCAAAATCTTGGTTTTCAACCAAGTTCTTCCCTGTTCTTCCAAACTTTCTTCCCAAATCCTCTACAAACACAATTACCCTCCTCAAACATGTTTTTCTTCAATCAAAACCCAAACTTTTCTCAAGAACAACCTCGTGTTCTTGAGAATTCCTATCTTCAATCCTTATAAACCCTAAACCCAAACTCAGTTTTGTTTTACCCTAAACCCTAATTTATTCTTAACCCTAACCCTAAATCTGAAACCATAACATCTAAACATTTAATCCATAAACCATAAATCCCAAAACCCTAACCCTTAACCTCTAATCCCCAAACCCTAACCTCTAGTCCTCAAACCCTAACCTATAATCCCAAAATCCTTTCGTATTCTCATCTTACCTCTTCAGATTCTGAGAGCTGATCTTCTCAGCCTTTCCAGTTTCCAATTTCGGTAAGTTATATCTTCTATTTTCTCTTTTTTATTTATTTTTTTAGTTCGATTACTATTTTTCTAACTATTTACCTTTGTATCTCATGATCGTTTCTGGCTTCTGTCAGTCTGTTCCTCTTCCGTGTGGGTTTGCATCTCTGGAAGGTTGTATGTTTCTTTTTGCATGTTATATCTGTTCTTTCATTTCTGTTTGTTTTTATGCATGTTTCTGTTTGTTTCTTTATGTTCGATTCTGGAAGGTTGTATGTTTCTTTTTGCATGGTATATCTGTTCTTTCATTTCTGTTTGTTTTTATGCATGTTTTTGTATGCTTCTTTTTGTTTGATTCTGGAAGGTTGTATGTTTTTTTTGCATGTTTCTTTTTGTTCGTTTAATTTCTGTTTGTCTTTATGCATGTTTCTATATGTTTCTTTCTGTTCGATTCTGGAAGGTTGTATGTTTCTGTCAGTTTGTATATTTCTGTATGTATTCATGGTTTTTGTCAGTTTATATTTATGCATGCCAGTTTCTATGGTTTTGTTTTTATGCATGTATGTATATGTATGGTCCGAGTCTTTAGAGTTTCCTTGGTTTAATCCGAGTATATAGGCTGGACTACTCGTCCTGCGGGGCTACTGGTGCCAAAGGGGGATTTTAAAGGTCCCTGTGGACAGGTGTAACAATGCCACGTACAAGGGTTAAACTGAAACCATTAGATAATTTTGTATATTTTGTTTATGTCAGTCTGTATATATGATTTTGTATATTTTGTATCTTTGGTTCTCTGATTTGGAATTTTTCAGTTTTTTGACAGCTATGGATTCTTTCTCTTATGAGTTGGACTTTCCTGGTGAAGGAAGTCAAAATGACCAACTTATACTGTCTCAAGGTGGTTTATTAATCCTTTTTCATTATGGTTTTTTTAACTTATGTTTATTTCTGATTCTTTTTTTTGAATGCTTGAAGGGGATGTAAGTGATCAACTGTCTGAGACAGTTCGTACCTCCAAGAGGAAGTCTACAACTTCAACTGGAGGGGACATTGGGAGAAGAACATCTTCTGTTTGGGATCATTACACCTTCATCAAGCTTCCAGAAGGTCTTTTTGCTGAATGTAAGTACTGCAAAACAAAAAGGTATAAAGCTGATTCTTATATTGGTACTTCTAATCCTAAAAGGCATACTGAAAATGTGAATCTTATAAATAGTTTCTTGCTACTAATCCCAATAGTAGTTCAGAAACTTCTTTTGATCAGAAAAGATATTGTGAGTTATTTGCTGAAGCAATTTTGTGTCATGGTTATGCTTTGAGTGTTGTTGAGCATGATAAACTTAGGGTTTTGCATAATTATTTAAATCCTAATGTGAAAGATATTTCAAGATATTCTATTACTAAGGCTTGCATGTTAAAGCATGAGATGCATAAAAATTGCTTCTTGATTCAGTGCATTCTGTTGTGAGTCGTATCTGTTTTACATGTGATGGATGGTCTGCTTGCACTTCACGTTCTTATTTTGCAATGACTGCACATTATGTTGATAATGCTTCTGCAAATGAAAGAATGATGGGTCTATTTATAAGTTTGTTAAAAATATGTTAACTGAGTCTTGAGAAGAGAGCTTTTACAATTACTCTTGATAATGCTTCTGCAAATGAAAGAATGGCGAGGCGTCTGAAAGATGATTTGCATGTAATTTCTCCCCTGCCATGCAATGGTAAGTTTTTTCATATAAGGTGTGCTGCCCATATCCTGAACTGATAGTTCAAAAGGGTTTGAAGGTAATCGATTCCTCTGTTATTAAATTGCGTGAGATTGTTAAATTTATAGATTTTTCTGATTCTAGACTTTGTTGCTTTGATTCTGCTATTAATGATTGTGGTTCTGATTTTTCTGGTAAGTTGGTCTTGGATGTTCCTACTCGATGGAACTCTACTTACCTGATGCTTCGTAGGGCACTTGAAGCTAAACATGTTATTAACTTGTTTGTTAATAGGGAAAATGGTTTGTATATAATCTCTGAGGTTGAGTGGAAAACTGCTCAATTAATTTGTGATTTCCTTGAGCCCTTCTTTGAAATTTCTACTCTGTTCTCAGGATCTAAGTATCCTACTGCTAACTTATACTTGGCTAATGTTGTTGCCATTGAGAAGTTTTTGTGTGATGCTCACAATGATCCATGTGAGGGCATCTCTGCAATGGCAGGACCTATGCTTGAATTGTATGAGAAATACTGGTCTGATCATTCAACTATTATGTCTTTTGCTGTTTTACTTGATTCTCGGTATAAGTTACAACTTCTGAAGGAGTTGTATGGTGTCCTCTATGTTGAGGATGAGGTTGAAAGGAGGGTAAGTGTTGTTTATAATGAGTTTGTAAGTATGTATATTTATTATTCAAGATATGCACGTTCTTCTTCTTCTAATTCTTCTGTCCAAAGTAACTCTTCTCAAAGTTCAAGTCTGTCAAGTTCTGATCGCCCTAGGACCTTCAAAAAATTAAATCTCTTTCAGGTCAGTTCTTCTTTTTGCTTCTGTTTTTATATTTTTTTTCAATTACAATTTACTAATCTTTTTCTATTTTAATGTCAGAACTTTGATGCCAATTTGGCAGTTTCTAGGAGTGGTAAGTTCGATGTTGACTCCTACATTTCTTTGCCCATTCTCCCTCGCACTGAAGATGGCAAGTTCGATATCTTAGAGTATTGGAAAACACAATTTGTGTCTTTTCCAATACTTTCACTCATGACTAGAGATGTGTTAGTCATTTCAATCACCTCAGTTGTTTCTGAATCCTCACTTAGCATGGGGTCGAATTTTGAACAAGTTAAGGGCTAGGCTTTTGCCTAAAAATGTAGAGGTATTTGTAACAACCAGAAATTGGTTGTATAGTTTTGAGCCTGAGGAAAGGGATGAAGAATTTCTTGCTGTTGGGAAATATGCCTCAATCTCTGATGTGTCTGTTGAAGATCCACTTCATGATTAAGGTATATCCCTTTACTGTTTTTTAATTCTTATTTTGTTTTTCTATATAGTTTCTGACTTTCTTTTCTTTTGTAGGGTTCTTTCACAGCAAGCAGTAAGCACTTTAGTGCTCTAGGGGTCAACTATGTTGTGAATTCTGATGCTAAGTGAGGTATATCCCTTTACTGTTTTTTATTCTTATTTTGTTTTTCTATATAGTTTCTGACTTTCTTTTCTTTTGTAGGGTTCTTTCACAGCAAGCAGGAAGCACTTTAGTGCTCATGGGTCAACTATGTTGCTTCTGATGTTAAGTGAGGTATTTCCTTTTACTGTTTTTTTAATTGACTTAGTGTTTCTATATAGTTAATGACTTAGAGCATACTAGTGTTTATGTTCTTTAATGACTTAGATCATGCTAGTGCTTCTATTTGTTATTATGTAAAGACTTAGTTAATTACTTATTGTGGTTGCTCTTGCTTACTTCTTATTGTTGCTTATCTTTATGATTTAGTGTTGCTGCTGCTATTGTTTGTCTTGATTTTGCTGAATGCTGCTGTTGTTTGTGAGTTGGTGATGCTGAATGCTGTTGTTGTTAATGGCTTGGTGTTGTTGCTGGTTACTGGTAGCTTGCTGTTTCTCTCTAATCTAAGTGTTGCCCTGATTTAAATTATCTTGGTTTCTTACCAATATAAGTTACTCATAATTAACTTTGTTGGTAGCATTTAGATGAGATAGCTCGATGAAGAATTATCTGGTAGCAAAGTTCTTTTAGCTTTTGTCTTTGCTATAAGATCTGAGAGCTAACTTTATTACAAACAAACTTCTTGTATTTTATGAGTTTCAGTTTGTAAAATTTTAAGTGTAAACTATTCTAACTTGTATTTTTTTTTACATTCTGTACTGACATTTTTTTAAGTTATCAAGTATTCATATTCTTGAATTCTAGTTATTTTATGTTATAACATTTAATTTTTTAACTTAAGTGTATTCATTCTATTTTATATCTTAACTTAAATTTTTAAATGAATTTGTTATAACGTTAGTTTATTCTTTCTAATTTGTAACTTAAGACAACAATTAATTAATATGTTCTAACTTAAGTAAAATCATCTAGTTTATAACTTAATCATTTTTTAACTACAAAAATTGTAGTAAGACTTATACGAAAATTTTTGAACTCAAAAAATTTACTCTTTTTTTATAACGTTAATTTACTTAAGTCTACAATTTTAAACTTGAATCTGTTATAACTTATGTATAACATTTGTAGTTCATAAAATTTGTAGACTTACAAATTTTTTTATAACTTTACTAAATTTTATAACTTGAATATGTTAAGTATAAAAAAATAAAATTGTAGACTTACAATTTTTTTATAACTTTAGTAAATTTTATGAACTACAATTGCATATACAACTTTAGTAAATTTTTGTAGTTCATAAATTAACGGTAAAGACTTATACAACTGTTATTTATTTTTTTATAATTTGTAAGTCTACAATTTTATTCAAGTTAATGAGAAAACTTAAAAATTAAAAACAACTCTTCATTTAATTTTTGTAGTTCATAAATTATCAATTACTTATTTTTTTCAACTTTAGTATTTAATATATATATATATATATATGTATACGCGCATATACATCATGTACATCAATATATGTAGGTGTATATGTATATACATTATATATGTATATGGTATATCAACTTCTAAATTTTTTTAATTCATCATGTCATAGATTTCGGGTTAATTTCAGTTCAGGTCAACAACAGGTCAGGTCACTTAACAGGTCGGGTTTAAAGCAGGTCGGGTTCAAAACAGGTCGGGTCCATTTCAGGTCGGGTCCATTTTCAGGTCGGGTCCGTTTCAGGTCGGGTCCATTTCAGGTCGGGTTCATTTCAGGTCGGGTAAAATCGGATATCGGGTCAATTCAGTCGGGTAAATTCGGTTATTTGCCAGGTCGGCTTCGGGTTCGGGTTTGTTCCAGTCGGACGCAGGTCGGGTTTCAGGTCCAAATTAACAGGTCCAATTCGGGTTCGGGTCGTTTTCAGTCGGGCGCAAATCGGGTTCGGTTACTACAGTAACATGTCAAATTCGGGTTCGGATCAACAACAGTCGGTTACAGATCGGGTTCGGGTCATCAAAACCTCAGATCAAATCAGGTTCTGACTCGAGCAGGTTTCAGTCGAGTTTCCAGGTTTTGACTTGTTTTTACATCCCTAACTATAAGACACTTACCTAGTCAACTTTTAGATTCGACTCTACCCAAACTTTTTTAGTTCACCCCAACATTCTTTACCTGTTCAACTGTTGTTGAGTAGTTTTTGGACATCAAACAAACCTCTTTGATCAAATTTTAGTACCTTAATATTTGAGTTTAGACCAATCCTTGAGATATAATTTAATTCATAATTATACAAATATAAAGTTCACACGGCACATTGTTAATAGGGATGATAATGAATCGTATATTGATCAGACTTTATAAGATTCAAGAATGTGTTTGATTGATAATCAAATCTCTAAATCGATTAAAGTGTGACTCCAAATTTAAATACACAAAGTATGAGTATAGTATCCAAAATTTGAAAATTCAAATTCGATTAGTTTTTCTCTTTTTTTCAAAATAAAAGCTCAACCAAATGTGCTTTTGAAAGAGGAAGAAGAGATGAAGACGATCGAAATTGATCTTGAAACTTCATCTCTAACTACATACAAGGTCACAATCATCGACGAAGCTACACAGAGGGTTGACAAGGGACTGAACCATGTAGCCCACCCCTATTGTTTTTTCCCCTTAATTTGGCCTCACATAATTTTAAATATTTATTGTATTTTAATGTTATAAAATGATTTTTGTGATAAAGCGTGTAAGAAAAATTAAGTTTATTTTACTTGAAATTAATTTTTTAATTTTTTGTTTTTATTCTCGAGAATAAGAGATCGTATGGTGAAGCTGCTTTTTATATATAAATAAATATCCTTTTAGGGCAAGGTCAATTTAACTTTTAAAATATTGAAACTATTACATTTTAAACTTGGATATAGATTAGACTCTGGATTGGAATCTGACAAGGTTTATATTTGTTTTGCTCTCTATTAGGACTCATACATTTTTTTTCAAATTTAAACTTTTTTCAATCAGGTTTGAATCAAAAAAATTTCTTTTTAATTGAATCAGACTCAAATCGAATTCAGACTAAATTATCATCCATAATTATTAACAAAATCATAACGAGTTACGTCAAGATTTAATAATAAATAATTTTATATAATAAAACAATATTATATTTGGTAAAAAATTGTACTGGTTCGATTCTGTATATCCAATCTTAATTTAAAATGTTACGATTCTATTTATTTTTAACAAAGGAAGGTAGGCTACTACTACTAACGATGGCGATGTCATGAATATAATTATTATAGTATTTGTTAACGTTCAACGATTATACTTCGCTGTCAAATTCACATGTATTCTTCTAGTTGTCATGGGGAGACGTTAGACGTGTGCCTAAAGTCCCATAATTTGTGAAACTGGGTCCCACGTTTCACTCTCTTCTGCCTAATTTTTTAATAAAAATCGGAAATAAATAATATTTAATTCGAATTAATCGATAAAATCATACCGACCGACGGCAAATCCATGAGATGAACAATATGACATTGGTTTTTTGTTCATGTACAAAGTCATAAAACTCCAGCAATTTATGCACAAGAGACACCAACGCCTAAAACCGAGTGCCACTTGTCTCAGATGTTTGCTTTTATTTTTGCCTCATGTCGGAATCCAAATTCTCGATTTCCTTCGTTGGCATTGGTGCAACTTTGAAGACCAACTCAGCTTTTAATTCCATTACTCACCATCCAATTCCTATATAGAAAAACAACATTTCCACTTCTCCTTTGCACTTGCCTCATGCAAAGCTTAGTTCTAGTTCCTTAATCATGGTTTAGTTCACTCTTTTCTCTCTTTTGTTGTGCTTTTGCTTTGAGTTTCTGGTATGGGTGCTTGGGTTTTCAGTTACCAAAACAACAGGTCCATCGTCCTTGTCTTCAACATTTCATTTCTCTTGCTGCTGTCTGTTTTTCTTACAACATGTTTCACTTCTTCACAAGATGTTGTTTTAAACAGTCATGGTTCTAAATTCGACAATAGCCAGCAAGATTGTAAGAGCCTGGAGAATTTAGATGACTATAAAGCCAAGTGTTCTTATCTCAAGTCCAGTAACCCATGTGTTTATCAAGGCTATATTGATTATCTTCACCTTTTTTATTGCAATTCCGGTAGATTTCCCTTGTTGGGTCATTTCCTTCTACTTCTCTGGCTTCTTGTCTTGTTTTATCTTCTGGGAAACACTGCCTCTCAATACTTCTGTTATTCTCTTGAAAGCTTGTCCAGTCTTTTAAAATTGTCCCCTACACTTGCTGGTGTTACACTCCTGTCTCTTGGCAATGGTGCACCTGATGTCTTTTCTAGCATTGTCTCTTTCATGGATACTGGAACTCAGGACATTGGGTTAAACACGGTTCTGGGCGGTGTTTTCTTTGTTACTTGTGTCGTCGTCGGGACCATAGGAACTTTCGTGCACCGGAAACAAGTTCCGGTTAACAAGCCGGCCTTTGTAAGAGATGTTTGCTACCTGCTCTTGGTTCTTGCATCCTTAATTTTGATACTGTGTATTGGAGAAATCGGTCTCTGGGGAGCAATGGCCTTTTCTTCAATGTATGTTGTTTATGTTATCCTTGTTTACACCATGTATGTTGTTTGGAATTCTGGTGGAACGGACAACATGGATTCCGATTCGAGTTATAGCAGTGATTTGAACATACCGATTTTGAACGGAATCGGGAAAGTGGAGATCGATCGTTTAGAGGAAGGGGACTTGGAAGATGAAAAGGGAGATGGATACAAGAAATGTTGCTTGTGTTTAAGAATATCAGATACCTGTAGTATGTTACTTTGGATCCTTGAGATGCCTCTTTATTTACCTAGGAGATTGACAATCCCAATTGCTTGTGAAGAAAGATGGTCTAAACCAGTTGCAGTTGTTTCGGTGACATTGGCACCGGTTCTCTTATCCGTACTTTGGGACCTTCAAGACGACAATCTAACCTTCGAAACCGGCCTAGTGGTCTATGGAATTGGGATCCTGGTCGGAACCGGCTTTGGGGTTCTCGCGTATCTGAAAACCGAAAAATCTAGCCCACCGAAACACAACTTGTTTCCGTGGCTAGCCGGAGGGTTCATGATGAGTGTGGTTTGGAGTTACATCATTGCTCAAGAATTGGTTGCCTTGTTGATTTCACTCGGCTACATACTCGGAATCAGTCAATCAATCCTTGGTTTCACAGTCCTTGCTTGGGGCAACTCACTTGGAGACATGGTCACCAACTTGTCCATGGCATTGAATGGTGGTCCAGAAGGGGCTCAAGTGGCAATATCCGGCTGCTACGCCGGTCCTATCTTCAACACTCTCTTCGGATTAGGCATGTCTTTGATTGGCTCAGCCTGGCATGGGTACCCTTCACCTGTTCAGATCCCTAAAGACCCTTATCTCCTAGAAACACTGGGTTTCCTTGTTGCAGCCTTGCTTTGGGCACTTCTGGTCCTACCAATGAGAGATATGAAACTTGATGGGGTCCTTGGAGGAGGACTTTTCCTTATCTACTTCACTTCTATATCTTTAAGGCTCATTCAAGTCCTTTAACTCTGTACCTGCTAGTTTTACCCTACATTACTCGAACTCGAAAGCAAAATGTTAGATGCCTGTATATATTCCGTACTGATATGTGCCATTTCTTCAAATATTAGAAGCACAGTCAAAAAATTCATTTATAGTAACATTTTTGAATTATTTTGTTGCAGGAAACAAAGCCAATAATTGTACTTTTCTACTACTTTTTTAGGTGTTGAAGACGTGTACTGTTATCCAAGGCTAGAAGTACCTGGATTAAGTGAAGAAACAACTAAAAATCCAGTAATATTATGAACAAAATGTTAAAAGTAATTAAAAACAATATGAAATATCATTTGGTCGACAGTCATAATATTTAAATCATGTTCTCAATTGTAAAATAAATAAAATTAGTTTCATGAAGAATCTTTGTTCTCTCAATGTCTGTCATCTTATTGGTGAATTAAACTTATTGGGAGAAAGATGGAGATCTGCAATTCACTTCAATAATTATTTACATTTTGCAACCTAGTCCTCTCATCCTAAGGAAACATATGACCAACAAGTGACTGATTTTAAGGTCATGCCCTGAAAAAAAAATTAAGTAAATAAATTTACAAAGTTTACACTGACCTTCTCCGGACCTATGACCAACAAACATCAGTACTACAAATCTAGTCTTCATTTTTTCCCCTTTTTCAAACAAGGGTTCGATTGTGCTAAGGACGATCCCTGGAGGAGCGATAAATTTCATCTGCATGTGCTTTCGGCACATAGATCGCATTTAGCAGCGAGCTGTGTCTACGACCATAGAATGCGTATATAACAACTCCGATCACTGTCCAAACCGAAACCCGGAACCAGGTTGCAACCCTGACAGTTTCAAATAGCATAGTATGAGAGGAATTCCAATGTGAAAATAAGAGAAAAATAAAGAATAGGCTTGGTTAAGACTTGCCCCAAATTAATGAGCAGGTAGACATTGATGAGAATGCTGGCAATTGGCAGGAGTGGAACAAAAGGGCATATGAAACCTGAAATGCATATATATATATATATATATAATAGGTCATAAATTTAATCGTGCATAAATAGATGAAATCATAAAAGAGAATCGAAATGGGATGGCGAGAAACAACAACTGAAATGTGAGTGCTGTAGCATACCTCCTGAATGTCCAAAGTTATGCCTTTCATTGTCTTGATCAATACAGGTGAGAATAATCAGACCCCCAAGAAGAAGAATGCCGCCAGCACCGCACATTGTGTAGCGAAGAAGGCTAGAGGAAGATACCAACGACCATCGAATAAAATGAGAAAATAAATAATCAGATTCATTTGAAAAAACAAAACATTCAAGAGAAAGATAAATAAAATGAATATTCAACCATATCCCGTGTCGGACACAAACCGGTATCCGACACTCCCGAGTATGAGTAATATGGGACATAATATATGTCCTCCAGTCAACCCTTGAAAAAATGGGCTTCAATTCTCTTTCTTAATCCATATCAATGTATAACACCTGAGCACCGCAGATCTCCTCTCCGTCTTCCTCCTTTTTATGGGTAAATATCTCTGTATTTTATAAGGTATCAAGAATGTTCCCCTCCCCT
Organism: Hibiscus tridactylites; assembly: GCA_958450335.1. NCBI lineage: Eukaryota > Viridiplantae > Streptophyta > Magnoliopsida > Malvales > Malvaceae > Hibiscus > Hibiscus tridactylites. Next base: position 60,934,227 of record OY288286.1, on the reverse strand, counting down.
TTCTCTAATTTATGAAAATGATGAAAAGCTTAATAATGGTTAAGAATGATAAATTGCTTCAGCCCTCCATTTATTATTGATTTTTTTGTTTATTTTTTAATAAATGTAGTTCAATAATGCTTTCATGACCAGCTTACCTCGAAAGCCACAGATTTGAAGCTGCAAATGTAAGTATAAATGCCCCTACACATATTAACTTTATGGTCCAGCCGGCAATTCTCCTTCGTTTTTCTTCATTGAGGGCACCTGCAATAACGATTACACTATAGAGAATCAATCTTCAGGAACTAACAATCTACATTGCTACAACTCTTATTTTTTTGAAGTACTCTTTTCCGACACATATTCAGACGTGAGTATAAAAATATGGCCCTCCAAGACCCTCAAAATACATAGAAAAGGCGAGGAACTTACTCCAGGATAGTGCTTCTGGTTTTTCAACAATGGGACCATCAACTCCAACATCCTTGTCTCCAAGCAAAGGCCGACAAGTATCTCCGGAAGAACTCCTCTCCGGGTCTTCTCCACTAATCACCTGAGCATCCCTATTAGGTCCTAGCATGTAAGACTCAATTGACTCCTGAAGTGATGACGGAAGTGGCACCTCATCCGGTGGGACATATCTAAGTATCAGCACAGAAACTGCTACCATCGTAAATGCAAGAAGTGTACCCACACTAACCTGCAAAAGAAAGGCAACTCTTAGGCCATTTAAATGCAGTCAAGGAACTTTTAATAAACTTGAAACTCAAGCCAGAGGTGCCTGGTTCACGGATACAATGTAGCATCAAATTTTGTGATGAAGGAACTTACCATCCCTGCCAATTGTGAAACATCCATGAAGAATGCCAAGATAGCAGCAACTATACCAGTTGCCAGCGTGCTCTTGATGGGAACTTGGGTTTTTTTGTTAACATCCGAAAAAAATGATGGCAGCAATCCATCTCTAGCCATTGCCATTAGAATTCGAGGCTGAAAACACGCAATAAAGGACATCAACATATATAAATAAAATATCAATATTCAATATCTATTCTCAATCATGTAGATTAAGGTGCTACAATTTTATCATCTACAGGTTAAGATGACTAGTAGGTTGAAGTTCTGACAACACACTAGTGAATCTTCAAAGCGTGTAATCAGCGAGTTTATATCAGCACTAAGAAGTCATAATTGAATCCAAATGCTAACAGATCTCTAGAGTTTGTACCTGAGGGAGAATTGAGCCCATCAATGTAGAGATAAGGGCAGTAACAGCTCCAACGGTTATTATGTAACTGAAATAGGAGAGTCCCTTGAGTAAAAAGGTTTGAGAAAACAAAAATAAGTATAAACACTTTGGATGTGCTGAGAATACTCACGCTGCCCATTGCATCCCATTGCTAGCAAATGCAGAAGAGATGGGGGTATCAGGATCCATTGCATAATAGGGGACCAGACCGACAATCACAATTGAAACCAGCATGTACAACCCACAACAAATGGCGAGGGATAATGCAATACCCAATGGCAAATCTCGTTTGGGATTCTTCACCTGTCGCACATGGTTTCAAGTTCCTTAGACCACCAGAAAAGACCGATTTAAATAAAGGGCAAACAGCCAGAAGAAAGGAAACTACATACCTCCTCAGCAGTGCTAGCAACTGTATCAAAACCAATATAAGCAAAGAATACTGTTGCAGACCCGGCAAGCATTCCATCCACCCCAAAGGGAAAATACCTATACAACAAAAAAAAGTTAACTGAATTTCTGAAATAATCATATCGGCATGGAAATACAGCATGAAATGCCAATTACCCAGTAGGAAGTTCATATCCGGTCCATCCAGTCTTGAAACCCAAATAACCACCAGCTATTATGACGAAAAGCATGACAAATACATTTGCAGCCGTGACAATGCCTTGTGCAAGTGCACTCTGCATGAGACATGTCGACAGGTTTTAATTTTAAGGTGCAAAGCATAATGGGTATCAGCTATACGCATGGAAAAGGAACTGAAAATGGAAGGAGATAGAAAGCACCTCCTTGATCCCGAAGCACATTAGCACAGTCACAACGAGAACAAGAACTGCAGCACATGGGTCCACCATAATATCAAGCCCGGGAAAATGTTGACGAGCTAGAAAAGATGGTAGATTATTTTCACCTCCAAAAAGCAAAGCCTTGATGCAAAAAAAGGGGGGGATGTAAATAGAAAACAAAAGAAGGCAGCTCCCTGCTCTGGCCCAAACAAATCCAGCCAAAGAAAAGTAAGGAAAAAATTATCAAGGAAAATTGCTAAACCAGATTAGGGGAAACGCCACGAGCAACAGCAGATGCACCAATTGTATACTCCAGTATCAGAGACCAACCAACCAACCAGGCAACACTACAAAATGGATCCGTGGCTAAGCAACATATAAATCTTAGACAAAAAGAAAGGATTGTACATTTAAAGCAACTAATTATTCTTTTATCAAATGGAACAATTGACTATTAGCTTTCAGCTTCTCGAATTGCAAGAACAAAGAGCATCAACTATAAGAAATGTACAAGATAAATCAAGAAAACATGTAGATTACCCTTCGCCAACACAAATGTATGAATAATGATAGGCACTGCCAGCAGAAGGGCAACGACTCGCAAGCTCAGCATAGCAAAAAGCAGAGAGAGCCGCGGCAATTCCAGCAAATAGAAAGGAAAATGTGAGAGCTGGTCCAGAATGCTCTCTAGCAACTGTTCCAACAAGAATATAAACTCCAGCTCCAATTGTTGATCCAACACCTAATCACATTCCACCAAAATTCAGAACAAGCTATCCATTTTAGCTACCAAAAAAAGGTCCACAGCCTTAAAAGTAAATGAACTAACATATGCCACCCTCCATAAAATCAAACCAAATATAACTCAAAAAGAAGAATGACCCAATCCATAAAAAATATCCATAACGGGAAAGAAGCAACAAAGATAAGTAATTTACAACTACAGCGTAAATAACAACAATCAACACCCATTATCAAAAACACCAGCAAAATCAATATACAACACTAAAACATGATCAAAATTTCCTCAAAAATAACTAAAAGTCAAAGAAATAATGCTAAAAACATGAAACCAAACGTAAATCCAATATCAAATTTTCCTCAAAGAAAAAAAAATACAAACCAAGGTTAAATTTTTATACAAACTAAAGATAAAACACGAAGTAAACTATTACCAACTGCTATGAGATGAGAGACGGTCAACGCTTTAGCCAAATTATGATGATCCAAATGCTTGGAATGGGCAGAATCTACATGTTTTCGTCTTACCAAACCCTTTAAACCACCCCATGGAGAACCGAAACCTTCTTTCTGGGAATCAACAGAAACACACATTGCAAATTCCCCCAACTTTTATCAAATATCCCAAATAATTAAAGATAAAATGATTGAATCAATGGCAATTCAAAAATTTTAGCTTTTTTCGTAGAAAACTAAAAAATTATGTAGAATATATTAGAAGAAAAATAAATATCTGCCTCCTGAACCCTTTCAATGAACAAAATTTGGTTCAATAAACCATTGTTTTTGTATTGGATCTTAAAAGGGAATCTAAGCAGGCAGATTTGAGAAGAGAGAAAACTTTTAAATTTTTCTCTCTTCCTACAACTTTTTACCTGGATATTGTTTTAACAAGATGAAATCATTTGGCGTCTTATAGGAATAATGAAACTGCCCGCTGCCCGTAGGCTAAATAAACGACCAATAACCTGCTGCCCGGAATGATTTGACTTTTTTTTTCTTGTATTAATTTCATAAATATACAAAACATCACCTTTTATTATCATTAATCCATCGATAAATATATTTTTATATTTTTATATTCTTACTCATGATATTCATCTTAGAGATTCGGATTTAATCGTTTTGTTTATAACATTTTAAAGACTTGGGTTCAATCGTTTTGTTTGTAAGGTGTATATATTCTCAAGGATTAAAAAATATCACCTTTTATTATCAATTAATCCATTAATAATAATAATAGGGTAAAGTACACTAATGGTCACCGAACTTTTAGAACGATTTCATTTTGGTCACTGAACTTTTAAAACTTTCATTAAAGTCACTTAATTTTTATTTCGCTTTTATTTTAGTCTTTCCCGTTATCTTCCGTTAGAAAATAATGATGTGACCCGTTATTTTTTATTTTCTTCAATAAAATAATAAACTTTGGGTCTCACATTTAGTTGGTTGAACAATGATTACCATGAACGCGGAACGACCCTTCAACCAGCGATTTAGGAACGACGACGTAAAACATAGAACGGAACGGCGCAAGACGCGACTTGAGACGCGATGCAGAACGGTGAAGAGGAAGGAAGGAGAAGTAGAAGAGACAACCTATGAAACGACAAAAATTTAAAACACACAAACCCTAGCTGCTGATTGGGTTTTAAAACAACACGTTTTATAAAACAAATTCAAATACACGGGCCTTCTTTTTTAGGCTTAATTCAAAAGGAAAAATTAGGTGTTTTGCCCTTGAGCACTTAGAGTTCATAGAAATGGCCCAGAGCTTTTTAAATTTACGAATTAATCTCAAAAGTTTTACAAATTTTCAATTTAATCCAAGGATTTAATATTAGTATAATTAATTATGTAGCCCATCTCATCGTACCGAATTCAATAAGTTAATGTTCCACGTTTTTGTTTTCGTTTCCCATTTTGTATCGTATTGTGTTATGGGTAACTATGGGTTGAACCTTCTATTTCTCTTCTCCAAATTCCCCAACAACAGTCGTCCATGGATTTGGAACATCTACAAATATCAACTTTGTTTCTCTGGTTTTATCTGAATTTAAACATGAAAGAAAACAAATAATCCAATAACAATTTAAACCCAAATTCCAACTCTCTCTTTAAGCCATATTTACACAAAACTTCAAATTCTTCAACTTTCAAACTTCAAGAGTGCATTTGCATTTTAACTGACATACATGATAAATGTAGAAAGAACAAAGGTAGAAAACACTAATGCTAATTTAGAACCCATCAAACTTGATGAATCATATATTGGAAGATGGAAATCTAGTTTAGATTCACTCTTTTTCTTTCTTTTTGGAAAAGAACACATGAACAATAATTTAATGCAAGGACTAAAAACGCTTGGTTATAAACTGATGAGATTAACTGGTTAAATTTTTTACATCATGCATGATTATAAATAAGCAAAATTATATTTTTATTTGAAATTATTGAAAATGTAATGAAGCAACCCCTTTTACAGGCCGAAAAAAGAAGGTTAATAAAATGAAACAAGTATGTACGTTATGCAGAATTACTAAGCTTTTTGTTACCACCGTTAAATGGTTAGAATATACTGGTAAAAACGAACTGTATAGATCAAACCCTAAATCTAGGCCTACATGCCCTACATTGTGAGGGATCATACATCCATACCTACGTCAAAAATATACGTAAAACAATCCCAAAAGTTACAAACATTTTTTTTCTACTGATTTCCTACAAGCTAAATAATCTGAAGGGGTTGTAGCTTTCTTCATCTTCATATTCTGAACTTGATTTACTTCCCACTGATTCATCTGAACTATCATCACCCGGAAGGAGTTTTATCCTGTCAGCATGCTCAATCATCCAATCCGTGAATTCTGGAGACGCTACCAATTCCGCCATGGCTTCCCGGGTGGATTCCCGACCGAAATCTTCCCATTCTTGCTCCGTGAATTTCTTCCGGTTGCAAGTCTTGTGAAAGGTTGAATAGTAATCTTGATGATCTATAGCACCTTCAGAAAGTTTAGTATAATCAAGTCTAACACGAGAGTTAGTCCATGCTGGTGCAGTCTCTGGACCATTCAACATCTTCCGATCAGGATCCGTTCTTGGTGATCGACTTAAAAATTCAGCACGACCTTGCATAAGTGGTCTCTGCCTCCGCTGGTACAGCCAAGGACTCTGGTCTTCAAAATACTGTTGTTGCCTGCATAAACAAAAAGTCATGGTTTAAATAAATCAAAACTGTGAATGAAAGAAAACTCAGCAGTCATAGTAAATTTGCTACGGCTTTATTGAAATGACCCACACTTCTAACACGGCGACATTAACAACATACATTTTCTTCTGGCATATATATGGATCCTAAACATGAAATTTTGAAGGAAGCAATGTTTAACTTACTTGTGACCGTTCCTTCTTGTTGATGTGATCAGAGAACAGATAACCGAGCAAGAAGCCAACGCCACCATTGCCAACAGAGTATCAAGAGTGCTCTGGAGAGAGTAGAAGAGTGCAACACAAGGAAAATGAAACATGGATATTAATACACCTATATTGAAATCATAAACAGAATTAGTCTAATAATGACTTTTGTCTAAGGGACTACTTCGAATCTGTAACAGGGTAAACGTTGATAACCCTTCAATCTTAAGGGAACATATTTGTCTCTATATAAGCTAAACCAGCAGATGGTATGAAAAAAGGTAGCCTATTGTGTTACTCTAACTCAGGTGCAAGTGCTGGATACAGTTTTGTCCGACAAATGTATGTTCCATTTTCATTTTTAAGTTTTCATGTATTGGAAGGATCATCAGAGGGTCATACCCTATTCCAAATGCAAATATGGGTCAGACACAGATACTTCAAGAAAAGGGATAGTCAAAGCAATTGTCTGGTATATAAGCAAAAAAAAAAAACTGTATTTGGACATATTTAATGGCAGACCTCCCATTGTTGTTTCAAAAGCTACCATTGGCTTTCAGGGAAGTTTTGCATAAAGGAGTGAAAACTTGCCACATAGCCTTGGTTGCATATAAACTAATTTGACCACCATTAGTGGTAGAAACATACCTGGAAAATGAAGGTAGTTGCAATGATACGCATAGCCCATTTTACAAACTGCGCAACACCAACATCAACACTTCCATCTTTTGAGATGACAAATTTTCTTACAATCCAGTACCCCAAAGCAGCTCCTGAGAGGACAATTCCGACCAATACAAATATAGAAGCCTGTAACAGGGAGAAAAGAAAACTTGATTAACTTTGAAATAACATAATCTTTCTAAAGGAAAAGGGAAGGTAACTACAAACAAGTCCTTATAAAATAATAACCATATTTGCGTAAATCATAAACTAATTTACTTCTCTTTCAATGAACAATGAGGAAAGGGGGCCATAATAAATAACATGCAATAAAAAAATCAACTCCAATGAGGGGGAAAGGATGGGAAATCGATGAGAAGTTGAAGACTTACCAGATTATGCATCTCTTCGCTCAGCCCAGAATTGACGAGAATCGAATTTACGAGCACCGAGAATTGGTGTAAAAGAAAAGATCCAGCTCCTAACTGAAATTTTTGATGAAACGGTAAGTTTATTGGCAGCACAACGTAAATAAAACACTGTTTAATCAATATGTAAATGAAAAGGAAGACTCACCACTGATCCATATATAGTTATATATAAAGCACTTTTCCTTCCTGTTGGCAACAATTTCATTCCCTGCTTGGAGAAAAACAAAACACACAGTGAAAGCAGAAGCTAAGAGCCTAAGACAGTATCTCAGGCATTGGATAAATTAACCGTATATTTCGGGAAATCAATAACTAGAAGTTTGACAGCTCATCCAACCATAGTATTTGAGCGGATGAGAAGGCACAAAAATCAATATGCAAACAGTTCACTTTATGAGCTCTATGTGAGTAAAACTAATCGATTTCAGCTATGCAACTGGAACAATTCTTTCAAATACATGGAATTCAATCAGAGGCTTCCAGTGGTCAACAGAGAATGACAAAGTAATTTGTAATATATACGATAGCATTGGAATTGGGGAAATAAGGAAAAGTAAGAAGGTTTTGTTGAAAAGATACAAAAAATTGTGGATGAAAAGCAAAATACCTGAAACAGAAGGATTATAATGACAAGAAAAACGCCAATCGCCATTGAACTGCTGTAGTAAAAAGGAACCCACTTGCTGATAAATGGTGCCAGCAACAACAAAACAAATCCTAAAGCTAGAGACATGAGCCGCCATCGCTGAAATTCTGCAAAAAACGGTAATGAATCAAGGCTAAAACTAACAAACTATTAACCATCACTCACCATTGAAAGAAAAATATTTTATTTTAAAAATGGAGGCAAATAACAATACCTTCTTTAACAGAAACTGTGACAGAGCCAGACACATCACCAATAAACTTCACGTCAATATATCTATCATCATAAGGGGACATGACAGTGTGCCATACACCATTTTGCAATGCCTTCCAATCACTATCCCCACACTTGCATAATCCAAGTGAAGCATTCCTGCAATAGTTTATCAGTCAGGACCAGAAAGTTACAACAACACTTTGAAGTGTGTTCATGGATTGCATATGGTTTTTTTTCTATAGGCGTGGTGAGTGACATGAATCAGAGGCAAGCATGCAGGAAAAACATTAAAGCACACACAATAATAGATTTGAGAGTCGAGACTTACCTATGAAAACAAACTTGTATTTTGCTGTGTGATCTCTCTGGTATCAAGACAGATGGAGCCAGATAAACCCGCAAAGAACTGGCATAACTCCCAAGCTTCAATCTTGAGTGACCAGAAACTCGAACCCGATCACATAACAGAAAATCTTTAGAACCACGAACAGATGAATGCCTGGAAAGAGGAGTTGGCGTGACATCTATTGCTGGACTTGCCAAGTCTATACCTGCCCATCTCAAACCCACATTAGTTGAATAGACCACACAAAAAAAAAGAACAGCATGGGCGCAAGAGAGAACAGAAAAACAAGGACCAAAGTCATCATTATAAATTCTGATCAAGTTCTGACATAATTCCACACCTCCAATCAGGAATCAGGATTTACAAATTGCATAATATACATTCTATAAAGTAACACTAAATGACACATTGATAGAGCTCAGTTTCTAAAATATAGTATCACCTCATCATTCAATCCGTACATTTATTTAACACTAAAATCATTCAATAGCTACAACAAAGACTCGAAGCAATAAATAGTATCCCCATATGGCACATCTAACATTTCTATTAAGCAAAGCATACCTTAATAATGAAATGATGAGAGACTATTAATTAAAGCTGGCTCTAGGATTTATTCTGATATTTTACAAGCATTTTTAATTGAAAGCTAACAACAACAACAACACCAATAGTTTGTATATTGCAAAACAACCCCATTTTATTTTCACATTGAAGAAACCCAAACACTATAATCTGAATCCAACACGAAAAAAGTAGCACTTCACTACACTTCTCTCAAGAAGAAGCCAAAGAGTAGTATAAATTGACAGGGGGATTCTTTTTCAAAAACCCTAAATCCTAGGCCAATTTTCCTCGTGTTTTCTAGGGAAACAAACAACACCGGGAATCAAATATACAAAACCAAACAGTAAAGAATAGCCCTTCGAACGAAAAAAAAAACTCAAAAGTAAATTCGATAATTTATTTTCTCTTCTTTCCTGGTTTTTACCAGCAACCAAACAAAAATCTAACACCCTAAACCCAAAAACAGAGTTGAAAGTTAACCCCATGAGGAACAGACGAAAAGGGGAATGTGAAGAAAGGCATACCTTTAAAGTCGGAGATCACGTGAGAAGCATGTGAGATGAAGAACGACGGTAACAAAAACAAAAGAACCCAAGAGGAAGAGGAAGAAGCAAAAGAGATGGGCATGGTGGTCTCGTCGGCCGCCTTCCGCCTCTCTGGCTCGCTCGCTTTCTTTCGCTCTGATTTTGAGTGAAAAAAAATGGGAAATAATAAGAAAAGAAAGAAAGCTTAAAGGTTAAAGCTAAGCGCGCTTTCTTCAAGCTTTTTATATACTTACGGCTGTCTACGAGTCACTTGCGCGTCGCGTAAATTTGCATCTGGATAATTTGGTTTTCGTCCTTCTATTATCTTACAACTTAAGTTTTAATTCTTAAGTTAATTCAAATGGTAAATACCGCTAATTATTATATTTAAAATCTTGACATGGGCCATGTTTGGTAATAAGAGATTTGGGCAAAAATTAAAGGTTTTAGACATAATTAGAGGTTTGACCAGTCAAATTCGTTAATATTATTTTTTGGTGAACAACGGATTAAAAGAGCGGATTGAGGTGAAACAGATAATTTTAAAAAAGCTCATAATAGGAGCTTTTTGAGATTAAAGGTTTAATATTAGAGTTGTAAAGACTTTTTTACCCTTACCAATTACCAAAAAAATCTCAAAATAACCTAAATTAAATATTTTCTCACCCTATTTATAAGCTAATCCTATTTACTTTTTTCTTTTTATTATCACATGTTTATATGTGTATTTAAATTTATTAATTAATTAAATTATATCAAAATAATTATATAAATAATAAATTAATATATAAATTATTCGAATATGTTTAGAAAAGTTATATTAAAATAATTTTTAGATCTAATTAATATTGATTAGATACAAAATATTGATAACTAATAAATTATTCAAACAAGTATTGAATATAATCTTGTCCTTATATGTCATTTTACTTGTTTAAATAATCTAACAGCTATCACCTATCAGTTAATTGTATCGAACACTTTTATACAATCAGCTAATATGTTGAGTGGATCGAATAATCAATTTAAGCCAAGAGGGGGTGAATTGGATTTTTAAAAATTTTGGTGGAGTGGAAAATTAAAATTTACTAGACAAGAGAATTTAGAGTGGTTCAAGTTCAAATTGAACTCTACATCTACTACCTTAGATACCATTAAGGATTTTCCAACAATCCACTAATTGCTTTTCCCCTTTTCTAAGCTAATGAGGTAACTTTTACAATACCGGTCAAATTTTCTACCCAAAATTTGACCCAATCCTCACTCAAGTAATACAAAAAAAATTTAAGGCTAAAGACTAGTATCACTCAATACAAATGTAGCCTTTTTTACAAGCACTCGACCCAATTGAACAAATAAGATTGAAAATACAAAGTCTTACGATTTGGGTTTACAAGAAAATATGAGATTTTAGCACAATTGCTTAGATTTGATGTTTAGATAATTCTTTTAGGATCAATGGTTGTTGGTGGTGCTTTTAGAGGTCTATTTTATAACTTCTCATTGAATTCTAGTCATTGGGGTCGTTGCCTTCATTATTATAGCCGTTTGGGATGTTATTTTTCCTCCATAAATGCAGTCTGCAACAAGTAGTTCCAAAACGCCCGACCCTGTTACGAAACAGACCAAAATAGAAAGAGTTGTTAAGGTGTAGTAAATAGGTCGTACCGAAACGGGCACAATCGTTTCGATATGCTAAGAGCCTGTTCTGAAACGTGTTGAATCTCAATTCAAAACATTTTGCCACCGTCAAAACCTGTATCAAAACGCCTTAGAAGCGTTTTGATACGCCTTAACAATATTTTTAAATTCAGTTATAAAACTTTAACGATCATATTTTGAAACTACGTTTGAAATTCGTTTTGAAACGTTTGAGGTCATTTCGATACAACCGTATCAAAACGGTTCAAACCTTTCCGTGATTCTTCATCCGTTTCGAAACACAACTAACTATTTCGATACAATAATCATCAAAAATTGGAACATAATCATCACAAACATCTTAGTTGAACAATATCTGTTCATTACCGTTTAAGTTGAGTATCATAAAGGATGTCATTACAAACCTTGAACTACTACTCGGGTAGAGCAGTTTTGTGACCTACCTGCAAGAACAAGTAGTGATAATATAATCTCACGCCATTGATTTCAAGGGCATAATTATGTGAAACTGGTAAGATTGGGAATTCTCCTTGGAAGTGATTATGTGAAAGTGCAACAACTCTAAGGCTTTCCAACATGCTAAAGCAATTGGCCAAAGATCCATTAAACAATTCTCCTTGGGCATGAACCTAGCCAATCAGCCAGCTCGCCAGAGAACATGTTTTCATCTAAAGGCCGGTTATAGACGAAAACTCCATTTAGTAAATTTGAAGTATATATCGAACTAACAACAAGGGAAAAGCACTGAAAATTCAAGGAGTAGAAAATGAGCATAAGTTGCAGGGAGACCATCATTTCAAAATAGTTGTAGTTTGTCTGCAAACATTACCATAGTCATAACATTGGGAAAATAAACAAAAAAGAAGTCAGTTTTGAATAGAATCCAGCAAAACCAGCATCTTTTTATGGGAAAACCCTTTATTCCCCATTACTGAGAATTGTCATGCAAACAAGTTTTGAGTTTAACCAGAGTTTGGATAATGATTAAATCATGTCTTGAACAAGAACATGTCAAGGAAGATTGGGAAATGTTGGGTGTCGCTGTCAGGGTCTGCTAAGTGCTAACCTTTGGCTTTCTATGGGGCCCTGTCCTTTTTCTTCTTTCTCTCTACTTGCTTGGCATGGTCTTTAGTAACCTCCTCGTTTTTATGGTTAGGTCGGATCAAATTATAATTTTACATTTTTTATTGCATCCGAATTGTAGGGTTTGCATTTTGGATTTTCGATCCGTATCTAATCCAACCTACACACGCCTGTACTTAACGAGTACTATAAATTAATGTTTTGGATTATCTTGCAAATCAATCGGACAACTTCACTTGTCATGTTAGCCCGGCTGTCTCCCATCACTTTAATCTCCCCAAATCTTGTGCTTTATTTACTAATCTCCTCAAAAACCCATTTTTAATAAAAAATTATTCAATACACTGCAGATGAAAAATAAATCATCAATGAGAGAAAGTCGGGTTTTTCAGCAGAGAAAATCAATGAATCAAATAATGAGATGTCAACATGAATAAATTTAAAAGAAGAATTATATCGATTTTCATTTTTTTTCTATTGATAAAGATGTCAATCTCTACAATTTCAGAACAAAATTTAAATAAATGCATTTGTTTCATTTAAATCTCTTACATAGATTTTCATTCCACCATGGGAGAGAGTTCAACGGAATGTTGCACTTCGATTTCCAGAAGCAGGAAAAGCGGCTCGTTGTATAGCTTGAGGAAACTGTTTAGTCCCATCATCAAATTGCAGTCGACTACCTGCTGAACTTTTCTTCTTACCTGCAGAGTTGGAATGGCTTCCTGATTCTTCCCCTGTACTTTCTTCTCCAAACTTAACCTCTTTCATGGCTGCCTCGTAATCAAATGGCTTCATTTGCCGAACATCAATGGATTCTTTTGATTTATTGGCTTTAACCACATTTCTGTTTTCATCATTGATGGTCTGCGTGCCTTGTTGGAAGCTAATAGATAATTCAGATAGGGACAAAGTTTCATCTTCTGGGCTGCTACTGTTACCATCAATGGATTTGTTTTTGTTTGATTTGTCTTCCAACATTATGATATTTTCCGATGTTGATTCAGTAGCTTCCATAGTAAGAGGTACGTCAGGTCGTGGAACTTCCAGTAATCTAGTTGGCTTCTTCGTTGCAGGTTTTGGCTGCTCCTCAATACCCGAAAATGAATGGAATGAAAGATTCACTGACGATCTAATCTGCTCCAACTTGTGTTCTTCCTTCTCCTATGTCACAAAGAATCGAAGCCAGCAAGTTGCATGGCACAAGTGAAGGATATCATTTTTTTCCCAAAGATATTGCAGTGGATAAATATTGAAAGTAAATAACTTGACTCACTATTTTATCGATATTGAATTTCTTCTTCGCGGTAGCATTCCCCATAAGTTCCCCCAAGCCGCGGCTCGGTTTCTTTAGAACCAGAACATTTGATCCAGTAGTCTGCAGGAACAAATAGTTTAGCTGACAGCTACTCATCAAAACATAGATCACAATGCAACTATGAAAAGATCAACAACTTACAATCTTAGCTGAAGGTGGAATAACTGGCCAAGCATTTGATTCTCCCCTCTGCCACGAGAAGGCAAGACTCTCTCTTGCAGACATCGACATGCCATTCATGTCTGGCTCAAAAGGGAATCTTGTTTGTTCCTTGACCATGTCCGGTCCAGAAATACAGCTTTCAAATTTTAACAAGTCCGCTTTATGTCGAGGAGATGCCAGATGTGCAGGTCCCCCCATGCTACCATCTATGATTTTTGTTCTATCATTTGTGATTTTCGAGTCTGTAAGAGTCTCAGGAGGTAATGTATCCGCTCCCTCATTAACTGCTACATGTTCTCCAGATGCCTGCAGAGTAGAAATCTTAGGCTCATCTCCACAAACAGTAATTATAATATTAAACATTTTTTTTCGACCCATAGTAGGGGGTTAGCACATATAATGAAGGGGCAACACAAAGGAAGACTGTACGTGGAGAGTCCTTAAAGGGTTATATCCCCATACCCATGCCCAAATATGTGATGGATACAAGTGCCAGACATGAGTAATATTATCAGAATTCATATAATTAACTAATCAATGGGCACATTCTTCACTTTTATAGTTTTAATAGATAACTTGTACAATGAACCTTCTAGCTGGCTTGATTATTTAGGTTATATGAACAGCCAACTACAATTCTCGATGCCATATTTTATTTCTAGATCCATTCAAGGACTAGAAAGAAAAATTAGACATTTTAGTCCTTGAACAGATTTAACTATCTAAACTCGTATCCAGATTCAGGATTTCAACCGGTGTAATGAGTCTTACATTTGGCACACGCCCCATTCTAAGTTGCTGAGCAGCAGCTTCAAATGCAACGGCATTCTGCATAGAGTGCTTGATGATGGTAGCAACTGTACCAATATTTTGCTCCACATATGGGTGTTTAGATTTTAATAATCGACATAACTTGCTAACTGTTACAGGCATCTGCTTGGCTTTTAGCGGTAAGAGTGTAAGACCAAATAAGAACTCAAGCAAAAAATAGTAAAATCCGATTAAGTAATAGGGAAAAAAACAGCAAGAATATACTGGAAACTAACAAAAACTTAAATAAGTTCCTACCAATTTCAAGAAGTACTTTATTTGGCAAAATGTAACCAGTGCTTTCATCCTCGGCACGGGCAATATAGTCTCGCCATTCACAAAGCGCCTGCAAGCCACCATTTAAGTGAGACATTAGCGAAAGAAGGGGATATCATCAATCTATCTAATTTTGACAGTAGGGCTTCTGCACATCAAATGTGTGTATCAAAATTGAAACTGAACATTTCTCATGGTTTATTAGTTTTCAATGTGTTATTTTAAGTCCCGATTAGACATGAAAACAGCAAAAACTTACAGCAACAATTGCTAGCTGTTCAGCATTGAAACCAGCCCCCTGCAACCTATATCAAATAGCAGAATAAATGCTAAGATTCAGTTTGAGTTTGCATCAGTGATGAAAATCAGACCGGCTAGTTTGAGTTTACATTTTAATCACATAACCCCGTTGAACAGATGAACAGAGGTCACGCCGATTTTACCTCCGTCCAGAGTTTTATTCATTGGTTTACATAAGACAATTAAACACTCAAGCAACCATGTATTGTATAGTCTATGCAAGTAACAAACCCATATATATGGAGATATGAATTCTCCATCAGCAGCTCTTTCTCATACAGTTGCATGCATACATCAGAACTTTGCTTGTAGACCTGCTGGTGAGAAATTAGCTAGTAAGATAAGTCCAAATAAATAGCATAAAGCAACAAAGTCCACAAGATTCATACATCCATGTAAACGTATATGAAAAGGTGAACAAAGCACCAAAGTGCGGAAAAAAGGCCAATTTTTAAAAAGCTCAACAAAACATATGCTTTAGGTTATATGTTGAAGCTTGAACAAACTAGAATGTAAGAAGACGGGGGAATTGGAAAGGAACAGAACCTCTGTTACTCAGAGTGCTGTAAGTACTGGATAAAGATGTTTCTGATATGGTATCTTCTTTCTTTCTTTCTTTTCAACTTGCTCCATGTATTTGAATGATCCTTCGAAACTATGTTGCTTGGACTCTACATTCTTCTTGAAGCACTTGTGTTTGACACTCGTGTCCAACACATAGATATGGGGATATGACCTCCAAGAATTCTCCAAATACATGGAAAAATTTAGGAGTCTAGCCATATCCGTGTCAAATACAGTCCGAATAACATTTCTCCGAGAGTCATATCCCCATATCCATGTCCATATAATATAAGTGTCAGACATGGGTGTCGGATATGGGCACTTCAAAGAAAATTGAAGAGTCGGATTAACATAGAACAAAACTCTTACGATGTGGCTAACATTAAGACTATTGGAGGAATCTCTTACTTTCTTTTCTTCTAAAGGGAGAGTTCTATATGGAATGCCTTGGTCAATGTAGAAAATGCTATGAATTATGATTTATAGTATCATACCTCCACCAAAGGAGAATGAAAATGTTCAGGTTCCTTGGGCATCGACAGCAATTTGGTTCTCATTAAATCATAAATATATAGCAAATAATGTGTGTCTTCTCTAGCATATCTGTCATAAAAAACGATAATGATATGAAGAAACAATTAGTTCACATAAAATTTGTTCAATAGAGACAACAGGTGAACCTAAAAATGACCCGAAGTTTGTCCAGGAAAGAATAAAGATGTCACACTCCGCAGGAAAAATAAATAAAGACATGTCACACTTTGCATGAAATTTTTCGATAGAAACAACTTAACAGGTGAACCTAAAATTGAACGACGTTTGTCATCTAAACTAAATGTTCAAAATTAGAAGGCGAGACAATTGCTTTTATTTTCTCTCTTGCTAGAAAACAAAGTGATCAACAGCAACAATCATTAACCTTAACGGCAGTGCAAATGCAGCAGTTAGACATTATTAATGACAAGCAACTGAAGGGTGAAACAGAGAAGACAAAAGAGAAAGCTTCCAAAAATGTTACCTCAGCATTTCATCAGGAAGAGGACGCAATCTCCAATCTGCATTCTGGTACCTGAAAGAGATGACCAACAAGCTTAATGAAGATAAGAAAAAAAAATCACCATCAAAGAGGAGAGATGTAGCAAGTATAGAGAAGAAGAGGAGTACCAAATGAATCCAAAAGAAAACCTACTCTTTGTTGGCAGTAACTCCACAATAGTGTTGCAGAAGATGCTCTAAACTATTTCTTTCAGATTTCAAGACCCTGGAGGCCTGAGAAACATGCAACAGAACAGGTCAACATTATGGTAGGAGTCCAACAAAAATTGTAACTTCAAATTCAAAACAGTCTATATCTTTATTCTCTCATTGCACTAAAAGCTAAGCCTAATATTTTCTGATCAAGACAATGACACTTAAGGGTATGGTAATTAGGCTCTAACGAATCCAAACTAGGCAGCAACATTTTCATGGCTATAAAAAATTAACTTCAATGAATTCCAATGAGATTAGCATCTTCTAATCATCCATAAAACTGGTTATGTTAGTTTAATCGTCAAACCCACAAGTTAAACATAGTCGAATATAGTCTTAGATACCAGTTTCCTTTCCCCTAATTTACTCTCGAGTTGTTCCTAAAAATGAAATTCATAGTTAACGGTTGCTACACAGACTTAACTTCTTAAACATACAGATAAATCCAAGAATTTAACAGAAGATTCTCAAATTAAATCTTCAAGTTCATAGAAGTAGCAGGTTGACAGTATAAAACCTGTCCAGTGTCAAAGAGATTGCACAAGTATATGCCAAAGTCCCGTTGAAGCCACAAGATATCCCGGTCTGCTCCATGCATAACCTATGTGAACCAAGGATATCAAACAATGCATTAGGCAAATAAAAAAATTGCAGCCAGCAAAGAGACCAACCTTTTTCTTTGAGGGATCCTTGAATATTTCCCTAAGATATGGACCAATATGAATCCGAAGCTTCAAAGTATCTACAATAAAATCCTCGGTTCTGGTGGAAATTTGCATCAAGCAAGTCAATCCTTGAAAAGATCGATATTGGTTATGCTCCAAATCAACCTGAGAATAATTACATAGAAATTAGACTCATGCAAAAAGGTAACATCATAAATAAAAAAATCCTACATTTGATGCATACAAAGTCCATTCAAAATGGTATCCCTGATAGCAGATATCCATACAGCATTCTTCAGAGTAGGGTCACTGGGGAAGGACTTCATGTGATATCTTGGAATGTAGTTATAGAGAAACAAATCACATAAAAAGCACATTAAAATGAATCATACTCTTACCGCAAACTCATCCACTATTCGTAATTTAGTTGCTAACTCCTTCAAATCTTTTACTTTCTCAACCAGCGTGAATGGGGTAGACTCAATTGATGGGGGTTTTATGGGTTCAATATCCACTATATCTTTATCCACAAAATCCATAACAGAGAGTTTCTCCTGGAAAAAAGCAAAATAATCTCTTAATTTGACAAGGAAAAAAACGAATATAGGATAATCAAACAATTTTTTGGCCAAAAAAACCCAGCCAATTATTTAGAAACTATTGTTGAACGCAGTAGGATGTACATGAACTACAGATATACAACAAGTACAAAAGTGAATATTTTATCACATCCATAATCCATATCAAGATTCTGTTACCAAGGCAGCTATTAAGAACATGATAACATTCTTAAAAGCAATTGTAGCTGTCCCATCATCAAGTTACTAAATCACCATTTGCACCAATAAAGAAAATAAGAAAGATTAACTAAATTAAAAGAATGCCTTACCAATGAACATCACAAACACATTCACCTCAATGGTCTATTATACCAAAAATCTTTTTCCTTCCCTATGCAAGGTTCCTTAACTTCAGAAAACTTTGAAAGACAGTTATATTCTTCTTATTAATCTTTCTTGTCTCCATAAGAATCATTTCATAGATATGAAAATATTCAAATAACTATTTTAATAATTCTTGCTACTTTCAATGAATTCATGCCCTAGAAAAACATAAAAAGCCCACTACCACTGAAAATCTAATGAAAGCATCAAATCTAATCCCCCAGCAATACTGAAAAAAGCATTTTAATGTCCAACAATCCCATTGGACTCGGTAGCACCGAAACTCCTAAACACTATGGAATTATACAAACAAACGAAATTAACATGAAAAATATCAAATAAAATGCAAAATTCACCCCCCCCCCCCCCCATAAGCTATCGATTAAAATCAGAAGTAATAAAGAAAACATATGCAAAACAACTATAACATACTGAACTGACTAACCTCAGCAAGAAGACCAAATTTAACACAAGAAAAAGATATATCAAACGAGAAAAAACCAACCATTGGATGAACAAAGCGCAACCCATCCTCACTCTTCTGCAACCAGACATGTACAAAAGGCTGATTCGAATTGTTCACAAGAATATTATACTCTTCCTGCGGCTTCCGTATCGTAGGTATATGGAAAGACACCTTCGCTTTCCCCGTCGTCACCTGTGCCAATGCCCCTTTCTTCATCTTCACTCCGGGAGAACCCGAAGACCCACCTTCCATCTTAGTCGGTGACTCATAAACCGAGTCCCTCACTAACCCACCATCCCCTTTCTTCTTTTTCTTACCCTGCACCAATTTATATCCGTTGTTGTCCAGATCCGACCCGATAACGCGACCCATTTCCTCTTCTTTCTCTCGAATCATTTGAAATTCGTCGACAGACACGTCAACTTGTTCCAAGATTCCTTCGTTCGTATCAGTGAGCCAACTATAAGCCTCACCATCGGCCATGCTTTCAATGTTGTTAGGGAAATTGATCGCATTGTTGGGGCCCCAATTGTTAGACGACGAGCCAATGAATTGTAGCAAAGAATCCGATGTCGTGGCGATTTGATTGATGGGAAGCCTGAAATTGTCGAAGTTGTTAAAGAAATGGAAATCTTGATTGGAAGGGAGGGTTCGCGAAGAGGAAGACAGTGAGGAAAGTGAAGAAGAGAGAGGACACGAAACTAGGGTTTGAAAAGATTGTGCATTTTTTGAATGATCGGATCGGGCTCCCATTGCTATTGGATCGTTGTCATTTTTCATGGTTTTCAGGGTTTTACGTGAAGAAGGGTTAGGGTTAGAATTAGGGTTTAGGGAAATTTTACTCTCTTATTCCATTGAAGACGACAAGGAAAATATAAACAAGAACGAAAGAAAGCTTTTTACTAATATTTACTTTTTAAAGGATGGTATTCATAATAATGAAAGAGAAAATATTCTATATACACAGTAGGAAAAAGAAGTTTTTTAAAAGGATAATATACATAATTTAATATTTAAAATTTAGTCTTAGGATTTAAAATTTAAAGTTTTAAAACAGAGATTGAGATTTTAATTTTTACGTTTAAATTAAATATGCTCGTATAAAAAATCACTATTAATACATGGAATAATAACCCGTAAAATAATTAGTATTTTAATTTGAATGATTATTTGATATATTGGCGGTAGAAAATTTTAATTTTCATAGGTGCTTTAGTTTTAAGGTTTATAGATTCGATTTAAGGTGTAGGGTTTAAGGGTTTAAGTTTAGTAGTTAAGAATTTAGGGATTGTGAATATAATTTAGTGTCTAGGGTTATAATTTAGGGTTTATAGGATAAAACTTAAATTCACAACATATTATCCTACAAACCTAAACCCTAACCTCCGAGCCATAAATTCTAACCCCTAAATTATAACAATTACCCTTAAATAATAAATACATACACCTAAACCCCTAACCCCCTACACCCTAAAACTAAGTCGCTTGTGGAAACTAAACGTCAGTGTATTGGATATAAATTCGTTCGATTTTTTCACATTAATAATTGGATTATTGTCTCATACACATGCAGTAGAAACTTTTTGTTTCTACAAGCTCCTTAAATTTTAGGGTTTAGTGTAGTGGTTTAGAATTTAGGGATGATGGTTATAATTAGGTTTTAACCTATGAATCCTAAATTTTAACCTTAAACTCAAAATTTTATCAATACCTAAATTCAAAACTACTACACATAAACCCCTAATCATAAACCTTAAATAGAGTATATGAACCCTAAAATTAAGGTGCTTGTGTAAATAAAGTTTCTACAAGCGATCGGGAATAATTACCCTAATTAGTTTATTATGTCATGCACAAACGGTATAAACTTTTTATTTCTATTATATTAATTGACATAAGAAAATAAGGAAAATTAGGTTTATTCTCATTTAATTAATAATTTTCCAAATTATTCCCCTGTTTTGTTTATAATATAGTTTCAATCTTTTTTTAATTCAATTATAGTTCAATTTTGCCATTTAAAAAAATTATAGTTCAATTTTAAAATTAGATAAACACGCACATCGTCACATATTAATATATTATATTGTTCGAATTCAAATCACCTAATAAAAACACGTCATTCTTTACAAATTTGATAACCATTTAAAATGTTTTTATATGATAAATCATTAATAGTACAAAAAATAAAATTATATATAATAATAAATATATTATATTGTTCAATGATCGAACTATCGATCCGACTTATGTAAGTTAAATTTTGAATATAGACAATAAATTCACATCAACCAGATCTAAATTTATATTTAATAATAAAAGAATGTTTTGAACTCAAAGAGTAGCTCTAATATAAAAGAGAAATGATAATTGTTATAGAATACTCGGTTTGAGCACATGTGTCATGTGTGTGCAAAGTGTGTGTACTATAACTAAAGATCAAGAAAAAATATAAACATATATTATCATGTAATCACACAAATATACTAAAAAATAAAAGAATATATTATATTTGTTTACCTTTCTTATTATATAAAAATATCGGTATATAGCACAAATCAACTTGTCTCAGTAGTTAAAGAAACGTTTTTTGTTCTTAGAGGTCACATGTTCGAGCACCAACAACCTCAGTAGAGTGTTGAGCATTGTTAAATAGTTAAGAGTATATTCAGAACATATACTACTTGTAATTACCTTAGCTTTTAAAAAAATATATCGGTATATGATTATGAATTTAGGACTCTTCACGTGATTTTGAAATGCATGGAAATTATACAATCTACTACGTGCATAGAGTTCTTGGTGAATTTTTTTCTTCGTATTTTTATAAATATAGATCTTTATTTTTCATTTATATAAAGTAAAGAATTTTAATAACCACCGTTTTTATTCATTCATATTATATATAACTTTTAATTAAATAATAATATTTTTAGATTAACCATCACTACATAGTGAATATTTTCTAAAGATGTAAACTGAAATGTGCTTCATTCTCACGAATAAAATCGAATCATTTACCACATTATTAATGAATGAAGTGAACAATGATCAAGTTTGTTCAAAAAAGTGAACAATGACCATGTCAAACTCGTGTCAATAGCGAGGTCAAAAAATTATTTAAGTGGTGTCATTATTTAATTACATTTAAAGTGTGTTAATTATTTATAAACGAGTGTTCGTTATTTTATTTTTAACATTTTAATATATAAATTATATATTTTTTCAAGAAAAAATGAGTGTCAATTAACATCCCAATTCCCAAGCCACCATGTGGCTGAGTGGCTCTGCCCTTGAATCACGGTGCATTTAAAATGTATTCGTAATTGAATTTTGGGTGTGTAGGTGTGTAATTGTGCAATTGAGTATGCTTGGACAATAAAACTCATGTCATTTAAAATTTTTATGTTCCGACTATTTCAAAAAAAAATTTATGTTCCGACACCAAAAAATTAAATTATAAATTCTACATCATAAATCCTAACTCCTATACTCTAAAAACCAACATACCTCTGATTTTATAAACTATAAACTCTAAATTATAAACTATAAATCTATTTTTAAGGTGGGCACTAAAATAAGTATAGTTAAAGGGCAAACGAGTTCTATCCATGTTTGAAGAATGATCATAATTTATACGTCCCGTTAAGTTTAACATAATTTGAGGCCTTCAAATTACCATATTTAATTCTTACGTCGTCACTTTTTTATACATCACTTTGATATATATAGACACGCGCGTAAGATTCTTATATAAATATAATATGAGTAAACTACACAAATCATCACTCAACTTTGCGCTCATGCCCATTTTGATCACTCAACTATTAAAATGTGCAATTTGCTCACTCAACTTTGCACATCAAACAAATTTCATCACTCCTCCGTTATTTCGTTAACTTTATGTTAAAATGGATTAATTTAATACTTTTTATCCATGTAGGAATAAATTATTTTAAGGTTAAATTACATCATTCATCACTCATCTATCTTCTCACTCTTATTTTGGTCACTTAACTTTCAAAATTTTCAATTGAAGAACTAAATTTTTAATTACTCTTATTTTAGTCACTTTATAATATTTTATTAATACTTGTATGACATTACGTATTTTAGTATTACTAAATTATAAAAATAATTTAAAATAAAAAACTATATTTTATTATTATTATTAAATAAAAATATTTAAAATAAATAATAATTATATTTTATACCAAAATCCTCCAAAACTCTAAACCTCAAATTATAACCTCACTCTCTCCTTCCTCTCCGATCCCTATCCTCAAACCAACCCTCTCCCCTTACTCTAGTCACTGACCCCACCTCTCTTATCTTCAACTTTAATTCAACAACCCAGATCAAAGTTACTAAAAAAATATTAATGTTGCTATGAAAGTTGATGTTAAAATGCAACAACACAAGAATGAAAGAAACCCCATAAACAAAACACATACATTTACATACATGCAAGGAAAAATAAAGAGAGATTGAGAGAGGAAAGCGATAACAGTTTAGTACAGAGAAATATGAAAAAAATCCATAAATCAGAGAAAAAATAGAAATGAAGAAGATATAAAATGGAGAAATGAGTAAGAAAATATTTTAGAAACATAGAATATTAAAATCGAAGGTAGCATTGGGCAAATGGATTCATTTACGTTACTTGATAACTTGTCAATGGTGGGTGTTTGAACTTCATCATGGAGTTGAAGAACTTCGTCGAGCTTAAGGGGAAGGGGCGATTTGGGGATGGTCGATGGGCATAGAAGGGAAAGGAGAAGGTGGAATGTAATTTGAGGTTTATGGTTTAAGTATACATGGGTTTAAAATATAATTACTTTTTATTTTAAATATTTTTATTTAATAATAATAAAATATATTTTTATATTTTAATAATAATAAAATATTTCATGTCATACAAAATATTAAAAAAATAATCCAGGGTGATTAAAATACGAGCAATTCGAAAGTTCAGTTCTTAAATTAAATTTTTTGAAAGTTGAGTGATAATTTGTGTAATTTACCCATTAATTTAAATTATTTATTTTTCTATGTCATAATGTTGTCTTGAACTTAACGGAGGAGTGAACAAATTTGTTAGATGTGCAAAGTTCAGTGAGCAAATTGTACGTTTTGATAGTTGAGTGACCAAAATAAATCTCGACGCAAAGTTTAGTGATGATTTATGTAGTTTACCCATATAATATTTATTTTTCTTTACAATATTAATTAACAATTTATTATTATTATTATTCATACTATTCATGTATTTACTATTTATAACACAATTTTTTAAATTTTATTTGTTTAATAATTTTATCGTTGAATATCTAAATATATCCAGAATATTTTTAGGGTTTACAATTAATATTATTTAGAATTTAGAATTATGTAATTATAATTTTTTTCCAATATGATAATAAAAGATTAAAATATAATTATATTCAAACGTATTGTTATATATATTTGTACACATCTAACAAATTCTCAATCTTTTAAGAATGGGATTTTTTTTATCAGCATTTGGAGGGTGCAAAGCTGGATGGAGCAAACCTGCTTGGAGCAATCAGGTGATAATGGGGCAAAAGACTGTTACACGAACTAGCATGCTTGTTTGATACAGACATCGAGTTCGAATGGGTGTTATCATATTTTATTTAAAGTTTTTTTTAATGCATTTCGAGGATCTTCATAGATGATATCTTTATAATCGTTTTCCGACCACGGTCCACGGGTGTAGGGGACATAATTTGTACATAGTTACGTATCATGTCCGTTTTATCTTCTTCTTTTTCTGTTAATTCCCATGGAATTGTCTATATATCTTTCTTTTTGTGAAATAATGGAATTCTCTCTATGTATCCGGTGTTGATGTAGATGGTATATATATACTATTTTTAGTATTAAGTAAAATTTCGTGACAAAATTCCAGATTCAGTAGGCAACAAAATAAGATTAGATTGCAAAAAAAATGAAAAAAAAATGGCAGTTGGCTGAATTTGCTCCAGAAATTTTGATTCCCACTAAAATGGTACGGGCAACAAGAAAGCGATGTACAACACTGTCGGCAAGCATGTATGATTCCCACGTGTCCTGATTACATTAGAATCCTGAAAACCTGAGCCTTTCCTATCGATAAGGGAAATCTACATTTATATGGTCATCCAACTTTTGATATCAGATCTAGGTTCAAAAATCAATATTATAAAATAGATATTGTCATGTAATTATATATATATATATATATAATTTTGTAAAAATCTTTCAAATCTATACTCATGTAAATGATAAAGGTGTAACGATTCTTTTTAATGTATATGTTTAAATGATTTTAGCTTTTTATTTATATTTGAACCCAAAACTATTTTTAATAATATAAGAGTTCGAGGAACCTAAAAAATAAAATGGAAATATAAATAATATAGAACATAAAAAAAACTTTTTATATGGATTAAGTATATAAATGGATACTCTAAACAATGACAAAAAAGATTATTCAAGTAACCAACAAGGGTTAGGTGCAATGACAAGGCACATTGCTCTCTCAAGGAGGAGATTTGGGTTTAATTTTTGGAAAATATATTGTTGAGAAGAAGAGTCACGAATCTCGAATATAGACCATAAAATAAAGCCATATAATTTTTATGAGACCGAGCTAATGGAGTCATATGATTTTTATGACACCGGACTAATGGAACCGAATTAAATAAAAATCTAATGTGTGTGGATGAGAAGGAATGAACCAAAAGAAAAGAAAGATTTGATCCACATCCACAAGTTAGGTTTTTAGAATAACAATAATAAAAAATGTTTCAATATTTATATATTTTTTCGGTAAATCAATATTTATATATTTTAATTATATCTTAAAAAAATTTCTTTAGCAATCATAAATCTTAAAATTCCTTTTATTTTCAAGTAACCACATTTAAAAGATCAATTAACGGTCAACTAACAATACATATTTTTATCGATATAATATGACAAGTAAATAGTGTATATGAAAACAAATGAACATTGAGAGTATTTTGTTTTTGTTTTTTAAGTGCATTTTTTGTTTTATGGTTCATGTTACATATTTGTGTGGAGAGTAATGTACCTTATTATTGTACTTAATTTTTGTTAGATGGTTACAAATTCTGCTTTGTTGGAATAGAATGCACAAATTCATCTAAAAAATAAGATTACAAAATATATAAATAAATTAAAGGTATAAAAAATAAAATTTATTACTTTTATTTTTGATTTCATGATATATAAATACTAATTAAATTTGATTCTTTATTTATTACTCGTATTTCTTAAAACAAGAAAAGTAATTCATCAGAGAAGAAAGACTTGATGCGTAATTAATGCTCCTACGTAATGTGTTCTCTTTTGTCTTTTTTGTTCATCTAGGTCGGTGTGTTTTCAGAAACGGTAAACTACAAACGAGGTCATTTAATTTTAGATTTTATATTAAGCAGTCACTTTCTTTTAAAAATCACGAACATGTCACTTTCCTTTGGTATAATGATTTTTTTAGTCTCAAACTTATACGTTCTATTAATTTTGTCTTAATTCGAACTAATTCAATACTTTATATTTAAAATTTTCATCAATCTACTTTTTTTAGTGATACTTTCAAAGCAAGTAAGCTCATTAGATCAAATTAGAAGTTCGATAATTGCATTCTGCCAATAAAGCAGTAACAAGTAACCATTAAATTGTTATTATACCAATAAAGTAATATAACATTTATGAGATAAGAACAAATAATTTAAGAGAATAATAAAGAAGTTAGATTAAAATTATTGAATTCATTCAAATTACGATCAAATTAATAGCCTATATATGTTTTAGAGACTAAAAATATTATTATACTATGTCGTATTAGAAAAAAAAGTAATTTATTTATAATAATATTTTGATTAAATGACCTATTTGTAAGTGTAGTTGTATGTTTATGATATTTTTTTGATTGAGTGATATGTTTGTCACTAATTTCATGATTAAGTGACTTTGGATGTAGTTCACCTCCAATAAATTGGCTTGCCACTAAATTGGTCCGGGCAACAGGATAAGGGGATAATATTAGGATATTAGGATCTTATTATGCCCAACACACCATCTAAAATCTTAAATTTTTAAAAATAAAATTCTTACAATAAATTTGTCGTGAAAATATTTAAATTTATCGTAATAGTTTGACGAGTTTACTGTTAAAGTCTTACTTTTAAAATTTAAAATTTCAGTTATTACGTCAGGCATAATAGTATTATAAGATCCTATTTTTTCATTAAACCAGGATAAAAACTCCTCTAATAAGAGTGTCGGCAAGCGACTACTGGCGTCACACGTGTCGCGGCTAAAAGCGAAGGACCTCTATCTTTTCCGTAGGAGACAAGTCTAAAGTCAGGGTACAGTAAGGAAAAGCAGGCATAAATTCGAAAGACGACTGGGCCCATACCATAGAGATGGGTGGATTTATCGGTTTTGGTGGAACAGTAATTATCATATTGATACCACAATGATACGCGTCAGAGCCAAGTCTTTTTCTGTCAATCCACAGTATTTTAAACCAAAAAAATAATTAAATTTACTAGTTATAACCAATAAGGTTCATTTATCCTATTTTTTTAAAAGCAAATCTTTACATCTTTTCTATATGTCAATAGATAATGAGTAATTTGAAAGTTAAAATAAGATGATGGATCTTATTGACTGGAAACACGGATGACATAATGAGTCATGTCTATCTAATAATTTTTCTTTTAAAGTCGTGCCACAAATTGTAGAAATTATTAGATAGACCCGGTTCAACACGTTATTTGTGGTCTCAGTCAATAAGATCTATCTATCTCATTTTAACTTCCAAATAACTACATACTTTTTATTAATATGTAAGAAATAGATAAATATTTACCGTGAAAAAAATTAGATAGATAAATTTTATTGGACTTACCTTAGGAAAAATAGATAAATAAACCTTATTAGTTGAGATCGTGAATGATATGGTGAGCCGAATCCATTTAATAATTTTTTCACATATTGTCTTCTATTCAGTATTCCCAAATGGCCTGATTTAAAAATTGTAAACATGCATCATGATCATACAAAATAATATTAAACCATAATTTGGATTTTCATTAAGGTTTTTGTTATAGGTAGCCTAGGTGAATAAGAATTAATAATATCTTTATCATTAATGTTTATTTTACTTTTTAATGCAATGTACTTAAATATAATTAATTATATTTTAAAATTTTGTATCCAATTAATTTAAAGTTTATAGTTTTTATTCCATTGAAAAGTAAATAAATATTAATGATAGAGATTTTGATAGTTCTTATTTACACTCTTTAAAACTGCATATAACAAAACCTTTTTATTAAATATAAAATACTTTTCAAATTTATATGATTGAATTGTTTTTGGATATATACGGTTCAAATTAATAAAGCATTAAAACTTAAATCATTTTAAAACTTGTTTTGACCTTCAAATTTCAAATACACCTTTAAAGTTTAGGATTTTAAACATGATTATTCAAAATATGAACAAAGACTCTCAACCTACACCCTTCATCTCTTATAACGGTACTATTAAATTCAGTGTAACAATGACGTCATAAAAGTTTTCAAGGTAAGTTACGGAAACCCAAAAATATAATTATTTTTTAGAGAAAAATTACGACACAATATCCGCAATTTTTGAAACTATATTCGAATGGTCAAAAGAAATCATAAAACTCGAAATCTATTTTATGAATTCGTTGGTTTGAGTTTTAATTTTGTTTTTTTGTTGTTGCATTTTTATTGTTTTATGTATTGGTTGCGTGGTGATGGTGTGTTTGCCATTGTCTATGGTTCTAAAGAAATGAGGAAGTTATCAAAATGGGGTAACTGGTTTTAGGGTGTCCAACTATGTGACTTTTAACACGTGGGATCTCAGAAGTGGTAATTAAAACAAAGTTTTAATAAAAAATATATTAAATAACTATAGACAATATATATATATATATAATCAAAATAAATATAAAAGAGTATACGTAATTTAGCATGCTGTAACTTGAAGTTGAAATTCCTAGTGACTCAATACCGAATACTTTGTTTTGAACGGTAAAATTACTAAAATGTAATATATATTCATATTTTTTTAATTTTTTGATAACGCACATGTACTTTGTAGATAAAATTATTTGAATTTAAATATTTTAAAATGAATATCATTCTCTTTACATTAGGAACATTCATTGAGTTCTCAACACTGAATATTTTTTTCTTCATATATATAATAATTAACATTATGGTTGTCTCGAAGATTTTTGGGGCCTTGAGCGAATACTAAAAATGGATTTTTATATAGTGAAATCATATCTCATTACAAATAGAAATCTTTTGTCGCTATTTATGCCCCAACAACAAAAGTTAGATTTAAAATTTAGAGTTATGATTTAAGGTTGTGATTTAAGATTATAGTTTAATGTATTGGATGTAGAGTTTAGGATTTAGTATTTAAAAGTTAGGGTAATGACTTAGAATTAAATTTTTTTACTGTTGAACATAGAAATAGACAACTAAAAGGGGCGGAGAATTTTTATTCATTTTATTACTTTTAACAATTAACTTAATATTTTAAACACATCATTTTTATTGTTAGATTTATTTATTTATTTATAAAAGAGAATTACTTTTACCATAAAATTAATTTATTTATTTAGTAAACTAAAAAATAAGAATAAAAAAATATATAATTAAATTTTAAGAGTCATAGATTGATTGGGGGCTCTAGTCTAGTTGAGGGCCCTGAGCGGTCGCTCAGGGTGCTACCCTTATAGCCGACTCTGATTAACATACACATATTTTTTTAAAACAATGTAATGCTTAAAATTTTTGATAAATTCGAACAAATCATAAATTCAAAAAATAAACACGTTGCAAAAAGAAAACCCACAAGAGAATGATAGGAAGGTAATTTGATAATCTTCAATAATAAAGAGATAACTAATTTAGGCTCTGTTGGATGGAGATATTGAAAAATTTAGGTTAGGTGGAGAAGCCAAGTTTTGAGTGAAGCAACAAATTTCAGCTTCTTCAACGATTGCGTTTGAGGCCTAATCTGGTGGGGAAGTGAGGTGAAGCAGCGTAAAAGCTAAAACGTTCGACGAAGATCTTTGTTCGGCAGCTAAAAACAACCTCAAAAACTGCGCCGAACGAAATCTTAGTAACTTCTAGCACCGCTGACAAGGCGCACTCCCCTGCCTTAACTTGCCTATAAATAGAAATTAAAATCTTCAATTTTGTTCACTCAAATTCAAAACAATAGAGGAATCAAAGTAGAGAAGAAAAAAAGCTCCAAAAATATCAGGGAATATGCACAAGATTAGTGAAACCCTCCACATGGGAGGTGACCACAAGAAAAGAAAGGAAAAGCTCACTATGGTGCTGCTGGCCAGGGCCAAGCCTGTGGCTATGGCGGGGCCGAGCACAAAGGAGAAGGTAATTACGATGCCGGTCACGACCATGATCAGCGCCGAATATAAAAGAGAAGTCAATTACGGTCATATTCAGAGCGAACGACAAAAATATAATTTTTTTTTTAAATCATAAAGATAGTAAAAAATATTTTTAAATTGGTCTACCAAGTGTCTAAATGTTTTTTCTAGTGAAAAAATATGCAATTTTTTTATTCCATATTGTTGTATAAACTAAATAGTTTTTGTGTTGCAGGTGCATGGGATGAATGTGAAAGCTTGTCAAAATATTTTTATTTTTATATGCTTTTACTTTATGAAAAAAAAAGGAAAAGGTATTATATTTGTATAATATTAGTATGTTGTGATGTATTTTGGCAGGCTATGAATGAAATATGATATGAGAATAAAATCTTGTTTTGTCTAACATTCCATGGTAGTATCCCTTTTCTTATCAATATATATATATATATATATATATATATATATATATATATATATAAATTCTCTTAACATTATTTACATCAAATTAAATTCTTGGTTCTTTTCGTGAAGATTCAACATTGTAAATATTAAAAAGAAAAGAAAGTTAGGTGTTAATTTTGTGGTAAAATAGAAAAAGTAGAAATTGAAAGCATGTTGACCATTATAACAATAACACGTGGCAAGTGGAAACCCATAAGACGTTCGATACAGGAGAAGGGTGTTTAAGTAATTTGAAACACGGATAATCTTCAATAATGCGCCACTCACAAAGGGAACCCAACCCAACTTGGTACCTTCCTTATTTTGCCTATAAGTAGGAACCAAAACCTTCAACATTTTCCTCACTCAAAATTCAAAGCAGACCAAGCAAAAAACCAAGATCAAAAAATGTCGGGAATCATGAACAAGATTGGCGACGCCCTCCACATCGGAGGTGACAAAAAGAAAGAGGAGGAGAAGCACAAGGGAGAGGCCGCTGCTGCCCACGGCGGCGCCGAGCACAAGGGAGAGGCCACCCTCGGCGGCGCCGAGCACAAGGAAGGCATAATGGACAAGATCAAGGACAAGATCCACGGCGATGGAAGTAAGGAACACGGGCAGGAGGGCGAGAAGAAGAAGAAGAAGAAGAAGGAGAAGAAGAAGCATGACGATGGCCATGAAAGCAGCAGCAGCAGTGATAGTGATTAGATCTCCCGTCACCGTTTCTCGGTATTCCTTTCCCCTTATTTTGCTTTGCTCACTGAAATCTTAGATCCCATCTTCTCATACTAATTTATTTGTTTGTTTGTTTTTCTGTGTGTTGCAGGTGCATGGGATGAATGTGAAGGCTTGTCAAGATATTTGTATTTTCTATGCTAATTGTGAAAAAAAAAGAAAAAAAATCTTAATTTCTGGTTGATATTAGTATTGTGTTATGTATTTTGGCAGCCTATGAATGTAATATGATATGAGAATAAAATTCTACTTTCTCTAAAGCATCATATATTTGGATGGATGGGTCTCTGGGGCGGATCTAAAATTTAAATTTGATACTTCACAATTAATTTAATCGGTATAATAATGTATTGATAAGTGATAATTATTGTGCAAACAAACATGATTATAGCAACAACAAAAAAACGTATTGACATTAAAGAACCAATGTGTGTATATATGTTTGAGGGGTTAAAATTAATCTTGATATAATTATAATTTAGAGAGTAGAAAAACTTATTATAGTGAAATTAATTATTGGTAGTGGGAATTGTTGTGCAAGCTAATATCAGGGCCGACCTTGGGATGAGGCCGCAGGGACACCCGCTCAGGGACCATAATTTTTTTTTTAAAAAAATTTTAATCCCTTATTTTTTGATAATAAATTAAAAAATTTGTCTAAGTAAAATTACGGGGCCCATAAATTTATTAACATGTTA
Organism: Hibiscus tridactylites; assembly: GCA_958450335.1. Taxonomy (NCBI): domain Eukaryota; kingdom Viridiplantae; phylum Streptophyta; class Magnoliopsida; order Malvales; family Malvaceae; genus Hibiscus; species Hibiscus tridactylites. The sequence goes on along the minus strand of OY288286.1, from coordinate 60,901,803 downwards.
ATTGACATTTAAATTTTTTATGTTAACGATAATAATGATTCTAATTCTCACGAAACACTCATTAAATATATTTTTCGAAAATTCAAAAAAAAATCTAACTTGTTAAATTACAATCTTCTCAATTCCCACCACCATTAATTTACCATATTCCAGATTTTTCATATTAATAAAAAAATTTAACGTCATTTTTTCTCTTTAATACTCGTTGTGTGGAGAAAATTCAAGTATAATTAACTTACATCTCTCTTTTTATCTTCTATATTTTGCAATTTATCTGAAAATTATTATTCACTTTTTAATTTTTCATATTTCTTACAAACACAAAATTACAATTGCTTATCATCAATCGTGGTGCTTGAATCCTATTGAAACTTGTTCTTAATTTTTTTTTGTAAGATCATGTTTCTATTTTTATTTTTATTTTTATATATTTCTAAATTATAGTTAAGATTGTTCTTTTATTTTTGTTTAATAAGCTTGAATCTTTTAATATTTAGTAGTTTTTTAAGATGTGATTCAAATGCTTATTATGTTTTTCATATGTTTACAAGTGCTATTGTTTTAAAGTTTAATCACCGCAGTGTTGCAAATTTAGTATATAAATATTTCGATCGAAGATCTTCTCATTTCACAGGTGCTATTGTTATAAATATTTGTATGCTTAAATATATTTTTGATATTTTTAAGATCATAATGAATTATTGTCTGTTTAATTTAATAAATAGAAATTTTATATTACATATTTCTTAAACTTTAAATTAGGGCCCATTTTTTTAATTTTGCCCGAGTCAAAAAATAGTTAGGACCGGCGCTGGCCAGCATAAGCTTTACATTTCAAATCCAATTTAGAATTCTAAAGTTTTTTCAAAAAAATTACAAAATCAAATTCGTTTTAGGTTTTAAATTCTCAAATCAATTATAATTTATCGGAAACAAAATGCATTGAAAAATTTAATCTAGGATCGATAGACGATCATTTCGTTAATCGAAATTTTGACTTTAGCAATAGTTGTAAATTTGAAAAATTAGGGATTTTTTTGGGAAGAAGACTCTAACGTGCCACTTAAGCATTTTTAACGGGTTAATGGTAGTGACCATAATGAAAGTAAATTAAAAGTTTAGTGATTGTAATGATTTTTTTTAATTTTAGTGACCAAAGTAAAAATACCCTAAAAATTTAGTGGTTACTAATGTAGTTTATCCTAGTTTTTAATGGTAAGTTAGGTGACCCACCATGCACAACAGTGCATCCACCCCTGCTCTCTATATATAGATAGAAAAATACAATGAAAATTATATTGTAAACAAGATTTTTCTTTATAAAAAGCATCGAATAAATTAAATTAATCATTTTAAAATACAATTCTTTTTCTCTTTCAAACATTGGATGAATCGTAGTATTCTTGCTCCTATGGCTTGACTTGGCAAAACAAAGGAAAAATCTTGTAGTTGTGGGGTCGTGTATATATATATATATACCCACATAATAATATTTCTTTTGATAAAGTAAACATAATAATATTATGAATAGTACAATGGTGGAATAATTATGGTTGGAATTATTTATGGTCGAATGATATGTATATTTTTTTGTGAGAAAAATATTTATGTTTAAAATTGTGTAAATTAAAGTTTATACATAGATTCACTAATTGGACTAGTAGCTATGATGCTCATATTATCGATTTATCTTATTTTTGTATGTGTTCGAATATCGATATGAGAATGTAATACTTCTCTATTTAATAAAAAAATTAAAATTTATACAAAGATATTAGAATTAAGAATTTAAATTTTAAAGGAGTATTGTATAATTTTATTTTATACCTATTATATATTAAAATATAACTATTTTCTATAGTATTGTTAGTCACATTTTGGATGCTATCTCTTATAAATGCTTCAAACACCTTTTGGATTTTTGGTACATTTGCAGTAGATCCCCCAGAAGAGTCATTAGGCCCAAATTGGCCCCCAAATTAAATGGTAAAATTATTCCATTATTCCTTCCCAAACATTAATGACGAATTAAGTCCTTTTAATCCATCAGTGAAATGGAAAATTTTCATCTTTAGTTCTTCTCGAAAATTAATAATGCATTCTAAGCCTTTTTTAATACAAAGTTTGAACTTTTGTCCCCCCCCCCCCCCCAACCCCTCAAATCTAGTAATTCCATGTCGGCCCCAAGTCCAACACAAACTTCCTGACCCCTAGGCCTTGATTTCAAGAGTATCTTCCTAACCCAAGATCTAACTTGGGTTTGTATTTTTTTAATGAATCTGGATTGATTTCAATTATTATTTAATCAACAAAGTTTCGAATAAACTATTATAAATTATTTCAATATATATCGCACAATAAAAACAAGTTCAAAACTCGAGTCCACTAATTGGTTAGAGATGGGCACGGGTCGGGTCGGGCCGAGTTTTTGGCCCACCCGAACCCGACCCGAAAATATTAGCCCTAAACCCGAACCCGACCCAACCATATCTTTTAAAAAACTCAACCCGAAAATAAATACCTTAAACCCGACTTCGACCCGACCCGACCTATATAAAAAAATCAATTTTTAGGGACTAAATTGTAAAAAAAATAATTTTAAGAGACTTAATTGTAAAAAATAATAAATTTAAGGACTAAATTGTAAATAAAAAAATCAATTTTAAGACCTAATTATAAAAATATATATAAAAATGGGTATTATTACAAATATCCCTAAAAAAATTAGGGGGAAATTACACTATTAGTCCCGGGTCGGGTAGGATTTTTTCACCCTAAAACCCGAACCCGACCCGACCTCACCCTACAAAAAAAACCCAACCCAACCCGACCCGACCCGACCCGAACCCGATTTTTTCATAAAAATACCCGACCCGATCGGGCCGGGTCGGGTCGGAACCCGTCGGGTCCGGGTTCCGTGCCCATCCCTATAATTGGTCTAGTGGCTAAGGATGTTCATTTTGTCTCATCTTGTATGAGTCGAATATCGGCATGAGAATATAACATCTCCATTTAATAAAAAAATGAGTTCAAAACTCGATGGCTGAACAATACATAATTTCTATTATTCAACATAATTACTATTTTTATTATTCATTTTTTAATTTTTTAGGGTTAGAGGATATAATCCCGATCCGATATATTTATTAAAATACCATTTTATTATTTTATAATTATATATTATATTTAATATTTTTATTCTGATAGAAATGGGTTTAATCAGATTTTTTATGAAAATTTCAGATTCAGATTGAATTACACTCTTATTATTTCGGGTCGAACCGTATTAAAATATAATAAAATTAAGATCAAATCAGTATTGAATTAAGATGTCTAAATTTCTGATCGGGATCGAGAGGATCAAAACCCCCCTCCGTCTCGTTGCCATCGATACTGTGTTAGAAGTTGAGGCTATCGCCTATTGGTGTCCCACACACATTTAGAGAGAAGCAGAAATCATCATATATAAAATTGTTGTAGAGATTGATTCACAGGAATTGTACAGAGATACTCAAATAACAACAAAGCTATTTATATATTCAATTTTGTCCCTAATATCTTGTTAATTTCAACTTTAACCCATTTTATTTTATTTTGCAGATTAACAGAATCAGTCAACAGTGTTTTTTCCCCGGTGACAATTATAAAATAGGAATTTTTTTAATGCAGATTTATTTTCGTAATAATCGATGACAATCAACATAAGTTTATAATTTAACAGATACAAAAACTCCACCATCGGATCAGAATGCATTATAAATTTAAGCCCAAACCAAGCATAGAATACAAATAAATACATTTTCTTTATTTAAAAAAAATCTTAATTCTATCTCTTAAAGAAAACTTAGTTCAATTAGTTTATATAATCACCCATAAATTTTTTATATGGGTAAACTACTGTAGGGGTCACTTTCGTTTCCCGTTTGTACAGATTTAGTCACCACTTTTGAAAAGTGCCAATAAGTGGACATCTACGTTTTCGATGTGTAAAGACTTGGTCACTCCGACGTTATAGTCCGTTAGTCCCCTAACGGATTGCTGATGTGACGGAATTAAAATAAGGATAAATGACTGCAATAGCCATTAAAATTTATCTCATGTACATTTTTTCTCCTCAATTTAAAAAAGTAAACATTATAGTCACTAATAAAAATGTTTCTTTATAATTTTACCCTTAAATTTTTAAAAATTCATTTTTAATCCTAAAACTTTACAATCAATTAGTACAATAATATTATAAATGCTTAGATGAAAAATAGGTGCCCAAAGTATACCCTTTGAAACTTAGGTGCCCAAATTGCTCCTATTTAATAACTCAAACTTAAAAATTTAGTCCACTAACTACTAAAAAATTCGAGTTATTGGAATTTCTATTTTATAATTCAAACTTTATTTTGAATTTTTGAGTCGAGTTTATGAAATTATGAGTCGAGTATTTTCACATCAGACCAAAAAAATTAATTTTTTCGAGTCAAGTCGAGTCATTGGAATTTATATTTTATAATTCAAACTTTATTTTGAATTTTTTCGTGAGTTTATGAAATTATGAGTCGAGTATTTTCACATCAAACCTAAAAATTTAATTTTTTCGAATCAAGTCGAGTGTTGCACTTCCCTACATATAATTTTTAATTTTAAAAGAATTCTTAACCTGGATCATTTAATTCTTTTCGAGTATGAAAAAAAGAGAAAAATAGAGAAGCCTTCCCCGACCCTTCACCTAACCCCATCGGCCACTCCTCTGATCGCCTCCACCACCCCGTCGTGGCATGCACCACCGTCACCTCCTTGTTCGCCGCCGTGCCCTGAATTGAACCCCGAGCACCACGCGCAGAACCGACGCTTTGTCTGCCGTGGAGATCGATTTAAAGATTCGACGAAAACCTCCCTCTCACCTCTGATTTTTGAGTTTTCCGGCCGCCTCGACCGTCTTTTCGCCGTGCCGTCAGTGCCATCGTCATCTCTGAGCCATGGCGAGCAAAACCCAACTGGGCAATCGACCGATCAACGCCGATAAAGGCCTATCGGAGTAACGCGAGTTTGACCGACTTTGGTTTAAAAATTATATGTAGGGAAGTGCAACACTCGACTTGATTCGAAAAAATTAAATTTTTAGGTTTGATGTGAAAATACTCGACTCGTAATTTCTTAAACTCGACTCAAAAATTCAAAATAAAGTTTGAATTATAAAATATAAATTCCAATAACTCGACTTGACTCGAAAAAATTAAATTTTTTGGTTTGATGTGAAAATACTCGACTCATAATTTCATAAACTCGACTCAAAAATTCAAAATAAAGTTTGAATTATAAAATAGAAATTCCAATAACTCGAATTTTTTAGTAGTTAGTGGACTAAATTTTTAAGTTTGAGTTATTAAATAGGAGCAATTTGGGCACCTAAGTTTCAAAGGGTATACTTTGGGCACCTATTTTTCATCTAAGCATTTATAATATTATTGTACTAATTGATTGTAAAGTTTTAGGATTGAAAAATGAATTTTTAAAAATTTAATGATGAAATTATAAAGAAACATTTTATTAGTGACTATAATGTTTACTTTTTAAAATTGAGGAGAAAAAATGTACATGAGATTAATTTTAATGGCTATTGCAATAATTTATCCTTATTTTAATTCCGCCACATCAACAATCCGTTAGGGGACTAACGGACTATAACGTCGGAGTGACCAAGTCTTTACATATCGAAAACGTAGATGACCACTTATTGGCACTTTTCAAAAGTGGTGACTAAATCTGTACAATCGGGAAACGAAAGTGACCCCTGCAGTAGTTTACCCTTTTTATATTTAGTAGGTATAATTCTAAATATAATATATATTTTATAATAAAATATTTCGACTTTGATTATACTTTATAATAGTTTAATCTTATTTCATATAAAATAAATGGTTGTTTTTATAATTTAATTAGTTCGGTTTAAGGGTCCGATTTTTTATTTCATGAAAGTTGATTTAGAGAAATGAAACGAGTTCTTTAGATAAGATTAATGTTTCAAATCCTTACGTATAAAATCTCGAGAATTGAATTAAGGCGATCACCACATAATGAATCTTTTGCAATATTCGATCTAGATTAATCAGTTAATAAATCAGATACTGATAATTTTACCCAAAAAATGTATCACCAAATTCAACCATTACAAAACATGATTAACTAACAATAGAAATATATCTTAACCTAAACCAGAATAAATAAGTTTTCAAGAATCATTTGTAATAACTTGATTAATTAAGGGTTATATTTTGATACATAAGCTGTGTAAATTTTTTTACACAACCATTATATAAAATTTAACACCTAAATTTCAAACCCTAAACACTAAATTTTAAACTCTAAATTCTAACCATAAACCTTAAATCCTACACCCTTCACACTAAACCCCTAAATCCTAATCTAGACCTATAAACCCTAAAACTAAGGACAAACACATGACATTAAGTTAGAGGGCGAACCTATAAATTTTTAGGGACAAAAATAAATTTTTAATAGTTAGAGCATAATGTCATGGCCCGTTTGCGTGATAGGCAAGACCGTGGCGAGATGCTTGCTGGTCGTGCTTAAGTCGGGATGCGAGATAACAATAAGGGTGTAGTACGTGCCGTACAACCGTTCAGTCTTGGGGACGGGCGTGCTGGTTAGGCACCACACTGGTCGAGAGTTGTCCCCGCTTCCCTAACGAGCCCATGGGAGGGCGAAACCAGTAAGCATCGGAGTGGAAAAGGCTGAGCCCGGGCTTATGGGAGCCCTGGGTTGCCGCACGGGGGAGATGTCCCTGCGCCAAGACTCTGACCCCGTGACAAGTGGTATCAGAGCAAGACTGTGTGCTAGCTGTGAGCTTACCAAGCGCTCCATGTGCTGCGTAGCGAGTCAAAGTGGACGAGCGTGTGTCTCGCACCCGAGTGAAGGGGTGTTCGCGAGTGGGGCCTCTATAAAGAGATTGAGACGAAGTCGGGTAGGCAGGAAGCCACAGCGAAAGTTCGCCAAGCACTCGAAACCGCATGTGTCGGAGCCTCAAGTGAAGAGGTCGAGCAGGCAGGGAATTGCACACTAGATCTGGGCTAGTTCCTCATAGAAGAGGGAAAGAGTTTTCTCCCATGCACGAGGGTGTGCATGAATTGAGTGGGGGAGATTGTCACGATCCGTTTGCATGATAGGCAAGACCGTGACGAGATGCTTGCTGGTCGTGCTTAAGTCGGGATGCGGGATAGCAATAAGGGTGTAGTACGTGCCGTACAGCCGTTCAGTCTTGGGGACCGGCGTGCTGGTTAGGCACCACACTGGTCGGGAGCTGTCCCCGCTTCCCTGATGAGCCCATGGGAGGGCGAAACCAATAAGCATCGGAGTGGAAGAGGCTGAGCCCGGGCTTATGGGAGCCCTGGGTTGCCGCACGGGGGAGATGTCCCTGCGCCAAGACTCTGACCTCGTGACAATAAAATACATTAACTTATAATATATCGAATTATAATATATGAACTAAAAATACACAAACTTTTTTTTTGATGAAAGCTAAATTAATTACAAATAATATCTGTTCTAAATATACTCTCAACCATTTGACAATGAACACTCAATCACCTTCATGCAGCTGTTGGTGCTCGAACCCATAACCTCTAAGAACAATAACTGTCCCCTTAACCACTGAGTCATGTTGGTTCGTGCTAAAAATACACAAACTTATAATATAATAGTTGGAGCATAAAATACAGCGGATATGAGAGTGATTTGCAGAAACGGCAGTGAAAATTAACTTTTTCCAATGTGAGTTGGAGTTATACAGCCATAAGTGCCGAATAGAACCAAGTCTTCCATTGTTTTTAACACCCACCACTTGTCATTCACTTATCAAAGCCGGCCATTGCCTACTTTCCCCTTTTAAGTTCCTCAACGCACCCTCGTTCTTCATTTACTGTTTTTTTTCCGATCCTCCTTCAAAACCCACCAACAAAAACATCTAACTTTTAAATTTGAAGCATACAACATAAAAGATTCATTGTAAAACATGGATCGGCTTATTAGTTTGGAACCTTCAAACCTCGTTGCAGTTCGTATCGAGCAAGGCCACAAATGTTGCGGCCACCTTACTTTACGCAATGTTATGTTCACCATGCCAGTGGCTTTCCGGTTGCAGCCGCTGAACAAGGGTCGCTACACTGTCAAGCCTCACTCGGGAATCATAGCTCCTCTTGGGACGTTAACGCTGGAAATTGTTTATCACCTTCCTCCCGGTTCGTTTCTCCCGGACTCGTTCCCTTTCACCGACGATTCATTCCTCCTCCACAGTGTTGTGGTCCCTGGTGCGGCGGTCAAAGACTCCACGTCGGCTTCCGATACGGTTCCGAATGACTGGTTCACCACGAGGAAGAAGCAGGTGTTCATCGATAGTGGTATTAAGATTATGTTTGTTGGCTCCCCGGTTTTGGTTCAACTCGTGATGGATGGTTCCATGGATGAAATTCGGGAGGTTTTTGAACGTAGTGACCCGACATGGAAACCGGCCGATTCAGTTGACTCCCATGGTGAAACCTTGCTTCATATTGCAATAGCTCAGAGTAGACCGGATATTGTTCAATTATTACTCGAATTCGAGCCTGATATCGAGTTTCAAAGCCGGTCTGGTTCAACTCCACTTGAGGCTGCTTCGGGTTGCGGTGAAGAACTGATTGTTGAGCTTCTTTTGGCTCACAAGGCTAGCCCGGACCGATCCGAGTCGTCGAGTCGGGGTCCGATTCACTTAGCCACCATTGGTGGCTACTTTGAGGTTCTAAGGCTTCTTTTGCTCAAGGGGGCTAATGTTGATGCCCTCACAAAAGATGGTAACACTGCGTTGCACCTTGCGGTCGAGAATAGAAGAAGAGATTGCACTCGTTTACTATTGGCTAACGGTGCCGACACCGGTATACGGAATACCCGAGACGGTGATACGGCGTTACACGTCGCGGCTGGATTGGGCGACGAGCAGATGGTGAAGTTGTTACTTCAAAAGGGAGTGAACAAAGATATCCGGAACAAGACAGGAAAAACAGCGTACGATGTTGCTGCGGAACATGGTCACGTTAGACTGTTTGATGCACTTAAGCTTGGTGACAACTTGTGTTTAGCTGCTCGAAAAGGTGAAGTGAGGGCCATCCAGAGGCTGATTGAAAACGGGGCGGCGATCAACGGGAGAGATCAATATGGATGGACCGCATTACATCGAGTGTCATTCAAAGGTCGAACGGATGCCGTGAAGATGCTGATCGGTAAAGGGATCGATATCGATTCGAGAGACGAAGACGGGTACACCGCTTTGCATTGTGCGGTGGAATCAGGCCATGCTGAAGTGGTTGAATTGTTGGTAAAGAAAGGCGCGGATGTGGAATCAAGGACCAACAAAGGTGTTAAACCCTTGCAAATTGCGGATTCATTACATTATGCAGGCATTAGCAGGATACTGATCCATGGTGGTGCGACAACAACAGTCGGCATGCCACGAGTGGCCGCTATGAAGGTTCCGACTCCATTCGAAAACGGAAAAATCAGAAAAGAGACCGAGACTAAAACGGAGCTAAGGAAGCGGAGACTGTCAAAAGGAAGAGGCGTGCGCGGTAGCTTCGATAGACCGTTGCCTTTGGCAGTCATATAAGTAGCTTGGTGATCATTTATCTTAGAGAGCTTCAATTGATTCTTTTTGACGAAGAATTATGTTTCAGAACTCTTTATTTCATAACCCGAAATTATACATAAAACATTTTACATATACATAAAATCAAGGTGAGTTTCCAAATGGAAATCGAGTGAAATTGTTCACAATTTGCTTTGTAAAATGCTCAGCACTGGCATCTGAGCAATAAAGTTGTAGTATTTTACTATTTTAGATCACAAAGGATTAAAGGAATCAATGAAGGATTTCTCTTGTTTAATCTTTTGCCAATCTGCATAAGTATTCAAATTCTAAAAATTATTCTGATTGTATTTGTAATTTCAAAAATTAATCATATTCCTAATTTGTTTTATATCGTATTCTGTTTTAATTTTATATTCATCTCATGTAATCATGTGATGTATAAAGATTCTTTTTCACTTCTCTTTTTTTGTTGTTGAAGTTTTGTATGGTTCATTGTTATCATCAGTGGTGCGTCATTGACAAAGACCAAATTATCAATATTGTTTTTTTCTTTCTAAAGTCATAGTTTACATCTCAAAGAAATATTTAACATCAGCCCTTAATGTATATAATATTTCTAGTGTTGTATTAAACAAACTTTCTTCAACTTTTCTGTGATTGTGATACATTGCTTGATGCTCACTATAATCACTAAAAATAACAAAGGCTACTGACCAATGGGTTACTAAAATGGATGAAAATCGTATGCCTCTTTCCGGTGTTCTTATTTATGTTCCCGCACTTGAAATTAGGTTTAGAGTTTTATGTTAGGGTTTATGGTTAGGGTTTAGAGAGTTTAAGGTAGGGTGTATTTTGTGGAATATAGTTTAGGATTTAAAATTTAGGGTTAAAGCTTGAAATTTAACTTTGTAGTGATTTTTAGTGTTGGAGGGCACCAAAAGAGGTAGATAATTTTTATCCTACTAAAATAGATTCGAAAACTTTCGACATCACATTAAAAAATTTCCTAATAAATTAAAATTAAAAAAATGAATTAATATAGAAACATCTCAAAATTTATGTAATATTATAATATAATATATAAAATACAAATATACAAATTATCAGAAAATAATAAAACTATTGATAATTTCTCATATTCCTAAACATAAGTTAGGTTTAATTTTACCTTAAACTTTTAGATGAAATATCAATGCAACTATTTAATTTTTTATTCATCTTCATCGGTCATCGACGACATCTACAATTGAATTTCAAAATCTCCCGTCCATTCTCTTTTTAACCTCTTAAACGCAAATTCAGTGTTTGTTTTAATAAAAAATACCTTGGACTTCGCAAATCTAACCTAAAATCGTTTGACTTTAAATACGCTTAAAATACCCATAAATTTCAATCTTCAGTGGAAGATACCATTGACGAAAAATCCGAAGAACACCTCTAATGAGAGGTAAACAAGATCGGGTACCCGATCAATTTATTTAGAATTGATTTCAATTTTGGTGACCATCAATTTTTGGAAATTAAAATCAGTTCTGTTCTCGGTTTCGGTCATATCAGGCCCCAAATTTTAGGAACTGATCTCAGTATTAGTGGGAACCGGTACCAGTACTGAATACTTAATCAATTAATTTACTATTAAAAAAATTAGAGCAGAAAAAATTTTTAACCACCAATAATAATATTAAATAACAAAGTCAGAATAACCTGAGTTGAGATAAAACCTTTCATTGTTGTTATAGAGAAAAACAAAAATTAGTATAAAATCAATATTGAAAAAAAAGAGAATTTCTTTAGAGTTTCAATATTGGGTCTTTAGGTGTGAACAAAAAATTAATAAAAGGGTTTTCGACTTTAATTTTGGGCTAAAGTAGTCCTAACAGATTGGTACCAGGTACTTAGTACGGGTTCCGATCCCATTGAGTATCGAGTTTAAGAAATCAGGATTTAATTCTAGTTGCAACTAGGACCTAAATTTTGGATCTGGTCCTGGTCCCACTGAAACCGGTTTTGGGTAAAAGTCCATCAAGTTCGACCAAATAACCATGTTTTTTGCCCACCCTACCTCTAATTTGTGCTTGATATTACTTTGTTCATTAGCTTAAGTTAAATAAAGATTTAATCGTCAAATAAGTGTTCAAACTATATTTATTTTCTAGATAAATGCCTAAATTATATTTTGGGCCAGATTAGAGACTAACATTTTATTCTATGACTCATTTAAAGTTTTTCCGTGACAGACGTTTTTTTCCTGTTATCCAATAAAATTCAAACATGTGGCATTGATTATTATTTTCTAAAATTAAAATCTGAAAACTAGAAAAATAAAACAATAAAATATATTAATTAACCCAACAATCTTTAATTTCTCTAAAAAACCTAACCCTAACCTTAACCCTAAATCCCTAAATTCTTCAACTTCGGCCACCGATTCAACCACCATTGGCCACCTTTATCTTCATCAAACCCTCTCTACTCAAAGCCCCATCATCTCGTTGTAAAAAAATCGACGAATGAAACATTGATTTCACCGTCAACGAACACCCAACAATGAAGAAAATAAATTGATTAGGTTCTGATCGACAACTAGAGGGTGGAGAATGTCAAACGGTGAGATACCTAACACTTGGGCGGTGAACGGTGAACCACTGACGTGTGGAGGAAGCCGGACGGTTGGGGGTTTGATTGAAAAAAAAATTAAAACTTAAGAATTTTTAAAGAAATTCAGATTTCTAAAGAAATTTACAAAAGTAAAAAGTAGGCCACGTGTAATGTTTTGATTGGATGACAGAATTTTTTTAACGGTCATTGACGGAAAAACCTTAAATGGATCACAAAATGAAACGTTAGACACTCATTTGACCTAAAATATAATTTAATCACCTATAAAAAATATAGTTTAAACACTTATTTAATGATTAAGCCTTAAATAAACTTGAGTTCAATTATATCAAGGAGAGGACAATGCGAGGCCTGTTGAACCAAAATATAGATTAATTCTTGTTAAATCACGTATTTAGTCTCTTTATTCAACTTCCACGTCATTTGTTCGCTCATCATTTAATTTCTTATACAGACCTAATGAATATTCATGGCTAGTTTTGGAAATTCAAGTGTTCATGTTAAGATTGAATTAGGAATGAAACTCATTTTACATGCCTAAATTTAATTTGATTTCAAAATCTGTTTATTTTTAAAACAATTAAAAGAAATGGGGTTTTAAGTAATAAACAGTGTGTTTTCAAAGATATGTAAATATTACCTTAATCAAAAAGAAATTGCTCAAATCATATATTTCTATATATGTAGTAATTACCCTCATTAAACAAACTCTCGTTTTATTTTCTATCCTTTTAATTTTTCATCCTTCAATTTTCTTTCCATCCAACTATACAAAGTCTAAGGGTCAAACTATTCTTTTATATATTCCTTATTATTTCACCTAATATCCGATAAATACTTTTTTTAAGATTAATTAAAGGACTACTATCTAGTGTAAAATAAAAATTATGAAGCAATATTAGAATAATAATATGTATCTTGAACAAAATTAAAATTCTAAATAATTAATTAATTAACCACTAATCATACTTGCATGTGAACTACTGACAATGAAAGAAAGGAAAGCAATCTAAAAATATTCATGTGTCATGTGACTATTACCTAGTGGAAAATATGCATGTGTCATGAGGCCTCTTCTCAGACGTACATTCTTCCCCACTAAACCTCGTGAGTCCTCGTCATGAATTAGCTGCCCTTGTGATGGAATTTGTCACTGTTGTTCACCTTGTCTACCCTACCCATAGGCTCTCGATGTGAAATCAGGTAGTCAAATGGTAGTTCTGATATCATTTGTCACGAGGCGATTACCCTCTTCCCAAAAGAAATGTCTAATAGGACGTGCAGCGCTACCGTTTATATATCTCATGACCTCCCTTCTCTTTTTTGATGTGTGATTAATGTTTTCGCCTCTTTTCAAACGTGACATTCTCCCCACTCAATCTCGTGAGTCCTCGTCACTAGTTAACCGCCTTCGTGATGGCCATTGTCACAGTTGTCACCATACCTATCCTACTCAAAGGCGCTCCACGTAAAATTGGGCAATCAAAGGGTAGCCCTGATACCATTTGTCACGAGGTCATTACCATTTTTCCAAAAAACATGTCTGATAGGATGTGCACTGTCACCACTTATATGTCCCAAGACCTCTATTTTCCTTTTTGATGTAGAATTAATGTTCCCGCCTCTTCCCATACGTGACATTATCTCCCACTCAACCTTGTGACGCCCTCATAATGAGTCAATCACGCTCGTGATAGGCCATTGTCACTGTTGTTCACATTACCTACCATACTCATGGGTGCTCAGCGTGAAATCGGGTAGTTAAAGGGTCGTTTTGATACCATTTATTACGAGACCATTATCCTCTTTTCAAAAGACATGTCTGATAGGATGTGCAACGTCTACACTTAATATCTCAAGACCTTTCTTTTCTTTTTCGATGTGGGATTAATGTTTCCGCTGTTTCTCAGATGTGAAACATGCTAGTCTGTAGAAGAAATTAAGAAAATATCATCATTTACACAATACATTAAATGAATAATAATAATAATAATAATAATAATAATAATAATAATATTTTTTTGATAAAAACCCGGAAGGAGAGTATATTTATTTCAGAAATAAAAAAGAATAAAGGCAAAGGGGAACAAAAACCCCAAACAAAACCGGACAAGAAAACTGAACGGTCACTGGTCCAAACAAAAATATTAGAGTCCCTTAAAAAAAAGAAACTGAAAAAGCAAACCAGAGAGAGTAAACTCTCTAGACAAACTCCCACGCCAGGTTCAGACAAAAGCACTCCTCTCAGCTCTCTTCACCGCCGTGAAGCTTCAAAGCACTGATGGACAAAGCACATGCAAGAGGAGACAGGGCAGCAAGTTTAGAACGAAAGCCCCCCCAAAAATAGAGCATGCAGAGCATTCTCATGGCGGTTCCCAAAATCTCTTGTCTGCCGCGACCAAAGAGGACGCGCAATCTGGGACTTCCTCAACCCAGAAAATCTCCGGCGAGAGGCCATCGAAAGCTCGAGCCACCACATGAGCGACCTTATTCCCCGATCTCGGAACAAACCGGAACTCGCACGCTTCCAGCAACCGAGCGCGACTCTTCACTTCCTAGGTCAAGGAACTCATCTTTGAAAAATCTCTAGAGGTTGATTTTAGATTTTTCACCACGGCTAATGAATCGCCCTCTAAAACTAGCCGACGCAGACCCAGATCAATTACAAACTCCATGGCATGCCACGCCGCGTATGCTTCCGCAACGAAGCAGTTTGGTACATGCATCACCCTTCAGCAGCAAGCACCCAACACTTCACCTGAACAATCATGAACAACCACACCCGAAACCGACTCGTGAGACCCAGGCAAGAATCGAGCATCAAAATTTGCCTTAACCCAGCCCTCCTAAGGCGGTTCCCACCGAGCGACACCTACACCAAGAGGGGGACGGTCCATCGACACTAAGGTTTCCAACTCGTGGCAGTAGGACTTAACGAAGGTAAAAATCTCCTCCCTCGTCTGAGATATACCCTCATGTATGCGTTTATTCCTGACAAACCATAATGCCCAGATTGTAATTACAACTTCTCTGTGTTTCATCTGCGATACATTTGTAAAAAATCCAAACTAACCAATCGTAGACACTGTTTAGGACAAGCTGTAGAGGCCACTGATAACCCATAGATTTCCACATAAGCTTAGTTAGTGTACTATCCCTGATAGCATGAAGTCCCGTCTCACTAGTTGATGAACATAAAGAGCATTTAGAAGAAGAGATTGCACTCGTTCAACTCCACTTGAGGCTGCTTCGGGTTGCGGTGAAGAACTGATTGTTGAGCTTCTTTTGGCTCACAAGGCTAGCCCGGACCGATCCGAGTCGTCGAGTCGGGGTCCGATTCACTTAGCCACCATTGGTGGCTACTTTGAGGTTCTAAGGCTTCTTTTGCTCAAGGGGGCTAATGTTGATGCCCTCACAAAAGATGGTAACACTGCGTTGCACCTTGCGGTCGAGAATAGAAGAAGAGATTGCACTCGTTTACTATTGGCTAACGGTGCCGACACCGGTATACGGAATACCCGAGACGGTGATACGGCGTTACATGTCGCGGCTGGATTGGGTGACGAGCAGATGGTGAAGTTGTTACTTCAAAAGGGAGTGAACAAAGATATCCGGAACAAGACAGGAAAAACAGCGTACGATGTTGCTGCGGAACATTGTCACGTTAGACTGTTTGATGCACTTAAGCTTGGTGACAACTTGTGTTTAGCTGCTCGAAAAGGTGAAGTGAGGGCCATCCAGAGGCTGATTGAAAACGGGGCGGCGATCAACGGGAGAGATCAATATGGATGGACCGCATTACATCGAGTGTCATTCAAAGGTCGAACGGATGCCGTGAAGATGCTGATCGGTAAAGGGATCGATATCGATTCGAGAGACGAAGACGGGTACACCGCTTTGCATTGTGCGGTGGAATCAGGCCATGCTGAAGTGGTTGAATTGTTGGTAAAGAAAGGCGCGGATGTGGAATCAAGGACCAACAAAGGTGTTAAACCCTTGCAAATTGCGGATTCATTACATTATGCAGGCATTAGCAGGATACTGATCCATGGTGGTGCGACAACAACAGTCGGCATGCCACGAGTGGCCGCTATGAAGGTTCCGACTCCATTCGAAAACGGAAAAATCAGAAAAGAGACCGAGACTAAAACGGAGCTAAGGAAGCGGAGACTGTCAAAAGGAAGAGGCGTGCGCGGTAGCTTCGATAGACCGTTGCCTTTGGCAGTCATATAAGTAGCTTGGTGATCATTTATCTTAGAGAGCTTCAATTGATTCTTTTTGACGAAGAATTATGTTTCAGAACTCTTTATTTCATAACCCGAAATTATACATAAAACATTTTACATATACATAAAATCAAGGTGAGTTTCCAAATGGAAATCGAGTGAAATTGTTCACAATTTGCTTTGTAAAATGCTCAGCACTGGCATCTGAGCAATAAAGTTGTAGTATTTTACTATTTTAGATCACAAAGGATTAAAGGAATCAATGAAGGATTTCTCTTGTTTAATCTTTTGCCAATCTGCATAAGTATTCAAATTCTAAAAATTATTCTGATTGTATTTGTAATTTCAAAAATTAATCATATTCCTAATTTGTTTTATATCGTATTCTGTTTTAATTTTATATTCATCTCATGTAATCATGTGATGTATAAAGATTCTTTTTCACTTCTCTTTTTTTGTTGTTGAAGTTTTGTATGGTTCATTGTTATCATCAGTGGTGCGTCATTGACAAAGACCAAATTATCAATATTATTATTTTTTCTAAAGTCATAGTTTATATCTCAAAGAAATAGGAGTATTTAACATCAGCCCTTAATGTATATAATATTTCTAGTGTTGTATTAAACAAACTTTCTTCAACTTTTTTGTGATTGTGATACATTGCTTGATGCTCTCACTATAATCACTAAAAATAACAAAGGCTACTGACCAATGGGTTATTAAAATGGATGGAAATCTATGCTCTTTTCGGTGTCTTATTTATGTCCCCGCACTCGAAATTAAGTTTAGGGTTTATGGTTAGAGTTTAGGGAATTTAAGGTAGGGTGTATTTTTAGAGTATAAGGTTTAGGATTTAAAATTTAAGGTTAAAACTTAGAATTTAATTTTGTAGTGACTTTTAGTGTTGAGGCATAAATAGAGGCACCAAAAGGGGTAGAAGATTTTTATCCTACTAAAATAGATTCGAAAACTTTCGACATCACATTAAAAAATTTCCTAATAAATTAAAAATATAAAAAATGAATTAATATAGAAACATCTCGAAATTTATGTAATATTATAATATAATATATAAAATACAAATATACAAATTCTCAGAAAATAATAAAAGGGTTTTATTTTGATGCACAAGCTGTGTAAATTTTTTTTACACATTCCTTTTATAAAATTTAAAATCTAAATCACACACCCTAGCAACCTAAAACCTAAGCCCTAAATCCTAAACTCTAAATTCTAAATTCTACCCATAAACCTTAAATTATATACCCTACATACTAAACCCTAAACCCTAACCTAAAACCCTAAACCCTAAAATTAAAGGGCTTGTGTAAACTAAAGTTTACACAAGCTTGTGCATCAAAGTATTTTCCATAATAAAGTTATTAATAATTTCTCATATTCCTAAACATAAGTTATATTTAATTTTACCTCTAAACTTTAGATGAAATATAAATACAACTATTAAATTTTTTATTCACCATCATCGGTCATCGACGACATCTACAATTAAATTTCAAAATTTTCAGTTCATTCTCTTTTTAACCTCTTAAACGCAAATTCAGTGTTTGTTTCAATAAAAAAAAATACCTTAGACTTCGCAAATCTAACCTAAAATCGTTTGACTTTAAATATTTGTTACGCTTAAAATACCCAAAAATTTCAATCTTTAATCTCAACAACAATCGGCAGTGGAAGATACCATTGACGAAAAATCCGGAGAACACCTCTAAATAGGGGTGGATAAGATTGAGTACCGTCACGGACCGCATCCTAGGGTCCGATCCTATTGCACACCAGGGGGTCGGCAGCAGCACACGCCCAAGAACCGAGCAGACCGAGCCCGCCGCACCCCAGGAGGCCGACATAAGCCAACGCTCAAGAACCGAGCAGGTCGATCCCGCTGCACACCATGAGTCCGACAGCAGCGCGCGCGGAGGGACTTAACAGGGCCAACCGGACACACCCCACGGGTCCAAACACGGTCCACACACGACCTTGGGCCTAGCCTCCGCGCAAATCCAGCCTTCATTGGGGTTTAGGGGCCACGAATCCTTTTGGGACAGTGATTACTTCTCTTTGAAGGAGTAGGATATTAGCTATCCTAGTTAGAGTAGGATTAGGACATAGAGAGGCTATTTAAAGAGGCTTACCCCCACCTCATTATTTACTTTTTCTTAGGATTTTCGACTTGTCAGGCTTGTTAGGCCACAACTTTGTTTTTCCTTTCGATTAATAAAATCCGGGCGTTTTCTCAAATCTCATATCGCATCCTCTCTTGTCTTGCCATCATCCCGTTTTTGCACCGATCTAAGCACTCCGGCTTAGATCGAGCAGGCTTACTTAGGCGCCACAAGCTTCCCGAAGGCTCCTAAGCCCGCACGTCCCGAGCCCAAGATTCTAAGGACGTGAAAAATGGTATCAGACTAAGGAATTTTGCTCGAGATGGCCAAGAAAGATGAGACCAGCACATCAACAAAGGTCGTGGAGACCCAAGTCACCGAAAAAGCTACCGACAAGAAGAGGGTTGCTTCAAAGGATCGATTAACAACGCTTGAGGACAAGATTGAATGACTCGAGACCGACGCAAAGGAGACGGTGGTGTCCCTCGATGTTATTAACGACCGCCTCAAAGAGCTAGAATCCAAATTCGTTTCCAAAGATAAAGTCAATGAAGAGGTTCAAAATCTTCTCGACTCAGTATACGAGAAATTGAACCAACAAGATGTTTCCTTTCAAACTGCGATGGAGGCAATGAGAGGGGAGTTGTTGGGGGAAATTGGAAAGCTCAATGATGAGCTGTCCCTCTACAAGAATGCCGTATTAACCAGCATGGTGGGCAAGACAATTGAATCCAAGCCCAGGATCGATGTGCCAAAGCCGAAGGAGTTCAAAGGGGCAAGGGACGCCCAAGAAGTGGACAACTTTGTTTGGGGGTTGGATCAACACTTCCGACTCATGGGCATCAAAGATGAGAGCACAAAGGTAAACACTGCCTCTGTTTACTTGGTTGATGCCGCACTCCTATGGTGGCGACACATGTGTTCTCAGTTAAGAGATGGAACAAATCCAATCAACACATCGAAGGAATTCCAGTTTGAGCTCAAAGAGAATTTTTACCCAAAGAATGCTCAAGAAGAAGCCCAAGAGAAGCTTCACCAACTAAAACACGACGGCTCGATTCGAGAGTATGTCAATAAATTCACGAAACTTAGGCATCAAATCTAGGGTATGAGCAAAACCGACGCCCTCTTTACCTTCAAAAATGGTTTACAACGTTGGGAAAAGATGGAATTACATCGAGCTGGGGTCCAAGACCTTTCCAAAGCATTGGACTTGGCCGACTCCCTTGCAGACTATGAATACAGGAAGTTAGACACCTCAAAACAAAAGCCGAAGCACAAAAGCAACGGCAGGAAAGGCAAAGAGGTGCATAACAAGGATGGGACCAAGAAAGCACCTGGCAGAGACTTCAAACATTGTAAGCCGTGGGAGAAAAATAATAATTTTAGTTGCTACAAATGCGGGGGCAATCACGTGAAAAGGGACTGCCCACAACTCGAGAAGGCGACAACCATCCACGAAGAGGATGACGAAGAAGTTCCCAAACTTGGTTCCATTATCAGCTCCATGGAAGTTAAGAAAGGTTCGAAGAAAATGGGTTTGATGTTCGCGGACATCAACATGGCAGGCCAAAAGATGAGTGCATTGGTGGACATTGGGGCCTCAGACTTGTTTCTATCAGAACAAGCTGCCAAGAAACTTAGCCTTTGCGTTGAGAAGGTAGGTGGATTTATCAAAACCGTAAATTCAAAAGAGACTCCAATTGTCGGGGTAGCAAGAGGAGTAAAACTTAGCATTAGCGACTGGTCCGGTAAGGAAACAATCAAGGTGATTCCCCTTGACGATTTTGATATAGTAATGGGCATTAGCTTCCTCGATCGGATTAATGTGTTCCCCGTGCCATTCGCAAATTGCTTGTGCATACTCGACCCAACACGTCGATGTATGGTCCCACTAAGCCGACAATCGGAAGTTAAGGCCAACATAGTGTCGGCCATTCAATTCAACAAAGGAATGCATAAGGAAGAACCAACATTCTTAGCGGCATTGGTACAAGACGAGCCACCCACAACCAAGAGAGTCCCAACCGAGGTAGGACAGGTCCTAGCCGAATTTCAAGATGTAATGCCCCCGGAGTTGCCCAAAACTCTTCTGCCAAAGCGTGAAGTCGACCATAAGATCGAACTCATACCAAACGTGGTGCCACTAGCTTGAGCCCTTTACCGGAAGGCCCCGTCTGAGCTTGAAGAGCTACGCAGACAATTGAAGGAACTCATCGATTCTGGATATATCCGACCATCCAAGGCGCCATACGGAGCACCAGTACTTTTTTAGAGGAAACATGATGGAACGCTTCGAATGTGCATCGACTATCGAGCTTTGAAAAAGCTCACCGTGAAGAACAAGTACCCGATACCCTTAATAGCCGACTTGTTCGATCAACTTGGGGATGCAAGATGGTTCACCAAGTTAGATTTACGATCTGGATACTACCAAGTAAGAATTGCCGAAGGTGACGAGCTGAAAACAGCTTGTGTAACACGCTACGGTTCGTATGAATACCTTGTGATGCCTTTCGGCCTCACGAATGCTCCCGCCACATTTTGTACCCTAATGAACAAGGTACTACAACCCTTCATTGACCAGTTCGTTGTAGTTTACCTCGATGATATCGCAATCTATAACAAGACCAATAGGGAGCATGTTGAACACCTACGGAAAGTGTTCAAAGCCTTGCGGCAAAACCAGCTATACGTCAAAGAGTAGAAGTGCTCATTCACACAAGAGGAAGTCCCGTTCCTCGGCCACATCATAGGAGGCGACAAGATCTGAATGGACAAGGCCAAGATTCAAGCAATAATAGATTGGGAGCCACCAACCAAAGTAACAGAATTGAGATCCTTCTTAGGGTTAGCCAACTACTATCGAAGGTTCGTCAAAAACTACTAAAAAATCGCCACCCTCTTGACCGAGTTATTGAAGAAGGACACGGTGTGGAATTGGAACCAATGCTGCCAACAAGCCTTCGAAGACTTAAAACACGTCATGGCAAGTGAGCCGATGCTGGCATTGTTGAATCATTCCAAACCCTTTGAAGTTTATACAGATGCATCAGACACAACAATCGGAGGGGTCCTGATGCAAGAGAGACATCTCGTTGTATATGAAAGCCGAAAGCTGAATGACACCGAGAGGAGATACTCGGTTCATGAGAAGGAGATGACCACAGTGGTACATTGTTTGCGGACTTGGTGACACCATATACTAGGGTCCAAGTTCGTGGTCTATACAGACAACGTTGCCAACAATTATTTCCTGACCGCGAAGGAAGTTGGGAACCAGCCTTAGACCTATGACATTTTAAGGACCAAATAAGCCGATATCACCTTAGCCGAGCGACGAGGGCGTCGCCAGAACCAGTGGGGGAGAATGTCACGAACCGCACCCTAGGGTCCAATCCCACTGCACACCAGGAGGTCGGCAGCAGCACACACCCATGAACCAAGCAGACCGAGCCCGCCGCACCCTAGGGGGTCGACAACAGCCCACGCTCAAGAATAGAGCAGGCTGATCCCGCCGCACACCTTGGGCCCGACAACAACGCGCGCGTAGGGACTGGACATGGCCGCCGGATGCACCCCACGGGTCCAAACACGGTCCGCACACGACCTTGGGCCTAGCCTCCACGCAAATCCAGCATTCATTGGGGTTTAGGGGCCACGAATCTTTTTGGGACAAGGATTACTTCTCCTTGAAAGAGTAGGATATTAGCTATCCTATTTAGAGTATGATTAGGACATAGAGGGGCTATTTAAAGAGGCTTACCCTCCACCTCATTATTTATTTTTTCTTAGGATTTTCGACTTGTCAGGCTTGTTAGGCCACAACTTTGTTTTTCCCTTCGATTAATAAAATCCGGGCGTTTGCTCAAATCTCATCTCGCATCCTCTCTTGTCTTGCCATCATCCCGTTTAAGCACCGATCTAAGCACTCCGGCTTAGATCGAGCATGCTTACTTAGGCGCCACAAGCTTCTTGAAGGCTCTTCAGGCTGCACGTCCCGAGCCCGAGATTCTAAGGACGTGACATTACGCTTAAAATACCTATAAATTTCAATCTTCAATCTCAACAACAATCGGCAGTGGAAGATACCATTGACGAAAAATCTGAAGAACACCTCTAATTATGGGCGGATAAGATTGGGTACCCAGTCAATTTATTTAGAATTGATTCCGATCTCGGTAACCACCAGTTCTTAGAAATTAGAACCAGTCTTGGTCTCGGTTTTGGTCAGATCGGGCCCCAAATTCTAAGAACTGATCTTGGTATTAGTGAGAACCAATACCAGTATCAGATACTCGGTCAATTGGTCTACTATTAAGAAAATTAGAGTAGCAGAGAAAAAATTTCAACCACCAATAATAATATTAAATAACAAAGTCAGAATAACTTGGTTTGAGATAAAGTCTTTCATTATTGTCAAAGAGAAAAACAAAAATTAGTATAAAATCAGTAAAAAATAGGGAAGTTCTATAGGGTTTCAATATTGGGCCTTTAGTTGTGAACAAAAAAGTAGTAAAAGGGTTTTGTGCTTTAATTTTGGGCTAAAGTAGTCTTAACAGACCAGTATCGAATACCTGGTACGAGTTCCGGTCCCATTGGGTATCGAGTTTAAGAAATTAGAATTCAGTCCCGGTCGCAACCAGGACCTAAATTTTGAATCTAGTCCTGGTCCTACTGAAATTAGTTCCGGGTAAAGGTCCATCAGGCCTGATCGGGTAACCAGGTTTTTTTGCCCTCTCTACCTCTAATTTGTGCTTGATATTAGTTTGTTCATTAGCTTAAGTTAAATAAAGGCTTAACCGTCAAATAAGTGCTCAAACTATACTTTTTTCTCTAGATAGGTGCCTAAACTATATTTTGGGCCAAATTGGAGCCTAACATTTCATTCCGTGATCCATTAAAGGTTTTTCCGTGATAGACGTTATTTCCCTCGTTATCCAATGAAATTCGATTATGTGGCATGGATTATCATTTTTTGAAATTAAATTCTTAAAAATAGAAAAATAAAATAATAAAATATATTAATTAACCCAAAAATCTTTAATTTCTCTAAAAAAACCTAACCCTAAATCCCTAAAGTCTTCAACTTTGGCCACTGATTCAACCACCACCGGCCACCCTTATCTTCATCAGACCCTCTCTACAGAAAGCCCCATCATCTCGTTGTCAAAAATTGACGAATGAAACGCCGATTTCACCGTCGACGAACACCCAACAATGAAGAAAAAAAAGGTTAATTGGGTTCTGATATACAACTAGAGGGTGGAGAATGTCAAACGGTGAGATACCCAACACTTGGGCGATGAACGGTGAACCACCGACGTGTGGGGGATGCCGGACGATGAGAAAGATGTGATTTGGGGGGTTGATTGAAAAGAAATTAAAACTTAAGGATTTTTTTAAAGAAATTCAGAAATAAAAAATAGGCCACGTGTAATGTTTTAATTGGATGACATGATTTTTAACGGTAGTTGACGAAGAAACCTTAAATGGATCACGAAATGAAAATCTAGACACCTATTTGATACAAAATATAGTTTAAGCACCTATCTGAAAAAATGTATAATTTAGACACTTATTTGATGGTTAAACCTTAAATAAACTTGAGTTCAATTATATCAAGAAGAGGACAATGTGAGGTCTGTTGAACTAAGATATAGATTAATTCTTGTTAAATCACATATTTAGTCTCTTTATTCAACTTCCACGTTATTTGTTCGTTCATCATTTAATTTCTTATGCAGACCTAATGAATATTTGTGGCTAGTTATGGAAATTCAAGTGTTCATGTGAAGATTGAATTAGGAATGAAACTCGTTTTACATGCCTAAATTTAATTTGATTTCAAAATCTGTTTAATTTTTAAAACATTTAAAATAAAGGAGGTTTAAGTAATAAAAAGTGTGTTTTTAAAGATATGTAAATATTACCTTAATCAAAAAGAGATTGCTCAAATCATATATTTCCATATATGTAGTAATTACTCTTATTAAACAAACTCTTGTTTTATTTTTTATCCTTTTAATTTTTCATCCTTCAACTTTCTTTCCATCCAATTAAACAAAGTCTAAGGGTTAAAACTATCCTTTTATATATTCCTTATTATTTCACCTCATATCCGATAAATACTTTTTTAAGATTAAATAAAGAACTATTATCTACTAGAAAATAAAAATTATGAAGCAATATTAGAATAATTATATGTATCTTGAACAAATTTAAAATTCTAAAGAATAAATTAATTAACCACTAATAAAACTTGCATGTGAACTACTAACAATGAAAGGAAGGAAAGCAATCTAGAAATATGCATGTGTCATGGGGACTATTATCTAGTGGAAAATATGCATGCGTAATGAGACCTCTTCATAGACGTATATTCTTGCCCGCTCAACCTCGTGAGTCATAATCACGAATTAACTGCCCTTGTGATAACATTTGTCACGGTTGTTCACCTTGTCTAACCTATTCATAGGCTCTCGACGTGAAATCGGGTAGTCAAAGGATAGCTCTGATACTATTTGTCACGGGGCCATTACACTTTTTCCAAAAAAATGTCTGATAGGATGTGCAGCGCTACCGTTTATATATCTCAAAACCTCCCTTTTCCTTTGTGATGTGTGATTAATGTTTTCGTCTCTTTTCAGATGTGACATTCTACCCCACTCAACCTCATGAGTCATCGTTACGAGTTAACCGCCTTCGTGATGGTCATTGTCACAGTTGTGCACCTTGCCTACCCTACTCAAAGGCGCTCCACGTAAAATCAGAAAACCAAAAGGTAGCTCTGATACCATTTGTCACGGGGTCATTACCCTTTTCCCAAAAGACATGTCTGATAGGATGTGCATCGTCACCGCTTATATGTCCCAAGACCTCCATTTTCCTTTTTGATGTGAAATTAATGTTCCTGTCTCTTCCCATGCGTGACATTATCTCACACTCAACCTTGTGACACCCTCATAATAAGTCAATCACGCTCATGATGGACTATTGTCACGGTTGTTCACCTTGCCTACCCTACTCATGGGTGCTCGGCGTGAAATCGAGTAGTTAAAGGGTCGTTTTGATACCATTTGTCACGAGGTCATTATCGTCTTTCCAAAAGACATGTCTGGTAAGATGTGCAGCTCCACCGCTTAATATCCAAAGACTTTTCTTTTCCTTTTCGATGTGGGATTAATGTTCCCACAATTTCTTATATGCGACACATGTTAGTCTGTAGAAGAAATTAAGAAAATATCATCATTTACAAAATACATTAAATGAATTTTGATAACAACAACAATAATAATAGTAATATGAATTCAATTTAATTATTGGTTTAGAATTTTAAGAAAATTAATGACTAAATCGAAAAATTGTGTTGGAATTTTCTTTTCCAAAATATTGGACTGCCCTGATTAATTACAAAACTATTGCACTTTGAACAATATCTTAAAGTTGGAATTTGATGCCGCCGAGTATGCAAATTTTTTTCCTAAAGTTGAATGCATCTGAGTTCGACTTTGGTTTTTCTTTTCTTTCAAATTCGTGCCCAGCTGAGTCCGACTTCACTTTGATACTGTTCAAAGTACTATAGTTTTGGAATTAATCTGGGCAGTGCAATATTTTGAGAAAAAAAATTCAACACAATTTTTCGGTAAATTTTCCGATTAAATCTTCGCAATTCAAGATTAACCATACATTTATTATATTTATTTTTGATATAAAAATTTCAATATTCATATGCCGGTCTCTTTTTAATTTAATGTAAACTATGTGTGGGTTCTTTTTTAGATTTTATCTATTTTGATTTTTAGGTGTATGTTATAATGATTGATTCTTACACTTATATGAAAATGCAAAGTGAGTATTTGATTGTTGAGTAAAAATTTGAGTTTAAGAGTCTTATTTTATAACTTAAACATTTTTTTGTTTGTTATTACCGATTCGAGTCTATAAATTTTGAGTAGAGTCGAGTTGTTCGTTTTCATGTTCAAATTGATTTGTAAATACTTATAATGTCAGGATACTAAATTATTTCAATTTAAATGGTTTTCAATAACCATATATATATTACTTCATTTTTTTTCACAAGAGCAATAAGATTTGTAACGTTATTTAATCAATCAATATCATCTAAAATTATAAAATATATTTATGATATTATTTTTTAAAGAAGACATTCTTAAGAGAAAAATATTGAAGAGAGTATAAAGAAGTTAGAGAATTGATGGAATTTTTTTTTTACAAAGAGCTTCAGTTAAAGGACTAAATTAAATAAAATACAAAGTTGAGAGTTAAATTGTAAAAATAGAATGTTCATCCAAATATTCGAATTATTTAAGCCATATTTTATAACTCAAAATTTATTTTAAAAAAATTAGTCGTATCAAATATTACCCGCCTCTACTAATATGAATGAATTTGAAAAGAGAAATTAAGTCAAATGAAAATTTATAAAAACCTAGGGTTGTCTATTATTGATTTTTTGTGAGCAAGAGAATCTACAACTATGTCACTCAACAAATGTAAGTTTATTTAGTTTGGGGAGCAAAAGACTATGCAAATGTGGCACTTAAAACACACAAGATTTTGTGTTAAGTTTTAATCAGTTTGGGGAATTTGAAAATAAATTATGAAGAAAAGAGGGCAACTCTAACTGAAAAAACATGATTGTTGAATTCTCTGAAAAAAGTGATACTTCCCGCAATCTTAGAAAACACAAGCGTCTTGAGGTGAGCCGCCGGATGATGGAGGTGGATGCGGTGAGGCTATCACCAAGAAATTAAATGGGGTTCCTCCTCCTACTGAAGCAAAGGATAGTGCAGTCTATATGGACACTGTGGAATTATCCTTGTGAGTGGATCACATGTGGCTCGTGAGGAGGTTGAAATAATTGACGGAGACGAAATTGAGATACTAGAAGGGGATGTGATCCCTTCGGTTGTCGATGGGATAATATCGATTGACTTTTTAGATAGAGTCCAAGAACTTGCGATCCTTATCGTCATCAAACTCATGGGACGTCGTATTTGATACAACACACTACAAGGAAAGTTGTATGGTCTATGGCGGCCATCCCAACCCTTTCGCCCGATAGATATAAAAAATAATTATTTCTTGGTCACTTTCCGCACTCGCAATGACTTTTTGAAGGTTATTTCGGATGGCCCTTGGACAATCTTTGGCAGTCATCTCACCATTGAGCCATGGACCCTTGAATTCTCTACCTCTCAACCCTACCCACGCATGGTTGTTGCCTGGATCCGCCTCCCTGGTTTGCCAATTACCTTGTATGAACGTAACTTCATCAAAGCGATTGGTGAATGCATTGGTTCTGTAGCCATAATTGATTACCAAACATATAGCGGTCGACGAGGCCAGTTTGCCCGGATGGCCGTCACAGTGGATCTCCATAAGCCCTTAATCTCCAAATTTATTATTAATGGTGAGGTGCAAGTGGTGGAGTATGAATCCCTTCCCACCATCTATTTTGCTTACGGAAAATATGGACATGTTCAAGAAAATTTCGCAGATCATAAGCAACCCTCTAAGGAAACCAACATGTGCGAGGAGGTTCCCGCGGACCAAGCTCATCCGGCGAAATTTGCCCCTTATGGCCCCTGAATGGTTGTCAAACGACGACAGCAACGTACCACCAAAAAACAGGTTGATGCCAACCCTAACACTTCTTCTATCCTTGTTACTGCATCTCGCTTTAATCCAATCTTTGAAGAAGCCGCAGGAGATCTCCCTGACCCCACCGATCAAGCTATTCCTCCTCCTATTGTTGAAATTCCTGAGTCATCTCATGTCTAGGTGTTAAAAGAATGAAATTGAGGGAATATTTCTTTCATATTCACTTGAATTATAATTTTACAAGAGATGTATTTATACAACTTTACAAACTAACTAAGGCTAACTAACACATTAACTGAATTCTGTTAACTAATCTAAACCTGATTAACAAACATAACTACATTCTATTAGCTAACTTTCTACACTCCCCCTCAAGTTGGTGGTTGAAAAACATTTTTAACTCCCAACTTGGAAAGAAGATAGCTATGTTGCTGAATGCCCAATGCCTTAGTGAAAATATCAGCAAGCTGTTCTGTTGTGGTAATATGTTCTGTGTGTATGAGGCCTTCTTGTATTTTTTCTCGGATGAAATGGCAGTCGATCTCAATGTGTTTTTTTCCTTTCATGGTACACTGGATTAGAAGCTATCTGCAAGGCAGCCTTGTTATCACAATAGAGCAATTTTGGTTTAACTGCATCAACTTTGAGTTCTTCCAACATACCATTTAACCACACAATCTCTGCTGTTGTGGCAGCCATGCTTCTATACTTTGCTTCTGCAGACGATCTTTCTATAGTTCCTTGTTTCTTTGATTTCCAAGAAATTAAAGAATCTCCCAGCTTAATGCAAAAGCAGAAACTGACTTTCTTGACATTGGGCAAGAGGCCCAATATGAATCACAATAGGCCATCAATTGACATTTGCTTGAACTCTTCAATAAAATTCCTTGTCCTGGACAACCTTTGATGTATCTGACTATTCTGAGTGCTGCTTCCATGTGTGATTTCTTTGGCAGTTGCATGAACTGACTGAGATGTTGCACAGCATAAGTAACATCAGGCCGTGTGTGTAAGATAGATCAACCTTCCAATTAGACGTTGAAAAGTTGTTTTATCTTCAAGGATTTGATCATCAGAGTGTTGCTGCAAAGCCGCATCAAATTCTGCTGTAGTTAGCTTTTGGTTCTGCTCTAATGGTGTTGAAGCAGGTCTTGCTCCCCCTAAGCCAACACTTTCAATAAGTTCCAAGGCATATTTTCGATGGTTCAATAAAATCCCCTCTTCAGAACGCAGAACTTCTAATCCAAGGAAGTATTTCAATTCACCAAGATCCTTCATTTTGAAATTCTTATTCAAAATCATTTTCAACTCTTCAATTAACCCAATGTCATTTCCAGTCAACATTAGATCATCAACATAAATAAGCATGACTACCATTTTATCTCCTTGCTTCTTTGTGAACATTGAATAGTCATACTTGCTTTGGTGATAACCAGCAGTTATCAAGGCCTCAGTTAATTTCATGTTCCATTGTCTTGATGCCTGTTTAAGGCCATAAAGTGATTTCTGCAGTCGACACACCATATGCTCCCCCTGACTGCAGAAACCTTCAAGCAAGGACATGTACACCTCTTCGAATAAATCACCTTGAAGGAAGGCGTTATGGATATCCATCTGAAACAGAGGCCAACGAAACAAGGCTGCAAGGGCAAGAATTGTTCGAACAGTGACTAATTTGGCAACTGGGGAGAAAGTATCAGCATAATCAACTCCTTCACGCTGATTGTAACCTTTGGCAACAAGGCGAGCTTTGAAGCGTTCAACCTCACCAGAAGCTTTATACTTTATACGATAAACCCATTTGCAGCCTATGGGAACCTTATCATGAGGAAGAGGGACAACTAACCAAGTTCCATTAGACTTTAAAGCTTGAATTTCCTCTTGCATGGCCTTAATCCAATCAGGATGTTTTATAGCTTCAGAGTAGGTACGAGGCTCAAGCAAAGTAGTAGAAGTGAGAAAAGATTGAGTACGCAAAGGTAAGTGAGAATAAGAAAAAGTGGAAGAAAGGGGAAACAAACCTGGAGAAGAGGAAGTCGGTTGGAAAGAACGGGCATAATCATGTAACCAATTAGGAGGACGAGTGACACGAGAAGATTTACGAGGAGCAAAAGGAATAGAAGAAGGAATAACAGAAGAAGAGTCAAGTGTACCTGAAGGAATGGAAGTAGAATCTGAAGAAATGGGATGAGAGGATTCAGGAATGACAGTAGAAGGAATAACAATGGGAGGAGAAATTGGGGGTGAAGGATGAGTAGTTGAAGGTGTAGGTGTAGTTGAAGGAGTAGAAGAAGTTCTGGGAGAATGATTAGTATTTGAAGTTGTGGGAGAATGAGGAGGAGAAGACAAAACCAAAAAATCCTCATCAGAAACAGTTGGATCAAGAGGAAACAAAGGAGAAGAAGTGTGTTTTAAAGAAAGAAATGGGAAAATGGTTTCATGAAAAACACCATCTCTGTTGATAAAAAAAGAATTAGAGGATAAGTTGAATAAAATGTAGCCTTTTTGAGTGGTAGAATACCCAAGAAATATGGAGGGTATGGCTCGAGGAGAGAATTTATCATTGTGTTTAGGAGTTGTGGCATAGCACAAACAACCAAACACACACAGGTGAGATAAAGAATGTTGTTTATTATAAAGAAGTTCATAAGGTGTTTTCCAATGAAGAACAGAAGAGGGAAGCCTGTTAATTAAGTAACAGGCTGTAAGAACACATTCACCCCAGAACTTAAGTGGGACATTGGATTGAAAACGAAGAGCCCGAGCCACTTCAAGAAGATGGCGATGTTTTCTTTCAGCAATGCCATTTTCCTGTGGAGTATGAGTACAACTGCTTTGATGAATAATGCCAAGGGAAAGAAACAAGGAAGAGCAACTAGAATTAAAAAATTATGTGCCATTATCACTGCGTAGTATTTTAATAGAAGCCTGAAACTGGTTTTTTACTAAAGTGAAGAAGTTTGTAAGATGAACAAATACATCAGATTTAAGTCTGAGAAGGTACACCCAACTCATTATACTGAAATCATCAACTATAGTAAGGAAATACCTATGACCAGAATGTGTAGAGACCCTATAAGGGCCCCAAAGATCAACATGAACAGTGTGAAAGGGTACAGTGGCTCTAGAAGTACTTAAAGGAAATGGAAGTCTAGTTTGTCTAGCAAGAGGGCATATAGTGCATTCATGAAGACAATTAGAATCAAATTTTTGATTATCAAAAAAAGATAAACTGTGAATTTTATTGAAAGAAGCATGCCCTAAACGAGCTAATTTAGAAACAAAAAGTAAGTTGTGAGAAAACCCAGGAACAAAGAGAACATCATGAATGACAAAATCAGAACTAAAAGCAAAGGAACCAACATGAGTAATGGGAACCTTTTTACCATTTGGAAGATAAACAAACCGTGAATTAGGAGCACAAACAACATGATTTATCAAGCTATTAAAGTCACATGAAATATGGTTAGTAGCACAAGTATCCAAAATCCAGGTTAAAAAGGAATTCACAGGTAAATTACCAGCACCATTACCTGCAAGATTCGCAACAGAATCACCAGGAGGACTCTTAGTCAAAAGCTCCAAGATCTGAGCATATTGTACCTGTGTGAAAACAAGAGCAGAAGAGGTTTGCGAGCCAGATGCAACATTCTCAGGTGAAGGATCAACTGCAGACTCAGAAAGAACTGTCATGGCAGAAGAAGGATCCTTGCGTTTAGTGAACTTGAAGTCAGGAGGGTAGCCAATCAAACGAAAACAATTTTCCTTCTTGTAGCCACGGATTTTGCAGTGATCACACACCCCACTAAAACGTCGATAAGGAACAGACGAATTGGAATATAGCACAGTCGAATCGGAATATAGCACAGTCGAATCTAGTGAAGAACTCATAACACCAAGGTGCGAACGTTGGGATTCCTCCTAAATGAGCATAGAGTATGCCTGATTTACAGTAGGCAATGGCTGCATAAGAAGGAGCTGGCTCCGGACGGCGGCGTAGGTCTCAATAAGCCCCATTAAAAACTGGAACAATCGTTGTTAGAGAATATGGGCTTGATTTTTCTCAGAATTGGCACAGGCACAAGAGAAAGGAACTAACACAGTGTATTCATCCCAAAGTAATTTAAACTTAGTGAAATAGGTTGAAATCGAAGAATCACCTTGATTGATGGTAGCAATCTGACGATGCAGAAAAAAGATCCTAGATCCGTCGACCTTGTCAAAACGCTCATTCAGATCGAGCCAAACAAGCGAGGCGTTGGAAGCAAAGACGATACCGGCGGAGAGTTCCTGGCTGACGGTGTTCAGGATCCAAGAAAAGACGATAGCATTGCACCTATCCCACTGGGATTTCAAAGAATCATCATAGCTATCGCGTTTGCAGGTTCCATCAATGAACCCTAATTTATTCTTTGCGAGCAACAAAATCCGCAAGGAGCGACTCCAAACACTGTAATTCTCAACGCCGACGAGCTTGTGAGATACTAAAAGAGCTCCAAGAGTATCAGAAGAATGAAGATATAACGGATGATTGAAATCGATTGAATCCATGAAGAACGACGCAGTGAAGACGATGAATCGGAATGTTTTGGGGGAAAATTTGGGGAAAAAGCTGAGAAATGAGAAAGAAAGCCAAGAAAAGGAAACGGCCCAAGAAACAAAAGAGAAAGAAACGGCCCAAGAAAAAAAGGCTCTATGATACCATGTTAAAAGAATGAAATTGAGGGAATATTTTTTTCATATTCACTTGAATTATAAATTTACAAGAGATGTATTTATACAACTTTACAAACTAACTAAGGCTAACTAACACATTAACTGAATTATGTTAACTAATCTAAAACTGATTAACAAACATAACTACATTCTATTAGCTAACTTTCTACACTAGGCGAGTTCATTAGGGAATAAATTTGCTTCGTCTGCTTCTAAGTCATCTAAGGCCCCAAAGGCACCGAAATTCAAGTCGATAACCACTGTCCAAAAGCTACTTGCAGTTGCATCGGTTGTCTCCAAGCACCGCCTGAATGGCGCTGCGAGCTCATCTAGGCCACCCCCACATCCGGCTAAGACCCTTGATTGTTCGAAGCATTCAGCCGTCTCATTCAATGAAAATTATAATCTGAATGTTGTGCGTGTTCCTATGCAAGTATCAAGCACTTCGCCGAGTGATCCACTGGATAACCCAACCAATACTCATGTGCCTGCCATCTCAACTACAAGTGTCAGTCAGTTTTCTAATAATCACATGGTTATTGATCCAACTACATTGCCGACCTCGGCTACTTCTGATTCAGGTTCTCATTGACCAACCCATCTCTGAAGTTATTTTTAATGATTGTTAAAATCTTCACTTGGAATATGCAAGGGTGTGGACACCCAAAATTCTTGCCTGCTCTTAAGGAATATTTGTGCTACAACAAGTCGAATGTTGTTGGTCTTGTTAAGCCCCGTATTAGTGGTTTTAAAGCTAACTCAGTAATAGCGTCCTTGGGTTTTCCGCACTCAAACAAGGTCGAAGCTGTTGGTTATTTCTGGAGGCTTATGACTTTGTTGGTATGATATTGTTTCTATAGATATCTTGGACAACCACTTCCAGTTTATTCATTTCAAAGTCCATTTTACAACTGATGCTTCTTCCTCTTTAGCTACTCTTGTTTATGTTAGTCACAATGCTACGAAACGAAAAATTCTTTGGAGCCATATGCGCCACCTTGCCTCATCTATTAGTCAACCATGGATAATCTTTGGAGATTTCAACTTCACTCTCTCTACCGATGATTGAAAGGACTGTGTAGCCTCGTCCAAGCCTAACAAAGTCTTTCGGCAATTACTTTATGACTTTTCTCTACAAGATATGGGATTTCATGGACCTAATTATACTTGGTCGAGAGGTATGGCGCATGCCCGTCTAGACCGTTTCATTTGTAATTCCCACTGGGACAGCCTGTTTCTGGAGGCAAGTGTTCAACACTTGTTGCGTATGAAATCCGACCATTGTCTTGTTCT
The DNA here is from genome assembly GCA_958450335.1 of Hibiscus tridactylites. Classification (NCBI taxonomy): domain Eukaryota; kingdom Viridiplantae; phylum Streptophyta; class Magnoliopsida; order Malvales; family Malvaceae; genus Hibiscus; species Hibiscus tridactylites. The sequence goes on along the minus strand of OY288286.1, from coordinate 60,867,574 downwards.
TCTGCATGTCGGCCCTCAAAGCACAGATCATTCTAAGCTGCCCTTTCGCTATATATCTGGGTAGAGACTTCATGAAGATTTTCGATGCTTACTCTTTTTGAGAATTGGATCCCATCCGAATCTCTCTCAGAAACCATCCAAAACTTCTCTATTGCCGCTGCTAATTGGAATAAATATGTTTTTGGATCTATTGGTGCTAAAAAATGCATTGTTATAGCTCGTCTACGGGGTGTGCAAAAAGCATATTGCTCTCGACCAAACTCCTTCCTGTATCAATTAGAAGCGAGCCTCCTTTTAGAGATTGAAAGTATTCTAGATTAAGAAGAAATACTTTGGCGACAAAAATCTTGCTCTGATTGGATTCAACTAGGCGATCGCAACACCTCCTATTTTCATACGAAAGCTACCATCCGAAAGCAACGAAATCGAGTCAGAGCTCTTAAGATTGAAGACGGTACATGGTGCGATGATGAGATGATACTCAAAAACAATTTTGTTTGCTTTTATAAATCCTTATTCACCATTGACCACGAGGTGGTAGGCTCTTTCCTGTTGATGCAGCTCCGGTGATGGCTCATTGAATTGGAGAGAAGACGATGAAGAAACGGCAGAGAAAGAAAGGGAAACAGATGCGAAATGCTCTTTGAGAGAAGAGCCATACAGAAACGAGAGAAGAAAGTATTTTGGGTTTGTGTAGGCCAAAAAATAATACGGGCCAATACCCAAATGGGTTAATATAGCCCAATCTGTTGAGCTGAATACTAAAGAGTATCAGTTATAACAAACATATGGGCAATTATAACAACTAACCAAATTGGCCAGATCCAATCCGGCTGAAGCCCAATAATTGATTCAAAAATTCAAAAAATTCACATGTCTTCATATTACTTAATATTCACCCCACTTTTTGTCTTCTCTTGTTGCTGAGGAGCAGCCAAAACCTGAAGCATGCCACGCAAGTCATGAAATCATGTAGATGAAAGGGGCTTAGTTAGGATATCAGCAATCTGATTCTGAGCAGGAACATAATTGACCTCTAGTTGCTGCCGAAGAACTTTCTCACGAACCAAATGTAAATCAAATTCTACATGCTTAGTTTTCGCATGCAGAACTGGGTTTGCTGCCATAGCAACAGTACTAGTGTTGTCACACCACACCTTTGCAACATGAGAAAGTTGAACACCCATGTCTGAAAGCACAACTTGAACCCATAAAAGCTCACTGGTAGCATCAACAAGACTTCGGTATTCAGCTTCAGCTGTTGATCGAGACACTGACCGTTGTTTTTTAGAGCTCCAACACAAGAGATGTGAGCCAAAATAGACACAATGCCATGATATGGACCTTCGATCATCCACATCACCACCCCAGTCTGAGTCAGAAAATACTTGTAGAGAATTAGGAAGAGTCTGAGAATTAAACCATACACCATAATTGATTGTGCCCTTCAAGTATCTGAAGATGCGTTTCACAGCTCCCCAATGAACATCAGTTGGACTTTGCATGTATTGAGAGACCTTATTTACTGCAAATGAAACATCTGGTCGAGTATGACAAACATACAGAAGAGCTCCTACTGTGCTTCGATACAACTGGGCATCCATAAACAACTCACCCTCATCCTTGCTAAGTTTAAGAACTGGAACCATAGGTGTGTCAACAGATCTGGTGTTGATCATGTTGGTTTTGACAAGCAATTCTTCAATGAATTTTTTCTGATTGAGAAAGAGTCCATTTTGTGATGCACAGCTTCAATGCCCAAGAATTACTGAATACATCCAAGATCTTTGAAAGAGAATTTGGAATCAAGTTCCTGAATAAGATTCTTAATGTAATCCTCTGAACCACCCGTGATAAGTATGTCATCAACATAGACTACAACATAAGTTGTATGAGAAGAGTCAATTCTGATGAATAAAGAATTATCAACACTAGAACACTTGAAGCCCAAACTGCACAGAAACTCTCTTAACTTGCTGAACCAATTCTTAGGAGCTTGCCTAAGACCATACAAAGCCTTCTTGAGTTTACAAACCAGCAAACCACCATCAGCACTACTCTGTATGAACCCATCTGGCTGATTCATGTACACATCTTCCAAAAGATCACCCTTTAGGAAGGCATTGTTAACATCAACTTGATGTACAAGCTAACGATTAGAAACAACAAGTGAAAGAAGGATATTAACAGTGAAGAACCTGACCACAGGGCTGAATGTCTCACCAAAATCATACTCTGGAATATGTGAATACCCCTTTGCCACAAGTCTAGCCTTGTAACGACTCACAGAACCATCTGAATTAAGCTTAATCCTGAAAAGCCACTTTGAACCTATTGACCTTCTATCAGGTGGCAGAGGAACTAACTCCCATGTTTGGTTGTTAAGAAGGGCATTATATTCAAGAAGGACAGCTTCTTTCCACTTAGGATGACTAAGAATATGTTGAATAGTGGTGGGAGTAAAATGTGTTTCAGCAGAATAAAATTTAGGTTTAAAAATACCAGCTTTGCTACGAGTGGTCATATAATGAGTGTTTGTAGCCAGCTCAGGTGCACAGACATGAACTAGATTATCTTTTTCAACAGAAGTCCTTAAAACAGATTCATCAATAGGTACAGAACTAGTTGCAGGAGTATGAGAAGAAGCAGGAGAACTTATGAGTTTATTGGAAACAATAGCACTATCTAAAATGGGATTAACACTAATAGGAGTGACTGACACACTTCTCAAGGCTTCAGTACCAACATCCTGTAGTGGACTATTATTTGTAGTGCCACCATCATGAGAAGAGCTAGCACTTACAGGTGAAACTGGCACACTACTAACATCTTCAGTGCCCTCAACCTGTTGTATATTACCATTTGTAGTGGATGCAGGCACAACTTCAATATCTTCAGTGCATGCACCTTGTTGTAAATCACCAGGTGCAACATCACCAATATGTTCAACAGCTGCAGCATGTGAATTTACTACATTACCAGCAACCTCAGTTGCTGAGTTCAAGCCTTCCATAATGTCAGCAACCAATTCCAGCTCATCTTGAATATCTGGATTAGCATCTGATGATTGCAAAGAAGAGGCTGAAGACAGGGAAGGAGAAGAAACAGGGTGTGTATGGGACTCTGAATTACAAGGAACTGTGGAATGGCTAGAGGAACTCTCAAATTTAGAACAGGGCACCACTGTAGGCCGTTTGGGTGGATGATACATGTCAGGAATATCTAGAGTAGCTGAAGGTTGAAACAAATTAGTGGGCTGAACAGATTTGGCAGAGCTAAAGGCAAAAGGGAACACTTGCTCATTGAATATGACATGCCTTGACACATACACACGACCTGTAGAGTCCATGCACTGATAACCCCTATGCTTAGGTGAGTATCCCAAGAACACACATGCCTTTGATCTGTACTCAAATTTGTGCTTATTGTAATCCTTTAAGCAAGGAAAACACTGAGAACCAAACACCCTAAAGGACTGATACTCTGGTTTCTTACCATACAGTTTTTCATATGGAGATAAGCCACCTAAGCTATCAGTTGGCAATCTATTAATAAGATAGACTGCACTCAATGTAGCAAAAGACCAATACTGAAAAGGAACTGAAGCATTAGCTAACATAGTAAGGGTGATGTCAACTATGTGCCTATGTTTTCGTTCCACTGTACCATTTTGAGCAGAAGTATAAGGGCAAGTAAACCTATGTTGTATACCCCTCTTAGCTAAGTCATTAGATAGAGCTACAAACTCTCCCCCACCATCAGTTTGTATAGCTAAGATCTTAGTAGAGAATTGATTTTCAACCAAAGCAGCAAACAATTCAAAAGTAGTCCGAACTTCAGATTTTTGTTTCAACAAGTACAACCAACAATTTCGTGAGTACATGTCTATAAAGGAAACATAATATTGATATCCTAATGATTTAATGGGTGAGGGACCCCAAACATTAGCCTCAACCAATTCAAAAGGTTTATGGTATACAATGTCAGACAAGGTGAAGGGTAGTCTAGTACTTTTCCCTAATTGACAAGCATGACAAAGAGCAGACTTATCAATAGAAAATGACTTATTCAAAGCATTACAAACAACAGAACGAGCAGGGTGCCCCAATCTCTGGTGCCACAACCAGTAATTAGACTGAGCAGCATTATTACTAGCAGACATGTTTTGAGCAGAAACAGAATCATCAGAAACAGAATCAACATGATGAACAATATTGCAAACAGAATCATGAGCAGGTGTAGCATGAGCAAAGTTGAAGCTATACAAACCATCATCTAGAGTACCTTTAAGCAGCACATCACCACTCACCTCATCTTTGACAAGGCATCTGTCAGCATGGAACTCAAGAAACACTTTATTATCACTTGTAAAACGAGAAACAGATAAAAGACTCCTTGTAATCTTAGGAACACACAGCAACCGATTAAGGACTAAAGACTTAGCAGATGTATGAATAGCACAACTACCAATATGAGAAATATCTAAAGTAGAACCATCACCTAGGAATACCTTACCCTTTCCTGAGTATGATTGACCATTCTGAGTGCCAGTGAAGCTTATGGTGACATGGTGTGTGGCTCCTGAATCTAGAAACAACTTGTTATCGAGAGTGAGAACTCCCCTTGCAATCAGAGAATTAATCTGCACCGTGTCAGTAATTTCCTCAGACTTTTCCTCACTGGATCCAGAAGCAATTCCTACAAATGGATTGTAACAAACATCATCTGAAGGATCATCATATCTACACATATTGGCTTGAGTGTCAGTGGTCTCTTTTGATTGCTGAGATTGCTGAGACATAACTCCCTTGAAGTTCTGGTCAAATCTGTGCCAGCAACGGTCCACCAAATGACTGAGCTTCCCACACAATTGACATTGAGGCCTAGGACACCCCCTCTGAACCTTTCTCTAGTCTGAAGATTGTTGCGAGATGGCTTAGATGTATACTGTGTACGAGGTGTATCCCTACCAGCTCTATATGATTCTCGAGACCTATCATCATCGACCTGAGTCAGGTTAATGCCAATGGGAACACGAACAATGTCACCAAGTCTGGATTCGGCATCAATCAACCCAAAAACAACTGACTCTAGAGTATACGGCTCTCGACTCATGGTGATGGCAGCAACGAACGGGTCGAACTCCGGTGTAAGTCCATTCAAGACCGTCGCAATTTGCTCGACTTCAGCAACAGGGCTTCCACTCGTAGCCAAAAGATCACAAATTTCTTTAATTTGAGTTGTGTATTCCCGAATTGACAGAGAGCCCTTCTTCAGTGCTCTTAATCGGCCGTGTAAGTTCATAACCTTCGTTGTCGAAAACTTAGAATACAAGTTTAGGACTGATGCCCAAATGGATGTTGATGTTTCGGCTCCTACAAGTTGAGGCAAAACCCTAGGGCTTATGGTGGAGAGAAGACACGAGGCTAAAGCATTGTCCTCTTTTCTAAATCGTCTAAACTCAGGATTGAGAATCAATTTTCCAGATGAATCCTTAATTATTTTCGACGGAATAGGGGTTTCAGAATCAAGGTAGTGCTCCAGTTCATTACCTCAAATCATAAGTATGACTTGTTGTTTCCAGAGTAAAAAATTTGTGTCATCGAGTTTAACGCTAACCTGCTTATTCGCAAACGCCGAATTATTAGAGTCGTTGCAGATCTGAACCGTGTCGGCTTCATCAGTCAGATTGGTAATATCGACGACCTACGGTGCCATTAGAAGCAGTCAGCAAGATCTCACAAGCAACACAAAGATCGGAACAAGGAAACGCACAAATTTGGCACTGTAAGCAAGCAGAGAAACACGAACCGCCACGAACAACTTCTCTAGTCTTCAAACACTCACAGTAGCCAATCACACGAACAATACACTGATCGAATCCGTAGCTCTGATACCATGTTGATGCAGCTCCGGTGATGGCTCAGTGAATCGGAGAGAAGACGATGAAGAAACTGTAGAGAAAGAAAGGGAAATATATGTGAAATGCTCTTTGAGAGAAGAGCCAAACAGAAACGAGAGAAGAGAGTATTTTGGGTCTGTGTAGGCCAAAAAATAATACGGGCCAGTACCCAAATGGGTTAATATAGCCCAATATGTTGAACTAATACTAAAGAGTATCAGTTATAACAAACATATGGGCAGTTATAACAACTAACCAAATTGGCCAGATCCAATCCGGCTGAAGCCCAATAACTGATTCAGAAATTCAAAAAATCTACATGTCTTCATATTACTTAATATTTCCCATACTCGGGTTGCTTCCCACATATCTCACAAGACTCTATGTCGAGTCTTGATGTTATCCTAACAAATGAAGAGATACATGTAGATCTAATGGAAATGGCCCTGCTAAAGGCACCCGAAATCGTCGGTCTTCATGCTGAATTTTTAAAAGAATTGGGACATTGTTGGGGCATCCCTTTGTGCTACCATCTAAAATGTTTTTAGTGGAGGGATTATTGATGCAAATCTGAATCGGACTACTCTTGTTCTTATCTCAAAGGTGTCTTCTCCTGAAACTTTTGCTGAATTTCGGCCTATAAGTCTATGCTCAATTGTTTACAAGCTTCTTACAAAAACTATTGTAACACTCCAAAAATTACGCCCAAATTGTAAACCCTAGATTCGAGAAATCCCTAATTGAGAAACATAATTTCAAAATCCCTAATTTTTAAAACCCTAATTTTCTATGATGGACTAAATATGAATTTTTATTAAACTTGAAAGTTAATATGAATTTTTTTAAAAGTTTAAGGACTGACTCCGTAAATAACCTTTTATCAAATTGAATTTTAATTCAATTGGTTTCTACGGTATGTTTTTATTATTATTTTATTATTATTATTATTATTATTTAAATGTTATATATATATATATATATTTAGTAATTTAATTTTAAATTGGATTAGAATCCCTTCCTCCATTCGTTTCTTTTAAATATTTAATTTATTTTTATTATTTTCTATTTTATATCACTTTCATTATTTTACTTAAATTAGGTTTGCTCTCCCTATAAATATACACACACATAGTTCAAATAAGATCATCCCAAGAACCCTACTTTTTTATATAGTTTCATGCCGCCAAAATCCCTTATTGATTTGTTAAATTCCTATGTGATAATCTCAACCACTCTATATCCCTTTTTGTTCGTTAATCTTTTCAACCCCAAGTTTAGTCCGGTACTGATACAGTTGGATCCAATACTTCTGATCATGGAAAATCACATCATTATGTAGGTTGAGTATAGCTTGGCTAAGGTGTGTTTTCTTCCGGTGCTATAATTAAATTATTTATTATTTTTCTGTGTTGGTGTTTTACCTCTTTGTGATTATTTATATGTATTATGGTTTGTATGGTTGACATCATATGCATACGATTTCAGAATGTGTTTTAATTATGATTTATGAAACATCGGATTTTCGGAACTATGAATTATGAATTTATGGACTATGGTTTATGAAGTATGTTTACGAAATATCGGATTTATGGAACTGTGTTTATGGAATTTGATTTTTAAACATCATATATGTATGAGCATGGGTTGGGATTTGTACGGAGGAAGTTCAGTGGTTTCATCCTTCGGGCTGAATTCCACTTCGGATCAGTGGTTCCACCCTTCGGGCTGAGTTCCACTTCGGATTGGTGACGATGTAGAGAGTGGTTCTGGGGAACTTTACTCTTCGGACGGTGATGTAGTTGGGTGCATTGCATTGCGCTTGTGATTTGTGTTATGCTTTAAAAGATTTTATTCAAAATAATATTATGTTTTATAATTATGGTTTTTCTTGCACTTTAGAGACACACTAAGCTCTTTAGCTTACTCCCCCATAGTTTTCTCTTACAGATATCTTTGGGCTTTAGGCGACGTGGTACTTGGAGGATCTCATATTTTATTCGGTTATTCTATTATTCAGTATGGAACTATTTTAGTTATTCAAATTATTTTTTTTTCATGTTATTTATGTTTTCGGATAATTTCAATATTCTTTAATTATGGTTTTATTTTAAAGATTTTATTTAAACATTCGAATATTTATTATGATATTTATGTTTTATTTATTATAAGTTATTTATCAAATATTGTTATTTTTATTTTAAATTAAAGTATAACTTTCAAAATTGAATTTCTTGAGGGAAAAGTTTTCAAACGTAACTTCCTAAATTCGATCTATTCTCCTAGGCCGGGTTTAGGGGGGTTACAATATGGGTAGTTCCCACCACGTCATCCATGAGACCAACCAATAGAAACCACCCACTTCACCATGATTTTTCCATGTCATTTTTTCCATCCAATGAATCTTCATTAAAAAATTTCCATGTCATTTTAAAAACTATTTTTTTTGGAAGTTATTTTGTAACATCCGGGTTTAGGGGTTAGGTGAAAATAATATTTTAATACAAATTGAGTTCGGTTTTATGATTTAATTAATGGTTCGGGTTTGGTTTTCAAATTAATGAAATTGATAGACTATGCTTTAAAAATTAAACCCCCAAATAGTCATGGATTTTAAGCCCTTGTGATTAGTTCATTTCATTAAGGGCAAAGTAGTCCTTTGAGCCCTAAATTTAGTCACATGCCAAATAAACACCCACTTCTCTACTATTCATCTTCCTCTCCAAGAACACACCAACGGGAAACCAAACTCCCTCCCACATTCACTATTCCATTTCCCAAGCTCCTTCATTTCAACTCCGAATTTAAAGGTGAAGGTAATTTTGAACTCCCCTCACCTCCCTCTTCTCAAAAGTACATTTTATTTTCGTTTTCATGAAGATTTGAGGAATTAGAGGTTTTTGAATATTTGATTAAAAGAGGTGCCTTTGTGTAGCTAAACCTAATATTTTAATTCATTATGGTTGGTCATGGTATATAGGAGTCAAATGATGTCATATATGTGAATTTCAAAGGGTTTTGAACAATTTTCGGAATTGGGTTTCAAAGGGGTTTTTGGAGGGTTTTAAAGAGGTTTTGGGGGTTGTTTAAGGTCGGTTTTTGAGGACTGATGTTAGTATAATATATGAGGGCTGCTTTGGGTGTGTTTGATGGTTATTTGGATGCTTGAAATGGAAGTTATTGGTGGGCTTTAAGGGCAGCTCGGAAATTCTGTTTTTGGGACTTGTTTTGGGTGTTGAGTGCTTGAAGTGTTGATCCGGGTTGTTTCCGTTGATGAAATATTGATTATGAGTGTTTTGTTTGTGTTTGAGATTGATTAGAACCGAGTTTGGGCGTCGGTGAAGCTTTGGAAGAGAATCTGGGAATTTGAAGAACGATCGCTTGCTTGATTTTGTGCTTGGAAGCTTAGGTGAGTGGTTGGTTGTTTTTAAAGGTTTTAAATTAGTTGGTTCGAGTATATAGACTAGGTTGGGCTTGGTAGACCCACCTAGAGTTAGGATTAGGGTGGTAGCCTAATCCTAAACTTGATCTAAGCCTTTGGATGAACTCAAATGTATGAATGTAAATGCCTCGTATGTCTTGTGATATGAATGCTTATGTATATTGTTTTATACATGTGAATTGAGGCATGGGTTGTATGGCTTAAAGCATGCATGGTGATGGTTCATGGTTGTGTCCATAGTGAGTACGTGCTAAGCACGGAAATGATTGAAATGAGTATTGTGGAATGAGTAAAATATTGGCACTAGTATACTTAAATACAAATGATCGATCATTAGGATGTTAGTGTGTACACACGAGTCAAAAGTCGCGCGTGGCCTTGGTGGCGTTGAGTCACCAAGGAGGAGTACGGGTACGCCCGGAAATGGTATTTAAATATAGTCGGTGATGAGTGGAATCCCATCGACGGGGCGTGAGGATGAGTTGAATCCCCTCCGCGAGACCGGTGATGAGTGGAATCCCACCGAGGTAATGTGGTTGTTGGATATGAGTTTCCAACGTGTCTATCCGCGTATTTGAGTCATAACTAGGTGCCAATGTTGATTGATATGTGCATCAATGTGTTGGAATTTATGAGCTGCTTGGATGTTTAAATGTGATTACATGTATGATAGTGTTAAGCTCATGATTATGACATATATGTGATATATTGCTCATGCATCTATATCTTGTGGACTCATGGTAAAATGTATGTCGCCTTGACTAGATCGTGCTCGGACCCTGCAATGTTGAGGTTTGTTTTTAGAGCTTACCCTCACTAAGCATTATTGCTTACGCTCTCTTTGTTCAACATTGCAGATCCTTAGTTCGTGGGTTGCTCGGGCAAGTGGAGGGCCTCCAAGTGTGATTTTGGATTGTGTTCATCAAGTATGGTTTTAATGCTAAAACATGTAATAGTTTAAGCAATGGGATGTGTAAGGTTTCGTTGGATTGTTGTTGGTTGATAGGAGCATGTTTAGACTCCTTAGCCTCTTGCTTTGTATGGTTGTGATGCCATGTTTGGATTGTAAATCATGTCTAAATTGCTTATCATGTGTGTTGGTCATATACCTTGTGAGAATGCCTAAGTGTATGGATGTTGAAGCATGAGACCATATGTGCTTGTTTGCCTTCTTTTGAACGAATGCATGATTTCCTTGGTTGATTGAAGTATGCTCATGTTGGGTGTCATGTATGAATAGTTTATGGTTAATAGATGTTGTATGAATGCTTGATTGGGTATAGGGAGGTCTTAAATCACATCTAGGTTCGAGTCTTGTATGTTTTTGCTGAAATTGGGAGTCTTGCAGTGCAGGGCGTATCGATACGCCTAAGGGCTGTATCGATACGGCCTTGCCTAAAGGGCACAATTTTGGCTGGGCGTATCGATACACGGGGGTGTATCGATATGGTCCCAACTCTCTGGAATCCTGATGAGTTGTTGAGTGTAGGGCGTATCGATACGGGGTTCATGCGTATCGGTACGGTTCGACCTAGTTGACCAAGAGGTGTTGACCGAGAAGGGCGTATCGATACGCTCGAGAGCTGTATCGATACGGTCTTCTTGTCTTGACCTTTGAGTGTTGACCTTGGTCAAGGCGTATTGATACCCTCTGAAGGTGTATCGATACGGCCTACTTAAAAAGGATAAATGAGTTGTTTTAACGTGCTGATTTGGTTGGTCGTTGTTATAGCGTTCGTGTTTCCGCTGTCGTGCTTCACATAGGACTTAATAATGCATTTAGACAAGATTAATTAATATAAAGAAAAAAAATAGGGTTGCTAACCGAGGGGGAACCCTTTGGGTTTCGCTTCGGTTTTCCCCATGTGGCCCACTCGGACCGGTCATCCGGCCAGACCGGGATGAGGGGGTTACATATTTTATTATTAAATTAATGACATGGAAAAAAATGATGAAGTGGGTGGTTTTTAGTGGTTGGTCCCATGGATGACGTGGTGGGAACTACCCATAATATAATTTCTCCTAAATGTAACCCCCTAAACCCGGCCTAGGAGAATAGATCGAATTTAGGAAGTTACGTTTGAAAACTTTTCCCTCAAGAAATTCAATTTTGAAAGTTATACTTTAATTTAAAATAAAAATAACAATATTTGATAAATAACTTATAATAAATAAAACATAAATATCATAATAAATATTCGAATGTTTAAATAAAATCTTTAAAATAAAACCATAATAAAAGAATGTTGAAATTATCCGAAAACATAAATAACATGAAAAAAATAATAATTTGAATAACTAAAATAGTTTCATACTGAATAATAGAATAACCGAATAAAATATGAGATCCTCCAAGTACCACGTCGCCTAAAGCCCAAAGATATCTGTAAGAGAAAACTATGGGGGAGTAAGCTAAAGAGATTAGCGTGTCTCTAAAGTGCAAGAAAAACCATAATTATAAAACATAATATTATTTTGAATAAAATCTTTTAAAGCATAACACAAATCACAAGCGCAATGCAATGCACCCAACTACATCACCGTCCGAAGAGTAAAGTTCCCCAGAACCACTCTCTACATCGTCACCAATCCGAAGTGGAACTCAGCCCGAAGGGTGGAACCACTGATCCGAAGTGGAATTCAGCCCGAAGGATGAAACCACTGAACTTCCTCCGTACAAATCCCAACCCATGCTCATACATATATGATGTTTAAAAATCAAATTCCATAAACACAGTTCCATAAATCCGATATTTCGTAAACATACTTCATAAACCATAGTCCATAAATTCATAAATCATAGTTCCGAAAATCCGATGTTTCATAAATCATAATTAAAACACATTCTGAAATCGTATGCATATGATGTCAACCATACAAACCATAATACATATAAATAATCACAAAGAGGTAAAACACCAACACATAGAAAAATAATATATAATTTAATTATAGCACCGGAAGAAAACACACCTTAGCCAAGCAATACTCAACCTACATAATGATGTGATTTTCCATGATCAGAAGTATTGGATCCAACTGTATCAGTACCGGACTAAACTTGGGGTTGAAAAGATTAACGAACAAAAAGGGATATAGAGTGGTTGAGATTATCACATAGGAATTTAACAAATCAATAAGGGATTTTGGCGGCATGAAACTATATAAAAAGTAGGGTTCTTGGGATGATCTTATTTGAACTATGTGTGTGTATATTTATAGGGAGAGCAAACCTAATTTAAGTAAAATAATAAAAGTGATATAAAATAGAAAATAATAAAAATAAATTAAATATTTAAAAGAAACGAATGGAGGAAGGGATTCTAATCCAATTTAAAATTAAATTACTAAATATATATATATATAACATTTAAATAATAATAATAATAATAATAATAATAATAAAAAAAACATACCGTAGAAACCAATTGAATTAAAATTCAATTTGATAAAAGAGTTATTTACGGAGTCAGTCCTTAAACTTTTAAGAAATTTCATATTAACTTTCAAGTTTAATAAAAATTCATATTTAGTCCATCATAGAAAATTAGGGTTTTAAAAATTAGGGATTTTGAAATTATGTTTCTCAATTAGGGATTTCTCGAATCTAGGGTTTACAATTTGGGCGTAATTTTTGGGGTGTTACAACTCTCCCACCCTTAAAAGAAATTTTGTCCTCAAAATTTTCAGACTAACGACATACTTTAAAAAAAATAGAGGTTATGATAACAATTTTAAAAAATGCATTTTAGATCAGAGTACGAATGACAACACGAGGTTTTCAAATAAGCTTTAATCTCAAATTTATAGAAATGAGTATGATCATGATTGGTCACTAATCTGGAGCTCCTACGAGATGGCATACTAATCTATCAACATAAGGGATAATCCTAGAATTAGAGTTGGTACTTGGAGTCTCTATTCAAAATAGATCTTTAATTTTTTTAAAATAATAAATTTATCAGAAAATCCCAATTTGCCCCAAAACATTTAATATGCATGCAAAAATCATTTTCGGCTTAAAATTTTATGTGAGCCACACAGTCCGAGGGTTGAACTTAGCTCTGATACCACTAAATGTAACCCCCTAAACCCGGCCTAGGAGAATAGATCGAATTTAGGAAGTTACGTTTGAAAACTTTTCCCTCAAGAAATTTAATTTTGAAAGTTATACTTTAATTTAAAATAAAAATAACAATATTTGATAAATAACTTATAATAAATAAAACATAAATATCATAATAAATATTCGAATGTTTAAATAAAATCTTTAAAATAAAACCATAATAAAAGAATGTTGAAATTATCCGAAAACATAAATAACATGAAAAAAAATAATTTGAATAACTAAAATAGTTCCATACTGAATAATAGAATAACCGAATAAAATATGAGATCCTCCAAGTACCACGTCGCCTAAAGCCCAAAGATATCTGTAAGAGAAAACTATGGGGGAGTAAGCTAAAGAGCTTAGTGTGTCTCTAAAGTGCAAGAAAAACCATAATTATAAAACATAATATTATTTTGAATAAAATCTTTTAAAGCATAACACAAATCACAAGCGCAATGCAATGCACCCAACTACATCACCGTCCGAAGAGTAAAGTTCCCCAGAACCACTCTCTACATCGTCACCAATCTGAAGTGGAACTCAGCCCGAAGGGTGGAACCACTGATCCGAAGTGGAATTCAGCCCGAAGGATGAAACCACTGAACTTCCTACGTACAAATCCCAACCCATGCTCATACATATATGATGTTTAAAAATCAAATTCCATAAACACAGTTCCATAAATCCGATATTTCGTAAACATACTTCATAAACCATAGTCCATACATTCATAAATCATAGTTCCGAAAATCCGATGTTTCATAAATCATAATTAAAACACATTCTGAAATCGTATGCATATGATGTCAATCATACAAACCATAATACATATAAATAATCACAAAGAGGTAAAACACCAACACAGAAAAATAATAAATAATTTAATTATAGCACCGGAAGAAAACACACCTTAGCCAAGCTATACTCAACCTACATAATGATGTGATTTTCCATGATCAGAAGTATTGGATCCAACTGTATCAGTACCGGACTAAACTTGGGGTTGAAAAGATTAACGAACAAAAAGGGATATAGAGTGGTTGAGATTATCACATAGGAATTTAACAAATCAATAAGGGATTTTGGCGGCATGAAACTATATAAAAAAGTAGGGTTCTTGGGATGATCTTATTTGAGCTATGTGTGTATATTTATAGGGAGAGCAAACCTAATTTAAGTAAAATAATGAAAGTGATATAAAATAGAAAATAATAAAAATAAATTAAATATTTAAAAGAAACGAATGGAGGAAGGGATTCTAATCCAATTTAAAATTAAATTACTAAATATATATATATAACATTTAAATAATAATAATAATAATAATAATAATAATAATAATAATAATAAAAACATACCGTAGAAACCAATTGAATTAAAATTCAATTTGATAAAAGAGTTATTTACGGAGTCAGTCCTTAAACTTTTAAGAAATTTCATATTAACTTTCAAGTTTAATAAAAATTCATATTTAGTCCATCATAGAAAATTAGGGTTTTAAAAATTAGGGATTTTGAAATTATGTTTCTCAATTAGGGATTTCTCGAATCTAGGGTTTATAATTTGGGCGTAATTTTTGGGGTGTTACAACTATAGTCCGAAGGCTCAAGCCCAAAATGTCGTTGCTTATTGCTCCAAATCAAACCAGTTTCATTTCTGGCAGAAACATAATTATCAATCAAGAAGCACTTAATACAATACGCACGACGAAAACTAAAGCTGGTTGGATAGCCGTTAAAATTGGCCTACAAAAAGCATTTGATAGATTTTGTTGGGACTTCATTCAGGTCACTCTTCTATATGTTGGTTTTCCATCATCCCTTATTCGTATCATCATGTGTTGTATTATGTCATCCATATTCCATGTTCAATGGAATGGTAACTTCTCGAAGCCTTTTCGACCAGAACGCGGTATCCGTCAGGGTGTCTTATTGTCCCCATATCTTTTCGTTCTCTCTATGGAGCGTTTGGGACACAACATTGCCAGTTCAGTTCAGAATGGAGTGTGGTTTCCTTTTAACTGTGATCGCCATGGTACATTATTGCGTGTTTTGAGTGCACGCAAACGGTACAAGTATACACGTCGCAAGTAATAAAGTGATAAGTACAGAGTATCGTCTCCACAGGTATTGATTTGGGCCATTTTGCTTAAGTTACTGCGTTGTAAAAGAAATAAAATTGTAGATGATGAATAAAAAGTAAAATAAACTAAACAAAATAAAGATAGGAGTGATCGAATTAAGAGAGTAGGCCAGATTATCATGAGTCGTGGAGTGATAGTTGAATGGAACATCTTGGCAACAATCAGATTTCCTGGGCAACTGGTGGAGCGATTTCCTGGACATCTGATGGAGCGATTGCCTGGGTAAGTGGGCGAAAACCTTCAAGGTTCGGCGAAGTGTTCTTCAATGATTTCTCCTTATCCCAAATTCGAAACACTAGTTAATTGTGCATGTCTTGATAATACATCCTTGTGTGAACCAAGGGTGAACAACAACCAATCTTGCGCTCCTTTTAGCCGTTGAAATTCACAACTTATCCCTATGTCGAATTAGTCTTCACCATCGATTGATTGAATAAAGACCATGCTCATTTGTTTCTTGAATCTAACTCTCTCGGTATTAGATAAATAGATGAATTCATGAGATCCTCTCCCAATTCACTCGCAAATAAAATTAAGAACCAAGAATGAACTAACCTTGAATTAAAATTGCAAACTCAAATACCTAAACAAACCCAATCGTTCTCACAACCACAAAACACAGTAACCCAAGCCAAATAAAATTAGTTCATGGATGGGTTCGAAAGATATACAAAGAATAATCTCTCTAGTATGAATCTAATCGAACAAAGAGGAAGAAGAAGAAGATGTCAAGCAGCCCCTTGATTTTTCTCTCTCAATCAAACCTCCTCTTGAAGTAGGCGGCTAGGTCTTCTATTTATAGGAGATGGCTAGGTCAAAGTCTTTTTTGAGGAGGAAGTTAAGTTGTAATTAAATAGCATTAAAGAGATGCAGAATGACTAATTATGCAACTAATATGAGCCTAAGTCTAACAATAATATGAGTAAAAAAAAATAAGGGTAAACTATACTAATGACCACCGAACTATGAGGTTGATGCCAATTTGACCACTATATTTTCAATTGTGTTAAATATATCACATAACTATTTAATTGGTTCCAATGTAGCCACCTATCGTTAAATCCTAACGGAAAGATGATGTGGCAAATTGGTATAATTACACATTTAATCCATATTACTTAAGCATTCTATCAATTTAGTCCTAATTTTTATTTAATAAAACAATTAATTATTTAATTAAGTGATGCCACGTGTCACCACCTCATTGGAGGACTTTAACTATTTATATTTGAGTTAATAATTTTATTTTTACCCTCCAATGAGGTAGTGACACGTGTCACCACCCATTAAAGGAAGAAAATAACTTTTACTCTATAATGAAAACAGTGGGGTTCAAACCAGGGACGTCAGAATATAAGTGAATTAAATGGCAGCACAATGACATTCCTTTGCAGAAACAATTTATTTGTTGCTAATCTGTGGAAATTGAAATGAGCTGCATTGTAAAAGCAAGATTAACAGTCAACGTAATAGGCAACAATTTTGTTTATCGCTTCTACTGCAACTCAAGGAAAGGACTCAAACACAGCAAAACAGTGGACAATGCTGGAAGATGGTTTGTATAATGTGTGATCGGACGTGTAAAGACCGGGGAAATTCTTCATTTTATTTTCAAACAAGCCAAGCCTTCTGCACCTTTTTTATTGGACCATCAACAATCCTTTGCCTTCCTCGTACTGCACCAATCTCCATCCCGAATTATGAAGCTGTATTATCAATTTTATTGGTACAAATCCATTCCGATGAGACCGGACTCATTGGTGCCACTACTCCAATTGCTTTTCCCTGACCATAGCCACCAGGAGCAGCTACCTTCCAGTTATAACAAACAGCTGTCAGTGGTGGTGCAGTTGGCTGGTAGCCACCACCAGTCTTACTATCATTTAAGGATAAATAATAAATGTTGTACAACAAATCACAAATGTGTGTTTGGCTTGTTGGGTAAACAAACACACCTCTCACCAAGAGGTCCTTGGTTTGAACCCTACTACTCTCATTGTAGAGTAAAATTTATTTTTTTTCTTTAATGGGTGGTGACACGTGGCACCACTTAATTAAATAATTAATTGTTTTATTAAATAAAAATTAGGATTAAATTGATAGAATGCCTAAGTAATAGGGATTAAATGTGTAATTGTACCAATTTGTTTTTAACTGCCACATCATCTTCCCCGTTAGGATTTAACGGTAGGTGGCTACATTGAAACCAATTAAATAGTTATGTGGTATATTTAACACAATGAAAAATATAGTGGTCAAATCGACACCAACCCCATAATTCGGTGGTCATTAGTATAGTTTACCCAAAAAATAATACTTTTTCTATATGCACGCGCCGACATACAGAATGCAACTTCTACTCTGGGACGGAACATAGGGGGTTTAAAGGGGTTTGGTCCCCCATTTTTTCATTAGGATTATGATAGAATTCTTTTTAAAAAAAAAAGTAAAATTACCTCTATAATCCTTTTAAAATTTGTAAAATTTTAGTTTAACCCCCTCAAAATTTTTAATTTCATTTTGGTCCCTCTTATAAATTTCTAGTTCCGCCATGCTTCTATGGCAAATGTTGTATCGGAATTTGAGTATTACACTGGTCACCGTGTTGGCAAACAGAAGTCTCTCCTTTACTTCTCGCTTAATACACCAGATGATCTCCAAGCACAAATTGGTGAATACTTGGGCTTCCAGATAGTTACTGGCTTGGCAAATATCTTGGTGTACCTGTTATACACCAAAGGGTATATTGTTCAGACTTTGATAAAATAAGGGCACGTCTCTCTGGCTGGGTTGCACAAACTTTGTCCCTTGCCGAACGCATTACACTTGCCAAATCTGTCTTGGGAAGCGATTCTCGTTTATGTTATACAAACAGCAATGCTATTGAAAAGTTAATTCGTAATTTCATTTGGGGTTCCTCACCTTCAGCCCCCAAGATATCCTTGGTTAATTGGGAATCGGGTTGTCAGCCATTAAATAGAGGAGGTCTAAGCTTTCGCCAATTTGTGGAATGTGATCAAAATGAATTTAGCATGGCGTATTGGTGATGGTAGCACAGTCGATCTGGGTGCCGGCTGTTGGACCCCTACGTGCTCACTCTCTTGAGCCTTCGAGTCTTTTTGGGACATTATGACAGACACGGGGCAATGGAACATCAACTTGATCTTTCACCTTTTTCCAGCAAATATTGCAGGCCATATCATTAGCATTCGGTGCCCATCAATAGATGACATAGGCGACAAAGTTATGTGGCGTTAGAACCATGGCTTTACCATTACCGAGGCTTATCACAACCAAATGGCTCCAGTCTTGGTTCCTTAATTTTGTTGTTATTTAGTAAAGGTTTTTTTTTTTTTACAGGCTTAAACGTTTAAATAGGTATTTAATCTACAATGAAGGTAGTCTTTTATTTATTTGCATTTTTAATTTTTCTCACCATTTTCTTATTATTTTTTTTACAATTTCGTCCTGTTTATGCTTTGTAATTTTGTTTTCAGTTATTCAATTTCTTCCCTATTATTTTTCTTTTATTCGATTCAATCCTTGTTTCTTTCTATTCCTTTAAATTCGAGCACTTTGATTTGTACACCCTTTTAATTTAGTCCTTGTTCATGATTTATCATTTGGTCCTCCATTGTAGTTGCTACCCTCAAGCAGGAAAAAAAAAGTAACCACTCTCGAGTCTCGACTCTCACCCACCGACCAATATGCCACGCTTTGCAAGGTGATTTTACATCTGATTTTTCAAACATTTTCATGTTTTTTTAATATTTATTTTGAGTTCTTTAAAAAAATTTCTTCTTACTGTTGGTATGGGTCGGTTGTGAAAACATGTGTGTGCAAGTTACTATGATTAGGTGTTAATGAAGTTATTTTATTGTCTTTTGGGTGTCATTTTCGGTTGTGAAACTCTTAAACTTTCTGCAATATTTTATTGTCCTATTATGAAATTATAACTAACACTACATGCATCAATGTTAATATTTAGAGCTTTATTCAAAAAATATATATATTTAGAGCACATTGAGAGATCAAATCTTTACTTCTTTTTCTCTCCAGAATGCCAATCTTCTTTTCCCTTCAATACATGCATGGAAAAATGTATATCAAATTTCTTTTCCTTTTTTTTTTGCTATACAAATAGTTGACCGTTTATTATTTATATATAAATAAAAGTGGATATCGGGGCAAACAAGAACCCGTTTCCCTTGTTACCATCTCTAGTTGTTGATCTGGTTTGTATCGGGCTCCCCTGAGCCCATTATTTTTCGAATTTAATTGTTGTACATATTTTCGACTTTTTCTGTTGATCTGGGAAACGTAACAAGAATCATGATATTATTTATTCTTTAATCTATATTATATGTTTAAATATGATAATTTTAAAAGAATATTTAAAATACTCGCTTTAAGTACTGGTGCAAAGTTTAATGATGCAAAATAACTAATAATCACATAAACATAGGGGTGTTTGGCAAACAGCTGATGGTTGTTGAATGCAGTGGTTGGTTTGACTAACTGATCTTGTTAGCTTATTTGAGAAACTAATTTGATTAACTGTTTATATAAAAGTGTTTGGTAAAACTTAGTTTATATGAGTAAAATGACAAATAAGGGTATGGTACATTCAGTTGTTAAGTACATATATTTTATAATACTTTAGTCTTTATTGAGTGAAATTATTCGCATAAAATACTTTTGACAAGGAATTAAAAATTCTTTAAAAAATAATGAATATTTTTGAAATTTTGATTTGTTTTTAAAAATTAATATTTATAAATATTGACATTGTGGAGATTGATACATACTATTAACCTTGTATAAAATATCAACACTACAATTTTTTTCACTTTTATGTTTTACTATATTTTTATTAATTAAAATATACTTAAAAATCTACAACTAAAAAATAGAATAATAAAATAAAATATCAACACTATTGTCTGTTTCATTAGATTAGGTTTTATGGCAAAGGCGTAATTAGAAAATAATATGGTCAAGTACGTCATTTAGCATCTTATTTTACAAATCAGCTCTTCCAATCGACTAAATTTCTTAGCGTGTTTTATTTTAGCTTATTTTGCACAATTAACTCTTTTCAAAAAAGTATTTACCAAAAACTAAAAATGAAAGGTTTGACTATCAATAAGTTATTTGTGCCTAAATAACTTAAAAGTTCTTAAAAAAGTTATTTATCAAACGCCCTATAGCAGTATAAGCATTAGGACAAATTCTTTCAAACCGAACACGTTCACTAAGACAACACTTTTTATGTAATGACTTCGTTTCAAATCTTAATCGTATTGTTTACAACATATATATATATATATAACTACGTAAAACCAATCACCGAACTAACCCCACAGATACATCACAAACGTTGTCACCAGACAAAAATACTATTAATATTATATTAAAAAGTGGGTTTTTTCAAAGATTAACTATATATTTCAAAGGAGTGAAGATTAACTATTAATATTATATTAAAAAGTGAGTTTTCAAAGATACTTAAAAATTGCCTTAAACAAAAAGAGATCGCTAGAATCATATATTTCTATATATGTAGTGATTTCTTGTACTCTCATTAAACAAGTTATTGTTTTCCTTTTTCATCTGTGTTTTTCTCTTTAATAATCAACCCTAATTAGGTTTCTTAAAGGCTTAAACTAGTATAAATATAAATATAAATATAAATAGGCGTTGTATAACCACAAACTTAGTCTCCAACGAGCTGAACCAAGAAGACAAAAAGTAAGAACTGCTCATAGACCGACCGATCAATATGGCAGGGTAATATCACTAGCATTATATATATTGTGATTTTATATAGGTTTTTTTTTCTAACATTTTCATGTTTTTTATATTTATTTTTAGTTTTTATAATCTTTTACTTTATGTTGAAATTGTAAAAACAGATGGACGATTACGGTACTATGGATTGTAGGAACTATCGCCTTGTCTGCTGTAGGAGTTTATATAAGCAGACGCTCGCTCAAAAAATATTGTCATACTGATGAAGCAGAAGCAGAAGCTACTTAGTTCAGATTTAACAGTCAACATGTCTTAAAAATATTCGTGCATGTTTAGTTTTGTTATATTTCTTTTTTGCTCGAGTTTTAGTTTTAGTTTTTGTTATTTTATTTTATCTTTGCATATTAATAAAATAAATTTATTCGTGTACTTTGATAAAATTTGAGATTTTATTCATACACTTAAAAAATTAAGAATTAAGTTTTTTTTATTAATAATCACGACTTAACCATTAATATTTGTCAAATTTTGTTAATTTAACTCGTTTGTTGATTAGACAGTCTTTTAGAATAGGATAAGTTTGCCTAGTGCGTCGAATACCGCTAAACACTATTTACGTTGAACACCATTAAATTAATTAATAAAGATTTAAAATCTCAAGGACTCAACATATAATTATAAATTATTTAAAATAAAATTTCAATTACATTATTTTTCATATATATTATTTTTTAATTTTTTTAAATAATTAAATCAAATATCAACCATAATTAATCCCTTAATTAAACCATAATTAATCTTTTTTTAATTTATGGTTCTGATTTGGGAGAAAAGATTTACTGCTGTCGAGTAACCCCACAAAGATAATAAGGCAAGGGAGATGCCCACTAACTCCAGAGGAAATCGGTCTAATACTAAGAGCATTGGGTTTTGGCACCATTTTCGAAGTTTTTCCGGTCGCATGGCTGCACTCGATTACATTGTTTGTAACGAAAACGATGTTTTTGTCTCGAACAATAACGGAAATTAATTTAGGGTTCTAATTTGACTATGATATTTTAATTTGGGGGAAAAGATTTAGATTTTTTAATTTAAGGTTGATTATGGTTGATATTTAATTTAATTATTTAAAAAATAAAAAATATAATATATATGAAAATTAATTTAATTAAACTTTTATTTTAAATATTTTATAATTGTATATTAAGTCTTTAAAAATTTTAATTTTTATTAATCAATTTAATGATGTTCAACGGTGTTCGACGTTAGTAATGTTCAACGATGTTCGACGTCTATTGTAGAATTTTTCTTTAGAATATCGTCAAATTGTGTAGGTTGTTGAATCCATCAAAGATTCTCATATCTTAATTAATAAAATTCAGGTATCCACTAAGTATATGCCATGTCATATTTTTTTTAGAATTTCATCAATAGTATGTATATTACATCAAACAACACCAAAATAATTCTTATTAGTTTTTAGGGTAAAATATATATATCATCATTCAACTATCTTTTCACTCCTATTTTGGTCACTCAATTTTTAAACTTTTTAATTTATTAACTGAACTTTCAAATTCTCATGTTTTGGTCACTCTCAATTATTTTATTATTACTTTTGATATTTTTTGGAATTTTTATTATCATTTAATGTAAAAATAATTTAAAATATAAAATTAAATATAATTGTTCGTCGGCCACCATTTGCCGTCGTCGGATGCCACCGTCAACAACCGTAGATGGTGGTTGTTCAGTCCCAGATTTCACTAGTCATTTCGTCTCGGCTAGGGGTGATCTTAAATCGAATCGACTCGAAAAAATCAAAATTTTCGACTTGACTCAAGGCTAAAAAAACTTGACTCGACTAAAAAAAATTCAAATAAAGTTTGAGTTGTAAAATGAAAATTCGAATAACTCAAAATTTTTAGTAATTAGTGGATTGATTTTTAAGTTCAAGTTGAATCCCTCAATTTTTCCAGATATATATACTGATATAAAAAATATGAATAAATATATGTCACATATGAAGAAATATATATGCATATCTTGTATGATTAGAGAAAGTCGTTTAAATTGGAATCAAATTGTATTATAACATGAAAAATAATTACAATTAAATTTGTATAGGAACTCAAAAACTCGACTCGAATAAAAAAATTAAATAAAGTTTGAGTTGTAAAATATGACGCGTAAACTCGAATAACTCGAATTTTTTTATTCGAATCAATCGAATGCTCACCCCTAGTCTCAGCCTATGAGTCCAAATTCGACCTCCATTTTACCGAAAAATGCTCTGAGATCCTCAAAAAAGAGATCGAAAGTGAGGAAAACGAAAAGTTTCAATCGAAATTTGTGGGCTTCGGGACATTTTTTGATGAAACAAACACCAGATTCAGACTCAGCATGTTCGAATGAGTCCACCGATACAATTTGGAATCAAACGATCGTCGATTTTGAGACCAATAGTGGTCGACGGTGATGGTATTTTTTATTATATATTTTTAAATTTAATAATAATAAAATATAATTTTATTATTTATTTTTATTTTTTATATTTATTTTATTTATTTTAAATAAAATATTATTTTTATTATTTATTTTAAATTATTTCTCCTCTCATTTAATTCTTCAATTCATTTTCATCCAAGTTGATAATATGGAAAAGGAGCTGGAGAAACACGAGGCACATGTTGTTTCTTTGGAGACACAAGTTGGTCGGCGAGTCATTGTAGAGAAAAAAAATAACTTATCTTGCAATATAAAAAAAGGAAAAGAAGTTGGAAGTTCAAATTTCCGAGGTTCACGAAACAGTGATAGAATATGTAAATTTTAAACTTCTATGCAGGCTTCAAAATAAATTTAAGTTTTTGTACGTTTCTGCAGAATCAGGCAATTCCAGCAACCGCTGAAAGTAAACTTGTGGAAGCAAGAACTCAGTATGATGTGATGCTAAAAAGTAAGCAACTAGAGTTATCGAGATATTTGAAAGAGATTCTCAGAGAAATGACCAGATATTGTTTTTCCCTTTAATGTGATGTGAATCCTTAAAGATGAACATCAGATTAATAATTTTGAGGAGTTTGTGCGGGCTATTAGTGATATAAGGAGTAAGTATGACATATAGAAATAAGAGAATATTAAACTAGAAAAAGAGAAAGTTAGCCCATGATTGTCATGTATTGCAATACGCAGAAAATATTGTTCTCACTTACTGAATCTTTTAGGCTGACAAAGTTGTTGGAGAAATATAACGAAAATGTGACCAGAAGGTTGCAGGGTACAAAGAAGAATTAAGGTTGTAGTTATTGAGCATTCAAAAAGAAAAAGTGTATACACATCTTTGATACGCATAACATGTTGCCTCATTAAAAACCTTACCAAGAAAACTCATTGGGACAAAACATCGATTAAGAAAAAAAAGTGCAACGGGTATTTACCCCCTCATAAAAACATCACATAACATCTTTAAATTTTCATAATTCAATCTTGAATATTATTTTTCTAAATATCGTGAGGGATGAAAATTTGGAGTAATATGTTTCATGATGTATCCACTTTCGATTGAGATATACATCTTGCATTATCTCTACACAAGATAGCTTTGTGAAAGTAAATCACATATTTTCTGGATATGTTGGGTCAATGGTCTTAGCCAAACACATTTTTAGTTTGCCTCGTGCATAATAATTACTTCTTCAAGATTTTAGGAGGCATCGACGAAAATTTGAAGATCTAAAGGTAATGATCTTTGTATATCGATAGATATATTTTGACCAACTAATATATGGTGCCTCAAGACTAAGAAAATATATTATTATCTTTGAATTTTCATAACTCAATAGATATGCTTTATCCATATTGAATCTTCTTTAAGATTCTTTCAGCTTATGTCCATTCATAGACAAAAACGCATATTTAAGTGTTTGATCTTTAGGTCGAGACGAAACCACATCTCAAGATTCTTTTTCCCAAATACTTTCATCAAATGCTTCGAAAGTTCTTCACGAGTTTTCAATTTGAAGATCTCGAGGAGTTTTAATGAAATTTAAATTAGCACAATGAATCTTGATCCAAAACTCCTTTATAAAATACATAAGGAAATCTGGTCATTCTTGCAATATTTCCTCAATTAGTACACACTAAGGCAATTTTACTAAATGCGCAAAAAATATTCAATGATACATGTCTAAATAAATTTCCTCAAAAATTTTCAAATGTTTCTAGCATTTTAAATCATTTAAGGATAAATAAGGATCCATAAATAATTAGACGCATGTATATATTCCATAACTGCCAAATTAATTGCATCCACCATAAAAGTAATTAAAACTCTTCATAAATCATAATTCAAGTCATATTTACGACTACTTATTTGTGTCTCACTTGCATTACACCTTTAGGTGTTTGGACTGCTAGTCCAAATACTTCACTTTTGAAAGTTTAAAGCGTCTTTCTATATTGGCCAATCATTTCAACATCTATAAATTCTTATACAAGATCATTGTTTTCTTTCTTTACTTCTATAGAAGTATTTTATGTAAAATTGTTTGAAAAGTCGTTGTCGACAACTTTTCTATTTTGGTTCCATTCTCGTAGTGAAATAATTCATCAAGATCTCTTCAAGGTTTCAATCTTTATTTCAGGTACCTGAAACTCTTCTAGAGTTTTATTATTAGTTATGTCTTGGGTCTCTTCAGGATCACCCACTTCTAATATATGACCATCTTATATTACTTCTTATATTACTTTTCATTTACGAGAATTTTGATCATTGGAACCATTTCAACTATCATGCTTTAGACATGATTTACATCCTCTCGCTCTAACATGTAATTTAAATTTAGAGCATTTCAGCTGGTATATGAGACTTAATTTGTCTCATTAGGTCAGTAAATATATCTGACAATTGACATGTAATAACATGAATTATCTTATGAACTTCTAGTTCGTATACGAGGATCTAGATAATGATAATTCATTTTCCTCTATATAGCTGATTATTATCTCCCCTAATGTTGAGAAAAACAATGTCATAAATGATTCTCCAATTAATGTTTAAGAATTTAAACATAAAATTAGACTCATACTCAATATATTCTCAACCCTTTTTATTTACTCATTTTGTGCATTGTGGTGGAGCAATTCAACAATATATCGCGCATTCAAAAATTATAAAATGGGAAATGTATGGCTTCTTACCAAAAATCAATCATAATGGGGAGTTTATTATAACTCGTTGGCTTGATGCGTATAAGTGCTTCTATATGAAAATGACATATAAATAATAACTATTTTGTTCTCATAGTTTAGCTATTAAAGAGGAGGCATCCAATAGAAATTTTTCTAAACTGTATTTTTCATAATCAATAGACTTCGTATCAACTGATATACCCTAAAATATAAACACACTAGCTTTTGCAAGACGAATAGTCTAACTGCATAATCTAAATCTTTTTATAATCAATCTCACAAACTCTAGTTGTAAGTTGATAAAACAATGTAGATGCATCTACTAAAATCATATAAAACTTTTCACGTTTGCGAATATATGGGCTCATATTTCATTCAGATATGCAAGACATGCAATCTCAACTTTAGTACAAGAACTTCAAGTTCTTTTGATAAGTGAGATCTTAATCATTTCCTTTGAGAACAAGCAACACAAAAACTTCGTGTTCTTTCAATATGTGGAATTTAATCAATTCCTTTGAGAACAAACACCACAAGAACTTTAGGTTATTTTAATAAATGTGCATATAAATCTCAATAGCTTTCGCATCATTATTGATCAGGATGGTCTAACCGATCATGTCAACTATATACAAGTGTGTATATACATTTCTAAATTTCGTAAATTTTTGGTTTAACATAACATGTGATTAAATCTCACTCGTACATGTCAAATACGACCATCAAAATTTTTCCTTTGAATAGAAATATCTTTAGCTCTTTCAGAGCTTTTAATGGAAATTATCTTTTGGTAGCAATATATAGCTCTTCTAGAGCTTTCAACTGACCTTTTAGCTACAAAATTTATATTTACATTGGCTTATTTCAAATGTCAATTGATAACATGTGTTATATATAATTCTCAAAGGGATATTTGCGAATTCATATTGCTCTCTTAAAATTTTCACTTCTAGTGGTGACGATATTATTACCATTAACGGTAATTATTACAATATTCACAATTCTGCACTTTTCATAATGTGTTTTCTCTAAAAAAATTCATTGCTCTTCTAGAGCATCAATATTTTCAGTACTTTGAGATATAGTACTTATATTATTCCTTTGCATTTAAGTGGAAAATCTTATGTTGAGCATAAATCGTTATCATAGATTGTATTTGACAAGTAATCATGTTAAACAAAATAAATAAATATCATAATATATAAATATAAATATAAAACGTAAATAATTAATGTTTGTAAAGTAAATAAACATAAAGGAAAATAAATAAAAAGATAAATAATTCTCTTCAAAGTTATGAGAATAATTAAAAGATGATTTATTCTCTTCAAGGGTTATAAGAAAATCAACAACGTCGAAATGAGTTGAACCAACAATGTCCAAATAAAGTTGGACCAATATCATTTTTGTCATTTTTCGCAAACAAAACTTGATTCTATTTTTCCCTTTATCATTCAATGATTGTTGATTTTTCAACGTACGACAAGTACGATACCAATGGTTTATAACATCGCATTGGTAATAAAAAGGATTTTACTTCATTACAATGATTTTTATCACTCTTGTCATCCTTATAACCTCATTACCGGTGGTTAGAAGTGTCCTTAAAATGATCATATTTTCCATGCCTATATTTATGGCTTCAATCACGACCACAACTTCTAATGTGGCTTTTATTCTTTCCATAATATAATATCACATTCACTTCAGGGAATGGAGTAGAGCCAGTGGGCCTTTGAAACCTTTTTTTTTACCTATCATTATCACAAAGAACAAAGATTTAATCCTCGTACGCATCATTGTTAAACAAGTCCACAAGGTCCTTTAAAAACCTTCTTCGAGACCAATAGCCTCGTAAAACGCAATGTCCAACCAATATACTTGTATTATATCGAAGTTATGTTACCAATTAAATAGTGATTTACCATGTTTGCATTCTCTTCAGGGAATGAAACGAATCCAATAATTTCATGGAATAAGTATTATGCTGCATTCACTCCAAGGAATGTCTCATCATTGATAATCGCATAGAATAAACATCATGCTTGCATTCACTTCAAGGAATGCCTCCAAAAAATTCTTGTCAATATGAATTTTTGTAATTTGACATTGGGAGAAGTCTACAGTTGAGTTTTTCGATGTAGAAGAAATATTACTTTCGAGCAAAATCACCATGATCTATCACACTTTAAAATAATAATATAAAAAAATAAAAATAAAACCAAAATTTACCGATATTGAATTTTCTCTCGAGGACAAAGGAGACATAACAAATGACCGAGATAGCTTCTCATAATCCATTTATATCATGTCTCTTTCCAAGCTATTTAAACACATGTAAAACTCAAATCACGATTAAAAATACCAAATCTCATAATTATAATAATCGTGAATAAATATCAATGTTCAAATATAAGCTAAAAAATAAAGATTTTTTTTTAAAATAAAAAATGAAAAACATGACCTTTGATTGAGTGGACGGCGACTTAATATTTAAGGGGTGCATTCAAGCCAAAATCTTTGCAATCAAACATTGGTTCTCATTCTTTTCATCGTAGATCACAAAATTGTAGTCACCAATATGAAATTGAAATTCTTTCGAGGAATCACCAATAAGAATCACGAATCGAGCGAGATTGTGCTTCAAAATCCATGACTCGTTCAAACCTTCAAAACATGCCACCATCTTCGGTTCAACGTAGGATCAAAACTTTTCCAGTAACTTCTTTGGGATTTGAACAAAGAGCATCAAAATCTTTCGAGCAACCATTGATTTTTCAAAAATTAAATCAAATTAAAGATCAAGAGAAAAATAATCGATAATTAAAATATAATTGAGGAGAAGAACTTATCTCTAATTCATGCTAGAATCAACTTCTTTTTTACAACTCTTTTAGGATTTGAACGACATACACCTCGATTGGTTAGAGTCTCGTGTTGATAACGTGTTGTGAATAAAATAAAGAAGAACAAGAATAAGAACGAAGAACAAGAAGAACAAATAGATGAGAGAAAGAGGGAGATTCGTATTATTCTCAAAACTAGAATTGTGTACAATGCCTTCATCTATTTATAGGTATAAGAAGTACATAATACATTAAACTCTAATTAATAGAGATAATATTCCTAATAATAAATAAATCAAACTCCTCAGATAAAGTTCTCATCATGATAGACATCTACATAGATAAATATTCATAACATATGTCACTTTTATTTTAAAAGTATTTTTTTAAAAAATAACGATAATGGATTGTCAATCTAGTTACTCAATTATAGGTTTAGTAATAAACAAGTCACTCATTTTTTATAAATAAGCCACCATTAAAATTGAAACAACAATTTGGTATAATAATATTTTTAGTCCCTAAAACTTATGCATTCTATTAATTTGATCCTAATTCAAAATAATTCAATAAACTTAACCATTCATATTTAAAATTTGGGTAATGTTCACAAACAATCCCTTTCGTTCGGTGTTTGTTCTAGTTTGGTCACCAGATTTCAAAACAGCTTATTATGGTCCCTTACATTTATAATCTGTTTTATTTTAGTCACTTTGCCGTCATTCTCCGTTAGAGGAGTAACGGCCGGCTGACATGGAAATTTTAAAATTAAAAAAATTCCACGTGTATAATACACGTCATTGTCCACTCTACCAATACGCCAACATGGACTCTACATTTCAGGCCTTGTTCCTCTGATATTCAAGGCATGTGCTTCTGCTTCAGCCCAAACTTATGGGAAATCTTTGCATGCCGAGTCAATCAAATTTGGGGTATTCACCGATTTCCACATCGCCTCTTCATTGCTGAGCATGTACTCGAGATGCAGCAATTTGATTGATTCCCGGAAGGTGTTTGATGAAATGCCCAAGAGAAATGTGGCGGTATGAAACGCGAGAGAAATGCCCACAACCACATAATCGGGAAAGGTGATGAACATAGGGCATGATCTGAGGTCGAAGAATGCGACACTTAGGGTGAGTGGCTACTGTTTGCAGTAGTAGTAAATGCAGGCCTTTGCCAAAGCGGTTGCAGAGAGACAAGGAAAGTACTTGGCAAACCTACTAAACAAAATTGGTAAAGATGGTGGGGGACATGCTAACAGTGCTAAGGAATTAGACTTTGGGGATCCATTCGAGTACAAGCATCTGGGAAGCATGGAAACTGTTGGCATATTCAAGGCTCTTGTTGACCTAAGACAGAGCAAGGTGATTTACTTATTCATTCATGTTAGGGAGCTATTAGTTTGGGTGATTTGTGAGGCATCTATAATTGATTTTGTAGGAAGCGAAAGGGGTATCTCTAGCAGGATTCTTCAGCTTCTTTATATGGCGCTAAACATATCTAACACGGGTCGTTAGCTGGAGGAACAAATTCTATGTGCTTATTAACTGGCTTACTACTTCTGTGTTTGGTCGTGACATTAGCATATTATAGATTCTAACTTTCTAAGAGAGTTCAGTTGATCCAAATACTTGCACTCTTGAATTAGCCAATGTTTTGCCGACAAGATCTTTCAATTCGATCTCTCCCGGAAACCTTCCCTCATTCAACTTAGAGAAAACCTATAATTTCAGAAAGTGAAAGAAGGTAAGCAACTAGAAACATTACTTCCTACATTTTAAAACGTAACAAAAAAGTTTGATTTGAGATCTTCAAACCAGAATTGAATCTCAGGTTTCCTAACCAGCTAAAATAACCTCATCAATCAATTAAGCAATAAGAAACTGCTCAGGACAGTAAACATATACATAGGAGAGAGGTCACTGACCAATTCACCATTACAGTAAACCTCGAAAGCACCAGAGCTTTGAAGAAAAGACTGCATTACATTTTCAAGAAGCCAAGCAGTTACAATGGACCCAAACCTATTTGCACGCAAGGAATAATACCATAAGGGCGGCGTCATAATCCCAATCATAGGAAATATCTGTTCACCCGCCATTATAATCCCTATAACTCCAAACTGGAAAACTGGAACCACTTTGGAAAGCAACCGCTTTGGCAAAGGTGGTGGATAGTTATCAAGGATTACATCAATTCCAGGAAATTGGGTTTCCAACACCTTCTTCGTTGTCACGGCAGTTCCCCTGCCGTGAATATGCGTATTGGTGGAGTGGACAATGACGTGTATTATACACGTAGAATTTTTTTAATTTTAAAATTGCCATGTCAGCCGGCCGTTACTCCTCTAACGGAGAATGATGGCAAAGTGACTAAAATAAAACAGATTATAAACGTAAGGAACCATAATAAGCTGTTTTGAAATCTGGTGACCAAACTAGAACAAACACCAAACGAAAGGGACTGTTTGTGAACATTACCCTTAAAATTTTCGGCATTGCATCATTCTGACACACCCTTCGAGACTTACTGCACTCCATGCTATTGTCCATCAGTCTGATAATCAATAGATGTGACAGCTCGACAAATACAATCACTTCACTACTAAACAAATGGAAAATTAATGGAATAGACTCATTATGACCTTCACGCCACTTGGCGATTTCTAGTAAACAGAATCACTTCGCTAATAAATTAATGGAATAGACTCATTATGAAAAAAGTACATACTTTTTAAAATCGACACATGATATTATTATCTTTTCTAATACTAGCAAGTTAAACACTTAAACTTGATAAAATAAAATTATGGTTTTACTTTTGGGGAATGAGAAAATAAAATTTAATTTAATTTTTTAATATAAAATAATAAAATAACATATAATATAATAATATATATTATATAATCGGTCGGTTCGGTTACTCAATTTATCCCAAAACTGTAAACCGTAACCGAACCGTTATCTTTTAAAAAAATAAAAACCCGAACCGAAACC
The DNA here is from genome assembly GCA_958450335.1 of Hibiscus tridactylites. Classification (NCBI taxonomy): domain Eukaryota; kingdom Viridiplantae; phylum Streptophyta; class Magnoliopsida; order Malvales; family Malvaceae; genus Hibiscus; species Hibiscus tridactylites. Next base: position 60,835,193 of record OY288286.1, on the reverse strand, counting down.
GAATTTTTCGGGTTTCGGATTTCGGTTTTTTTTGCACACCCCTATATACTACAATGTTTTATATTTTTATAAGTACATCAAATAATTTAAGAAAAATCAAAAATATATATATTGCAAGAGATTACATAATTGATAACATGTCACTATTTAAGATTACAAAATCACAAATATATTACCCAACAAGTTAATGAAGACAACTATAATTAGAATACTCAACAAGTTAATAAAAATAGCTATAAATATGTTTTACTCTACAATATGTAAAACATAATTACAAATTTACTTTTATCAACACAATATGGTTGAATACGACAAATAAAAAAATAGTATCATATCATATTTAACAATTTTATAATGTATAATTAGTACTACACTGCATTAAAATAATAATATTGTCCAAGTGCATAATTAGTATTACACAACTTTAAAACAATAATATTATCGAAATAAAAAATTAGTAGTATATAAAAATTATAACATAATATTGTTCAACTACATAATTAGTGCTACAACACATTAAACAAATTATATTGTTAGAGTGCATAATTAATACTACAACACATTAAAATAACATCATATTGTCAAAGTGCATAACTAATACTACAACACATTAAAACAACAACATTGATTAAGTGTATAATTATAATTAAAACTACACATTTTTACCCTTGAGTAATCTTTTGAAGCCAAAATTTTCTATGCTTCGGTTTTTTAGCCAAGAAAATTTTGGCCTTGGGCTTAATCTTCCCAAGAAAATCAAACACACTGCAAAAAAACGTATCATCAAATTCTTCGGTTTTCATAGACATCACTTCTTCGTAAAAATGTGATGTCTTGTCCTCGTTAATTTTTTTAATGCTTCAACAATCTTACCGAGTTTCTCACATACAAATTGAAGGCGGTCTTCCTTATCAGTTTTTTTTTAATGTTTACCTTTTACGCTTTGATATGTCGGATGAAGATACCTTTGATCCTTCCTCATTAACATCTTCAATGCTGAAGTTTAACGAGATTGAGCTTTTATTATCATCATCCAAATCTATAGCCGTAAATGTTTTGGCAAAACTACACGTTGTCATATCTTGACCAACAATCAAAGTCATCTCATCATAAGAATTAATTTTTTTGTTCAAAAATGACGAATATTTCGAGTGTGCCTATAAAATATTATACACAATTAGAATAACTAGTAAAATATAAGTTTAATATACTAAAATAAAAATATATAAAGATTATCGTTATTGCAGCATTATGCGTCACTCTATCGCATGTTATCATCCCACTCAAATTTACTTTTTTCACGAATTTTGCATATAATTTTCCTTGTGTTTTTTACAGTCCTCAAATGATTTTTTACATGTTCAGTATCACACTGAACTTGAAAATTTTCTGATATGACTATAGCAACTCGGTTTGTAGAATTCAATCTAAAAGTATTATACGACTTATTTCTTTTTTGAGCATCCTCTTCAAGTATTTTTAAGAAAATATGCCTCATTGGTTTTGTCCATCTAAAATGTTTTGATGCGCCCCTATCTTTACTTGATTTAGGGTTACTCATTGCTATTTGCTACATTAACAAAATATATAAAAATAAAATAGTCATATAAGTAATAAAAATTCAAAACTCACCGCAACAATAATTATTGTAAAGAAAGAATCAGTTTCCAACAATCTTAAAACATAAAATTTAAATTCTATAATAATTTGTAATATTCAAATGACCAAACTAACATAACATAATAATTTCCATAACCATCAAATTTAAAACAAAACACCCAACAAAAAGTTTTAAAATAAATCGATGTCTAACGTACATAACATTACAATCCTAATATAGCAATTTTAATATCCAACATACTTAAAACATAATAATTTTAATATCCAACAAACTTAAAACATTACAATTTCAATGTCTAACGTACATAATATAAAAATACTCGACAAAAAGTTTTAAAATAAATTGATGTTCTAGCCATATAGTTAGTCCACATAGTTTGTGCAATTTCATCTCTCTTAGCAGCCCATCCTCTAACTTCTTCTCTCTTTTCTTGTTGCGTAAGACTTGATATTATCAAATTAGATTCGTCTTCCTCATATAATTTTTTAATAATTAAATTATTAGGATTCACTCACATTATATGATTATGAATGATACAACAAGCCAACACTATATCGACTTGTGTTTGAAAATCTCAAAACGGTTCAGCATCTAAAACACGAAAACATTTTTTTAAATTCTCAAAGACTCGCTCAACAGTAACTCGTAGTGACGAATGACGAAAATTAAAGAATTCTTTTTTTATTTTCTGAACAATGATCGTTAAACTCTTTTAAATGATATCGAAAATCACGATATGTAGAAATAATTTCATTTCAAATGCCATATCCAACATCAGCAAGATAATATTTACCTACAACTTAACAAAATGTTACTATTACTTAATACATTATGACTTTAATTAAAATATTTTGTATCATTAATGCTAACTGTTATCTTCTGAAATTTTAAATTTTTTTGGACGTGTAAGTGTATCCGTTAAAATACAAAAATCATGTGCACCGCCTTTCTAACCAGCTAGAACATAAAAAAATTTAAATCAAAGGTAATGGCAGTCAATACATTCTGTGTTGTTTCCCATTTACGACTGCAAAATATTCCTTGAATGCTAAGTGGGACAGATGCACGAACATGAGTGTCATCTAATGCTCTCACACAATCTTTAAAATATAATTTTGAAATAGCTCTTAACACAATCTTAAAGTAACGGTAAATTGTCTCAGTTGATTTGTAATATGTTGATCCAATCACTCTAAACCTTACATTATGACCAATTATATGTAAAAATATGATAATTTGTTCCCTAACACTCACTGCTCTTGTTGATTGTAACAAATTGTTCTTAGTAAAGATATCACACAAATTAAAAAAAGCAATTAGTCGCATCTTTATTATATCAATACAATTTTGGTCACCTTTATATAAAATACTATTAATATAATTTTTTCTTTCGTAATCTTAGTTCACATGAAATCACGAGTTATTTGTTTTTTAAATCTTAATCTTTGAATCAAAATAGCCCCAAAAGTTAAAGATGAATCAGCGACTCCCGCTATTACATTTTGAATAGAATTGTGATTCATCTACAAAGAAATAATAATAATAATAATAATAATAATAATAATAATAATAATAATAATAAATATCCAACTTTAATATCTGTCTTATTGTTTTCTACATTTATTTTTTAATTTCACATATAAAATCATCCAAATATTTTTTAATTTAATTAAAAAATATCATGGTTAGAGAAGCATTTCCATTCAGTTGTCCTAAAGCCACTTCTGCATTATGTTTCTTCCTTTTTCTTAGTGTCCAGGCATCATTCCAATCATCATCGTCACTGGAGCTAGAAGGAACATTGCCATATGTCTCCTGTATGTAGCCAAGAAAATAAGGATAAGCAAATCATGAAGGAAATAACCAAAACAGTATATGAAAAAAAGACATCAAATAGCGACTCCATTAAGCAAAAAAAAAAAACCGATAAATTGGAAGTTCTCTAAATGCAGATAAAAAGCCTAACTGATTTATGACTGAAGAAAACAATTTGAAATTTATTTCTAAAAAAATAATTGGATGATTTTATATGTAAAATTAAAAAAATGTAAAAAATAATAAGACATATATTAAAGTTGGTGTTTCATAGCACAATATTATTCTTAGTGCAGTGGCTAACCCACTACCTTTGCTTCTACAATGTCCGGGTTGAATCCCCTTAGTAGCATGTATGCTGAAATTTGTTTTTCTCCTCTAAATAGGTGGTGACACATGTCACCACATGATTGGAGGAGGAAAATAATTTATTATATCAAATATAAATAATTAAATTCCTCCAATAAGGTGTTGACACGTGTCATCACCTAATTAATTTATTTTATTAGTTTAAAATTAGGACTAAATTGAAAGAATGTGTAAATAGTAAAGACCAAATGTGTAATTGTACCTTTAATTTTTTAACTGCCACGTCACCTTCTGTTAGCCCATTAATGGCCGGTGGTCACATTGATCAAATTTCAATAGTTTGAGTGGTCAATTGAGTCGATTTTTTTAATGTGGTCATTTTAATACATTTACCATAGTATGGTATCATTGGGTTAATTTACCCTAATAATAATGTTATTAGCTCAAAAGGAGTTATTGGATGTTAATAGATTGTTGGAAGCAAAGACCAACCAAGGAGGTGTTCAAAATATTATCATGTATGAGATATTTTTAATTAAATTCACATTTGTATTATGTAATGTAAATTCAATTTACTTAAAGGGCATAAAATCAAGATTATAAAATAGTAAAAAATCATGATTAATAGAATCAAAAGTTTAGCGGTGTGAAAACTTAAAAGAAATTAGCAATAAAATTCAGCTTGAAAGCTTAAAACTTAAATTATAAAATTCAGCGTAAAGGTAAAAACATGAAACTACAATAAAAATGTCGATAATTAGAGAAAACAAAATTAAAAGCTAAACATTTGTATCAATAAAAGAAGCTCATTTTACACTTTTAGATATGGACAATTCTTATTTTACGAGAATGATTAAGAACAAGCAGTTTCTACTTTGTCATTAGATTTTAGCTCACCCTTTTGAAAAGTTAATACCTTGGTTAACTGATTTGCTTATCATGGTTTCTTCTTTTTTATTTTCTAAATGCAGATTCATATGTTTAATTTAATGCTTACTTTATTTTCTGAAAATTTTAAGTAGCCTCAGACAGCTCGCATTCTTCTTATTTTACGAGGATGATTAAGAACAAGCAGTTTTTACTTTGTCATGAGATTTTTAGCTCACCCTTTTGAAAAGCGAATACTTTGATTAACTGATTTGCTTATCATGATTTCCTATTTTTTATTTTCTGAATGCAGATTCATATATTTAATTTAATGCTTACTTTATTTCCTGAAGATTTTAAGGAGCTTCAGACAGCTCGCATCCTTCTTTACAAGCTATTTTATGATCAGGCGAACCAAAGAATGACGCAAGTGAAAAAGAAATAACAAGAAATCTAGATATGAACAAATACAAAAAACCCATTTTTCAAAAGAAAAAAAAATAAAGAGAGCATATCTTGGTGAAGCTTACTTGTGGTGAAGATGACAGAGAACAACGCGCGGTGATGGAGAGAGAAGCGATGAGAGACGATTACGACCAGTAATAGAGAGAGCGGTGATGAGAGAGCAGGAAGTAGAGGGATTGGGGGAAAAGGTGAAGAAAGCGACTTACCGATAAATTTTCGGTAAGTCGATTTAAATTACATTGACTATAGTTAATTTTACCCAGGCAAACACCTGAAAGAGAGTAAAGTGATTTTCTGAAAATGAACTACTTCAAACAAACAGACCCTAAGTGTACGACAGAGATCGGCCAGGATTAGTTAAAATCAAGTCTTAAAAATAGAATGGACAATAAATTTTTTTGTCTCAAACTTGATTTCTCCCCTCGAAAGATCAAAACTTCCAAGGCACTTAAGAACGCAAGATCGTTCTAAGTGGAACCAAATTATAAAAGATGACCATCAAATTCAAAAGAATAAAATTAAAGAACGCAAACAACAACACAGATGATTTTAGAGTAAATGTCATGATTACTCAGAAGATAACGATTGAATGAATTACAAGTGAGATTGGGAACCTCTATTTATAGTTGAACTCCTTAAATCTGACGATCAATACTCATTTACATCGACAGACGAAATTACACTGAATCTTTACAAAATCTCAAATATCTCAACATTATCTAAATAAAATATTTGAAATAATTCAAATGAATAATGTTTGACTAAGTTTCTAAAATCTTCTAAGGACTAAATTAAGTCTGGTAGTCTTTTCAAACTCAATTCCTCGATATGAACCTATTAGACAATTAATTATGTATATAACTTGGTCTGAACTGGCGGCTCATTAAATTAATCTCTTCTTACGACTAGAGAACAATTGTAACAACAATGATGACGGTAATAATTACAACACCCTCGATTCATCTCCATTTTAGTCACCGTAGGATTAGGGGCATAATTGAGAAAGACAGTAAATGGATTTCCTTCTCCGATCCCTTCAACAACACCTAAAGATTAATTGCGGGGAGGAAAATTGTACTTTTCAATTTTAATGGTTTAGTTATATTCTAAACCATTAACCATTTTAAAATTATTGTAATTAACTCTTTATCCTTTCAAAATTTTTGGTCTAATTAATTTTTTAGGAACTTATTAGTATTAGAATTAATAAAATTAAGTCTTGACTCCAAATTTTTTAGTTTAATTATTTTTCTAGAACCCTTTAATTTTAAAATAAAAATTAAAATAAAACAATAATTCCCATAATTTTATAGCGTAATTATCTTTTAAAACTATGTTCATTTTAAAGGGATAAAATTCGTCTGCCCCTTTTCGGTACCCCTACATATGCCCCAACACTAAAAAACACTACAAAATTAAAATTTAAGCCTTAACCCTAAATTCTAAATTCTAAATCCTACACCATATACCCTAAAAAATACACCCTACCTTAAATTCCCTAAATTCTAACCACAACCCCTAACCTAAAATCCTAAACCTTAAAATTTGAATCATCACCAACACCAACACCATCTATGGCTCTGTCTCGTCTTAACGAGATAAACAATTACCTGCACCTGTTGTTTCATTTGTTTTCCTTTTTGTAGGCTTTATAGACCGGTTCTGAGGTCTTATCCGGTGAGTTAGTCATTCGTTTGTTGTACTTGTACCAACTCAAACCACCAAATTTATCTTTTTTCTATCAATAAAATATAAACGCTCAAAGATTTATTATGAGCTCATAAATCCCTCTGAGTTCAAAACATTAATTTCAAAGTCTTTTTTAAACAAGTCTGAGGTCAACTTGATTAGAGTGAAAGCTACTAGTTAATGAGTGGTTGGTCAAATAAGGCGAGCTCTTTCACAAGGAAACATGAATACAAAATGAACCTGTCAATTATGGATCCATGAAAGATTTTGTTTGATTAAACTATAATATATGTCACTCAATTATAAATAAGATTATGTGTGGATCATTCAATTATTAAAAATTATACTTGGTTCACTCAATTATGGGTAAAATTATATTTAAGTCACTCTTCATATTTAATATATATATATATATATATATTAATTCGTGTATTAAATTAATTAATGATTTCAAATAAAGTACTCTAGTGTTAGTGAGGGTATACATGTGATTTAAAAAAAAAAATGACTAAATCAAATGTAACGTTGACCGATAATTTACCCATTTTGTTTTAAATATATTATCCCAAACCCCTATCTTGGATTTTTATGACAAAGTGATCCATGCAACTCAAGAATGTTTTATTAAATACCAATGTTTCAACTCTTCATAACATCAGAGTTACAGGAAAGTAAAGCACGATGAAGAGCTCACAACCAATTACACCAAAGGAAGAGGAAGATTGCTTACGTGCTATTCAATATGCTACTTCAACGGTTCTTCCTTTCGCCTTGAAAACTGCCGTCGATCTTCGTTTATTCGAGATTATAGCGGAATCAGGTCCCGGCTCCAAGGTTTCAGCTGCCGAGATAGTGTCCAAGCTTCCTACTACCAACCCTAAAGCTCCGGATATCGTCGATCGTATCCTCCGATTTCTTACGACTCATTCCGTCTTGGATTGCGATCTTGTTACCGATCAAGACGGAAATACGACGAGATCGTACGGTGTTTCTTCGATCGGCAGATACTTTCTTCCAAATGAAAATGGAATCTCTGTAGTTCCAATGCTGAACTTGACTATGGATAGACGTTTAATCGAGTGTTGGTTAGTTCTTTATCCTTTAACATTTTATGAAATGTGTTACATGTCTATATTAGCTACTATGCTTCTGAAATTACAAATATATTTTTCGACGTATCGTGTTGCGATCGTTATTTAAATCAGTGCTTCATCTTCTGAACATAATGTTTTGTAAATTTGTGTAGGAACTTCTTGAAGGAAACAACGCTGGAAGGTGGGTTGTCATTTCAGAGGGCATTTGGGGAGGACATGTTTGAGGTAGTTACAAAAGATAGAAAATTGGCCAATACATTCAACCAAGCCATGTCAAACCACACCGCCATTGTCATGGAAAAAGTCCTACAAATTTACAGTGGATTTCAAGGCTTAACTCAAGTCATCGATGTGGGAGGGGGATTGGGCACAAATCTTAAGCTCATTGTTTCAAAGTACCCACAAATTAAGGGCATTAACTTTGATCTTCCCCTTGTTGTTAAAGATGCACCCAATATCCCAGGTAATCCTACAACTTTTATAGAAAAATCGAGTTGAGTTCAAATCATATTTAAAATTTCATGCATGAACTTTTGACAATATTTTCTTTGTTTTAGGTGTGGAGCATGTAGGAGGAGATATGTTCAACAAAATTCCTAATGGAGAAGTTATTTTTATGAAGGTTAGCTCTCAAATTTTAAAACATTAAAAAGATTTTTTTAATATAGATATAGTATATGATGTAATATCTGCTTTTACATTTTTTTAACTTTTTAATAATGCGCGCACATACCTTACACACAAGTGTTAAAATCTGAATTTTCTATGATGAATATCATACTTTTTTCTACTAAAATCAATAGTTGGAATACAATGAAATTGCTGAAGAATTTTTATAAAAATATAATATTTTGTTAAATTAATTTGTATTCAAACTAATAAATATACATTTATTGTGAATGGTTTAGTGGGTACTTCACGATTGGGGAGATGATGAATGCTTGAAATTGCTGAAGAATTGTTGCAAAGCAGTATCAGAGTGTGGGAAAGTGATATTGATTGAATCGATGATGCCAGAACTGCCCTCCACCGACGTTGTCGCAACCACGACGATCCAATTCGATGTGGGATTGCTTCACTTGCTGCCTGGCGCAAAGGAAAGGACTTTAAAACAATTTCAGACACTGGCCTTGAAAGCTGGTTTCTCTGCTTTGAAACCTGTTTGTCGTGTTTATAATTATTGGGTCATGGAATTGATCAAATTTTGAACAATTCACCACAATTATTAGGGTAAATTAATCACTAAACTTTACTCTTAAACCTATTTTGGTCATTAAAGTTTCAAAACGTTCAATTTACTCATTGAAGTTTAAACATCGAACGCTTTTTGGTCACTAAAGTTTAGACATTGAACGTTTTTTTGTCATTCTTAAACCTTAAAATGTCGTAGATGGTGGTCGTTCGGTCCTAAATTTCACTAGACACTTTGTCACGCCCCATGATTTTAAATTCGGCATCTATTTTGTCAAAAAGTGCTTCGAAGTTCACAAATCGATTAAAAATCTTCTGATTTCTATCTCGTCGGATGGACCTCATTTTTCAGTATGTTGTTTCTCTCGTGCTGATAAAGTTTTTCATCTTTCGAATCCTAAAAAAGTTTTTTAGGTCGCCGGTAAATAGACGTCGTCAAAAAGTTAACGGATGAGTGACTAAAAATATTCAATGTTTAAATTTTAATGAGTAAATTGATCGTTTTAAAACTTCACTGACCAAAATAGGACTGAGAGTAAAATTTAGTGATAATTTACGTAATTTATCCAATAATTATTATAAAAACATCTAATAATGGACATATTAGATTTTAATAATTATATAAATATTTCATACGATGAAAATTTATGTTATTTTGATATATTACTTTTGCATTGGTGTAAATGTATTGCGTTTATAATATTATACGATTATAATTCAGACTTTTAAGTTTAAGTTATAAATTTTTTTTGAACAAAGTTTAAGTATAATTCTAATCCCAAAGTGCAAGCTATTATTTAAAAGATTAATATCTTATACACTGGCGGTGGAAACTTTCAGTTTCTACAAGCACCTTAGTTTTAGAGTATATGGAGTTAGTTTAGGGTATATGGATTATGGGTTTAACTGTAGGGGTTTAGAATTTAGGGATAGTTGTTTCAATTTAAGGTTTATGGTTATAATTTAGGATTTGTAGGTTAGGCCTTAGTTTTTAGGGTAATACGGTGAGGATTTAAGTTTTAACCTATAAACCCTAAATTATAATCCTAAACCTTAAATTGAAACAACTATCCCTAAATTCTAACCCCCTACACCTAAACCCCTAAACTCTATACCCTAAACTAACTCCCTATACCCTAAACTAAGGCGCTTGTGGAAACTTTCAGTTTCCACCGCCTGTGTATAGAATATTTATCCTTATTTAAAGGGTAATTATTCTATACACAAGCGCTTGCGGAAACTTTTTTACACAATCGTCTTGGTTTTAGGGTTTAGTGACTTAGTTTAGGGTTTAAAGTTTAGGGGTATAAGTGTAGTAGTTTTGAATTTAGGGGTTGTTGATAGAATTTTGGGTTTAGGGTTAAAATTTAGGGTTTATAGGTTAAAACCTAAATCCTACCCATAATACCCTAAAACCTAAACCTTATCCCTAAACCCTAAATTCTAACCCTAAATCTTAAATTCTAAACATGACCCCTAAATTCTAATCCCCTACACCAAAACCCCTAAACTCTAAACCTTAAAACCTAACCCTAAACCTTATAATTAAGACGCTTGTGGAAACAAAAAAAATCCACCACCGGTGTATAGGATAATAATCCTTATTTAAATTTTTATTTTACCATCATAAACTTTAAATTCTAATCTTAAATTTATAAACTTTAAACTCTCAATTAAATTTTAATCTTAAAATTAATTCACTTATAAATTCTTTTGCATTGTCAATATATTGAATAATTTTCTGAATTTTCTACTTAAATTTATAAAATGTCGTTCCTTAGATAATTGTTGAATAATCAGTCGATTAGTTTTGGCCCTAAATTTTGTAAATGTATTAAAGAATTCACTTATTATTAATTCAATAAAAAAATTGTCGTCGAACTCAGTCGATCATTTCTCTTAATTTTTTATCGTCGAAAATCGACGAACGACATGTTAGCTAAAAATTGAATAACGAATGTGAAATTGTCGTTTGACTGGTACACCGTTCGTTAGAGACACATTAAGGAAAATGATCGATTAGATCCGACGACTAAAGGGGTGAGCTCGTCGAGACGACAGTGGTGAGAATGAGGATTCGAGATTTTATGATTTTTAGGGATTTGGAGATAGATTTAGGAATTTCGAGAATTTCGAGATTTTTTAAAATTAAAATTTTAAACTTTTTATCTCAAAAAAATTAAAATTATTGTCACATATCAAGTATTGGTTAAATAATAAATTTTTTAACGACCTTTAATAATTAGACACTTAAAATTTTAACGGTATAAACATTAAAAATTTATTTTTATTTAAAATAATTTAAACAACTAAAATTAAAAATATATATAATTTAAGTACTTGTGTGTATATGCCTAAAAATAATACTAATATTTAAGAAATGATTTTCTAGTGTTTGGAGGCCCAAACAAGAATGTTATAGTAGTGGACCTAAGATGTGGCAAGATCTAAAAGGCATTTGCTCTTTCACCCATTCCTGTTTTAAAGTAGAATGCTTATTATCAACAAGTCATTTCTTTCTTCCTCTCTCAAAATTCAGCACTTTTGATCCCAATTTGTAAAAATTCACGCTATTCTTCATTACCCATTACTCACATAAAAAAACTCACTTTCCTCCTTTTTCCCCATCAATCGGATTATTATTATCATTTGTTTTGCAGGTGAAATTATTCGAACTTCACTTTCTAGTCGCTTAAGGTTTATGTTGATAGCCTCTTTGAAGCATGTAAGTCTTATTGTTTTTATTACAAATATAAATTTGGGTTTTTATTTTTTTGTCTTTAATTTATGAATTGATGTTTGTTTGTTTACTTAGCTTCATTATTTGTTTTTGCTTACCATTTCTTCTTTGTGCGTGTGTGTTTGTTAAATTTCGAATTATATTAATGAAACAATTGCCCAGTGAACTTGTTGAGGAAAGAGATGAACTCTAATTTAAACGGAGAAAGGAAAATTAGCTAAAACCAAAGAGGAGTGATTGAATGGTTGTGCAAGTGTCACGTGACTGTCCTGGATCAAAATGATTTCTCTAACTCATATAAGTGTATTAGAATCATTGTGCAAGATTCGTGCCTCGCGGGGCTGTTGCTGGCTTCTATTGGGATTTAGGCACATTTTTTTCCTTTGATGTTCATGAAGCTCGTTCTTTTTGTCATTTTGTATTTTGTTTTAGGCATGCTATGTGTATTATTTATATACTCCTGATTCCTGAAGGGATATGTGCCAACCATCTAACTCCTATTGCCGGAAATTTTAAACTCCGTCTTCGGTGTGTTAGATAATATATGTTGTTTTTGTTTGTGAGCAAAAGTTGAAACTAAAGGGATCTTGGATTTTTTTTTTTGAAGAATTGATTGATGACTTTGAATATGTGTCTTGGTATTTATATGGTTTATCATAACTTTGAAAATCCTTTTTCTAATGGAATCTCGAATGACCTTCAGCAAATTTTATGGTTCAACCTTTGCTAGTATTCCTCTAAAATGTAAGAAACCTGATAGTCGCCATCTTTGTGTGCTGCTAGTTTATTATCTTTCTATATTTTCTGAAGCAGTTATCGATGTTTTTTTAAGCTTGTTAACTGTTGAATTGTGCTTTAGGGAATCTGCTCAAGAAGCTCTTCTTCCTGGATTGCCGGATGATTTGGCTTTGAGATGTCTAGCCAGGTTGTCACATGGTTACCATGGGGTGCTTGAAGCTGTCTCAAACAGGTGGAAAGATTTGGTTCGCAGCTCCGAGTACGCGAATTATAAAGCTAATCAAGGATGGTGTGGTGATTGGTTATTTGTTGTGACCGAACGTTCCAATAATCAGTGGATTGCCTATGATCCTGAAGCCAATAGATGGCATCCGTTGCCAAACATTCCAACTGACCATGATGGTTTGCAGCATTTTGGATTTTCATGTGTGTGTGTCTGCAACCGGCTTCTTGTGATTGGTGGCTCCCATGCACCACGTGATACTGCTTATCCGCGCCAAACCCCTGTGATAACGAATGCTGTTATACAGTTTGATCCTTATAGGAAAAGATGGAGTAGATTAACAAGTATGCGAACACCACGATCTCACTTTGCATGCTCCGTTATGTCGGGGAAAGTCTATGTTGCTGGAGGGCGCAACTTATCCTGTCCCCGAGGTCTTTCTCTTGCTGAAGTTTATGATCCGCTAAGTGATCGGTAAGCTCCATTTATTCAAGGATAGACATGTTTTTGCTTAATATTAGAGGGTTATAAAACAACTATAGTGTTACTGTAACTCTCCGCTAATTTCACTTGGCGCATCATTGATGATATCTGGTGGATGTTTTAATTGTTTGAAAATGTGTTCTAATCATTTATTTCTTACCATTTCAATCTATGACCTATGTACATTTTCCGTTTGTTTGCAAAATTGCTTTGGCTTGGTTTATGACTTCAATGTTAGATGCAGGTGGGAGGATATTCCGGAAATGCCAAACCCACAAATGGACTGCCTAGGTATATCATATAAAGGCAAATTTCATGTTTTGAGTGACCAGGTAGGCTTGGCAGAGCAGAACCCATCCGGAATTTTTGATCCATCAAATAAAACATGGTGCACGGTCAATGATATATGGCCTTTTTCGAGAGCAATGCAATTTGCTGTTCAGGTGATGGGGGATGATCAAGTTTATACTGTGGTGGATTGGGGTGAAAGCTTAGTTAAAACAAGAGATTCTTTAAGAGGAGAGTGGTACAATGTTGGTGTCGTTCCTCCGGTTCACCTTCCCGATCACTCCCGAGAACTTGAGGCCTTTGGTTATGGTTTCGCTGCACTAAGACATGAATTATATGTTCTTGGAGGGAAAGTTCTCAAGTGGGAAGAGTCGGGAGCTGGGAGGTTCGATGTGGTGAGGTTAGCCGGGGTGAGAGTTTGTGATCCATTACGGAGGCCGTTAAACTGGAGGGAAATCCAGCCTATGTGTATTCCGGCAGGTGGATCCATCCTAGGTTGTGCCTCCATGGAAGAAGAATGAGCTTCTTGATCTGGACAAAAAGAAAAATGGATTCTCTCATGATGTACTCACTAGAACCAAGCACTCTAGGGCAACTGAAATGCAACTACTCGTGCTGAAGCCGGCCACATCCCTCAATGGAAAGCCTCGAGTCACATAATTCCCTGAACTAATTAGAACCCTCAGATCCATGTCTCGAGTAACCTCTGGCCATCACAGTACATACACAGTAGAAATGTCTAGATCAGTTTATGTTATTAGTTGGATACTCTATTTCTAGAGCAATCATGGAAATTGATTACAATTTACCTCTTTTCTTCCCTTTGTTCTTCATATATATATGTAATGATCATCCCTGTATTTCTAAAACTTATAGTCCTGTTATTCATAGCCCAAAACTTATAATGTAGGTAATGCTTGCTCTAATCCGAACTCGAGATGAGTGTTGGGTATGGCTTGCAGCACTTACTGAGCCAATTATTTATTGCTCCAGAAGCAGAAGCCTGTGTCGTGGTTTGCAATGAACAGCTAATGCAGCCTGTTCTAATCTGAACTCAGGATTAGTGTTCAATGTTTCCAAGTTTCCTCTATGTATTTGGAAGATCATATCTTTATATTTCAACATATATCCAAATATCTTGGAGGCGGATACGTTAAGAAAAATGAAGAGTTTGGTAACAGTTTAGGGACTAGGGTTATTGAGACTTCAAATACTTATATGGTCTCGTTTAAAATGCAATGTTGATGTTCAGTATATGGATAGTCGAGCTTGTTGAAATTATTCAATTGGTTTCCATTGCCTTTGATAGCTTGAGCATTCGTGTTAGATAATGAACGTTTACCAGAGGATGGGTTTTTATATGATGGAAGTTTGGACATATAATATTAAGAGCCAGCATTCAGTTAGTTCGGTTTAAATTCGACTTAATCGGTTTTACTCGAAATAACAGCTAGCATGATTACATTTTGGTTATTGACGAATGGTAGCTATGGCTTCACCTATCTGCTGCTCCTCGGCTTCTTTAATCATCCTTTCTCGAGATAAGGGCTTCTATTCTGTTATTAGCTCTCTATAGCATTCTGCAACAGAACGCCCAGGAAGTAGCCGTTAGATCTTTGAATGTCTGTTATTTTTAGTTATATTTTAGCCGTTGTAATACGAATTAATGAAACGCTGCGTTTAAGCGTAAGTCAGGTAAGGGTGAAACGTTGTCGTTTGGTCTTTAGGGTTTTAAGGCCTGGCTAGGGCGTGTTTTTGCCTTAGGCTGATGTTAATGGTTTTTGAACCTTGAGGATCTCTTCTGAGATATTCTGTCTCCTACCCCTTTTCTGTTCCTTTTCGATTTGATAATTTTCTCTAAATAGATCTGGGTTTTGCTTGAACATTTGATATGTAGAGTTACAAGGGTATCAGAGCTTTCACCGATCCAAAAATGGTTGAGACGCGGCAGCAATCGAGCCAGGCAAACACTTGGCAACTGGAGTCGGAGAGACTGCAATCTGAGATTTCCAAGCTCGATGAGAAGATGGACACCAGGCTTGCAGAATTCAAGGTGCAATTGATGGTGGACTTCAAGAAATTGCTGGATGACTCTATTGGGAAAGTCGTGGGTTCGATGAACAACACTCAGGCGGCTCAGGGAGCTACTGACGCAGGCCCTAGTGCTGGGAATCAAACAGAGACGGCGGCGACTAACCCAGGACCTGAAGCGCCAGTAATGGATATGGAAAATCCCAAGGAGGCGGAGGACAACCAACTTCATTCTGGGAATCTGGCCTACAAGTTAATGTGTCCCAGATTCGATGGCACGGACTTCCGGGGCTGGCTTTGCAAGGTGGAACAATTCTTCGAAGCTGAACGCACACCGGAGAGTGTGAAGGTTCGCACGGTCATGCTTCATCTGGAGGGGAAGGCCCTACAGTGGCATCATTTTGCCACTAAGAACAATACCGAGATGAATCAGCTGTCTTGGGACCAGTATCTCAAGAGGATGAAAGAGAGATTCGCCCCAGGTGGATTTGAGGATCCGTTTTCTGATTTGGTGGGATTGCGGTAAACAGATTCCGTTGAGAGGTACTACGAGGACTTCATTGATTTGCTGAACCAGGTAAACCTCCCTGATGATTATGTGCTGAGTCTTTTCAAAGCCCATCTGCGAATAGAAATTAGTCAGTATGTCCAATTATTGCATCCTACTTCATTGTCTGAGGCTTTCCAACTAGCTAAGCATCTAGAAAACATGTTCTTCCCTGGGACTAGGAGAACTTACTCGAATTTTAGTAGATCTACCCCGTCTGCTATTTCAATTCCTCCCCGTCCTGCTTTGGTTGGTTTCAAAGGATCTGTTAGTGGTGTTAACTCGTCAGCACCCTCGATAGCTTCTAGGAACACCACCCCTAAAGTTTTAAGTCTTGTGCATCCCAAAGGACCTGGTACCAGTTCTGCAAGGGGCCCTGGGAAAGCTTTGTCTTCAGCTGAAATAGAGGAGAGGCGCAGAAAAGGCCTATGTTTTTGGTGCGCGGCAAAGTACACTCCTGGCCACAAATGCCAGAAATCTCAGTTGTATCAGATATTAGTAGAAGAAATTGAAGAAGAAGGGGACCAAGATGAATTCCTGGATTGTGAAGACCCTGGAGATGTGCCTACAATGGAGAGCCCTGTGTCAGATTTACCTGTCCTTTCCTTGCAAGCAATGTGGGGAGCTGATCAGTGGGAGACAATGAAGTTGAGCATTCGAATTGGTGGTCTGGATTGTGTTGCTTTATTGGACACAGGGAGCACACACAATTTCATCAGCTTAGCCTTGGTTAAGAAGTTGGGACTGACAATGAATAAGAGAACACAATTGAGGGTTGCAGTTGCAGATGGGAACTCAATGGAGACCTTGGGGGAATGTTTGATGGTTGAGTGGGAGTCACAGGGATACTTTTTCAAAACTGATTTCTTAGTGCTCACTTTGAGAAGTTGTGATGTGGTGCTGGGTGTTCAGTGGTTCTCTCAGTTGGGGCCCATTAAATGGGATTTCAGCACTCTGAAGATGGAATTTGTGCAGGATGAAGGGAGAGTGGAACTGAAGGGATGCAACACGAGATCTTTTCAGTGGATGGGGGCAAGAGCTTGTGCTAAGATGTTGAGGGGAAACAACAGTCCTTGTAATGTTTCCTTAATGGCACTCAATACCAGGTTAGAGATGAAGGGATCAAATGGAGATGGAAACCAACAGATACAACACATGTTGGCACAGTTTAGAGATGTGTTTGAAGAGCCTAAATTCTTACCTCCAGTGAGAGAGCAAGATCACAGGATACCACTGGTGGATGAGAATGCTGTGATAAAAATCAAACCTTATAGATACCCTAGTGCACAGAAGGATGTGATTGAGAAAATGGTCTCTGAAATGCTGCAAGCAGGGATAATCAGAGATAGCACTAGTGTTTTCTCCTCCCCAATTGTTATGGTCATGAAGAAGGATGATACTTGGAGGATGTGCATTGATTATAGAAGGCTTAACCAGATTACCATAAAGGACAAGTTTCCCATGCCAGTGATAGAGGAACTTTTGGATGAACTGGGTAAAGCTAGAATTTTCTCTAAGTTGGAACTGAGGTCAGGCTACCATCAGATCAGGATGTGGGGCCCTGACATTCACAAAACAACATTTAGGACTCATGAGGGGCATTATGAGTTCCTTGTAATGTCATTTGGGCTCACTAATGCCCCTGCAACTTTCCAAGGGTTGATGAACAAGGTCTTCAAAAGAATGCTAAGGAAATCAGTGTTAGTATTCTTTGATGATATCCTGGTATATTCTGAGGATTGGGCAACTCATCTGAAGGATTTAGAAGATGTATTGAGAGTATTGAGGGAGCACAAGCTATTTGCTAAGTTGAACAAATGTAGTTTTGGAGCCACTGAGATTGACTACTTGGGATATGTGATATCAAATGGAGTAATTTCTATGGACCCCAGCAAGATTCAGTGTATAGTTGACTGGCCTTCACCATCTTCCATTAAGGAGTTGAGAGGATTTTTAGGTCTCTCAGGGTACTACAGAAAATTTATCAAGCAGTATGGATGGTTGGCTAGACCTCTTACTAATCTGTTGAAGAAGGGGGGTTGGAAGTGGACTCAAGAGGAGGAAAAGGCATTCTTGACTCTCAAGGCAGCTGTATGTTCAGCCCCTACACTTGCCTTACCAGATTGGGAGAAGGAGTTCACTGTAGCAACAGATGCCTCAGACTTGGGCATTGGAGCTGTCTTAGTTCAAAGTGGGAAGCCAATAGCATTCTTCAGCAGGGGCCTTGGAGTAAGGCACCAAGCATTGTCTGTATATGAAAAGGAGATGCTGGCTGCATTGGTGGCAGTGAAGAAGTGGCCCAACTACCTCATTGGGAGACATTTCAGA
This sequence comes from Hibiscus tridactylites, assembly GCA_958450335.1. Lineage (NCBI taxonomy): Eukaryota > Viridiplantae > Streptophyta > Magnoliopsida > Malvales > Malvaceae > Hibiscus > Hibiscus tridactylites. The sequence continues at coordinate 60,816,764 of OY288286.1, read as the reverse complement.
ATAAGAACAGATCATCAAAGTCTGAGATTCCTCACTGAGAATCTAGCTGTGACCCCAGCACAACAGAAGTGGGTTATAAAAATGATGGGCTATGATTTTGAAATTTGTTACAAGAAGGGCATTAACAACATTGTAGCAGATGCTCTTTCAAGAAGGCCAAGGAGCATTGAGTTGAAAAACATGGCAGTGAGTAGTGTTTCAACTGACTTCCTAAGGAGAGTGGCTACAACTTGGGAAACAGATGAGAAACTTAAAAAAAATCATTAAAGAGCTGCAGGGAAATACAGGAAGACACTCCAAGTATACTTGGGATGGGAGACAACTAAAGAGGAGATGGAAGCTGGTAGTTGGGAAGGATGCTGGTTTGAGGAGGGAGTTGATGGAATTCTTCCATTCAAGCCCTACAGGGGGACACTCTGGAGCTCACTCAATAATTAAAAGAATGTCTGCTTTGGTGTACTGGAAAGGAATGAGGAAGGAAGTGAAAGGGTTGGTGAGAGAGGGCCCAACTTGCCAAAGAAACAAGTCTGATTTGATGCATCCCAGAGGGCTCCTTCAACCTTTACCAATTCCTGAGTCAGCTTGGTCCTCAATTAGTATGGATTTCATAGAGGGTTTACCAGTTTCAAGGAACAAGAATGTCATTTTGGTGGTTGTTGATAGATTGACAAAGTATGGACACTTCATAGCTTTAGCACATCCTTTCACTGCCAAGGAAGTTGCTCAGATCTTCATGGAGAATGTGTTTAAACTCCATGGGCTACCTGGGAATATTGTATGTGATAGGGACAAGATCTTCATGAGTTCCTTCTGGCAAGAACTATTTGGAAAATTGGGAGTCAAGCTCAACCCTTCTACAGCTTATCATCCCCAAACTGATGGGCAAACTGAAAAGGTGAATCAATGTTTGGAGGCTTACTTGAGGTGCATGACTGGGGAGAAGCCTAAGGAATGGGGAAATTGGCTACACCTAGCTGAATGGTGGTACAATACCTCCTTCCACTCTGCTATTCAGACTACTCCATATCAAGCTCTGTATGGGCAACCTCCAGTGGATCACCTACCTTACACTGCAGGAGAATCACCAGTGGCTTCAGTGGATAGGAGCCTACAACAGAGGGAGGCTGCATTGAGAATGCTGAGATTTTACTTGTAAAGAGCTCAGGTGAGAATGAAGCAGCAATCATATAAAAAGAGGACTGAATGTGAGTATGTGGTAGGAGATTTAGTGTATCTGAAGCTCCAACCCTACAGGCAGCAGACTGTGAAGCATAGAATCAATCAGAAGTTGGCTCCCAAGTGGTTTGGTCCATTCCCTATTGTTGCAAAGGTTGGAGCTGTTGCATACAAACTGCAGTTACCCCAGGACTCGAAGGTACATCCAATTTTCCATGTATCCCAGCTGAAGAAGCACATTGGAGCTACAAATTTTCAATCTAAATTACCAGTTATTAATCCTGATGGGAGATCAGTAAAGAGCCATTGAGGATTATTGAGAGGAGAATTGGGAAGAAGGGAGGCCGAGCCATTACTGAAGTGTTGGTCGAGTGGACGAATGCCTTTCCTGAAGATGCCACGTGGGAATCTCTTCATCAACTTCAGCTTCGTTTTTCCAACTTCCATCCTTGAGGACAAGGATATTTTAAAGAGGAGACATTTGCAACAGAACGCCCAGGAAGTAGCCGTTAGATCTTTAAATGTCTGTTATTTTTAGTTATGTTTTAGCCGTTGTAATACGAATTAATGAAACGCTGCGTTTAAGCGTAAGTCAGGTAAGGGTGAAACGTTGTCGTTTGGTCTTTAGGGTTTTAAGGCCTGGCTAGGGCGTGTTTTTGCCTTAGGCTGATGTTAATGGTTTTTGAACCTTGAGGATCTCTTCTGAGATATTCTGTCTCCTACCCCTTTTCTGTTCCTTTTCGATTTGATAATTTTCTCTAAATAGATCTGGGTTTTGCTTGAACATTTGATCTGTAGAGTTACACATTCGTTTTAGCTTCACAGGGTCTCTGCATTTTTTCTTCCCCTCACCTCCCTTGCATTCTTCATCATCTTTATCCTTCCTTTTCTTCCTTCTCTTCTCCTTCGCCTCATAAACTTTCTTCACTTATTTTATCTCTTTACTCTTCTTTTTTCTCCTTTCTTTCCTTTTCTTTTTAAAATTTGAATCCGAATTCGAAGAAGATGAAAATGATGATGTTGAAGACGATGAAGAAATTGAGGAAGATGAAGAAAGAAAATCATTCCTCCCTTCTTTTTCTCTTCGGTTTTTCCTGCTTCGCCTTCTTCTAACTCTTTGTTCTTTTTTTCCTTTCCCTCTTTATTTTTCCTTTTCTCTCCATCTCCCGGGATGTTCTTGTCTCTATTGGTTCCTTCACCAGCTCAAGTTCCACCTCAGCCTTCTCTTCATTCTCGCTGGTCGACTTCATATTCTGTCTCGTCACCGGAATGCCACTTGAATGTGATCCATCCTACTTTTTCTTTCTTTCCAATTTCCCAAAACAAAAATAATAGAAACTTGTAACAGTGCCATTCTGCATTAGAAAACTTTGATAATCTACTATGAGGTATATAATGAGCTTGTGTGATATATACTTCAACCGCCTCAATAACAAAGGAAACGACTTGAATATTATAACTTGCCAAGAAATTAACCATAAGAATGAGATCCTTCAATTCATATCCTTAATCAGTTAATCATTCATTTCTAATTAATATTTTAAAACAGTTTATTTTATTAAATATGTTTTCTAAAATGGCTAGAAGATTTTCTTCTTTTTTGGAGTCATTCTACAAATCAGGAGAAACCCAGATTCCATTGCCAAAAAAAGAAGATTTTCTTCGGGCAAATTCCGTCAATAAGTGTTGTGTTGTTATGAATTGCTTGTATCGCACGTATCTAAATAATTCCACAGTGAAGAGCAATGTTGAAAAAAAAATCAAACTAATCACGTGATAAAAGAATAGTCTTTACAAAACTGTCATCTCTATGCAGATTTACACTCATTTAACAGGGAAAAAGATTACAGAACCTCAAAGATTTACAGCACTGAGTTTGAGCTTCTCTCCCATGGAGATAAATAAGGCCTTTCTTATGCTGAAGGCTGTAATTCTTTCAACTGTTGTTCTAATGTTAGAAAGCTATGATGGTATATAAGCCAATATAAAATAACCCCTTGGTTTTCTTTGTCACTGGAGAATTTGATTGAATGAATCTACTAAAAAGAGACACAAAATAATTGACTAGTTATTTAATCTCAGAAGCTATGAAATAGAGATATTGTATCATTCCAGAAGAACTCACCGGAAACTGAATTCGGTTGATGATATAGAGAGATTGTATCATCTGCTGAGTCCAGTTAGTCATTAGGATCCCATTCTTCATCATGATCAATCAGCGAGGTTAAGCTACTTGTGACATCAGTTACATCGGATTCTAGCTGTTCAACTGCATCGTCATCATCTTCTGCCGATTCCGTGTTGTCGCCTATAGCGCCTTCAGCCCTAGCTGAATGCATCCATTTGGGGCACTCCTCTTCACCCCCATAAAGAATTCTGCCATCCTTGCCTTTTACTTGTTTCGTAATTTCAACAGATGGGATCCTACAAGAGCATTCGGGCAGTGGATGTGATAGAAAGGATTTTGGCTTCGACAACAGTGATTGCCTGATGAGGCCGTCTTCACTCAAACTTCTGTTGAGATGTTCCTTAGCTGATAGCGTCCAATTACGCTTCGGATGGTACATATCGTCGCGCGTAATGTTGAAAAGTGCAGCAATTGTTTTCCTGTTTGAAGAAATAAAACAGAAGGTGTCAAATACAAATGTAAAAATGAACTAATTTTATTCAAAGAAACTTGGCTTGAATCAGGTGGCATAGAAGGTAAGTGAAACTAAACAAGATTACCAAGAAAAAGTTGAATAGCTCATAAAATGTATATAAAAAGAACAGCAAATTTCTGCATAGGAACCTGTCTGGTCGATAAGTCCTAGAAGACGCCCTTTCGTATAACCTCTGTCCTATAGCCAAGCCTGAGAAATCTGGCCACTCACTACCATCATTGTTAAAACCAGGAATAAATGCATCTGCTTCCACAGAGACAATATAATCGAGAGCATCCCAAATTAGCCTGTGAGCTTGCTTCCTAAGATCCATAGGTGAAGGGGCAGGTTCCTTGTCTGTCTCTGTAATCCAAGCATACCAACCTTCTTTCTCATGTTGGTATATGGGCCTATCAGGAGGTGGAGGAAGAGGACGGGGTCGTGGACCAGCTTTTTTCCACTCATCTATAAGTTGCTGTTCACTTTTTTGAAGATGTGGTTGAAAAATATCAGCAGGAAGAGGAGCTTCCGGACCGACTAAGTCAAACAACTCTGTCTTGCTGCACAACGTAGTGCGATCTACTAGGTTTGGAAACAAAGCCCGTAGAGGGATCAGAAGACGTTGGCCACCAAAAGTTTTTGAGCCTGCCAAGTATATAATTGTTTGAGAAGGATAGCCCATCGCACGAAGAAGAAGCCCGACCTGCAAAATTGGGGAATAAACTAATATAAGAGAAGCACAACAATCCAATAATGCAGTCATAAAAACATCCTTTATGTCTTCTTGATGGAGGATTATCTTAAGTGCTTATTAGGCCAGATGTTTAAAAGGGCTAGATTGGATTTCGCATTTATATTAAGGTAATACGTTATTTAACCATAAGTACTCTACTTAAATGCTACAACGGCACTGGATCAGTGGAATCGACTAAGGTTTCATTATCAAAGTCGTA